>CM068775.1:457500-1050828 GCA_035084275.1 Hydrolagus colliei | reverse complement strand
TCCCCCCTTTGGCATCCAGCGCATGGCATTTCCCGATCTGACTGCACTGCTGGACACTAACATCCCAGTCAATGTGAGGGAGGAGCCAAGTCTGTGTCAGGTGGCATGGAGCTCCTGCCTTTGATGCCCATGATAGTGACAGCAGAGTGTGGAGTTGTCCCTGATCCGAGAGTTCCTGTTCAAGACATTCTTCAGTTAATTCCCAGCCCAAACTCAGAAACTACACAGCAAATGTGACTCTCTCACTCTCCTGCAGTAGAGAGGACATCCCAAGTCTTTGGATAGTTAAGGATAGTTAGAATCAAGACACATAGTCTGCAAGCACTAAAAACTGGTTTATATTTCAGGAGAAAGGTCTATCTTCCCCTCTCAACGCAATGGTCGTGTTGCCACAAGAGGCTCAAGAGGAGCCTCAAGCCAACCTGGTGAGTGTCAGACCCAGATACTCACCGAGTTACAGTGTGGCCGGGTTTGGAGAGTTGACATTCTCCTGTCCAATCCTGCAATTTCTGCAGAGAGACATGGCCTTGTTGGCAGCTAATCCTCTCCTTTCTGTCTCCTTTCTAGATCAACTGCAATACAATGCAGAGGGATAAGCAGTGAAGCTGGTAATATTTTGCTATGTCCCCGGTCTGCGAAAATTCCCCCCAAATCCCTTTACGTCAGACATTCTCTTTCTGCTTTTAAATTTCTCTCAGAATCTAATCACTTTGGCTTTTCCTTTGGTTGCCATCCTCAAACCATGCCCTTCTCCCGGCCACTCCTAGATCTGTGTTACGTTCTTTAAGACCTTATTCCACCTGAACAGCTCTGTTTATAAGCAAGTTGTCATTGTTCGTTTCACTCAGGGATCATCAGGATGGGCTGGTACCAATGGAGGTGGTGGAGATTGTTGACCCAGAGAATCAGTGAGCGCAGGCCAGCGAGATGCTATGTAATTGATGGGCCGAGGGAGCGGGCACTTTACATGGCTGCGTGGATGGTGTTGGCCAGTAACATCCCAGTCAAGTCCAGCGCAGAATCACATGCCACCCGTCCATTCCCTGTCACCTGTCACCTCGCTGGCAGGAGTCTGGATTATTATTATACTAATATTCATTCCATTTGATACAGTGCCTTGTCATCTCATTCAGAATCTCAAACCGTGTCACCAGAGATACTGTAAAGTATCCCCAATGTAATCTCACTGTCTACCATGCGTTGGGATATTTCCCTGAAGTGAAAGGTGCTCTACAGATGATATTTGTTGTTGTTATATTCTGCTGGGTGAGGAGGGCCATGTGACTGGGAGCCAGGCTGAAAGACAATCCAATTATTTCTCAGGAGGAACAAGTAACAAGTATGGTGTTCCTACTTTCCAAACCCTCCAATCAGTTGACAATAATAATGCTTGTTATGTGATACGGTGGCTGATCATAATGTCCAGACGTCACAAAGCGCTTCACCGGAGATATTGTAAAGGGCAGTGACTGTTTAGTTTGTGGATGAAACGTGGCAACATCTGCAACATCAGTGTCCCACATAGAGTTGAGGAGACAGTCATTGAGAGACGTGGGTCCACATCATCACTGGGACATGTGCCTGAACCCCAGCTTCAACTGTGACTCCCACACCAGCCTCCAGCATATGGCAATCTGGCTTCACTGCTGGACACCGATTGAAGGATTATGCTAATCACTATGCCCTTATATGCAGATGTAACGGTTATAGTACCCTCTCCTGGCCACTGTTGTAGCACATGGAATTACATGGAATGTAGCCATCTTAATAAAAAGTCGTCTTACATGAAAATCCATCCCTCCATGGTCTCTCTTTTATATCTCAAACATAACATGATGGCAGCGGTCCGAAAGTTAAACCCACAACATGGACACACATCTGTCGACCCAGATTAATTTGTCAGGCAAGATTGAGGGTGGAAATGGACCAAACCAATGTGAATTGTAGCTTAAATGGATCAATCATTTTGAACGTTATCGCATCGCCTCAAGTCTCAATGAAAAAGATAACAGAAAACAGGTGAGCACACTCCTATTTTCCATAGGAGAATACGCTAATGATATTATAATCACTCTCAGAATAGTTGGGAAAACTGCAACATTTGATGAAGTTATAGAAGCACTAACTGAACACTGTGAAGGCAGAGGTAATGTGATCATGGAGAGGGTTCATTTTAACAGGCGAAAACAAGTGCCAGGAATCCATTGATGATTTCATATAAGATTTGTTTAGACTGTCAATACGGCGAGCTCAAGGACAGATTGATCAGAGACAAATTTGTTGTTGGAGTGCTGGATGAAAAATTGTCAGGCTCTCTGCAGGCCAAAGCGGACCTGACACTTGACAAAGCGGTCCATGTATGCCGTCAGTCAGAGGCAAGATATGACAGCCGTGACGTTGCCTGTGGTGACATCGATCTTGTCACTAAACGCAAAACGACACCAACGACAACAGCTTAAAGTCGAGCAAACTAATGCAGCAAACACGAGCTTCCAAGGCCGATAATTGTCAATGGTGTGGCAGACAATCCCATTCACGTCAACAATATCCTGCAAAAGATGCCATATGTGACAATTGCCAAAAGAAAGGTCATTTCAAGACAGTTTGCCACAGTAAGAAGGAGACAGAGATGTTCGCTGCTCAGTAAATGAGCATGGGTCGATCTTGGCCTCATCGCAAGAGTAAACGAGGTGAAGCAGAGTTGAACTCCCAACTTCAAAGCAGAATATCCTGGATTATTCACTGGCTTGGGAAAACTTCAGACACCGTACAACATACCGCTGGGCCCTGATGCCAAGCCAGTATGCTTGTACACACTGAGAAAAGTGCCTGACCCTCTACCACCACAAGTGGAAAAGGAGATTCAGTCCATGCTTCAACAGGGTGTCATTTTCCCAGTCACTACACCAACAACATGGTACTCATGTATGCTATCCATGCCTAAATCAAATTTTTACTATCACATCTGCATTAACCTCACTCAACAAGAGTGTACAATGTGAGATTCACCCTATGTCCTCAGTCAATGAGAGCTTGACTAAGCTTGGGAAAAGTAGAATCTTCTCCAAACTAGACCCAAAGAGTGGATTTTGGCAGATACCACTTGATGAGGATTTAAAACCTCTGACTACACTCATCACACCTTCAGGTCATTACTGTTTCAACTGGCTACCATTCGGCATTAGTTCTGTACCAGAAATTTTCCAACGAACAATGTCTGGTATCCTCGTTGGCGTCAATGGTGTCATTTGCCATATGGATCTCATTCACAGTGCCACACAAGTTGAACACAACCGTCATGTGAGAGCAATCTTGCAGTGACTACTCGAAGCTGGCCTCACACTCAATGACAAATGTGAATTCTGCAAAGGCTCCATCAAGTTGTTAGATCATGTGATAGATGCTGCAGGTCTACATGCTATCCAATGCAAGACAACAGTCATTGCAGAGTATCCAGTCCCATCCAACATCACTGAACTCCAGAGATTCATGGAAATGGTCAACCAACTTTGAAATTTCGACCCTGGGTTGGCAGAGATCAATGAGCCATTACGCCAGCTGCTACAGAAAGAGACAGCTTGGTATTGGGGTAACACACAATAAAGTGAAAGAATTCAAAACGTGAAAGGTTTGCTATTCTCAGCTGGAGTTTTCACTCACTATGACCCGAAATATCCAACCGTCATTGCCACTGATGCTTCAGCATCCTGGATTGGTGCCGTTCTCCTTCAGAAACAAGATGATGTAAAACGCTATCTACTATGCATCACGTTCACTCAGTGACATGGAGAAGCGATATGCAGTAATCGAAAAAGAAGCACTAGCTGCAACCTGGGCCTGCGAGAAGTTCTCTGACTATGTACTAGGACTACACTTCATCCTCGAGACAGATCACAAACCACTTGTGTCCCTACTGCAGATGAAGAAACTCGATAAGATGCCTCCTGCACGCATACTGCAATTCCGCCTTCGTCTGATGAGATTTAGTCCGACAAACAGGCAAACACCAGAATATGACCGATGCACTATCCTGTGCTCCTGTCGGCAAACCTGATGAATCCGACACTGCGCTGTTTGCAGAAATTGAAACTTTCGCTAATCAAATGATGAATATGATTAGAATACACTACCAGCGAGTAGACAATGCCTACTTGACATCACGTCAGCTCGAAAAGCAGAAGAGGAGTGGGTTGTGGCTACATTTGGAAGGAAACAGTACATAGAATCATAGAATCATAGAATTTTACTGCACAAAAGGATGCCATTCGGCCCATCTAGTCTGTGCTGGCTCTTTGAAAAGAGCGATTCAATCCCACTGCCCTGCCCGCTCCCCATAGCCTAATAGACCCGTTCTCCCTAAATAAAGATCTAATTCCCTTTTAAAAGTTGTTATCGAATCTGCCTCCACCACCTTTTCAGGCAATGCATTCCAGATTCGAACAACTCGCTGAGTGAAAACATTTCTCCTCATCATTGATATCTGCTCATAATCTAAGGGTTAGTTAGTCCTGTGACGTCCTGGTGAAATACAGAATGACACAAGTGTTGCACAAAAAAACATGAATGTGAATTCAGATTAGTAATTAAAACTAATTAAAAGTATACATCACAACAACGCTTCCGTAATGACCCACAGCTCACAAGGAATTAAGTTGACCAAACCAATGTTGCCAAAGGGATGAACGAGTAATGTCCAATTTATGTTTAATTTAATGTCCACCAAAAGGTATTGAGGTATTCAGGCGCAGCAGCCCTTTCAATCAGCAAAACAATATCCCAGTAAAGCAGTACTGTTACATAGTTTGAGAGCATCAGTAAAGGTGTTGAAAAAGTTGCCTAAGACTTAGTCTTGACTGTTCCTTCTTCAGAAGCTGCAATATGGCGACTACAAGTTCCACTATCTTCTTTTCTTTCTTCTTTCATCCTCAAATCGATCCCTCTTTTATGTTCATCAGGTGATCTTTTCACCCAATTTCTTCTGCAAGAGGGTTCCTCTGCAAAACCAAATGTTGCTCAGCTGTCTCTCCACCTGCAGACCACCTCTCCATGGGAAACACACAGATAGAGACTGGAAAACGGTTTGTCAACTTTAACCAGTTTGATGTCTCTTCTGCAAAGCCGGTCACAACCAGCTCCCATCATTGTGAAGCTGGTCACAATAACAACAACAAAACTACACTAGTACCAGCTGCCAACAGAAGCGACCAACTAATCACATATCTCAAATATCTATTGTTAATGTAATTGATACATTAATTTAATACATTAACTACAAATCTTACAGTAATGTTGGAAAGTTTCCCTGTTTGTGAAGATAGTCATCAATGTAGGTGAATTTGAACCACGTTTGTATCCAATTACTTTCCTTCTGTTTTTTCCTTCTGTTTTAACATTAATTTAGTGATGTTATGAAAGGGATAAACTAATCCTTTCTTAAACTCCTCTCTGAACTTTGTCTGAGTTAATGCATATATACAGGTATTTGCACAGCAATTCAACCTTTGCAGCATGACTCCAGCTTCTTGGACAATATATTGGGTGTTATTGACCAATGTTTCACTATAATTCATGTTAGAAATTTGCCATATAAATGAATGTAGAATGTAAGTTGTCCACAAAACAACAAAACTGCCTGATATGGCGAACAGTAAAATGACAGATTTTCTCCGGTTTTCCAACTCGGGATCAATTGTTTTCTCAGGGTTTCTCTGACCCCGAAGCCTCCTGCGGACTTTACTGGCCATCAGAATGTGTCTGATAATCACAGCATTGAACAGGCAAATCAAAGCAAACACAAACAGTGGATTCAAAACACGGATGAACCTTTCATATAATTTCCAGGTGAGCAAAGTATAAATGCTTGGTTTAAAGACACAATACCATGGGGTATTGTTAATTATCAACTGAGGATCAAATATAAAGTAACAAGGAATGCTGACTGAGCAGGAAATAACAGACAGAGTTACAATAACCACTGTGGCCGTTCTCTCCGTGCAATATATTGGTTTCAGCTTTTGGCAGCAAATGGCGACAAATCGATCAAAACTGAAAGCAACAGTGAACCACAAAGACATGAACATTGCTGCAACCAGCAACACAAGTCTAACACTACACACTGGAGTGTAGAATAAGAAATTTAATGGGAAATACAGATTGTTAATTTTGGTTAACAACACATCCACGAGGACAACCAGGAGATCCGCGGCTGCCATGGCCACCAGATAGCAAGTGACGCACTTTGAGAGACCACAGTTTCCTCTTGACAGAATCACAATCGCCAACAAATTAACTGTGTGAAGGAAAGAAAATAGGGAAAATTATTTATCTCGAAATTACTCTCGAACCTCACCCTAGTTCACCAGGTACACCCTGTTGTTCAAACGCCAGGTGCCGGCCGCTGAACGCACCTTGCTCAAATCTGGTCCAATGGTCCACATGCATATCTTGCTGGACCACATCAAAAACTAGCTCTCTGCTCTGGTCTCCACCAAATCATACTTCTACTCCAGGATAATCCAAGAAAATCACAAGTTCCTGTTGTCCACATCAAACCGGCTCCTCCACCATTCCCCGTCCACCTCTCAGCTCCTCTCCTCCAAATTTGAGTTGATGCTGGTTGTTCTCAAGTCCAAAGTCGACTTAGCTGTCACCACCCTTCCAACTTCTACCTCCTCCACACCACTGCCCACACCCCAAAATATATCCATCCCTGCTGTGTGCAATTTGGCTACCACATTTTGCCCAGAAATACACATTCATGTCCTTGCCCCCTCCTATTTCTCCGACCTGCTTTCCACTTATGAATCTGCCAGACCCCAATTCAGCAGGCTCTGGTCTGCTCCATGTCCCACACCTGACCCGCCCTACCATCGGTGGCTTTCAACATCTCTGCCCCCACACTCTGGAACTCCATCCCACATTCCCTTCACCTGAATTCCTCCCTTGCTTCCTTCAAGGCTGATATCAGGGCCCTTCTCTTCGTCTGTGCCTTCTGCTGCCCTCCCAACTCTCTCCCTCCCCTCCTAACTCTGTACCGCCCAACCTCACTACACTTTACCTTACCTTTGCTTGGGTTCCAACCTGACTGTTCAGCACCTTGCGACATCCTCCCGATGTGAAAGATGCTGTATAATGTAATTCTTTCTTTGTTGTTGTAATGTTGAAATCCCATAAATATGTCTCAATAATATGATAGTACAATTAATCAGTGCCTTCTCTGAATAATCCAGCTAGTCTAATAGCCACAAATAGTGTGTCCAATTTTGATCCTGTTATATTTGAATTCAGAAAAGTTATTATGAATCACATCTATTTACAAGAGAAGAGAAATCTTGTGGAGCTTTGAGTCTACACTAACTCTCAGATCAAGTTGTACATCTAGATTCATAGCCCTGGTTATCCCCACTTCCGTAAGCAAGTCCTGCAACTGAGTGATTAGAGCATTCACCAAGCGATGCACTGGGTTCAATTGCAAGCAGACCAGGGCTAACCTTCAGCAAGCTTTCTTACTCCACCAGTGGTAATAATCGATCATCAACAGTTAATAAAATTGATAATTTCAATCCAAGACAGTTTGTAGAACATGGAAACACACAACATGCTCTCACCATTCACCCACAAATACAAAGTCATTTCACTTTGCCGTATATTCTTTGAACTGATTTGAGATTTCTAGAAGACATGATAAGACACTATAGAAAATGCCAATTGAACTAGTCTCTTCACAATTGCCATACCATGAAAACAAATAGAATTACCTGGAATTCCAAATGCTACCAGAATGGGGTAGCAAATAGCTGCTATAGCGTACACTGTTGGAAATTCCATGCCCTGTTTTACACTCTGGTGTTTTCCTGCTGAAGTGGAGGCTTCAATGAACTCACTGAGCTCAGAATTTTGTACTTATAGCGAATGCTAAGGTACAACTTGAATAATGAATGCAATTAATGCAAATAGTTCCAGACCAGTGAATAAACAATGGTGTTTTCACATGAGAATTGCACTCTGCTAGGTAAACAGAGGTGTGTGGCACAAGGAAACTTGCAAAATGTTTCATCCTGCTGGGAATCAAACCCAGGTCACTGGCTTACTTGGTGAGTGCTCTAAACACTGAGATACATGAATGCACAATATGAAATTTTTGAGTCAAATGATTTTTTAAAATTGAAAATCTGAAACAAACATGACAATTCCTGAACTCTTTCTCAATACTGCACTATCTGGCCTGATAGTACTGTAAATCTCAATAGGAATCCACAGAGTCAGAGGATCCTCTGTCTGACCATGAAAACGTAACCACTTTATGCAACTAAGTACTTTTGCATTTCTCCTGTCAGCGATTGTCAGTGAATCGGCAGCTGTGGCTTCTTTGTAATCTTTGATTATAACAATCCTTGCATGTGATATATCGACTTTTCATGTCTTCTAGACGTTTCAAAGCACCTCACAGAATATAACGTAATTATTGACTGTATATTGGTGGGTGAAATGTGGCAGCCAATTGCTCGCATCTGTATCCCACAAACGGTAGTGGATTGAAATGACCAATTTTGTTTCTTTACTCCATACACCTGCTAACATTTCCTTCAAATAAACACAATAACAGATTGGTCACTTCAATCCACAACTGTTTGTGGGACACTGCTGTTGGCGGCAGCATTCCGCCCGCAAAATTACAGTTCATTCACTGATAATGTACAACAACAACAAAATTACATTTATAGAATGCCTTTCACATTGTTAGGATGTCCCAAGGTGCTGTACAGTCAGATCAGGACCCGAGCAGGGGCTGGATGGGTCGCAGTAGGGCAGGGGGACTGAGTAGGAAAGGGGGAAGAGTTAGTAGGGCAGCAGAAGGCACAATTAAAGAGGATGGTCTTGATACCAGTTTTGAAGGAGGAAAGTGAGGTGAAGTGATTTTGAGATGGAGTTCCACAGTGTGGGGGTAGAGAGGCTGAAAGCCCGGCCACCAATGGTAGAATGGTTCAAGCAGAGGACATGGAGCAAGCCATATATATTCTATGAAGTGCACTGGGCTGACTAGGACATAAAAAGTGCTGCATCAAATGCAATAATTAATATTATAATGGCTGAAAGCAAGGCTACCAGGGGACATGAGAGAACAAGAGCCAGTGTAGCAGAGGCAATGTGTTGTGGTTTGGGCGGCAAACAGGTTGGAGTGGTAGGGAGGTGTCAGGTGATGAAGAGTTTCTTAAACGAGGGTGAGGATCTTGAAGTGAACCTGTTCAGTGATGGGGAACAAGTGGATCTGGCTGCACTGGTGTGAAGGAGGCAGTTTATTATGGGTGAGAATGTGGCAGCGGAGTTTGTGTCATTGGGATAATGTGCCTGGTGAAGCCAGCAAAGTGGGCATTGGAAGTCCCAGCAACCAACATTCCCTGCATGTGTCCTGTACCTGCCTCACTTAGATTATTCCCAGTTAATTTGACACAACTTTCCTGGGGATGAGGCTAGGATTCAGCTGGATCCCAGAGGAGTTGGTTAACGATGGAATAACAGGATCAAGTCTATCCTCTGTGGTGATCTCGGTCACCTTCCTCCTCAGCCCAGCGTACCTGCAGTTCTCCAGGGAACTGATAATAACAGGGCAGTATCCTTGGCTCATTATCATGAATTGGGAGTTTGATAAGATAAACATTCATCAGCGGTGGGATTTGAAGCCATGTCCCCTAAGAGATTGTAACCTAACTCCAGTGCCTTAGACTGCCTGGCCACTCTACCCTATGTATGCACTTGTCTGCAAAACAACTTGTTCCAACATCTCTCCCTATTTATGTTTAAAATTTATCCTGCTTTGATGAAGGCCTTGGATGATTCTCGGGCAATTTATTTTTGTAAAATAAAAGTTAAATAAATGTTTCCGCCAGGTTTTGGGCCTGGGACTTTTCGCATGTGAGGCGAACGTGATAACCATTACACTATGGAACCTTCAGTTATCTCTTTAATTCCCAGCTCCACCTCCTTGCCCCACTGCTCACCAATATAATCGACCTGTACTTTTCATCCGGCATCATTCCCACACTGTTCAAAACAGCCACTATCACCCACATCCTCAAGAAATCTTCCCTTGATTCGACACACCTTTCAATCTACCAGCCCATCTCCAACATCACTTTAATGTCAAAGGTCCTTGAAATAGTTGTTGACTCCCAACATCAGTCATTCCTCTCATCCCACTCCTTCCACGAGCCCTTCCAATTGGGCTTAAACATTGCCCACAGCACAGAAAATGGCTCTGCTCAAGGTCACAAATAATATGCTGAATATTTTGACCAGTGCACCCTCTGCTTCCTTGTCCTCCTCGATCTATCTGCCACCTGCGATATCATAGACCATTCAATCCTGCTCCAACACCTCTACTCCCACCTCAACCTTCAGAAGATTTTGATCTTGACTGGTTCCCGTCCTACCTTTCACATGGTCTCCACTTTGTGTCCGTCAACGGCTTTTCCTCCAGCTCCCGTACTGTCTTGTGCAGTGTTTCTCAAGGCTCTGACCTTGGTTCCCTCATCTTTACTCTCTACATATATGCGGCTGACACCCAACTCTATTTTTTTACCTCACTTTGCAACCACCAGTCCCCTGATGATCAGCCGCACCAAACGTTGCTCCTCTATTACCCCAGTCCTTGCCAGACTTCACTGACTCCCTGTCCCTGAGAGGATCAATTTCAAGATCCTAAGTCTTGTCTTCAAATCTCTCCCCTCCTCTGTACCCTCCTATCGCTCTGACCTCCGCTCTCCCCAACACAGCACATGCTGCCTTTGCTCCTCTGGTTTCGGTCTCCTTCTTGATCCCTGAATCCTCCACTCTGCAATTGGTGGACATGCCCTCAGCCACTGTTCCCCAAGGCTCTGGAAATCCCTTTGCCTCGTCCCCTCTCTTCTTAGGCTCAGGTCTAAGCTGAAGACATTTTTTTCGACTGCGCCTTCAGTTACCTTTTTTACCCCTGCCCATGGCTTTGGCCCAAGATCCATTATTTTGAAGTGCTCTGTCTGAGATGTTGTCCAGTGGGGAAGGCACTATATAAATCAAAGTTGTTGTTGTACATGCAACCGCTTGGTAGCATCAACGGCAGGTTTGGGGTAAATTTCCATATGTTTGAGGATGACATCCAAGTTTTCCTTTCTGCTTTCACCCTCAACACCAGGACCACCACCGCCCTGACTGCCTGCCTGCCTGACATCAAGTCCTGGAAATGGGATAACTTTGAATATCCTCCTGATTGGCTCATGTCAGCACCTCTGCAATTCAGGCCCTAGCAGGATCAACATCCAAGGCTTCATCTCTCAAAGCCAGTCAGGTACCAGGGTGTCTTGTTTGACCCTTAAATGTCCTGCCTCCCTAATGACCAGGACTGCCTTCCAGCACCTCTGCAACATTGCCAAACTCTGCCACTGCCTCACACCACAGGCTTCCGAAACTGTTGTACATGCATTCCTCACATCAAGGCTTGACTATTGGAAACTCCTTCCGCATCGGCCTTCCTGGCTCTTCCCTTCACAAGTTGTAGATCATCCAGAACTCTGCAGCTCATTTCCTCTCCTGCACCAAGTTCTGTGACTACATCACTCCTACCCTCACCCAGCTTCATTGGCTCCCCATTCCCTGAGGATCGAATTCAAGATCCAGCTGCTCATTTTCAAGGCCATTCACGGCCTTCCCCCCTCCTATCTCTCTGTGTCTCTGTTTAAACCTTTAAACTTACCTTCCCCCACTGTTCAGACTGCTGCCCCATGTCCCCCGCCTAACCTAACCTTTGGTTGCGGGGCTTTCAGCCTCTCTGCACCCACTCTCTGGAACTCCAACCCACAGGAACGTTGCCTCGCTTCCTCCCTTCCCTCCTTCAAGGTTGGTCTCAAGACCTGCATCTTCAATCGTGCCTTCTGCTGCCACCAATTGGGATAAATCTGCTGAACAGGAAACAAGGGGGAATAGCAACTATAGGAATAGCCTAAATTGTTGGTTTATTGGGTTTGGAACAGTCAAAGAGACTGTTCCAAACGGTGGGAGCAGAGAGGTTGAAGGCCCAAACACTGATGGTGGTGGTGGACCAGGCGGGGGACATAGAGAAAACTGCAGCTTGCTGAGGGGAAGGAGGTTAATATGGCATTAGCGAGACATAGGTAGGGAGAAGCAAGGCAGTGGAGGGTTTTGAAGGTGAGGAAATCATCAGGAATTTGCCAACTTAATCACTTTGTATTAACCACAGACTTGGCTCCAGCCCCGAGACTCACAGCCCCGGCTCCGGCCACAGCCCCAGGACCCGCTGCCCCGGCCCCGGCCCCAGCCCCAGGACCCGCAGCCCCGGCTCCAGCCCCGCGACCAACAGCTCCGTGACCCACAGCCCCGGTCCCGGCTCCAGCCTCGACCCGGCGACCCATGGCCCGGGCCCACGCAGCCCCGGCAACTGGCCCTGAAACCCACAACCCCAGCCTGGGCCTCAGCCCAGGTCAGGCTTCACACCGCAGCGCCTCTGCATCCCCTCACATCCCTTGGGATGATGCAGCCCCATTGACCCTCGCTCCTGGTCTCCCGCGTGCGCAATATGGCTGCCGCCATGACCCGAGCTTCCCTCCCCCTTTTCAAATTTTTCCCCCCAAATCCCCCTCTCCGTTATTCCTTCTCTACCCTTTTTGCTCTTCGCCCTCCTCACCTACTGTCCCTGCTCGACCCTCCCACGGCTTCCCTCTGTTCCAGTATTGGAATCCTCCGTCGGGCTCACCGTGGCACTCGGCGTTGGCTGTCCAATAGCAGTCACACCAAGTGCCCTGTCCCCCACCATCACCGCCAGCCCCAACGGACACAAACCCGGGGGTCAACCTCTCCTCCCTTATTCAGATCCCCACCCTCCCCGCCGACCATCCCAGCCCCCCCTCACACTCCTCGGCCAACTGCTTTTTCCGCATCGGCCTCCAAAATGTCCGCTCTGTCTGCAACAAGACCCTGGCCATCAACAATCTCATCCTTGATGAGAACGTTGACATCATGGCCCTGACGGAGACTTGGATCACCCCAGGCGACACTTTCCCCCTTGTTGCAGCCACACCACCCAACTACACATTCCACCATGCTCCTCGACCCAACCGTTGTGACGGTGGTGTGGCCCTCATCTCAAAGTCATCCCTCGCCCTATCCCCCTATTCCTCCGGCTCCTTCCCCTCTTTTGAACAGCTCACCCTCTCTCACTACTCCCACAATTCTTTCAAAATCCTATTAGTTTATCGCCCCCCCAAACCCTCCCCAACTTTCATTTCCGATTTTTCTTAACTTTTAACTTCTCTTTGTGCTTCCTCTGATCGCCTTATTATTCTTGGCGATTCCAACCTCCATTTCACCCCCCTCCTGCCCCATTTGCTCTGAATTTTCCTCTTTACTTTCGTCTTTCAACTTCTCCCTTCATATCAACACTGCCACCCACACCCAAGGCCATCCTCTCGATCTGGTGATCACCCGAGGCCTCAACATCTCTGGCATCACCATCACAGACAAGGCCATTTCTGACCATTTTTTCATTTCCTGCAACACCTCTATCCCTCCCCCCTCCACCTCCAAACCCACCACCATCTTCTACCGGCCCTGGAAGAAGATTCCCCCTCAAACTTTCACCTCTGCCCTAGAAACCTCCGACCTCCTCCAACAATGGCATTTTTTTTGTACCGACCGACCCATCCTCCGCCTCCACCGCCCTCCACAACACCCTCTCCACTACCCTCGACACCCTGGCCCCCCCTCACCTCCAAAATCGTCTCCCATTCCCGATCATCACCGTGGTACACATCTCACCTCCGTTCCCTAAAAAGCCAAGTGAGAGCAGTTGAACGCACCTGGCTCAAATCTGGCCTCACGGTCCACCGGCAAATCTGGCTGGACCGCATTAAATTGTACCGCTCCGCCCTAGCCACCGCCAAATCAGCCTTCTACTCCAGGATAATCCTGGAAGCGAAGGACAACCACCGCCTCCTCTTCACCACCACCAACCAGCTCCTCCACCCCCCCCCCCCCCCGCCTCACCTCTCAGATCCTCTCCTCAAACGATCGTTGTGAGGAGATGCTGGATTTGCTCGAATCCAAAATTGAGAAAATCCGCTCTGCGGTTTCCTCCCCCCACCACTCCTCCACCTCCGCGCCCTCATCAGTTACCTCAACCCCTACTCACCCCCCATTTCACACTTTCAACCCCACCACCCCGCTTTCAATCACAAAAACAATCACCTCCATGAAACCCACCACATGCTCATTGGACCCCATCCCCACCCCCCTCCTCCGCACCCAGCTCCATTTGTTAGCCCCACTCATTTCTGACACCATTAACCTTTCCCTGTCCTCAGGAACCGTCCCTACCTCCCTTAAAACAGCCACCATCACCCCTATCCTGAAGAAACCCTCCCTTCATGCGTCGCAACCATCAAGTTATCGACCCATCTCCAACCTCCCGTTTCTATCCAAGGTCCTTGAAAGAGTGGTTGCCTCCCAGCTCCGCTCTTTCCTTTTAACTCACTCACTTCTTGAACCCCTCCAATCAGGTTTCCGCCCTATCCACAGCACAGAAAATGCCCTGGTCAAGGTCACAAATGACATCCTAACCGCCTGTGACCAGGGCTCCCTCTGCCTCCTCGTCCTACTTGACCTGTCTGCTGCGTTCGACACAGTCGATCACACCATCCTCCTTCAACATCTTTCCTCCCACCTCAACCTTCAAGGCACAGTCCTTGAATGGTTCCACTCTTATTTGACCCACCGTTTACATTTTGTTTCTTCCAATGGCTTTTCCTCAAACCCCCGCACAGTTTCCCACGGCGTCCCTCAGGGCTCTGTCCTCAGTCCCCTCCTTTTCAGCCTTTACACGCTCCCGCTGGGCGAAGTCATCCACAGACATGGGGTAAATTTCCACATGTATGCGGATGACACCCAGTTGTACCTTTCTGCCTCATCCCTCAACCCCCAGTCGATCGATGTTCTGACAGCATGTCTGTCCGACATCGAATCGTGGACGAGGGACAACTTTTTGCAATTGAACGTGAGTAAGAACGAGGCCCTCCTGATTGGCTCAAGCCAGCGCCTCCGCACATCGGGCGCTGCCAGCCTCAACATCCAACCTCACAAAGCCAGTCAGGAACCTCGGCATCATGTTCGATCAAAAACTTTCCTTCCTCCCCCACATCCGTGCCTTGACCGGCACCGCCTATTTCCATCTGCGCAATATTGCCAGGCTCCGCAACTATCTCACCCCCCACGCTGCCGAAACACTCGTGCAAGCGTACATCACCTCATGGCTGGACTACGGAAACTCTCTCCTTGTCGGCCTCCCCAGTTCCTCCATTCACAGGCTGCACGTCATCCAAAACTCTGCAGCCCGTGTACTATCCCGCACCCGCCTCCGTGACCACATAACCCCCACCCTCGCCCGTCTCCACTGGCTCCCCATTCTCCAGAGGATCGAGTTCAAGATCCTCGTCCTCACATACAAGGCCTTACACGGCCTTGCCCCATCCTACGTAGCCGATCTACTCTCCCCCTACACGCCCACCCGGACCCTCTGTTCAGCAGGACTTGGCCTGCTCCAAGCCCCCCGCCCGAGCCGCCCCACCATCGGAGGCCGGGCCTTCAGTTTCTCCGCTCCCACCTTATGCAATGCCATCCCTCAATCCCTCCATTTCGCCTCTTCCCTTTCCTCTTTCAAGGCCGATTTGAAGACTTTCCTCTTCGATCGTGCCTTTTGTTCCACCCCGAACTCTTTTACCTCCCCTTCGTGTTTCACCCCTTCCCAAACATTCCCCTCCCTGCTCGGGTCACACGCCTCTTGTTTAGCGCCTTGGGACGTCCTCCCGACGTGAAAGGCGCTATATAAATGTAATTTGTTGTTGTTGTTGTTATAGGGGAAAGGGTTGAGGCTGGCAGCGCCCGATGTGCGGAGGAGCTGGCTTGAGCCAATCAGGAGGGCCTCCGGTCTTGCTCACGTTCAATAGGAGGAAGTTGTCCCTCGTCCAGTACTCAATGTCGGACAGACATGCTGTCAGAACATCGATGGTCTGGGGGTTGAGGGATGCGGCAGAAAGGTACAGCTGGATGTCGTCTGCACACAGCAGTGTCCAACAATCAGTCGTGGATTGAAATGAACAATTTATTGATTATTTTGTTTGTCTTGAGGGATTATTATCAGTTGTGTGGAGCATGTAATGTTCTCCAAGGTTTTGCCCTCAGCGGAATCGAACCAAGGTCTCATATTTGTTAGGTGTGTGCTCCAAAATCTGAGCTGGAGCACACTAATATACTCTCAATAAACCCAAAATAAACTGATGGAGAAAAATATTTTATCACACATACCGTAAATACCTGCGTATAAGGCGCACTCACGTATAAGGCGAACCCCCCACTTTTGACCTTTTCTTGGTGAAAAAAAACTGGAAGCATTTTCGATGATATTGCCGGCAGAAGGGAGGGAGGCAGGAGAGACAGGTAGGTAGGGAGAGAGGGAGGCAGGCAGGCTGGGAGGGAGAGAGGGAGGCAGGTAGGGAGGGAGAGAGGGAGGCAGGGAGTGAGAGAGTGAGGCAGACAGGGAGGGAGAGAGGGAGGCAGGCAGGGAGGGATAGAGGGAGGCAGGCAGGCAGGGAGGGAGAGAGGGAGAGAGGGAGGCAGGCAGGGAGGGAGGCAGGCAGGCAGGGAGGGAGGGAGGGAGGGAGGGAGGCAGTAAGGGAGGGATAGAGTGAGGCAGGCAGGCAGGGAGAGAGAGAGAGAGAGAGAGAGAGGCAGGCAGGGAGGCAGACTGGGTTAGGCAGAAGGCAGGCAGTAGGCACAGCACTGAAGTTCGCTGCTGTTGCCGCTGCCCGGGCGGCCTAGGCCGAAGCCCCGTCACCCGCTCCCCCCCCAACCCCCGCCAGACACTGACCAAACCCCGGCTGCCATCGCCGGCCACCCCTCCTGTTTACTGTATTTCCGAGGCTCAAAATGTCTTGTTCCTGCGTATAGGGCGCACCCCCAACTGTCGAGATCTTACGACCTGAAAACAAGTGCACCTTATACGCTGGTATTTACGGTAATTACATGAAGTTTTTCAAATGTACTGAACACTGTTATCACTTTCAAATCAATACTTATTTGTGCATTTCCAAAATATGTCAAAGGTGTTGCTTCTTCCCCAACACATCACTGAGTGACTGATCACCAGGAGTGTCCTCACATTCAGTAAATAAATACCTTGTTCATGTCACAAAAAACTGCCTGGATTGGCAATCATTAATATAATATATCATAAAAATAATTTAAATGATGTTTTGCTTCACAGTCCATCAAAGTCGCACATGGAGCTGTTTTGTCTCCTGTTGTTTATGAGCAATTATAATGATGACTTTCCTGCCGTGTGGGATTGATGTTGTGCTCTGACAGGTTTGCTGTAAGATAGGAGGCCTTGTAGATCGTGTACAGATTCCAGATCCAGTGTCCAAAGGAGAACTCAGGAATCAGCGGTGGATCCTCATGTCTCACTGAAGTGTCCTGTAGCTCAGGGGTTAGAGCACTGGCCTCACAAGCCAGAGACCAGGGCTTAACTCCTGGCAGGTCACAGCCGTGGGCAAGTTTCCTTTCTCTATTCGCCTGATAATAATTCATCAAATTAATAATAATAATAAATGACTGAAACCACTTCTGATACAAGCTTCACGTTATTTCTTCCCAGTTTCCTTCTCCCCCTTGTCCTGAAGGAGTGTGACTGGTCTGACATTACACTGGGCTCCCACTGCACGAGCAGCCCTCCCCACCTGGCTTCTCACCCCAAGAGAACATTTCATGTCTGGCTTGAAATCATGAGCCGCCACATCAAACCGTTCACCACCATTGCACTATTTCATAACCAATCAAGCTTGTGATTACAGTAAATGCAGCGACTGAGAACAGAGAGGATTATTATTATATATGGACTAAGGGCTGAATTCATACTCGTTTTCCATGAATCCAGAGATAATTATTGTGGCCACGTTTGACACCGACACAAACACTAAAATAGACTTCCTCAAATGTAAGAGAACAGAGAGGAAAGTAGGAGTAAGGACACATCGACAAGTGATAAAATAGAAAAAAAGAGATTAAAATTGCCAGGAACATAATTTTTTTTCATTATAAATATATCCACATCAAAATGCCAGTTGAGGTAATAAGAGGATTCATGCCTTCATTCCCATATATGATGTGAAATCAGAATTGGAAGAGCAGTAAACAGGTAATTATCATCTGCAGGTGATCAGAACATCACTCTACCATAGGAAATAATAAATATTTTAATTAAGCCAGGATATTAATTATTGCTCATAAAATACACAGTCACTACACTTTACAATGCATTCTGTGCTGTTCCTTCAGACAATTCATCGACATAATGAGGTGTTGTGTCAAATGCACAAGGTTTATGATAATAACATTTATTATTATATGAGCATAAGAAAATAGGAATTGCGGCAGGACAAAATAACAAGGTCCATCTGGATTGGCTCCCAGCATCCTGTCCTAAACAATATATTGTATCACACAATAGTATTTCAGACAGTCACCTATCTCATTTAGTTTTTAAGATGAATCGACACTTTCTGCTTACAACGTCTCCCTATCTTTAACTATTGCTCACTGAATCAGTGTTCGCTATTTGTGTTGAACATAACCTAATCCACACACACTCACACACACACAAACACATTAAAGGAAACAATTAATGAGGCTTCAGGGTCAGTGCTGGGGCTAATACTATTGACACTTATATTAATATGAAGTGGCTGTCAATGCCGAATGTAAAGGGCACAATTATTGATCTGTGCAGGTCAGAGGGAATGTGAGGCGTGACTCCCCTCAGTCCTGTATCTATTGGTCCATTCTCCAAACACCTGGCCCCACTGCCCCTTGTTAAATAGCGGTCACTGGGGACTGAGGCCATCTGTCCATCCGGCAGATCTTTGTCCCTCGGTTATTGGGCTCAAGGGTCAGTTCTGACAATTGCCCAGAAACATGAGGTCCCTGATATCTCTCAGTCTGTTGCTGGCTCTCTTCTCCCGTAAGTTCTATTATTGGGATAAGTCTGACTGTGTGTGTGTGTGTGGGTGTGATTCTCTCTGCAATGTCACAGAGCCGGGATATCTCACAATAATTAATCTTTGGTCATTTGTTCTTTACAGGTGTCCAGGCCGATGTGGTGCTGACACAGCCGTCGTCTCTAACCGGGAAGCCTGGCCAGGCCCTGAGACTCACTTGTAGAACCAGCGGGTTTGATCTCAGCAAATATGGCATGAACTGGGTCCGGCAAGTTCCTGGGAAGGGGCTGGATTGGCTGCTCTACATTTCGTACACAGAGGTGTGGTGAGTAAGGAAACTTGGCCCATAACACTGCCTGTTATGGAACCCAGGTCTAACAAGGTGAGCTACAGGACACCACAATCATGATTTCTGGCATAATCAATACTTGTCTATCCTCACTTGTTGTGGAACTCTATCCTCTCAGTGCCCTGAAAGCTGAGGTGGTCGGTTGTTTGAGTTGAGGAGGTCCTGAGTGTAATTGTTGTTTCTCTTCATGAGTCAAACTGTGTATTCATACAATAATCCTGGTGGAAACTTGAGACATAATTTTAATCAAATTAGGTGAAGATCGATCGATCAATCAATCAACCCACACATTTATTCAGCGCCAAGAATAGACTTGTTTCAGAAGTGGATGAACCCTGGGTGGCCTTGAACCACCGACCTGTCAGTTAACAACTTAACGCGCTAACCAATTGCGCCACAGAGAGTTCAGCCTTGAACCCTTCTTCCAGGAAAATACAGCATGTTGTTGACTAAATTGTTGTCACAGGTAAACTCTGGATTGATAAGAAATGTCAACATCTGTAAGTGAGTGATTCAAAGGTTCAATCTAAATACGAATAGAAGTTTAATAGATAGGAAGTGATCATGGTGGAGACACTGAGATAGATTTCCAGAGGCTGGTGCCTTGTCAATAGAGGGCAACACCATTGATGACATTGAAGTGATGGGGCAGACACATTTCATCAGTGGGTGAAACATCTGTGCAAGTAAATGTGATATATAAATATTATTTATCACATTACCTGTTGTCATAAGAAAAGAAACAGATTTGTTCCCTTCAATAGTGTTGGAATGTCCTCCCGACGTGAGCGGCTATATACATATGTAATACATATGTGGAGCCCTGTAGCTCAGTGGTTAGAGCACTCGCCTTACAAGTGTGAGATCTGTGTTAGAATCCAGGCAGATCAGGGCGAAACCTTGGGCAAGTTTCCTTACTCCATGTGCCCAATAATAATCCGTCCAAAAAACCCCACAATAATAAAAGTTGGTCGTTTGATTCCACGACTGTTTGTGGGACGATTCTGAGTGCAATTGGCTGCTGTGATTCACCCAAACATATACAGTCAATTCACTTTCCAGTACATTCTGTGAAGCAATTTGGGACGTTGATAAGATGTGAAAATGCAATAACAAATGCAAGTATTATTATTAATTGTTGTTGTTTCCATCACCAATCCTTTTCCTGAAATATTCAAACAGAATACAAACACACCAGAGGTTGCTTTCAATTCTCAGCTCTGTGGTTTCAGTTGGTTAAACTCCAGCAGTTCCCCAAAGCTCACACTCTGGTTCCTCAGCTTTGGGTCTTGCTGACCTGATCCAAATACTGTCTGGAATCAGGTAAACAGGATGTGTCCTCCTGGTAAAGCTTGTTCATTCCATTCCAAACATAGCAATTCCCATGTGTGGTTAGTATGGACCTCACTAACTTGCTTTAAGTTTGATAATGGGTTTGTGACACTCAGCTGACAAGATGTTATTATGGGTCATAATTATAGATATATTTCATTAAGAAACTTTGATACATAAATACCGGATATATTTTTGATGAAGTTGGGTAGGTGATGAATTATGAAGGCTTAGATATTGGTCTCAAAAAACACAGAGTTTATATTTCATTGTTTACGTATAGAAAATCAACATTTGATGTAAATTTCTGTGGCTCGATGTGGAGTTCTGTAGCTCAGTGGTTGGTGTACTTGTCTTAACAGTGAGATATGTGGTTGTGTTTCCCAGAGGGTCAGGGTGAAAACTTGGGCATGTTTCCTCACTCCACACGCCTGTTAATAATCCCTCACAAAAAACAATAAGTAAATTGGTCATTTCAATCCACTATCGTTTGTGGGATACAGCTGCGAGCCATTGGCTGCCACGTTTCGCCCACCAATATATAGTCAATAATTACGTTATATACTGTGAGGTGCTTTGAAATGTCTAGAAGATATGAAAATGCGCTATATCACATGCAAGGATTGTTATATTCAAAGATTACGAAGATGGCACAGCTGCCGATTCACTGACAATCACTGACAGTAGAAATGCAAAAGTAGTTAGTTGTGTAAAGCGATTACGTTATCATGATTAGACAGAGGATTCTCTGACTCTGTGGATTCCTATTGTGTATTACAGTACTATGAGGCCAAGATAGTGCAGTATTGGGGAAGAGTTTAGGAAATATGATTTTTTTTCAGATTTTCAATTAAAAAATAATTTGCCCCCGAAATTTCATATTGTGCAGTCGTGTAGCTCAGTGTTTAGAGCACTCACCAAGTAAGCCAGTGACCTGGATTTGATTCCTAGCAGGATGAAATATTTTGCAAGTTTGCTTGAGCCACACACCTCTATGTACGTAGTAGTGTGCAATTCTCACGTGAAAACACTATTGTTTATTCACTGGTCTGGAATTAATTGCATTAATTACAATCATTATTCAAGTTGTACCATCACTTTTGCTATAAGTACAAATTTATTTCAGTGTGAGCTCAGTGAGTTCATCCAATTCAGCAGGAAAACCAGTTTTACACCAGAGTGTAAATCAGGGCATGGAATTTCCAACAGTGTACGCTATAGCAGCTATTTACTACCCCATTCTGGTAGCATTTGCAATTCCTGGTAATTCTATTTGTTTTCATGGTATGGCAATTGTGAAGAGTCTAGTTCAATTGACATTTTGTATAGTGGCTTATCATGTGTACTAGAAATCTCAAATCAGTTCAAAGTATACACGGCAAAGTGAAATGACTTTGTATTTGTGGGCGAAAGGCGAGAGCTAATTGTGTGTTTCCGTGTCCTGCAAACTATCATGGATTGAAATGATCAATTTTATTAACTGTTGATGATGGATTATTACCAATGTTGGAGTGAGGAAACTTGCTGAAGGTTAGTCCTGACCTGCCTGGAATTGAACACAGATGCATCGCTTGGTGAATGCTCTAATCACTCAGCTTCAGGACGCGGTTACAGAAATGGGGATAACCAGGGCTATGAATGTACAACTTGATCTGAGAGCTGGTGCAGACTCAAAGAGCCAAAAGATCTCTGTTCTCTTGCAAATATATGTGACAAAATTACGTTTATAGAGCGTCTTTCACATTGGGAGGATGTCCCAACGTGCCGAACAGTCAGGTCGGGACCCAAGTAAGGGAGTGGGGCAGGGTAGGGGGTTGGGCTTTAGAGAGTTAGGAGGGGAGGGAGGGAGTTGGGAGGGCAGCAGAAGGCATGGTAGAAGAGGACCAACCCTGAATACCGGCATTGAAGGAAGCAAGGGAGGAATCCAGATGCAGGGAAAGTTGGATGGACTTCCAGAATGTGGGGGCAGAGATATTGAAAGCCCATGCACTGTTTGTAGGGCGGGTCGGGTAGGGGACATGGAGCAGACCGGAGCCCACTGAATAGGGTAGTCTGGTAGTTTCATAAGCGGACAGAAGATTGAAGAGATAGGAGGGGGCCAGGTCATGAATGGCCTTGGAAGTGAGGAGGAGAATCTTGAATTTTATCCTGTGGGGATGTTGAGGCAATGGAGCCGGGCAAGGGTGGGAGTGATGTGGTCACAGAACTTTGTGCTGGAGAGGACATGAGCTGCAAGTTCTGGATGTTCTGCAGACTGTGAAAGGAAGAGCCAGAACCGACAGTCAGGAGGGAGTTTCCATAGTCGTGCCTTGATGTGATGAATGTGTGGACAATGGGTTTGGTAATCTGACGGTTGAGGCAGTGCTGCAGTCTGGCAATGTTGCAGTGGTGTTGATGTGGGGGAGCCAGGACAATTAAGGGTAGAACAAGATACCCAGGCTTGGTTGACTTTGAGAGATGGAGAGTGCAGCCTTGGAAGCCGATGCTGCCAGTGCCTCAGTTGTGGAGTTGCTGATAGGATCTAATCAGGAGAATATAGGTGCAATATATCACCGGAAGATTTCTTGATGTGATAGTGGCTGTTATGAAGAGGACGACAACGATCCGGATGAAAGGGACAGGTTGACTGTGTCGGCAAGTAGTAGGGTAAGGAAGTGGAGCTGGGTGGTAAGGAGTCGAGTCGGGATGGGATTCAGGGAACAGGTGATGGACTTCATGGAAGATACGGTTGTGATGACAGAGGATGGGGAGACGGGTTCTCCCCATCCTCATCCATTCTGAAGGTATAGAAGTAGGGATGAATGAATGAATGAATGAATGAATGAATGAATGAATGAATGAATCAATCAATCAATCAATCAATCAATCAATCAATCAATCAAACAAGCAAGCAATCAATCAATCAATCAATCAAAATTTACATTTATATCACGCCTTTCATGTCAAGAGGACGGCCCAAGGCACTGTACAGTTTGGTAGGGACAAGAGCATGGGGGGAGGGATCGGGGCAGGATGAAGACAAGTAGGAAAATTAACTGTATATTTGTGGGCAAAACGCAGCAGGCAAATTGCACAGAGTAGGAATAGGTAGATGTTGGGGTGTGGGAGGGTGGTGTGGGGGGGCAAAAGTTCTAAGGGTGGTGACAGCTAAGTGGATTCCCTCGATTTTGGACTCAAGGTATTCCAGCATCTCCTCACAGTGGGAGTTGGAGGAGAGGATCTGAGAGGTGGACGGGGAAGGGCGGAGGAGCTGGTTTGTTGAGGAGAATAGAAACTTGTGGTTGTCCTGGATTATCCTGGAGTAGAAGTAGAATTTGCTGGAGACCAGGGCAGAGAAGTAGTTTTTGATGTGCCAGATATGCCAGTGGACCATTAGACCAGATTTGAGACGGGTACGTTCAGCGCCCGACACCTGATCTTTGAGCAACAGGAGGTGGCTGGTGAGCTAAGGTAAGGTTCAAGAGTAACACTTTGGAAAGAATCAGGAGAAATAATTTTGCTGATTGTTTAATGCAGGCTACCTTACAACAAGGCCACAATTCGAACTTGTATGAAAGGTTTCCTAAAGGTTTGAGATATGGACCATTTTCTCAAGGAATTGAATCAACTCAAAGGATAAACAACCAAATATGACACAGCCTTAAACTCCTCATCTCACACCTGTATTCATGTGAATAATTTTTCCTATTTTCTTTCCTTCACACAGTTAATTTGCTGGCGATAGTGATTCTTTCAAGAGGAAACTGTGGTCTCTCAAAATGCGTCACTCGCTATCTGGTGTCCATGGCCGCCGCGGATCTCCTGGTTGTCGTTGTGGATGTGTTGTTAAACCAAATTAACAATCTGTATTTCCCGTTAAATTTCTTATTCTACACTCCATTATGCAGTGTTAGAGTTGTCTTTGTGGCTGCAGCGATGCTCATGTCTTTGTGGTTCACTGTTGCTTTCAGTTTTGACCGATATGTCGCCATTTGCTGTCAAAATCTGAAACCAACATATTGCACGGAGAGAACGGCCACAGTGGTTATTGTAACTCTGTCTGTCATTTGCTGCGCAGTCAGCATTCCCTGTTACTTTTTATTTGTTCCTCAGTTGATAATTAACAATACCCCATGGTACTGTGTCTTCAAACCAAACATTTATACTTTGCTCACCTGGAAATTATTCGAAAGGTTTATCCGTGCTTTTAATCCACTGTTTGTGTTTGCTTTGATTTGCCTGTTCAACACTATGATTATCAGACACATTCTGATGGCCAGTAAAGTCTGCAGGAGGCTTCGGGGTCAGAGAAATGCGGAGAAAACTATTGATCCCGAGTTGGAAAACCGAAGAAAATCCATAATTTTACTGTTCGCCATATCAGGCAGTTTTATAGTTTTGTGGACAACTTATGTTGTACATTCTGTCATATGGCAACTTTCCAATTATAGTTATAGTGAAACATTGGTCAATAGCACCCAATATGTTGTTCAAGAAACCGGACTCATGCTGCAAATGTTGAATTGCTGTGCAAACACCTGTATATATGCGTTAACTCAGAGTAAGTTCAGAGAGGAGTTTAAGAAAGGGTTCATTTATCCCTTTTATATCATTGCGAAATTAATGATAAAACAGCAGGAGAAAACGGTAGGAAAGTAATTGGCGACAAACGCGGTTCAACTTCACGTACATTGGTGACTATCTTCACAAACAGGGAAACTTTCCAACATTACTGTAAGCTCTGTAGTTAATGTAATAAATTAATGTATCAATTACATTAACAATAGATATTTGAGATATGTGATTGGTCGTTCGCTTCTGTTGGCAGCTGGTACTAGTGTAGTTTTGTTGTTGTTGTTGTGACCGGCTTCACAATGATGGGAGCTGGTTGTGACCGGCTTTGCAGAAGAGACAACAAACTGGTTAAAGTTGACAAACCGTTTCCCAGGCCTTATCTGTGTGTTTCCCATGGAGAGGTGGTCTGCAGGTGGAGAGACAGCTGAGCAACATTTAGTTTTGCAGAGGAACCCTCTTGCAGAAGAAACTGGGTGAAAAGATCACCTGATGAACATAAAAGGGGGGATCGAAGAAAGGAAGATAGTGGAAAGTGGAGTCGCCATTGCAGCTTCTGAAGGAGGAACAGTTAAGACTAAGTCAGACCATCGATGTTGTGACAGCATGCCTGTCCGACATTGAGTCCTGGACGAGGGACAACTTCCTCCAATTGAACGTGAGCAAGACCGAGGCCCTACTCATTGGCTCAAGCCAGCGCATCCACACATCGGGCGCTGCCAGCCTCAACATCCAAGGCTGTACTCTCCACCTCACAAAGCCAGTCAGGAACCTCGGCATCACATTCAACCATAAACTCTCCTTCCTCCCCCACATCCGTGCCTTGACCGGCACCGCTTTTTTCCACCTGCGCAACATTTGCCAGGCTCCACAACTACCTCACCCCCCACGCTGCCGAAACACTCGTGCCCGCGTACATCACCTCATGGCTGGACTACGGAAACTCTCTCATCATCGTCCTCCCCAGCTCCTCCATTCACAGGCTGCAGGTCATCCAAAACTCTGCAGCCCATGTACTATCAACAACAACAACAACAAATTACATTTATAGAGCGCCTTTCACGTCGGGAGGACGTCCCAAGGCGCTGATCCCGCACCCGCCTCCGTGACCACATAACCCCCACCCTCGCCCGTCTCCACTGTCTCCCCATCCCCCAGAGCATTGACTTCAAGATCCTTGTCCTCGTTTTCAAGGCCTTACACGGCCTTGCCCTGCCCATTTTATCAGATTTACTCTCCCCCTATAAGCCCACCCAGACCCTCCGTTCAGCAGGACTTGGTTTGCTCCAAGCCCCCTGCCTGAACCGCCCCACCATCGGAGGCCGGGCCTTCAGTTTCTCCGCTCTCACTCCATGGAATTCCATCCACCAATCCCTCCACCTTGTTACCTCCATTTCCTCTTTCAAGGCCGGTTTGAAGACTTTCCTTTTCGACCATGCCTCAGTTCCCCCCTAATTATTCGACCTCCCCCATGTTTTCTATCGCCTCCTGAACACTCCCCTCCCCTCCCCTCCCAGCTCGGGTCACACATCCCCTGTGCAGCGCCTTGGGACGTCCTCCCGACGTGAAAGGCATTCTATAAGTCTAATTTGTTGTTGTTGTTGTTGTTGTTGTTAAGCCTTAGAAAACTGTCAACACGTTTACTGATGCTCCCAAACTACGTAACAGTGCTGCTGTACTGGGATATTGTTTTGCTGATTGAAAGGGCTGCTGTGCCTGAATACCTTTTGGTGGACATTAAATTAAACATAAATTGCACATTATTCCTCCATCTCTTTGGCAACATTGGTTTGTTGAACATAAATCATTGTGAGCTGTGGGTCATTACGGAAGCATTGTTGTGATGTATACTTTTAATTAGTTATAAATATTACTAATCTGAATTCACATTCATGTTTTTCTGTACAACACTTGTGTCATTCTGTATTTCACCAGGACATCACAGGACTAACTAACCCTTACATTATCAGGAGATGATGTACTGTTTCCTTCCAAATGTAGTAACAGTGACAACAATATTAAATTGATAAAGAGCCTTTCATGTCGCAAGGACGTCACAAGGCACTGAACAGTCAGCATTCCGGAACCAAGCACAAGGGAGGGGTGGGATAGAGGCAAGAGGAGGCAGAGAATTGGGAGCACGGCTGGAGTTACAGAGTGTGGGATGGATTAGTCAGGGTGGCTGCAGTCGGACAGCCGGTGGCATCTGCCATGGTGAGCGCAATGGAGAATTTGAAGAGTGGGTCAGAGGAAGGCTGTGGAAAGGTCAAGCAATAATAGGAATCAGAGCAGTTGGAGGGAGGGGAGATTTGATTGGGAATAGTGGAGTGTGGGGGAGCATTTTGAGGAAGCAGTGCTATGACTAGGATCAGACAGTGTTGGAGGGTGGGGGAGAGGTGGGCGGTGGTTGTCAGTGAGGCAGGGTTTGCCCTCTGGGCTGGTGTGGATCATAATGGCTGTTTTCTCAGTGAGTCCATCGCTGGGAAATTCTAATGACGTGTGCGTGATGGCATCACATGGCTGCCGGTTTCCGGTTGGTTGAGGCCTCAGTGAGTCAGTGATTGTGGTGATGGTGCTTCAGACCAGCTGAGGGTGAGTCCCTGGTCATCTTTGCGGCCTCAGGCCTCGCGTTGGTTCTTGTGGCAATTGAGGTTGAAATCCACAATGATAAAGTGGCCAAAGCCTCGGGTCAGCCTGGCCACAGGTCCTCCTTGCCTGATCATGATTCAGGTCCTGCTTGACTGTGATCGTGGAATTCTCTACAACAGGAGGCTGTGGATGCTCAATCCTGGAATATATTGAAGGTTGAGATTGATAGATTTGTAAAGGATTGAGGCATTTACGGATATCAGTATAGGATTGGTAAATGTAATTGGGTTAGAAGATCAGTCATGATCTTATCATGTAGCTAAACAGGCTCGAGTGGCTGAGTAACCTACACCTGGCCTTATTTCTTGTGTTATTATGTTCATGTTTGGTGTTTTTTTACTGAAGTTACACCCGCACCAAGATCCACGACCACATCACCTCGCCCGGCTCCATTGGCTCCCCATCCCCCAGAGGATCTAATTCAAGGTCCTTGGCCTCACTTTCAAGGCCATTCATGGACTTTCCCCTCCTATGTTTGTGACATACTATGAATCTGCCCTCCCCTACATTCAGCAGGCTCCAGCCTGCTCCATATGCCTCAACTGTCATGCTCTACCATCGGTGGCTGGCCTTAAAGCCTCTCTTCCCCCTCACTTTGGAACCCATTCCCAGAGTCCCTTCAACTCGCTCACTCGCACACCTCCTTCAAGGCCGATCTCAAGCCTCTCCGCTGAATGTGTCTTCTGCTGCCCTCCCAACTCTCTCCCACTCCTCCTAACTCTCTCCCTCCTGTCTTAACTCTCTCCTGTCCCTCCGAACTCTGTCCAGCCCCTTCCCCCTACATTGCCCCTCTTCCCGGCTCAGGTCCTGACCTGACTGTTCAGCCCCTTGGGACGTCCTCCCGATATGAAATGTTCTCTATAATGTCACTTTGTTGTTGTGGTGGCCGCCCAGTAAAAGTGTGTCTGTGACACCGGGCATCACAGAGCACATACTGTGGGCACACACTGCAGTTACACCTGGTGGCCACACCCGCTGACTGTGGCGCTGTGGCGTCCTGCACAGACAAATCTCAACAGTGACAACAACAACAAAATGACATCTTTAAAGCACAGAGTCCTCCCACAGGAGCCCTCCCAATGGTCATTGTGTATATAGTGAAGATTGATAGATTTGTAAAGGAGAGAGGAATTCAGACACAATGGGCTGAATGGCCTCCTCCAGTGATGATTGATTCTATGATTGAACACATTTTATCTATTAATTTTACTTTTTATTCCACCATTACTGATTTACCAATCACCGCCACTTGAGATGACCTGACAGCTGCTGTTGTTGTCGCTGTTGGAGTGAAGGGCAATAATGTATGAAAGGTCAGGCTGTGGGCTCTGTGGTGTGAGGGCAGGAAGCTGATCACTGATTGACTGCAGACAATCACAGCTGCTTCCTGACAATTGTGCTGTGAGTTTCTGCCCCACCTGATGGCAGCTTGACAGATTCTGTGTCTTTCCAGCAAGAAGTTTTAGATGTAAACAGCAGCAACTTGTGTAGCGTTTTGCAAATGAGCTGATCTGCAACTGCAAACATCTGTTCTATAACATCTGCAAATTATCATTTCCTGTAAACTCAAAGTCAGAAAAATAAGCCTAAACAACATAGCAATAAGTGACACAGAACTTTCCATATTTCTGTTTGTTGATAAGGAAACCAGCCTCCCTTATTGATTGTTTTATGTAATAATACTACAGATGAAGAAGAAAATGTATTGGCAATCGCAACCTGGCCATAAAAGCGTGTGGAGGAATGAATCTTGCCAAACGTTTTGCATTGACTAGAATCAAACCCAGGACTTTCACTTGTAAGGTGAGTGCTCTAATCAGTGATCTACAGGACTTTAATATGCTCTGAATAATCATGAAACACACAGATGTAGAAAATATTTTATTACAGATAATTACTTAAACATTTTCAAATGTATTACACACTGTTATCGTTGTCAAATCAATAATTTATTGTCTGTTTTGAAAATATGTCAAATGTGTTGCTTCTTCCCCAACACATCACCAAATGACTGATCACCAGGAGTGTCCTCACATTCAGCAAATAAATACCTTGTTCATGTAACGAAACACTGCCTGGATTGGCAATCATTAATACAATTGATTAAAAAGTATTTTTAAATGATATTTTGCTTCACATTCCATCAAAGACGGGATATTTTGTGAGGTGACCATGGAGCTGTTCTGTGTCTTGTTGTCTATGAGCCATGAGTAATAATAATACTTGCGATATAGCGCTTTTCACATCTTCTAAATTGTGTCTCAAAACGTTTCACAGAATATACTGTAAAGTGGATTGACTGTATAGTTATTGGCGAAACACGGCAGCTAATTGCACAAAGCAATGTCCTGGATTGAAACAACCAAATTGTTATAGGTTTCTTTGGGATGCATTATTATTTAACATGTGGAGTAAGGAAACTTGGCCAAGGCATCGCCCTGCCTGGAATCGAAACACAGGTCTCACGCTTGAAAGTCGAGGGCTCCAACCATTGAGCTACAGGACTCCACTGTAATGATTCATTTCCTGATGTGTAGGATTGATGTTGTGCTCACAGGTTTGCTGTAAGATAAGGAGGCCTTGTAGATCTTGTACAGTTTCCAGATCCAGTGCCCAAAGGAGAATTCAAGATTCAGCGGTGGATCCTCATGTCTCACTGTAGAGTCCTGTAGCTCAGGGGTTAGAGCACTCACCTCACAAGCCAGAGACAAGGGTTTGGTACCTGGCAGGACAAAGCCTTGGGCAAGCTTCCTTACACTACACTTCTGATAATAAGCGATCAAGATAATAAAATAATAATAAATGACTGAAACCACTTCTGATACAAGCCTCATGTTATCTCTTCCCAGTTTTCTTCTCCCCCTTGTCCTGAAGGAGTGTGACTGGTCTGACATTACACTGGGCTCCCACTGCACCAGCAGCCCTCCCCACCTGGCTTCTCACCCCAAGAGAACATTTCATGTCTGGCTTGAAATCATGAGCCGCCACATCAAACCGTTCACCATCATTGCACTATTTCATAACCAATCAAGCTTGTGATTACAGTAAATGCAGCGACTGTGAACAGAGAGGATTATTATTATAAGTGGACTGAAGGCTGAATTCATTCCCATTATCTTCCAATCCGGAGATAATTATTGTGGCCACGTTTGACATCGACACAGACAATAAGATAGACTTCCTCAAAAGTAAGAGAACAGTGAGGAAAGGAGTAAGGACACATGAACAAGTGATAAAATAGAAAGAAAGAGATTAAAATTGCCATGAACATAAGTTTTTTTAATATCAATATATCCACATCAAAATGCCAGTTGAAGTAACAAGAGGCTTCACGGCTTCATGCCCATATGTGATGTGAAATCAGGATTGAAAGAGCAGGAAACAGGGAGTAATCATCTGCAGATGATCAGAACTTCACTAAACTATACGAAATAATAAATATTTTAATTAAGGCACAATGTTAATTATTGCACATAAAATAAACAGTTACTACATTTTATAATGGATTTTGTGAAGTTCCTTTAGACATTTCAATAACATGAAAAGGCATTACGTGAAATTCAAGGTTTATGATCAAAAAGATTATTATGTAAACTTAAGAAAATAATAATTGCAGCACAAAAGACAAAGGTCCATCTGGATTGCCTTCCACCATCCTGGCCGTCACACATACTTGTCATGTCCTCAACAATATACTGTATCACAAAATATTATTTTCAAAAGTAACCCAGGGCTTCTTTTTTTTCTGCTGCCACTGTTTCCCTAACTTTAACAGTCACTCACTGAAATAGGGTTCATGTAGGTTTGTGTTGAACTTACCAATTACATGGATTTGTTAAAGGCAAATCTTGCCTTACAAATCTGATAGAATTTTTTGATGAGGTAACGGAATGGGTGGATAATGGTAGCGCAGTTGATGTAGTTTACATGGACTTTCAAAAGGCATTTGACAAAGTGCCACATGAGAGACTTATTATGAAATTAAAGGCCCATGGCGTAAAAGGGACAGTGGCAGCGTGGATCCACAACTGGCTGCGAGACAGAAAGCAGAGAGTTGTAGTGAGCGGCTGTTTTTCAGATTGGAGGGAAGTGAGCAGTGGTGTGCCACAGGGATCAGTTTTGGGACCATTGCTGTTTGTAATCTACATCAATGATCTGGACTTGGGTGTACGGAGTACAGTTTCCAAGTTTGCAGATGACACTAAGTTAGGGAGAATAGTAAACAGTGAGGAGGATAGTAGCCATCTGCAAGAGGATATAGACAAATTGGTAAAGTGGGCAGACACATGGCAGATGAAGTTTAATGCAGAGAAGTGTGAGGTGATGCATTTTGGGAGAAGAAATGAAGGGAGGCAATATAGGCTAGATAGTACAATTTTATATGGTGTAAAGGAACAGAGAGACCTGGGGATTTGTGTTAGTGACTCGTTGAAGGTGGCAGGACAGGTAGACAAGGCTGTTAAGAAGGCATATGGGATACTAGGCTTTATAAATAGGGGTATAGAGTACAAAAGTCAGGAAGTGCTGACTAACCTCTGTAGGACTTTGGTGAGGCCTCAGCTGGAATACTGTGTTCAAGTCTGGTCACCACACTACAGAAAGGATGTGAAGGCATTGGAAAGGGTACAACGAAGATTTACTAGGATGGTGCCAGGATTGAGGGACTTCAGCTATGAGGAGAGGCTAGATAGGCTAGGGTTATTCTCTCTGGAGCAGAGAAGATTGAGGGGAGACCTAATAGAGGTTTATAAGATCATGAGGGGTTTCGACAGGGCAAATAGAGAAAAACTATTTCCACTCGTGGGTGAATCTGTGACTCGTGGTCACAGATTTAAAATAGTTTCAAGGTAAATTAGAGGGGAACTGAGGAGAAATTTTTTCACTCAGCGAGTTGTTCGAATCTGGAATGCATTGCCTGAAAATGTGGTGGAGGCTGATTCGATAACAACTTTTAAAAGGGAATAAGATCTTTATTTAGGGAGAACGGGTCTATTAGGCTATGGGGAGCGGGCAGGGCAGTGGGATTGAATCGCTCTTTTCAAAGAGCCGGCACAGACTAGATGGGCCGAATGGCCTCCTTTTGTGCCGTAAAATTCTATGTTTCTATGATTCTATGATAAGAAATGTCAACTTCTGTAAGTGAGTAATTCAAAGGTTCAATCTAAATGCAAATAGAAGTTTAACAGATAGGAAGTGATCATGGTGGAGACACTGGGATAGATTTCCCGAGGCTGGAGCCTTGTCAATAGAGGGCAACACCATTGGTGTCATTGAAGGGATGGGGCAGACACATTTCATCAGCAGGCAAAACATCTGTGCAAGTAAATGTGATATATAAATATTATTTATCACAACACCTGTTGTCATAAGAAAAGAAACAGATTTCTTCCCTTCAATAGTGTTGGGATGTCCTCCCGACGTGAACGGCTCTATACATATGTAATACATATGTGGAGCCCTGTAGCTCAGTGGTAAGAGTGTGAGAACTGTGTTTGAATCCAGGCAGATCAGGGCGAAACCTTGGGCAAGTTTACTTACTCTATGTGCCTAATAATAATCCGTCCAAAAAAACCCACAATAATAAAAATTGGTCATTTGATTCCACGTCTGTTTGTGGGACGCTTCTTTGTGCATTTGGCTGCTGCGATCATGCAAAAATATACAGTCAATTCACTTTCCAGTACATTCTGTGAAGCAATTTGGCACGTTGATAAGATGTGAAAATGCAATAACAAATGCAAGTATTATTATGAATTGTTGTTGTTTCCATCACCAATCCTTTTCCTGAAATATTCAAACAGATTACAAACACATCAGAGGCTGCTTTCAATTCTCAGCTCTGTGGTTTCAGTTGGTTAAACTCCAGCAGTTCCCCAAAGCTCACACTCTGGTTCCTCAGCCTTGGGTATTGCTGACCTGGTACAAATACTGTCTGGAATGAGGTAAACGGGATGTGTCTCCCTGGTAAAGCTTGTTCATTCCATTCCAAACATAACAATTCCCATGTGTGGGTAGTATGGACCGCAGTAACGTGCTTTAAGTTTGATAATGGGTTGGTGACACCAAGCTGACAAGATGTTACTATAGGGCATAATTATAGATATATTTCATTAAGAAACTTTGATACATAAATACCAGATATATTATGGTTCAAGTTGGGTAGGTGATGAATTATGAAGGCTTAGATATGGGTCTCAAAAAACGTAGAGTTTATATTTCATTGTTTACTTATAGAAAATCAACATTCGATGTAAATTTCTGTAGCTCGATGTGGAGTTCTGTAGCTCAGTCTTTGGTGTACTTGTCTTAAAAGTGAGATATGTGGTTGTGCTTCCCAGAGGGTCAGGGTGAAAACTTGGGCACATTTCCTCACTGCACACGCCTGGTAATAATCTCTCACAAAAAACAATAAGAAATTTGGTCATTTCAATCCACTATCGTTTGTGGGATACAGCTGCGAGCAATTAGCTGCCTTATTTCATCCACCAATATACAGTCAATAAATATGCTACGTTATATTCTAGAAGATATGAAAGGGCACTATATCACAAGGAAGGATTGTAATAATCAAAGATAACAAAGAAGCCACAGCTGCCGATTCACTGACAATCGCTGACAGTAGAAATGCTAAAGTACTTAGTTGCATAAAGTGGTTGCATTATCATGATTAGACAGAGGATTCTCTGACTCTGTGGATTCCTATTGTGTATGACAGTACTATGAGGCCAAGATAGCGCCGTATTTGGAAAGAGTTCAGAAAATATAATTTTTTTTTAGATTTTCAATTAAAAAAGTAATTTGCCCCCCAAATGTCATATTGTGCAGTCATGTAGCTCAGTGTTTAGAGCACTCACCAAGTAAGCCAGTGACCTGGATTTGATTCCCAGCAGGATTAAACATTTTGCAAGTTTCCTTGAGCCACACACCTCTGTTTACCTAGCAGTGTGCAATTCTCATATTAAAACACTATTGTTTATTCACTGGTCTGGAATTAATCGCATTAATTACAATCATTATTCAAGTTGTACCATCACATTCACTATAAGTACAAATTTCTTTCATTGTGAGCTCAGTGAGTTGATTGAAGCCTCCAATTCAGCAGGAAAACCAGTTTTACACCAGAGTGTAAATCAGGGCATGGAATTTCCAACAGTGTACGCTATAGCAGCTATTTACTACCCCATTCTGGTAGCATTTGCAATTCCAGGTAATTCTATTTGTTTTCATGGTCTGGCAATTGTGAAGAGACTAGTTCAATTGGCATTTTGTATAGTGGCTTATCATGTCTTCTAGAAATCTCAAATCAGTTCAAAGTATATACGGCAAAGTGAAATGACTTTGTATTTGTGGGCGAAAGGCGAGAGCTAATTGTGTGTTTCCGTGTCCTACAAACTCTCATGGATTGAAATGATCAATTTTATTAACTGTTGATGATGGATTATTACCAATGGTGGAGTGAGGAAACTTGCTGAAAGTTAGTCCTGACCTGCCTGGAATTGAACACAGATGCATCGCTTGGTGAATGCTCTAATCACTCAGCTACAGGACTCGGTTACAGGAATGGGGATAACCAGGGCTATGAATCTGAATGTACAACTTGATCTGAGAGCTGGTGCAGACTCAAAGAGCTAAAAGATCTTTGTTCTCTTGCAAATTTATGTGACAAAATTACATTTATAGAGTGCCTTTCACATTGGGAGGATGTCCCAAGGTGCCGAACAGTCAGGTCGGGATCCAAGTAAGGGAGTGGGGCAGGGTAGGGGGTTGGGCTTTAGAGAGTTAGGAGGGGAGGGCAGCAGATGGCATGGTCGAAGACGACCAGCCTTGATTACCGGCGTTGAAGGATGCAAGGGAGGAATCCAGGTGCAGGGAATGTGGGATGGTCTTCCAGAGTGTGGGGACAGAGATATTGAAAGCCCATCCACCGTTTGTAGGGCGGATCGGGTGGGCGACATATAGCAGACCGGAGCCCACTGAATAGGGCTGTGTAGTAGTTTCATAATCGTACAGAAGGTCGAAGAGATAGGAGGGGGCAAGGCCATGAATGGCCTTGGAAGTGAGGAGGAGAATCTTGAATTTTATCCTCTGGGGATGTTGAGGCAATGGAGCCGGGCAAGGGTGGGAGTGATGTGGTCACAGAACTTTGTGCTGGAGAGGACATGAGCTGCAAGTTCTGGATGTTCCGCAGATTGTGAAAGGAAGATCCAGAACCGACAGTGAGGACGGTGTTTCCATAGTCGTGCCTTGATGCGATGAATGTGTGGACAATGGGTTTGGTAACCTGAAGGTTGAGGCAGTGCTGCAGTCTGGCAATGTTGCAATGGTGTTGATGTGGGGGAGGGAGGACAATTAAGGGTAGAACAAAACACCCAGGCTTGGGTGACTTCGAGTGATGGAGTGTATAGCCTTGGAAGCCGATGCTGCCAGTGCCTGAGTTGTGGAGTTGCTGACATGATCCAATCAGGAGGATATAGGTGCATTACATCATGGGAAGATTTCTTCGAGTGATAGTGGCTGTAATGAAGAGGACGGGAACGATCTGGATGAAAGGGACAGGTTGACTGTGTCGGCAAGTGGTAGGGTAAGGAGGTGGAGCTGGGTGGTAAGGAGTCGAGTCGGGATGGGATTCAGGGAGCAGCTGGTGGACTTCATGGAAGATATGTTTGTGATGACAGAGGATGGGGAGACAGGTTCTCCCCATCCTCATCCATTCTCAAGGTACTGAAGTGGGGTCAATGAATCAATGAATCAATGAATCAAAACTTACATTTATATCACGCCTTTCACATGAAGAGGACGGCCCAAGGCACTCTACAGTTTGGTAGGGACAAGAGCATTGGGGGACGGATCGTGGCAAGATGAACACGAGTAGGAAAATTAACTGTATATTTGTGGGCAAAACGCAGCAGGCAAATTGCACAGAGCAGGGATAGGTAGATGTTGGGGTGTGGGAGGGTGGAGCATGGGGGCAGAAGTTGGAAGGGTGATGGCAGCTAAGTGGATTCCCTCGATTTTGGACTCAACGTCTTCCAGCATCTCCTCACAGTGGGAGTTGGAGGAGAGGATCTGAGAGGTGGACGGAGAAGGGTGGAGGAGCTGGTTTGTTGTGGAGAATATGAATTTGTGTTTGTCCTGGATTATCCTGGAGTAGAAGTACAATTTGCTGGAGACCAGAGCTGGGAGGTAGTTTTTGATGTGCCAGATATGCCAGTGGACCATTAGACCAGATTTGAGACAGGTACGTTCAGTGCCCGACAACTGATCTTTGAGTAACTGGAGTTAGCTGGTGAACTAGGGTGAGGTTCAAGAGTAACACTTTGGAAAGAATCAGGAGAAATAATTTTGCTGATTGTTTAATGCAGGCTACCTTACAACAAGGCCACAATTCCAACCTGTATGAAAGGTTTGCTAAAGGTTTGAGATATGGACAATGTTCTCAAGGAATTGAATCAACTCAAAAGATAAGCAATCAAAAGTGATACACCACTAAGCTCCTCATCTCACACCTGTATTCACGTGAATAATTTTTCCTATTTGCTTACTTTCACGCAGTTAATTTGCTGGCGATTGTGATCCTGTCAAGAGGAAATTGTGGTCTCTCAAAATGCATCACTTGCTATCTGGTGGCCATGGCAGCCACGGATCTCCTGGTTGTATTCGTGAATGTGTTGTTAAACAAAATTAACAATCTGTATTTCCCATTAAGTTTCTTATTCTACACTCCAGTGTGTAGTGTTAGACTTGTGTTGCTGGCTGCAGCATTGCTCATGTCTTTGTGGTTCACTGCTGCTTTCACTTTTGACCGATTTGTCGCCATTTGCAGCCAAAAGCTGAAACCAACATATTGCACGGAGAGAACGGCCACAGTGGTTATTGTAACTCTGTCTGTTATTTGCTGCTCAGTCAGCATTCCCTTTTACTTTTCACTTGTTCCTCAGTTGATAATTAACAATACCCCATGGTACTGTGTCTTCAAACCAAACTTTTATACTTTGCTCACCTGGAAATTATACGAAAGGTTTATCCGTGTTTTTAATCCACTGTTTGTGTTTGCTTTGATTTGCCTGTTCAACATTATGATTATCAGACACATTCTGATGGCCAGTAAAGTCCGCAGGAGGCTTCGGGGTCAGAGAAATGCTGAGAAAACAATTGATCCTGAGTTGGAGAACCGAAGGAAATCCATAATTTTACTGTTCTCCATTTCAGGCAGTTTTATTGTTTTGTGGACAACTTATGTTGTACATTCCGTCATATGGCAACTTTCCAATTATAATTATAGCGAAACATTGGTCAATAGCACCCGATATATTGTCCAAGAAACCGGATTCATGGTGCAAATGTTGAATTGCTGTGCAAACACCTGTATATATGCTTTAACTCAGAGTAAGTTCAGAGAGGAGTTTAAGAAAGGATTAGTTTATCCCTTTCATATCATCGCTAAATTAAGGAACAAATATCAGAAAAAATCGTTAGGAAAGTAATTGGCTACAAACGTGGTTCAACTTCACCTACATTGATGACTATCTTCACAAACATTGAAACTTTCCAACATTACCGTAAGATCTGTAGTTAACAGGGCTGTAGTCGAGTCCTCCTCATCCTCATCCGAGTCCCTGGTGTCTGAGTCCGAGTCCCTGCCACTTTTTAATGTCCGAGTCCGAGTCCTCCATGTAAACATTCACGCCCATCACCAACTTATACATACTAGAATTTCAGTCTGATATCTTTTTTTGATGTATATTGCTTGCTACGCTTTGTTTACAAAGGTTGGGTTCTTACTTCATGGCTTTCTGCAATAAATTGACTCATTATCCTGAAGTTCAAGTGCTTAATGGTTTGGTTCAAGAACAAAACTAAAATTCTATTTTTAGTTCCTGAAGTACAAGGAATATTGACTTCTCAAGTGGTCAGTCACTTGTCTGATAAAGCCATTGCACTGATATTCACTGAAATGAAGATTCACAAAATGCTAAGTCAGTGACATGCGTTCATTAATTTGAGGAAGATAACGCGGTCGGGCACGAAAAGGACGTGTCTATAAAGTCGATATTAATCATCTCCAAACATGCAGTTAACCATTAGTTCCGCAGTAACCTGTGCCTTATTAAATTTGTCTTTCAAAGTGCTTCAAATTGATCAGTTTGCCTAACTAAAGAATTCTAGCTCAAACATCTGACTGCAATTTAGAGACCTTGCAGTTTAAAGCTGACTTGGAACTAGTAACTTGGCTGGCATGTAGTATACGCTTTTATTCAAACTGGTGGACGAGAATTCAGTGAATTCCTCTTACTCGTCCCCTAAATTTGTGTGTTTTCTAATTCCGTTCTCCTTTCCTTTCTGTCTGTCCGTCACTCTGCTCCCTGTCTTATCTCTCCCTCTGGCTCCCACTGACTCTCATCTGTCTCGCTTCCTCTGACTGAAGCAGATTTATAAAGTCAACCCAGAAGGTATCCGACTTTGGGCAAACTTTAAGAAGTAATAATCGAGTCTAACCTTTAATTTGGAGAGGCAAGGATTCACATGGCACAGACATGATAATAATAATTTTACTGGAAATGCACATGTATGAACCCCAATTGAAGACAGAAGGATTGGGTTGGCTTTTGTGCATTTGTATGCGTGTATGTATACGTCTCTCCCTGTCTCTCTCTTCCCCAACCCCCATTTGTGTCAAGGAGAGAGATTTTAATTTTTTTTCCAAATAAAAATTCTAGCTGCTTGCCTAGACTTGTACTTGAATATATTGGTGTGTGACCGAGCGCTCGTTAATGCTGCTGATCCGAATACGAGTCAGAGCATTGCGCACAAAGAAGAAAATTGCAGGGCTGTAGGACTCGAGTCCTGGACTCGGACTCGAGACCGGTCTCGAGTCCTCATTTCAAAGATAGTAGAACGCTTTGCGGCGCTCGAGCTCTACTTTCTATGCGTATCTCTACGGGGCTAGATTTTTGTCCCTGTATATATTTCTACTACATAGACCTAAGATCTACCCCTAGTACGGCCAATTTCAGCATGTTGCGGTATATTATATGTGAGACTTCCATCTGTGTTGGAGGAGAGCGACAACTCTTCCAACCAGATGGATTTTTCTGCAGACTGAGGCCTACCCAACATAGTTCAGAAAATAGTCTTTATTAGATTAAATCTTCAAGACGATTAACAGGACAAAATTTCTACTGATTCATGAGTAACGCGTTCCGACAAAAGTCCACACTCACACTTAATTTATTGTAAACTCTAATCATAAATGAGTACGAAACTTATTTTTCTTTATGACGTCACTGCAGATGGCGTGTGAAATTCGATGTAGTGCCACACGTTTCAGTTATAACACGTTTAAAAAACTTACATTTTGCATGATGTTTGTTCTGCGCTGTTGTTGTGAATTCCTTATGATCCGTGTACCCAATCACTCGGGACATGACAGACATGGTGATGCTCGTACTTGCCGGGCATGTAAGAATCTGGGATGTTTCAGTGCGTACTATGATATTAGCCTGGTAGCCTAGCCCTTGTACAGTTAGTACACAAGACAATGTACAAAACAATACTCACAGAGTCTCAGAAATCAGTGTTACTGCTCATTCCTCACACAATGGAACTGGAACACGTGGCAATCCAGGGCATTGGATTTAAACGCGTCACTTTTTAAAGGGCTTTTTTGATTGGTAGAAAGTTTACATGTGATAGATAGTAAATAGTATCCCATGTGGGATACCGCGTCACAGTTCATTCACAAGCAACTTTTACTGCGAGATTTCCTATATGTCAGCCAGTGTAGTATTTGCGTGAACTACAGAAAATCCCTCAGCTCGGCTCATAACTGCCTGGCTCACGGAGGTCTCCAGCCCGAGTCCTCGAGGCCCTGCTGTCGAGTCTGAGTCCTGCACAGCCGAGTCCGAGTCCGAGGCTGAGTCCTTCAAATGAGGACTCGAGACCGGTCTCGAGTCCGAGTCCAGGACTGGAGGCCTCCAGCCCTGGTAGTTAATATATTCAATGAATTTCTCAATTACATTAACGATAGATATTTGAGATACGCGATTGGTCAGTCGCTTCTATTGTGAGCTGGTACTAGTGTAGTTTTGTTGTTGTTGTTGTGACTGGCTTCACAATGATGGGAGCTGGTTGTGATCGGCTTCGCAGAAGAGACAACAAACTGGTTAAAGTTGACAAACCGTTTCCCAGGCCTTATTGTTGTGTTTCCCATTGAGAGGTGGTCTGCAGGTGGAGAGACAGCTGAGCAACATTTGGTTTTGCAGAGCAACCCTCTTGCAGAAGAAACTGGGTGTAAATATCACCTGATGAACATAAAAGGGGGGATCGATTTGAGGATGAAAGAAGAAAGGTCCTTGAAAGAGTGGTTGCCTCCCAGCTCCGCTCTTTCCTCTCAATTCACTCACTCATTGAACCCCTCCAATCAGGTTTCGGCCCTGTTCACAGCACGGAAACTGCCCTGGTCAAGGTCACTAATGACATCTTAACCGCCTGCGACCAGGGCTCCCTCTGCCTCCTTGTCCTCCTTGACCAGTCTGCTGCGTTCGACACAGTCGATCATACCATCCTCCTCCAACGTCTTTCCTCCCACCTCAACCTCAACCTTCAAGGCACAGTCCTTGACTGGTTCCATTCCTACCTGACCCACCACCTACATTTTGTATCTTCCAACGGTTTCTCCTGAAACCCCCGCACAGTTTCTCACGGCGTCCCTCAGGGCTCTGTCCTCGGCCCCCTCCTTTTCACCATTTACACGCTACCTCTGGGCGATGTCATCCGCAGACATGGGATAAAATTCCACATGTATGCGGACGACACCCAGCTGTCTCATCCCTCAACCCCCAGACCATCCATGTTCTGACAGCATGTCTGTCCAACATCGAGTCCTGGATGAGGGACAACTTCCTCCAATTGAACATGAGCAAGACCGAGGCCCTCCTGATTGGCTCAAGCCAGCGCCTCCGCACATCAGATGCTGCCAGCCTCAACATCCAAGGCTATACTCTCCACCTCACAAAGCCTGTCAGGAACCTCGGCATCACGTTCGATCATAAACTCTCCTTCCTCCCCCACATCTGCGCCTTGACCGGCACCCCTTATTTCCACCTGCGCAACATTGCCAGGCTCCGCAACTACCTCACCCCCCACGCTGCCGAAACACTCGTGCACACGTTCATCACCTCACGGCTGGACTACGGACCATCTCTTCATCGGCCTCCCCTGTTCCACCATTCACAGGCAGCAGGTCATCCAAACCTCTGCAGCCCGTGTATTATCCCGCACCCACCTTCGCGATAACATAACCCCCACCCTCGCCCGTCTCCACTGGCTCCCCATCCTCCAGAGGATCGAGTTCAAGATCCTCGTCCTCACTTTCAAGGCCTTACATGGCCTTGTCCCGCCCTACTTAACCGACTTACTCTCCCCCTATAAACCCTCCCGGACCCTCCGTTCAGCAGGTCTTGGCCTGCTCCAAGCCCCCCGCACGAACCGCCCCACCATCGGAGGCCGGGCCTTCAGTTTCTCCGCTCCCACCCTGTGGAATTCCATCCCCCAATCCCTCCGTCTTGTTTCTTCCCTTTCCTCTTTCAAGGCCGGTTTGAAGACTTTCCTCTTCGACCGTGCCTTTTGTTCCCCCCCAAATTTTTTGACCTCCACTTCGTGTTTCACCACTTCCCGAACACTCCCCTCCCAGCTCGGGTCACACGCCTCCTGTGCAGCGCCTTGGGACGTCCTCCCCACGTGAAAGGCGCTTTATAAGTTTAATTTGTTGTTGATGTTGAATGAAAAGAAGATAGTGGAACTTGGAGTTGCCATATTGCAGCTTTTGAAGAAGGAACAGTCAAGACTAAGTCTTAGACAACTTTTTCAAAACCTTTACTGATGCTCACAAACTATGGAACAGTACTGCTGTACTGGGATATTGTTTTCTTGATTGAAAGGGCTGCTGTGCCTGAATACCTCAATACCTTTTGGTGGACATTCATTTAAGAGGAGGCAAAGAATTGGTAGCACAGCTGGAGGTACGGAGTGTGGGATGGGTGAGTCAGGGTGGCTGCAGTCAGACAGCCGGTGGCATCTGCCATGGTGAGCGCAATGGAGAATTTGAAGAGTGGATCAGAGGAAGGCTGTGGAAAGGTTAAGCAATAATAGTAATCAGAGCGGCTCCATTGGCTCCCCATCCCCCAGATGATCTAATTCAAGATCCTCATCCTCACTTTCAAGGCCATTCATGTACTTGCCCCCTACTATCTTTCCGACATACTGTCTGTCCCCCTATTAACCTGCCCTCCCCTACAGGCTCCAGCCTGCTCCATATTCCTCACCCGACACGCCCTACCATTCATGGCTGGACTTAAAGCCTCTCTGTCCCCTCACTCTGGAACTCCATCCCAGAATCCCTTCACCTTGTTCCCTCACTCGCCTCCATCAAGGCCGGTCTCAAGAGACTCCTCTTTGAATGTGCCTTCTGCTGCCCTCCCAACTCTCCCTCTCTTCTTATCTCTCTCCTGCCCCTCCAAACTCTCTCCACTCCTTCCCCCTACATTGCCCCTCTTCCCGGCTCAGGTCCTGACCTGACTGTTCAGCCCCTTGGGACGTCCTCCCGATATGAAATGTTCTCTATAATGTCACTTTGTTGTTGTGGTGGCCGCCCAGTAAAAGTGTGTCTGTGACACCGGGCATCACAGAGCACATACTGTGGGCACACACTGCAGTTACACCTGGTGACTGTGGCGCTGTGGCGTCCTGCACAGACAAAGCTCAACAGTGACAACAACAACAAAATGACATCTTTAAAGCAAAATGACATCTTTAAAGCACAGAGTCCTCCCACAGGAGCCTTCCCAATGGTCATTGTGTATCAAGACTGAGATTGATAGATTTGTAAAGGAGAGAGGAATTCAGACACAATGGGCTGAATGGCCTCCTCCAGTGCTGTATAATTCTATGATTGAACACATTTTATCTATTAATTTTACTTTTTATTCCACCATTACTGATTTACCAATCACAGCCACTTGAGATGACCTGACAGCTGCTGTTGTTGTTGTTGTCGCTGTTGGAGTGAAGGGCAATAATGTATGAAAGGTCAGGCTGTGGGCTCTGTGGTGTGAGGGCAGGAAGCTGATCACTGATTGACTGCAGACAATCACAGCTGCTTCCTGACAATTGTGCTGTGAGTTTCTGCCCCACCTGATGGCAGCTTGACAGATTCTGTGTCTTTCCAGCAAGAAGTTTTACATGTAAACAGCAGCAACTTGTGTAGCGTTTTGCAAATGAGCTGATCTGCAACTGCAAACATCTGTTCTATAACATCTGCAAATTATCATTTCCTGTAAACTCAAAGTCAGAAAAATAAGCCTAAACAACATAGCAATAAGTGACACAGAACTTTCCATATTTCTGTTTGTTGATAAGGAAACCAGCCTCCCTTCTTGATTGTTTTATGTAATAATACTGCAGATGAAGAAGAAAATGTATTGGCAATCGCAACCTGGCCATAAAAGCGTGTGGAGGAATGAATCTTGCCAAACGTTTTGCATTGACTAGAATCAAACCCAGGACTTTCACTTGTAAGGTGAGTGCTCTAATCAGTGATCTACAGGACTTTAATATGCTCTGAATAATCATGAAACACACAGATGTAGAAAATATTTTATTACAGATAATTACTTAAACATTTTCAAATGTATTACACACTGTTATCGTTGTCAAATCAATAATTTATTGTCTGTTTTGAAAATATGTCAAATGTGTTGCTTCTTCCCCAACACATCACCAAATGACTGATCACCAGGAGTGTCCTCACATTCAGCAAATAAATACCTTGTTCATGTAACGAAACACTGCCTGGATTGGCAATCATTAATACAATTGATTAAAAAGTATTTTTAAATGATATTTTGCTTCACATTCCATCAAAGACGGGATATTTTGTGAGGTGACCATGGAGCTGTTCTGTGTCTTGTTGTCTATGAGCCATGAGTAATAATAATACTTGCGATATAGCGCTTTTCACATCTTCTAAATTGTGTCTCAAAACGTTTCACAGAATATACTGTAAAGTGGATTGACTGTATAGTTATTGGCGAAACACGGCAGCTAATTGCACAAAGCAATGTCCTGGATTGAAACAACCAAATTGTTATAGGTTTCTTTGGGATGCATTATTATTCAACATGTGGAGTAAGGAAACTTGGCCAAGGCATCGCCCTGCCTGGAATCGAAACACAGGTCTCACGCTTGAAAGTCGAGGGCTCCAACCATTGAGCTACAGGACTCCACTGTAATGATTCATTTCCTGATGTGTAGGATTGATGTTGTGCTCACAGGTTTGCTGTAAGATAAGGAGGCCTTGTAGATCTTGTACAGTTTCCAGATCCAGTGCCCAAAGGAGAATTCAAGATTCAGCGGTGGATCCTCATGTCTCACTGTAGAGTCCTGTAGCTCAGGGGTTAGAGCACTCACCTCACAAGCCAGAGACAAGGGTTTGGTACCTGGCAGGACAAAGCCTTGGGCAAGCTTCCTTACACTACACTTCTGATAATAAGCGATCAAGATAATAAAATAATAATAAATGACTGAAACCACTTCTGATACAAGCCTCATGTTATCTCTTCCCAGTTTTCTTCTCCCCCTTGTCCTGAAGGAGTGTGGCTGGTCTGACATTACACTGGGCTCCCACTGCACCAGCAGCCCTCCCCACCTGGCTTCTCACCCCAAGAGAACATTTCATGTCTGGCTTGAAATCATGAGCCGCCACATCAAACCGTTCACCATCATTGCACTATTTCATAACCAATCAAGCTTGTGATTACAGTAAATGCAGCGACTGTGAACAGAGAGGATTATTATTATAAGTGGACTGAAGGCTGAATTCATTCCCATTATCTTCCAATCCGGAGATAATTATTGTGGCCACGTTTGACATCGACACAGACAATAAGATAGACTTCCTCAAAAGTAAGAGAACAGTGAGGAAAAGAGTGAGGACACATGAACAAGTGATAAAATAGAAAGAAAGAGATTAAAATTGCCATGAACATAAGTTTTTTTAATATCAATATATCCACATCAAAATGCCAGTTGAAGTAACAAGAGGCTTCACGGCTTCATGCCCATATGTGATGTGAAATCAGGATTGAAAGAGCAGGAAACAGGGAGTAATCATCTGCAGATGATCAGAACTTCACTAAACTATACGAAATAATAAATATTTTAATTAAGGCACAAAGTTAATTATTGCACATAAAATAAACAGTTACTACATTTTATAATGGATTTTGTGAAGTTCCTTTAGACATTTCAATAACATGAAAAGGCATTACGTGAAATGCAAGGTTTATGATCAAAAAGATTATTATGTAAACTTAAGAAAATAATAATTGCAGCACAAAAGACAAAGGTCCATCTGGATTGCCTTCCACCATCCTGGCCGTCACACATACTTGTCATGTCCTCAACAATATACTGTATCACAAAATATTATTTTCAAAAGTAACCCAGGGCTTCTTTTTTTTCTGCTGCCACTGTTTCCCTAACTTTAACAGTCACTCACTGAAATAGGGTTCATGTAGGTTTGTGTTGAACTTACCAATTACATGGATTTGTTAAAGGCAAATCTTGCCTTACAAATCTGATAGAATTTTTTGATGAGGTAACGGAATGGGTGGATAATGATAGCGCAGTTGATGTAGTTTACATGGACTTTCAAAAGGCATTTGACAAAGTGCCACATGAGAGACTTATTATGAAATTAAAGGCCCATGGCGTAAAAGGGACAGTGGCAGCGTGGATCCACAACTGGCTGCGAGACAGAAAGCAGAGAGTTGTAGTGAGCGGCTGTTTTTCAGATTGGAGGGAAGTGAGCAGTGGTGTGCCACAGGGATCAGTTTTGGGACCATTGCTGTTTGTAATCTACATCAATGATCTGGACTTGGGTGTACGGAGTACAGTTTCCAAGTTTGCAGATGACACTAAGTTAGGGAGAATAGTAAACAGTGAGGAGGATAGTAGCCATCTGCAAGAGGATATAGACAAATTGGTAAAGTGGGCAGACACATGGCAGATGAAGTTTAATGCAGAGAAGTGTGTGGTGATGCATTTTGGGAAAAGAAATGAAGGGAGGCAATATCGGCTAGATAGTACAATTTTATATGGTGTAAAGGAACAGAGAGACCTGGGAATTTGTGTTAGTGACTCGTTGAAGGTGGCAGGACAGGTAGACAAGGCTGTTAAGAAGGCATATGGGATACTAGGCTTTATAAATTGGGGTATAGAGTACAAAAGTCAGGAAGTGCTGACTAACCTCTGTAGGACTTTGGTGAGGCCTCAGCTGGAATACTGTGTTCAAGTCTGGTCACCACACTACAGAAAAGATGTGAAGGCATTGGAAAGGGTACAACGAAGATTTACTAGGATGGTGCCAGGATTGAGGGACTTCAGCTATGAGGCGAGGCTAGATAGGCTAGGGTTATTCTCTCTGGAGCAGAGAAGATTGAGGGGAGACCTAATAGAGGTTTATAAGATCATGAGGGGTTTCGACAGGGCAAATGGAGAAAAACTATTTCCGCTCGTGGGTGAATCTGTGACTCGTGGTCACAGATTTAAAATAGTTTCAAGGTGAATTAGAGGGGAGCTGAGGAGAATTTTTTTCACTCAGCGAGTTGTTCGAATCTGGAATGCATTGCCTGAAAAGGTGGTGGAGGCTGATTCGATAACAACTTTTAAAAGGGAATAAGATCTTTATTTAGGGAGAACGGGTCTATTAGGCTATGGGGAGCGGGCAGGGCAGTGGGATTGAATCGCTCTTTTCAAAGAGCCGGCACAGACTAGATGGGCCGAATGGCCTCCTTTTGTGCCATAAAATTCTGTGATTGTATGATTCTATGATAAGAAATGTCAACTTCTGTAAGTGAGTAATTCAAAGGTTCAATCTAAATGCAAATAGAAGTTTAACAGATAGGAAGTGATCATGGTGGAGACACTGGGATAGATTTCCAGAGGCTGGAGCCTTGTCAATAGAGGGCAACACCATTGGTGACATTGAAGGGATGGGGCAGACACATTTCATCAGCAGGCAAAACATCTGTGCAAGTAAATGTGATATATAAATATTATTTATCACAACACCTGTTGTCATAAGAAAAGAAACAGATTTCTTCCCTTCAATAGTGTTGGGATGTCCTCCCGACGTGAACGGCTCTATACATATGTAATACATATGTGGAGCCCTGTAGCTCAGTGGTAAGAGTGTGAGAACTGTGTTTGAATCCAGGCAGATCAGGGCGAAAACTTGGGCAAGTTTACTTACTCCATGTGCCTAATAATAATCCGTCCAAAAAAACCCACAATAATAAAAATTGGTCATTTGATTCCACGTCTGTTTGTGGGACGCTTCTTTGTGCATTTGGCTGCTGCGATCATGCAAAAATATACAGTCAATTCACTTTCCAGTACACTCTGTGAAGCAATTTGGCACGTTGATAAGATGTGAAAATGCAATAACAAATGCAAGTATTATTATTAATTGTTGTTGTTTCCATCACCAATCCTTTTCCTGAAATATTCAAACAGATTACAAACACATCAGAGGCTGCTTTCAATTCTCAGCTCTGTGTTTTCAGTTAGTTAAACTCCAGCAGTTCCCCAAAGCTCACAATCTGGTTCCTCAGCCTTGGGTATTGCTGACCTGGTACAAATACTGTCTGGAATGAGGTAAACGGGATGTGTCTCCCTGGTAAAGCTTGTTCATTCCATTCCAAACATAGCAATTCCCATCTGTGGGTAGTATGGACCGCACTAACTTGCTTTAAGTTTGATAATGGGTTTGTGACACCCAGCTGACAAGATGTTACTATAGGGCATAATTATAGATATATTTCATTAAGAAACTTTGATACATAAATACCAGATATATTATGATTCAAGTTGGGTAGGTGATGAATTATGAAGGCTTAGATATTGGTCTCAAAAAACGTAGAGTTTATATTTCATTGTTTACTTATAGAAAATCAACATTCGATGTAAATTTCTGTAGCTCGATGTGGAGTTCTGTAGCTCAGTCTTTGGTGTACTTGTCTTAAAAGTGAGATATGTGGTTGTGCTTCCCAGAGGGTCAGGGTGAAAACTTGGGCACATTTCCTCACTGCACACGCCTGGTAATAATCTCTCACAAAAAACAATAAGAAATTTGGTCATTTCAATCCACTATCGTTTGTGGGATACAGCTGCGAGCAATTGGCTGCCTTATTTCATCCACCAATATACAGTCAACAAATATGTTACGTTATATTCTAGAAGATATGAAAGGGCACTATATCACAAGGATGGATTGTAATAATCAAAGATAACAAAGAAGCCACAGCTGCCGATTCACTGACAATCGCTGACAGTAGAAATGCAAAAGTACTTAGTTGCATAAAGTGGTTGCATTATCATGATTAGACAGAGGATTCTCTGACTCTGTGGATTCCTATTGTGTATTACAGTACTATGAGGCCAAGATAGCGCCGTATTTGGAAAGAGTTCAGGAAATATAATGTTTTTTTAGATTTTCAATTAAAAAAGTAATTTGCCCCCAAAATGTCATATTGTGCAGTCATGTAGCTCAGTGTTTAGAGCACTCACCAAGTAAGCCAGTGACCTGGATTTGATTCCCAGCAGGATGAAACATTTTGCAAGTTTCCTTGAGCCACACACCACTGTTTACCTAGCAGAGTGCAATTCTCATATTAAAACACTATTGTTTATTCACTGGTCTGGAATTAATCGCATTAATTACAATCATTATCCAAGTTGTACCATCACATTCACTATAAGTACAAATTTCTTTCATTGTGAGCTCAGTGAGTTGATTGAAGCCTCCAATTCAGCAGGAAAACCAGTTTTACACCAGAGTGTAAATCAGGGCATGGAATTTCCAACAGTGTACGCTATAGCAGCTATTTACTACCCCATTCTGGTAGCATTTGCAATTCCAGGTAATTCTATTTGTTTTCATGGTCTGGCAATTGTGAAGAGACTAGTTGAATTGGCATTTTGTATAGTGGCTTATCATGTCTTCTAGAAATCTCAAATCAGTTCAAAGTATATACGGCAAAGTGAAATGACTTTGTATTTGTGGGCTAAAGGCGATAGCTAATTGTGTGTTTCCGTGTCCTACAAACTCTCATGGATTGAAATGATCAATTTTATTAACTGTTGATGATGGATTATTACCAATGGTGGAGTAAGGAAACTTGCTGAAGGTTAGTCCTGACCTGCCTGGAATTGAACACAAATGTGTCACTTGGTGAATGCTCTAATCACTCAGCTACAGGACTCGGTTACAGAAATGGGGATAACCAGGGCTATGAATCTGAATGTACAACTTGATCTGAGACCTGGTGCAGACTCAAAGAGCCAAAAGATCTTTGTTCTCTTGCAAATTTATGTGACAAAATTACATTTATAGAGCGCCTTTCACATTGGGAGGATGTCCCAAGGTGCCGAACAGTCAGGTCAGGATCCAAGTAAGGGAGTGGGGCAGGGTAGGGGGTTGGGCTTTAGAGAGTTAGGAGGGGAGGGCAGCAGATGGCATGGTCGAAGACGACCAGCCTTGAATACCGGCGTTGAAGGATGCAAGGGAGGAATCCAGGTGCAGGGAATGTGGGATGGTCTTCCAGAGTGTGGGGGCAGAGATATTGAAAGCCCATCCACCGTTTGTAGGGCGGATCGGGTGGGCGACATATAGCAGACCGGAGCCCACTGAATAGGGAGGTGTAGTAGTTTCATAATCGTACAGAAGGTCGAAGAGATAGGAGGGGGCAAGGCCATGAATGGCCTTGGAAGTGAGGAGGAGAATGTTGAATTTTATCCTCTGTGGATGTTGAGGCAATGGAGCCGGGCAAGGGTGGGAGTGATGTGGTCACAGAACTTTGTGCTGGAGAGGACATGAGCTGCAAGTTCTGGATGTTCCGCAGATTGTGAAAGGAAGAGCCAGAACCGACAGTGAGGAGGGAGTTTCCATAGTCGTGCCTTGATGCGATGAATGTGTGGACAATGGGTTTGGTAACCTGAAGGTTGAGGCAGTGCTGCAGTCTGGCAATGTTGCAATGGTGTTGATGTGGGGGAGGGAGGACAATTAAGGGTAGAACAAAACACCCAGGCTTGGGTGACTTCAAGTGATGGAGTGTATAGCCTTGGAAGCCGATGCTGCCAGTGCCTGAGTTGTGGAGTTGCTGACATGATCCAATCAGGAGGATAAAGGTGCATTACATCATGGGAAGATTTCTTGGAGTGATAGTGGCTGTAATGAAGAGGACGGGAACGATCTGGATGAAAGGGACAGGTTGACAGTGTCGGCAAGTGGTAGGGTAAGGAGGTGGAGCTGGGTGGTAAGGAGTCGAGTCGGGATGGGATTCAGGGAGCAGCTGGTGGACTTCATGGAAGATATGTTTGTGATGACAGAGAATGGGGAGACAGGTTCTCCCCATCCTCATCCATTCTCAAGGTACTGAAGTGGGGTCAATGAATCAATGAATCAATGAATCAAAACTTACATTTATATCACGCCTTTCACATCAAGAGGACGGACCAAGGCACTCTACAGTTTGGTAGGGACAAGAGCATTGGGGGACGGATCGTGGCAAGATGAACACGAGTAGGAAAATTAACTGTATATTTGTGGGCAAAACGCAGCAGGCAAATTGCACAGAGCAGGGATAGGTAGATGTTGGTGTGTGGGAGGGTGGAGCATGGGGGCAGAAGTTGGAAGTGTGATGGCAGCTAAGTGGATTCCCTCGATTTTGGACTCAACGTCTTCCAGCATCTCCTCACAGTGGGAGTTGGAGGAGAGGATCTGAGAGGTGGACGGAGAAGGGTGGAGGAGCTGGTTTGTTGAGGAGAATATGAATTTGTGTTTGTCCTGGATTATCCTGGAGTAGAAGTACAATTTGCTGGAGACCAGAGCAGGGAGGTAGTTTTTGATGTGCCAGATATGCCAGTGGACCATTAGACCAGATTTGAGACAGGTACGTTCAGTGCCCGACAACTGATCTTTGAGTAACTGGAGGTAGCTGGTGAACTAGGGTGAGGTTCAAGAGTAACACTTTGGAAAGAATCAGGAGAAATAATTTTGCTGATTGTTTAATGCAGGCTACCTTACAACAAGGCCACAATTCCAACCTGTATGAAAGGTTTGCTAAAGGTTCGAGATATGGACAATGTTCTCAAGGAATTGAATCAACTCAAAAGATAAGCAACCAAAAGTGATACACCACTAAGCTCCTCATCTCACACCTGTATTCACGTGAATAATTTTTCCTATTTTCTTACTTTCACGCAGTTAATTTGCTGGCGATTGTGATCCTGTCAAGAGGAAATTGTGGTCTCTCAAAATGCATCACTTGCTATCTGGTGGCCATGGCAGCCACGGATCTCCTGGTTGTATTCGTGAATGTGTTGTTAAACAAAATTAACAATCTGTATTTCCCATTAAGTTTCTTATTCTACACTCCAGTGTGTAGGGTTAGACTTGTGTTGCTGGCTGCAGCATTTCTCATGTCTTTGTGGTTCACTGCTGCTTTCACTTTTGACCGATTTGTCGCCATTTGCTGCCAAAAGCTGAAACCAACATATTGCACGGAGAGAACGGCCACAGTGGTTATTGTAACTCTGTCTGTTATTTGCTGCTCAGTCAACATTCCCTTTTACTTTTCACTTGTTCCTCAGTTGATAATTAACAATAACCCATGGTACTGTGTCTTCAAACGAAACTTTTATACTTTGCTCACCTGGAAATTATACGAAAGGTTTATCCGTGTTTTTAATCCACTGTTTGTGTTTGCTTTGATTTGCCTGTTCAACGCTGTGATTATCAGACACATTCTGATGGCCAGTGAAGTCCGCAGGAGGCTTCGGGGTCAGAGAAACGCTGAGAAAACAATTGATCCTGAGTTGGAGAACCGGAGAAAATCCATAATTTTACTGTTCGCCATATCAGGCAGTTTTATTGTTTTGTGGACAACTTATGTTGTATATTCCGTCATATGGCAACTTTCCAATTATAATTATAGCGAAACATTGGTCAATAGCACCCGATATATTGTCCAAGAAACCGGATTCATGGTGCAAATGTTGAATTGCTGTGCAAACACCTGTATATATGCTTTAACTCAGAGTAAGTTCAGAGAGGAGTTTAAGAAAGGGTTAGTTTATCCCTTTCATATCATTGCGAATCTAATGATAAAACAGCAGGAAAAAACGGTAGGAAAGTAATTGGCGACAAACGCGGTTCAACTTCACCTACATTGGTGACTATCTTCACAAACAGGGAAACTTTCCAACATTACTGTAAGATCTGTAGTTAATGTATTCAATTAATGTATCAATTACATTAACAATAGTTATTTGAGATATGTGATCGGTCGTTCGCTTCTGTTGGCAGCTGGTACTAGTGTAGTTTTGTTGTTGCTGTTGTGACCGGCTTCACAATGATGGGAGCTGGTTGTGACCGGCTTCGCAGAAGAGACAACAAACTGGTTAAAGTTGACAAACCGTTTCCCAGGCGTTATCGGTGTGTTTCCCATGGAGAGGTGGTCTGCAGGTGGAGAGACAGCTGAGCAACATTTAGTTTTGCAGAGGAACCCTCTTGCAGAAGAAACTGGGTGAAAAGATCACCTGATGAACATAAAAGGGGGGATCGAAGAAAGGAAGATAGTGGAAAGTGGAGTCGCCATTGCAGCTTCTGAAGAAGGAACAGTTAAGACTAAGTCAGACCATCGATGTTGTAACAGCATGTCTGTCCGACATTGAGTCCTGGACGAGGGACAACTTCCCCCAATTGAACGTGAGCAAGACCGAGGCCCTGCTGATTGGCTCAAGCCAGCGCATCCACACATCGGGCGCTGCCAGCCTCAACATCCAAGGCTGTACTCTCCACCTCACAAAGCCAATGAGGAACCTCGGCATCACATTCAACCATAAACTCTCCTTCCTCCCCCACATCCGTGCCTTGACCGGCACCGCTTTTTTCCACCTGCGCAACATTTGCCAGGCTCCACAACTATCTCACCCCCCAAGCTGCCGAAATACTCGTGCCTGCGTACATCATCTCATGGCTGGACTACGGAAACTCTCTCATCATCGTCCTCCCCAGCTCCTCCATTCACAGGCTGCAGGTCATCCAAAACTCTGCAGCCCGTGTACTATCAACAAAAACAAAAACAAATTACATTTATAGAGTGCCTTTCATTTTGGGAGGACGTCCCAAGGTGCTGATTCCGCACCTGCCTCCGTGACCACATAACCCCCACCCTCGCCCATCTCCACTGTCTCCCCATCCCCCAGAGGATCGACTTCAAGATCCTTGTCCTCGTTTTCAATGCGTTACACGGCCTTGCCCTGCCCATTTTATCAGATTTACTCTCCCCCTATAAGCCCACCCAGACCCTCCGTTCAGCAGGACTTGGTTTGCTCCAAGCCCCCCGCCCGAACCGCCCCACCATCGGAGGCCGGGCCTTCAGTTTCTCCGCTCTCACTCCATGGAATTCCATCCCCAAATCCCTCCACCTTGTTACCTCCATTTCCTCTTTCAAGGCCGGTTTGAAGACTTTCCTTTTCGACCATGCCTTCTGTTCCCCCCTAATTATTCGACCTCCCCCACGTTTTCTACTGCCTCCCGAACACTCCCCTCCCCTCCCAGCTCGGGTCACACATCTCCTGTGCAGCGCCTTCGGACGTCCTCCCGACGTGAAAGGCATTCTATAAGTCTAATTTGTTGTTGTTGTTGTTAAGTCTAAGAAAACTGTCAACACATTTACTGATGCTCCCAAACTATGTAACAGTGCTGCTGTACTGGGATATTGTTTTGCTGATTGAAAGGGCTGCTGTGCCTGAATACCTTTTGGTGGACATTAAATTAAACATAAATTGGACATTATTCCTCCGTCTCTTTGGCAACATTGGTTTGTTCAACTTAAATCCTTATGAGCTGTAGATCATTAAGGAAGCATTGTTGTGATGTATACTTTTAATTAGTTATAAATATTACTAATCTGAATTCACATTCATGTTTTTCTGTACAACACTTGTGTCATTCTGTATTTCACCAGGACATCACAGGACTAAATAACCCTTACATTATGAGGAGATATCAATGATGTACTGTTTCCTTCCAAATGTTGTAACAGTGACAACAAGGTTAAATTGATAGAGCGTCTTTCATGTCGGAAGGACGTCCCAAGACACTGATCAGTCAGTATTTGGGAACCAAGCACAGGGGAGGGGGGGATAGAGGCAAGAGGAGGCAGAGAATTGGGAGCACAGCTGGAGTTACAGAGTGTGGGATGGGTGAGTCAGGGTGGCTGCAGTCAGACAGCCGGTGGCATCTGCCATGGTGAGCGCAATGGAGAATTTGAAGAGTGGGTCAGAGGAAGGCTGTAGAAAGGTCAAGCAATAATAGTAATCAGAGTGGTTGGAGAGAGCTGAGTGTCGATTGGGAATAGTGGAGTGTGGGGGACAGGGACAAGAGCATTTTGGGGAAGCAGTGCTATGACTAGGATCAGACAGTGTTGGGGGTTTGGAGAGAGGTGGGCGGTGGTGGTCAGTGAGGCAGGGTTTGCCCTCTGGGCTGATGTGGATCATAACGGCTGTTTTCTCAGTGAGTCCAGGGCTGGGAAATTCTAGTGACGTGTGCGGCATGACATCACATGGCTGCTGGTTTCCGGTTGGTTGAGGCCTCAGTGAGTCAGTGATTGTGGTGATGGTGCTTCAGACCAGCTGAGGGTGAGTCACTGGTCATCTCCGTGGCATCAGGCCTCGCGTTGGTTCTTGTGGCAATTGAGGTTGAAATCCACAATGATAAAGTAACCAAAGCCTCAGGTCAGCCTGGCCACTGGTCCCCCTCACCTGTGAGCCGCTGCAGGCACTGGATGTGATAATGATTCGGCTGCTGCTCGACTGTGACCATGGAATTCTCTACCCCATGAGGCTGTAGATGCTCAATCCTTGTATCTATTGAAGACTGAGATTGATAGATTTGTAAGGGAGAAAGACATTTAGGGATATCAGAATAGGATTGGCAAATGGAACTGAGTTAGAAGATCTGCTATGATCTTATTAAGAAGCAGAACAAGCTTGAGTGGCAGAATGGCCTACACCTGCTCTTATTTCTTGTGTTATTATGTTCATGTTTGGTATTTTTTGCTGAAGTTGTACCTGCACCAATTAAGCTCCATGACCACATCACCTCGCCCGTCTCCCATCCCCTAGAGGATCTAAATCAAGTTCCTCGTCTTCACTTTCAAGGCCATTCATGGACTTTCCCCTCCTATCTTTTTGACATACTGTCCCACTATGAATCTGCCCACCCCTATATTCAGCGGGCTCCAGCCTGAATTTCTCACTACAGATTTGGATGTGTGACCAAAAAGGTCTGAGTTTGAGAACAAAGAAGACAAGTCTAACCGATCTTGGAAAAAAAGGAGATATTCTACAATCAACACAAACTGTACTACGTTTTTAAAAAGTAGATTCCTAATCATAGCCACTGTATCAATCTGATTAATTAATTGTACTGAACTGTACTACACATGTCTTGCTCTGAACTGTAATTCTCATATCATGTTTTTGTGATTTTACAATGTTTTATATACTTTTCTGCTTACATGCTATTTATGACGATGGCTGCGCAAGGATGATACAAAAGTAAGGGATTTACAGCTTGCTAAATAATACAGGCGTAGTTTAGTTGTGAGAGATCAAAAAATTGTATTTTCTCACTTTCAAGGTGGGGTCTGTTGGGATATGGAGGTACTGTACTAAAAATTATAGTTAGTTCCAATCAGGCACCAATTCAAACAATCTATCCACAACACAGGCTCGGTCAGCAACCTTGAGCAAAAGGGAGAGAAACAATTAACAAAGGCGCAAAGGATTGTACTCATTTGGGAAATTGCCAAGTGAGTAGCTGGAGAGCCATCTCTATGTCTGGGAAAAGAAGGGAGGCTACAACACTGGCCTTTAGATAGTCTGGTTTTGACATCGCTTCTGGACAATGTCCAAGTGATCAACTGTCTGAGTTAGTTATGGTGGAGTGTGTAAGGGTATTGGAATTGAATGCTGCATATGCAATTCATGATTTTTCAATCAAAATATCAAATTTGGATGGTTTGAATTATCCTACATAGAATAAAAGGAATTATCCTACCTAGGATAAAAGGGAGGATTGTGGAAGTATAATTAAACATATACCCGTGTGATCAAACTATATTATAATTAGAACTAAAATTGTGATAATTACTAACCCCATTGAAGTAAAACAGACACATATACTGATCTAGTTGAACTAAAAGAGCTCTCAGTATCTTGGTATTCAAAGAAGTTCTGGTCAACACTCATTTCTCACGGGAACAGACAGGCCTTGAGCCGGGTGGTACCACTGACGCCAGCAGCTATACCTATCTCCATGTGACTTTGATAAGTAATTACGTGTGTCAAGATAGCATTCATTTCTGTCCATTCCCTCTGTAATTCAACTAATACATTGTGTATTGTTTTAAGTGTATAAAAGGAGGAGTTGGACTGTTCCAAACTCAGAGGACAAGAGCGACTCCCATTGAGAGACGTATATTTTCCTCTCCTTTACTAGTATCATATTAATAAAGCGCATTCTAATTATCTGTTTGAAGTGTTGTTTTCTAACAGATAGAGAAATAATACTACACAAATATCAGATTCAACAGGCTTGGGAAACCTGATAACCTTCTTAGTGCAGAAATGTGCTGCAACATGTACCGTGATTATTCTAAGACAAAAGCATGAACCATGATCCATCCTGTGTTCAGTAAGTTTAGTATTCTCAGTTATAATCCCTTTTAATCTGAGATGATCCATTGTAACAGATCAGATTTTCAACGTAGGAATAACATACAAATATAAGAATTACTAGTCAATAAAAGGTTATGGTCCATTCAGTTCACCTTCCACCATCCTGGCAGTCACATGCACACGTCATGCCCCAAACTATATACAGTATCCTCTATTTCCTAAAATAGATCTATCTAATTTGCTTTTGAAAGAATCAACACATTTTCCCTCCACCATCTCCCTGGGGAGTCTATTCCTTACATTTACTGCTCGCTCACTCAAACAGTATTTTCACAGATTTGTTTGGAATTTCAAATGCAGGCCATGCCCTCTGGTTAGCTGCCACTCTATACCTGTATTTTGCTCCTAATGTTCCCCTCCCTGAGAATGAGCACAACTGGGAAATAATTTAGCTTGGGTCATGCTTTGCTGCTTTATGCAGAATACAAAACACTGCTTAGGCCTCAACTGGAGTACTGTGTCCAGTTCTGGGCACCTCATTTCAGGAAGGACATTAAGGCACTGGAAAGGGTGCAGAGGAGATTCACGAGAATGATACCAGGAATGGGGTATCAGGTATGAGGTATGAGGTCAGAATGGAGAAGTTAGGACTTTTCCCATTAGAGCAGAGAAGGTTACACGGGGACCTGATAGAGGTCTTCAAGATCATGAAAGGTATCGACAGGCTAGATAGGGAAAAGCTGTTTCCGCTGGTAGGTGTGTCTGTGACCCGTGGTCACAGTCTTAAGATAACTACCAAAAGAGGCAGATGGGAGGTTAGAATAATTTTTTTTACTCAGCGAGTTGTTTGAATTTAGAATGATCTGCCTGAAAGGGTAGTGAGGTCTGATTCGATAGCAGCTTTTAAGAGAGAACTAGATAGGTATCTGGGGAAGATGGGTTTGCAGGGTTATGGGGAGAAAGCTGGTGATTGGGGTGAATGAAAGTGACTTGCTCGGTCACAAGGCCGGCACAGACTCGATGGGCCGAATAGCCTCCTTCTGATGTGCCGTAACATTCTATGATTCTATGATGATTCTATGAATTGTAGCAAGTCCAGAACTTGGCTAAAATGTAAAACTACACGCACACATTTAAAATATATTTGCACAAATTTCTGGTATCAACTACAGCAAAGTATCATAAATTACATCAGGAAATCACTTTTCACACTGGGAGGACATTCCGAGGCACTGAATCAGGATACAGTTTGTACTGGTTTCAAAACATTTGGTATTTCAAAAAGGTTCTGCAATCTTTCTAATAATAATAATCTTTTTGATGCCGGGGACCGACTGGCTATTTTCCTAAACTGACGCGGACCTCTTTTAAGGTCCGGATCATTTTGGTCTATTTTTTACTGCTGGATTTGTGCATATAACAATTAACAATCGATCATTAGCCACCCCCCTCACAGGATGGGAGACAATGGCAGGGCTGACATGGCTAGTCACCCCCTAGCCATGGCCACACATCCTCTGGGATGATGCCGCACCACTGATCCCTCACTTTTGCCTCCCTGTGGCACATTTTGGCTGCCACCCCGACCCGAGCCTTCCCCACCACCCTAAATGTCTGTCCTCCCAAGCCCTTCTATCCGCTCGTCCCACCCTGTCCTTCTTTCCCACTTCCGCCCCCTGCCTAACCGCCCCAGCCCCCCTCTGCAAGTCTCCAGCTCTGCCCTGCTCTCTCTCCATCATCCCCAGCTCCTATCCTCACTCAACCCTCCCACAGCCTCCCTCCGCTCCAGCCTGGGAATCCTCCACTGGGCTCATCGTGGCACTCAGTGTTGGCTGTCGCAGCAGCCACACCGACTGCCCCATTCCACATCACTGCCACCAGCCACGCCAGACATAGATCTGGGGGGTTAACCTCTCCTCTCTCATGCCCATCCCCTCCACCCCTGCTTCCCAATCCGGACCCTGGATGAGAACGTTGACATTATGGCCCTAACTGAAACCTGGATCACTACAGGGGGCACCTTCCCCCTCACAGAAGCCACATCACCGGACTACACCTCCCACCATGTCCCTCACCCCAAATGCTGCGTGGGGAGTATGGGCGTGGCCCTCATCTCTAGGGCACCACTTGCCCAATCCCCCTACTCCTCCGGTTCCTTCCCCTCCTTTGAACACCTCACCCTCTCCCACTCCTCCCACACCTCTCTCAAAATCCTCCTGGTTTACCATCCCCCAATACCCTCCACAACCTTCATCTCTGACCTCTCCACTCTCCTTGCCTCCCTCTGTGCCTCCTCCGATCGCCTCATCATCATCGGCGACTTTAACCTCCACTTCACCCCCTCATTCTCCACCTCAGAATTCCCCTCCCTCCTCTCGTCTCTCAACCTCTCCCTCCACATCCACTCTGCCACCCACATTCATGGCCACCCGCTTGACCTGGTGATCACGTGGGGCCTCAACGTCTCGGATGTCACAATCTCTGACAAGGCCATCTCATTTCTTTCAACTCCTCTAACCTTCTCCCCTCGACCCCCAAACCTACCACCATCTTAGACCTCCCCATGCAAAAAGATCCCCCCCCACAAACTCGATCTGCTGCCTTGGAGTTCTCCCAACTCCTCTCCCTCTGGCCTACCTCCTGCACTAACCCATCCTCTGCATTCACCCTGCTCAACAACACCCTCTTCACTGTATTCCAGACTCTTGCCCCCCTCACTTCCTGAACTGCTTCCCACTCCCGAACCTCTCCCTTGTTCATCACCCACCTCCATTCCTTCAACGACCAGGTGCGGGCCACTGAACACACCTGGCTCAAATCCAGCCTCACGGTCCACCGGCATATCTGGATATTGTCCTATCACTCCGCCCTATCCTCCGCCAAATCGTCCTTCCACTCCAACATAATCATGGAGGTGAAGCACAATCCCCTACTTCTGTTCTCCACCACCAACCATCTCCTCCGTCCACCCTGCCTCACCTCACAGATCCTCTCCTAGATCTCCTACTGTGAAGAGATACTGGATTTTGTTTTGACCAAAATCAAGGGAATCCGCTCTGCGGTCACTGTCCCCTCAACTTCCACCCCTTCCCCACCTCCCCCCCATACCCCATCTCTTTCCCATCCCTCCTTCCATATCTTCAACCCCATCTCCCCATTCTCCGTCATTGAGACCATATCCTCAATGAAGCTCACCACCTGTTACCAAGATCCCATCCCCACCCCTCTCCTTACCACCCAGCTTCACCGTCTAGCACCTCTAATCACCAATACGATCAACCTGTCCCTTTCACCCAGGACTGTTTCCACTCCCTTCAAAACCACCACCATCACCCCCATCCTAAAAAAGCCTTTCCTCGATCCATCACAGCTATCAAGCTACCGGCCAATCTCCAACCTCCACTTCTTTTCCAAGGTCCTTCAAAGACTGATTGCCTCCCAGCTCCGCTCTTTCCTCACAAGCGCTCATTCCTCGAACCCCTCCAATCGGGTTTCCGTGCCTCGCACAGCATGGAAACTGCCCCAGTCAAGGTCACAAATGACATCCTGACCATCTATGAACAGAGATCCCTCTGCCTCCTCGTCCTCCTCGGTCTATCCGCTGCCTTCGATACTGTGGACCAAACTATCCTCCTCCACCCGCCTCTCCTCCCTCCTCAACCTGCAAGGCTCTGGCCTCGAATGGTTCCGGTCCTATCTCTCCCACCGCCTTCACTTTGTCTCCTCCAATGGCTTTTCCTCCAGCCCCCTCACAGACACAAGCAACATTCCCCAGGGCTCTGTTCTTTAGTCCCCTGCTCTTCATCCTCTACACTCTCCCCCTGACCGACATCATCCACAGACGTGGGGTAAATTTCCACATGTAATGCGCATGTCACACAACTCTACCTCTCCGCATCCACCCTCAACTCCAGGACTACTGGGTTTCTGACTGCATATCTGTCAGACATTCAGTCCTGGATGAGGGCAAATTTCCTGCAGCTCAACGCCAACAAGACGGAGGCCCTCCTGATTGGCTCACATCAGCACCTATGCATCTCAGGCACTGACAACATTAGCGTTCAAGGCTGCTCTCTCCACCTCTCAAAGCCAATCAGGAATCTGGGCATCTTATTTTACCCCAAACTATCCTTCCTCTCCCAAATCTGCTCCATGACCAGCACAGCCTTCCATCACCTCCGCAATGTTGCCAGACTCTGCCACTACCTCACCCCTCACGCTGCCAAAACTCCCATCTATGCCTTTATCACTTCCAGGCTCGACTATGGGAACTCTCTCCTCGTCGGCCTCCCCATCTCCTCCCTTCACAGGCTGCAGATCATTCAGAATTCTGCAGCTCATGTACTCTCCCGTACAGGCTTTGCGACCACATCACTCCCACCCTCACGCGTCTCCACTGGCTCCCCTAACCAGAGGATCGAATTCAAGATCCTTGTCCTCACTTTCAAGGCCATTCACGGCCTTGCCCCCGCATATCTCTCTGACCTACTGTCTCCCTATCAGCCGCCCGTCCCCTCCGTTCAGCAGACTCTCTGCTCCCACACTCCATCCCTCAGCCCCTCTGCCTCGCTTCCTCCCTTTCCTCCTACAATACCAGTCTCAAGACCTTCCTCTCCTACTGTACCTTCGGCTGCCCCACTAACTCTTTCCCCTCTCCTTGCCCTTCCCCCTTCCCTGACCCTGCCGCCCTCCGCTCGGGTCCCGACCTGACTGTTAAGCACTTTGGGAAGTCCTCCCCACGTGCAAGGTGCTACATAAGAGCAATTTTGTTGTTGTTGTTGTATAACAGCAAAAGCTTCGATTTATATAGCGCCCTTTACACCAGACAGCGTCTCAGAGCGCTTTTCAACAATGGATCCCAGGACCCAGCCAGTGGCAGGTGTAGAAAGGTGACGAAAGGCTCGGTTGAAGAGAAAGATCTTTAGCTGAGACGTGAAACTGGGAAGAGATGGGACGAGGCAAAGGGAGTGAGGAAGGGTGTTCCAGAGCCTTGGGGCATAGTGGATGAAGGCATGGCCGCCGATGGTAGAGCGGAGGATTCGGGGGACAAGGAGGAGTAAAAGCGCTCTGAGACACTGTCCGGCGTGGAGGGCGCTATATAAATCAAAGTTGTTGTTGTTGTGGAGGCCAGACACGGTGGAGGGAAGGCAACTGGTGCTGGTTTCAGGAGAGAGGTCGTAGAGTAGGGGGATACAGAGGATTGGAGGGATTTGAAAACAAGGGTGAGGATCTTGAAATCGATCCTCTCTGGGACAGGGAGCCAGTGAAGTTTGGCAAGGACTGGGGTAATGCGGGAGCGAAGTTTGGTGCAGGTGAGAATGTGGACGGCAGAATTTTGAATGAGTTGGATTTTATGGATTGTGGTCGAGGGGAGACCGGTGAGGAGGGCATTGGAATAGTTCAGCCGAGACGTGACAAAGGTATGGACCAGGGTTACAGCAGCTTTTGGGGCGCGATATTGCCAGAGACAGATGATCTGATGGAGGTGGAAGAAAGCAGGTGATCCGTCGGAGATGGAATATAAAATTAAATTTAAATTTTATTTTTGTAAAATATAAAATTAAATGAAATTAAATGAAAGTGCAGACACTGGGGTTTAAATAATTTGAATAATCTGAAACTCACCATACTAAGTGCAGATAACAATTAAAAATGTATTTTTCCTGCTGTAATTGTACACTTTAGAAGAAACCTTTGGCATGAAGTGAGCACAGGTCAGTTACCCTATCATTGTACCCACCACAAGTCACTGAAAACCTAATGTAAAATGGAAGACCTGGAGCGGAGCAGGATGGAATGGAACAGAATGGAAATTTACTGTGAACTGTTTGGGATTTTGTGAAAATTTGCACCGCTCAGAACACTGTGCCATATTTTTAGTTTTTTCAAGATTGATTTTCTCTAATCTCACACCTCCCTCCGCACTACACAACTCATACCTACCTCCCCTGTACTCCATATGGATATTAAAATTAATGTACATACATCTATATTTGATAACTTGCGAAAAAATTAAGTTAAATTAACACTGAACTGAATCCTGCTGCCCCCGTTTAAACAACACTTACAAGAAATCATTGACATTGGCCACCTGATGATCTGGGAAAGAGTCAGTTTCTTATCAGCAGAAAACACCTGCACTTTCTGACATTAAATTAGAGTGTCTTCCTCTTAATAGTAACCTGACCTGAAAGCCATCTGCTAGAAACTGGTTAAAAATACTCCAACAAACAACTCGAGCATTAACCACACATGCCTTATGTCTGTGGATATAAACTAATGATCAAATTAAAGTATCAGATATTGTTCTGCAGAGGCTATAAAAACAGTTGTTTGGCATTTGGTAACTATTGGAGATTATTTCACAAACAGCATTAATATTATCTGGCACCACACCACTGACAATTACCAGAGTACACATGTTACATAGAATGAACTTCAGGAAATTTAATTTCTCAACTAATAAATCTTTATTAGTTGATATTTGTATCACTAGTTGCCTCCACCCAAACTTGTTTATTATTTAAGTAAAACAAATTCAAAACCAATTGCAAGTGAATTATCATCAGAGAGAATAACAATTTGCAGGTGTTATTAGATCAGCATTATTTTAAAGTTACAGAAAAAAGAAGAAAAAGAGTGATGTCAGAGCAGACAATGACCTTTTTAAATTGAATAAAACTAAAATACTACAAACAATCTTTGACAATGTATTGTAGAGACGAGTACAATGAAGTCAAACTTATTCAGGAAATGCTATTCCTTCTGTGTCTCAGCATGTTTATATAGAATCAATCGAAAGAAGTAAGCTGTGATTATTGTGTCTGTCTGAAAGCTGAGGATGCCCCTAACTACGTCTATTAATATGTCTTATCGGGCAGGACGGCACCCAGCTGTACCTTTCTGCCTCATCCCTCAAACCCCAGACCATCGATGTTCTGACAGCATGTCTGTCAGACATTGAGTGGACGAGGGACAACTTCCTCCAGTTGAAAGTGAGTAAGACCGAGGCCCTCCTGATCGGCTCAAGCCAGCGCCTCCGCACATCGGGCGCTGCCAGCCTCAACATCCAAGGCTGCACTCTCCACCTCACAGGGATTGGTGGAAATCTCACATCCTGTGCAATTGTGACTCCGAATATTATTCTTTGTCCAGCCCATGATCTAGTGAGGATGGGCAAATCATGAATGGCCTTTAAGTTGTTATCAGAACTCAATCAATTTTATTTATTTTCCAGTAGTTATACATATACTGAAATAAATTGCTTCTCAGTACATACACTCACTACCTCCGAAGGGCAGGACAAATCCCCTACTGTTTAGTGCCTTGGGACGTCCCCCTAACTTGAAATGTAATAAATGTAAGTGTGTTGTTGGTTGTATAAGACCAGCAATTATTTGGACGGCAGCAATGTACATATTATATGTGTGATGGAAAACCTCATTGAATCCAGGATCAAACATAGCTTCACCAAGTCAGGAAAAGTTCACTTTTAATGTTTCATGGAGCAGTAGTTTGCAATTTACAGACAGTTACAACATTTGAAAGGAAACTGTGAATAATTGATATCTGCTCATAATGTTGGGCGGTTTCCCTGATTGTTAGATAGTCACCAATGTTGCTGAAGTTCAACTGCGTTTGTGGCCAATTTCTTTCCTACCTTTTTTCTTGATGTTTTATCATTAACTTAGCAATGATATGAAATGGATAAACTAACCCTTTCCTTAACTCCTCTCTGAACTTAGTCTGAGTTAATGCATATATACAGGTGTTTGTACAACAACTCAACCTTTGCAGCATGATTCCAATTTCTTGGACAATATATCGGGTGTTATTGACCAATGGTTCACTATAATTCATATTGGAAAGTTGCCATATGAAGGAATGTGTAACATAAGTTGTCCTCAAAACTATAAAACTGCCTGATATGGCGAACAGTAAAATGATGGATTTTCTTCGGTTTTCCAACTCAGGATCAATTATTTTCTCGGCATTTCTCTGACCCCGAAGCCTCCTGCGAACTTTACTGGCCATCAGAATGTGTCTGATAATCACAGCGTTGAACAGGCAAATCAAAGCAAACACAAACAGTGGATTAAAAACACGGATCAACCTTTCGTATAATTTCCAGGTTAGGAAAGTATAACTGTTTGGTTTGAAGATACAGTACCACTGTGTATTGTTAACTGTGAACTGGGGATCAAATACAAAGTAACAGGGAATGCTGACTGAGCAGCAAATAACAGACAGAGTTACAATAACCACTGTGGCCGTTTTCTCCGTGCAATATGTTGGTTTCAGCTTTTGGCAGCAAATGGCGACATATCGGTCAAAACTGAAAGCAACAGTGAACCACAAAGACATGAATAATGCTGCACTCAGCAACACAACTCTAACACTACACACTGGAGTGTAGAATAAGAAATTTAATGGGAAATACAGATTGTTAATTTTGTTTAACAACACATCCACAAGGACAACCAGGAGATCCGCAGCTGCCATGGCCACCAGATAGTGAGTAATGGACTTTGAGAGACCACAGTTTCCTCTTGACAGGATCACAATCGCCAGCAAATTAACTTTGTGAAGGAAAGAAAATAGGGAAAATTATTCATTTGTATACAGGTGTGATATGAGGAGTTTAAGAGTGTGTCATATTTGGTTGTTTATCCTTTGAGTTGATTCAATTACTTTAGAACAACATCCATATCTCAAACCTTTAGCAAACCCTTTCATACAGGTTCAAATTGTGGCCTTGTTGTAAGGTAGCCTGCATTAAACAATCAGCAAAATTATTTTCCTGATTACTTCCCAAAGTGTTACTCTCAAAGTGTTACTCCAAGTCCTGTTGCTCAAAGTCCAGGTGCCGGCCACTGAATGCACCTGGCTCAAATCTGGTCTAAAGATCCACTGGCATATCTGGGTGGACCACATCAAAAACTACTTCTCTGCTCTGGTCTCCACCTCCAGGATGATCCTGGAATAGCAATTCGATTAGTTGAAGGACAACCACAGGTTCCTGTTCTCCACAACAAACTGGCTCCTTTGCCATTCCCCATCACACCTCTCAGATCCTCTCCTCCAAGTCCTACTGCGACGAGTTGATGGATTTCCTCAAATCCAAAATTGAGGGAAATTTAGCTGTCACTACTCTTCCAAATTCCACCAACACCCCACCACCCCCCTGTCCCCCCACCACCCCGCCACTCCCCAACCGCTATCATCCCTCCTTTTACACCTTAATACCTGCTCCCTGGATCTATTCTCACCCATCTCCTTGTCTCCCAGCTCAAACTACTTACCCCAATACTTGCCGACACAGTCAACCTATCCCTTTCACCCAGCATCATTCTCCCACCATTCAAAACAACCACTATCAGCCCAACCCTAAAGAATTCCTCACTTGATGTGATATACACAGCGGAATATCCTCCTGATTGGCTCACATCAGCACCTCCACAACTCAGACATTGGCAGCATCAGCATCGAAGGCTGCACTCTCCATCTCTCAAAGTCAGTCAGGAACCTGTTTGATTCTGAACTGTCCTCCCAACTCCCCCTCCCCCCCCACCCCACCACCCACCATATCAGCGCCATAACCAGTACTGCCTTCCACCACCTCACAACATTGCCGGACTCCGCCACTGCCTCACCCCTCAGGCTGCCAAAACCATTGTCCATGCATTCATCATAGCAAGGCTCAACTTTCGAAACTGCTTCCTCGTTGTCCTTTCTGGCTCTTCCTTTCACAATCTGATTATCATTCACAACACTGCAGCTCACATCCTCTCCCGCACCAAGCTCCACGACCATATGACTCCCACCCTTGCCCGGCTCCATTGGCTCACCATCCCCAGAGGATCGAATTCAAGATTCTCATCCCCACTTTCAAGGCCATTGCCCCCTCCAATCTCTCTGAAATGCTGTCTGCTTATGAACCTGTCAGACCCCTCTGTTCAGCGGGCTTTGGTCTGCTCCATGTCACCCGCCTGACTCACCCTAACATTGGTGGATGGCTTTCAATATCTCTGCCCACACACTCTGGAACTCCATCCCACATTTCCTTCACCTGGATTCCTCCCTTGCTTCCTTGAAGGTTGGTATGAATGCTCTTCGATTCTGCCTTCTGCTGCCCTCCCAACTCTCTCTCTCTCCTCCTAAATCTCTACTATCCATCCCCGTACCCTTTCCCTCTCACTTGCTGGGTTCGTGATCTGAATGTTCAGCACCTTGGGATGTCCTCCCAATATGTAAGACGCTCTATGAATGTAATTATGTTGTTGTTGTAATTATGCATTTTATGGCAGAAATGGAGGTAATTCGGCCCATTCTGTTCTGTGTAATGTTGAAATCCCAGAAAAATGGCTCAATAATATGATAATACAATTAATTGGTGCCTTCTCTGAATAATCCAGCTAGACTAACAGCAACAAATTGTGTGTCCATTTTTGATCCTGTTATATTGTAATTCAGAAAAGTTAATATCAATCACACCTATTTACAATAGAACATAGATTTGGGGCTCTTTGAGTCTGCACCAGCTCTCAGATCAAGTTGCACATTCAGACTCATAGCCCTGGTTATCCCCATTTCTGTAGCTGAGTCCTGCAGCTGAGTGATTAGAGCATTCACCAAGTGATGCACCTGGGTTCAATTCCAGGCAGGACCGGGCTAACCTTCAGCAAGTTTCCTTACTCCACCACTGGTAATAATCCATCATCAAAAGATAATAAAATTCATAATTTCAATCCATGATAATTTGTAGGACACGGAAACACACAATTAGTTGTTGCCCTTTGCCCACAAATACAAAGTCATTTCACTTTGACGTATATTCTTTGAACTGATTTGAGATTTTTTAAAGACATGATAAACCACTATACAAAATGCCAATTGAACTAATCTCTTCACGTTTGCTATACCATGAAAACAAATAGAATTACCCGGAATTCCAAACGCTCCAAGAATGGGGTAGTAAATAGCTACTACAGCGTACAGTGTTGTAAATTCCATGACCTGTTATGCACTCTGGTGTTTTCCTGCTGAAGTGGAGGCTTCTATCAACTCATTGAGATCACACTGAAAGAAATTCATACTTATAGCAAATGTAAAGGCACAACTTGAATGATGAATGCAATCAGTTCCAGACCAATGAACAAATAAGAGAGTTTGCACATGAGAATTGTACTGTACTAGGCAAACAGTGACGTATGTGGCACATGGAAATTTGTTCAATGTTTCGTCCTGGGATTTGAATCCAGGTCACTGGCTTACTAGACGAGTGCTCTATCCACTGACCTGCATGACTCCACAAAGTAATTTTTGAGGCTCATAATTTTTTTTAATTGACAATCCGAATAAAAGCATTAGATTTCCTGAAATCTGCCGTGTTCTTTCCCAATAATATCGTGGCCTCATAATGTTGCACAATAAGAATTCACAGAGTCAGGGGATCCTCTGTCTAATCATGATAACAGAAACACTTTATGCAAATAAATATTTTTGAATATCTACTTTCAGTGATTGTCAGTGAATCGGCAGCTGTGGCTTCTTTGACAACTTGAATAATAATAATAATCCTTGCATTTGGTATAGATCTTTTTCCTGTCTGTTATATAACTCAAAGCACCTCACAGAAGATACTGTAAAGTGAACTGACTGTATATTGGTGGGTGAAACGTGACAGGTAATTGCATACGCAGTGTCCTACAAACATTCGTGTATGTAATTAACCCATTTTTTGTCGAGGGATTATTATCAAGTGTGTGGAGTGTGGAAACTTGCCCAAGGTTTTGCCCTGACCTTCGGGAAATCAGAGCAAGGCATCTCAATTCTAAAGTGAGTGGTCTAATCACTGAGCTACAGGACTCCACACCGAGCTACAGAACTTTACATTGAACGGTGATTTCCTAAAAGTATAAAATGCCAGCTAAACTCCGCCTTATTTGAGATCAACATCTTAATCATCATTATTCCTCACATAACATAAAACAACAACAACAACAATTTACATTTATAGAGCGCCTTTCACGTCGGGAGGACGTCCCAAGGCGCTAAACAAGAGGCGTTTGACCCGAGCTGGGAGGGGAGTGTTTGGGAAGGGGTGAAACAGGAAGGGGAGGTAAAAGAGTTCGGGGTGGAACAAAAGGCACGATCGAAGAGGAAAGTCTTCAAATCGGCCTTGAAAGAGGAAAGTGAAGAGGCGAAACGGAGGGATTGAGGGATTGCATTCCATAGGGTGGGGGCGGAGAAACTGAAGGCCCGGCCTCCGATGGTGGGGGTGTTCGGGCGGGGGGCTTGGAGCAGGCCAAGTCCTGTTGAACGGAGGGTCCGGGTGGGCGTGTAGGGGGAGTGTAGATCCGTTAGGTAGGATGGGGCAAGGCCGTGTAAGGCCTTGTAGGTGAGGACGAGGATCTTAAACTCGATCCTCTGGAGGATGGGGAGCCAGTGGAGACGGGCGAGGGTGGGGGTTATGTGGTCATGGAGGCGGGTACGGGATAGTACACGGGCTGCAGAGTTTTGGATGGCCTGCAGCCTATGAATGGAGGAACTGGGGAGGCTGACTAGGAGAGAATTTCCGTAGTCCAGCCGTGAGGTGATGTACGCGTGCACGAGTGTTTCGGCAGCGCGGGGGGTAAGATAATTGCGGAGCCTGGCAATGTTGCGCAGATGGAAATAGGCGGTGCCGGTCAAGGCGCGGATGTGGGGGAGGAAGGAAAGTTTTTGATGGAACATGATGCCGAGGTTCCTGATTGGCTTTGTGAGGTGGAGAGTGCAGCCTTGGATGTTGAGGCTGGCAGCGCCCGATGTGCGGAGGCGCTGGCTTGAGCCAATCAGGAGGGCCTCGGTCTTATTCACGTTCAATTGCAAAAAGTTGTCCCTCGTCCACTATTCGATGTCGGACAGACATGCTGTCAGAACATCGATCGACTGGGGGTTGAGGGATGAGGCAGAAAGGTACAACTGGGTGTCATCCGCATACATGTGGAAATTTACCCCATGTCTGCGCATGACTTCGCCCAGGGGGAGCGTGTAAAGGGTGAAAAGAAGGGGACCGAGGACAGAGCCCTGAGGGACGCCGTGGGAAACTGTGCGGGGGTTTGAGGAAAAGCCATTGGAAGAAACAAAATGTAAACGATGGGTCAAATAAGAGTGGAACCAGTCAAGGACTGTGCCTTGAAGGTTGAGGTGGGAGGAAAGACGTTGAAGGAGGATGGTGTGACGACTGTGTCGAACGCAGCAGACAGGTCAAGGAGGACGAGGAGGCAGAGGGAGCCCTGGTCACAGGCGGTTAGGATGTCATTTGTGACCTTGACCAGGGCAGTTTCTGTGCTGTGGATAGGGCGGAAACCTGATAGGAGGGATTCAAGAAGTGAGTGATTTGAAAGGAAAGAGCGGAGCTGGGAGGCAACCACTCTTTCAAGGACCTTGGATAGAAACGGGAGATTGGAGATGGGTCGATAGCTTGATGGTTGCGATGCATCAAGGGAGGGTTTCTTCAGGATAGGGGTGATGGTGGCTGTTTTAAGGGAGGTAGGGACGGTTCCTGAGGAGAGGGAAAGGTTAATGGTGTCAGAAATGAGTGGGGATAACAAATGGAGCTGGGTGCGGAGGAGGGGGGTGGGGATGGGGTCCAATGAGCACGTGGTGGGTTTCATGGAGGTGATTGTTTTTGTGACTGAAAGCGGGGTGGTGGGGTTGAAAGTGTGAAATGGGGGGTGAGTAGGGGTTGAGGTAGCTGATGAGGGCGCGGAGGTGGAGGAGTGGTGGGGGGAGGAAACCGCAGAGCGGATTTTCTAAATTTTGGACTCGAGCGAATCCAGCATCTCCTCACAATGAACGTTTGAGGAGAGGATCTGCGAGGTGAGGCGGGGGGGGGGGGTGGAGGAGCTGGTTGCTGGTGGCGAAGAGGAGGCGGTGGTTGTCCTTCGCTTCCAGGATTATCCTGGAGTAGAAGGCTGATTTGGCGGTGGCTAGGGCGGAGCGGTAAAATTTGATGCGGCCCAGCCAGATTTGCCGGTGGATCGTGAGGCCAGATTTGAGCCTGGTGCGTTCAACTGCTCTCACTTGGCTTTTGAGGGAACGGAGGTGAGATGTGTACCACGGTGATGATCGGGAATGGGAGACGGTTTTAGAGGTGAGGGAGTGTGTCGAGGGTAGTGGAGAGGGTGTTGTGGAGGGCGGTGGAGGCGGATGATGGGTTGGTAAAAAAAAAATGCTATTGTGGGAGGAGGTCGGAGGTTTCTAGGGCAGAGGTGAAAGTTTGAGGGGGAATCTTCTTCCAGGGCCGGTAGAAGATGGTGGTTGGTTTGGAGGTGGAGGGGGGAGGGATAGAGGTGTTACAGGAAATGAAAAAATGGTCGGAAATGGCCTTGTCTGTGATGGTGACGCCAGAGACGTTGAGGCCTCGGGTGATCACCAGATCGAGAGGATGGCCGTGGGTGTGGGTGGCAGTGTTAATATGAAGCGAGAAGGTGAAAGACGAAAGTAAAGAGGAAAATTCTGAGGAAATGGGGCAGGAGGGGGTGAAATGGAGGTTGAAATCGCCAAGAATAATAAGGCGATCAGAGGACGCACAAAGGGAAGTTAAACGTGAAGAAAAATCTGAAATTAAAGTGGGGGAGGGTTTGTGGGGGCGATAAACTAATAGGATTTTGAAAGAATAATAGTAATCAGAGCGGTTGGAGCGAGAGGAGGGGTGATTGGGAATAGTGGAGTGTGAGGAACAAGAGCATTTTGGAGAAGCAGTGCTATGACTAGGATCAGACAGTGTTGGAGGGTGGGGGAGAAGTGGGCGGTGGTTGTCAGTGAGGCAGGGTTTGCCCTCTGGGCTGGTGTGGATCATAACGGCTGTTTTCTCAGTGAGTCCAGGGCTGGGAAATTCTAATGACGTGGGCGGGATGACATCACACGGCTGCCGGGTTCTGGTTGGTTGAGGCCTCAGTGATTCAGTGATTGTGGTGATGGTGCTTCAGACCAAAGGGTGAGTCCCTGGTCATCTCCATGGCCTCGGGCCTCGTGTTGGGTCTTGTGGCCTTTGAGGTTCAATTCCACAATGATAAAGTGGCCAAAGCCTCGGGTCAGCCTGGACACAGGTCCCCCTTGCCTGTTAGCCACACCAGGAGCTGGTTCTGATCATGATTCGGGTCCTGCTCGACTGTGACCATGGAATTATCTACCCCATGAGGCTGTGGATGCTCAATCCTCGTGTATATTGAAGACTGAGATTGATAGATTTTTAAAGGAGATAAGCATTTAAGGATATCAGAATAGGATTGGTAAATGGAACTGAATAAGAAGATCAGCCTTGATCTTATTCAGCAGCAGGACTGGCACGAGGGGCTGAATGGCCTACACCTGCTCTTATTTCTTATGATATTAAGTTCATGTTTGGTATTTTTTCCTGAAGTTACAAATGCACCAAGCTCCACGACCCTATCACCGCACCTGGCTCCATTGGCTCCCCATCCCCCAGAGGATCTAATTCAAGATCCTCATCCTCACTTTCAAGGCCATTCATGTACTTGCCCCTTGCTATCTTTCCAACATACTGTTCCCCTATTAACCTGCCCTCCCCTACAGGCTCCAGGCTGCTCCATATTCCTCACCCGACATGCCCTACCAGATGACAGTTCACAAATATCCTCTTATTACCAGCTGTTGGACATATTTGTTTTCTGTTTCTGTGGCTGTGAAGAAAGTGTTAGACAGACTCTGTGCCATGCCACAGGAAAATAGTCCATTTCAGTGAATGTTGGCAGCCAGTATAGAGCAGACACTGAGGTCAGTATGTGTATGGGACTGTGTCACTGTGTATACGGGGCTCACAGCATTAACTGTCAATACAAAAACCCTTGAACACCAAACCAGATAATCTCTCCCACTGCTGGCGTGTGTGGGTCCCAATTAACATGAGGAGATTTGATATGTTTATAATGGGGCCTAACACTGAGGATTTTACCAGATTTTAATCGACATAAAAACATAAAATATAATCTTGAATCTGTGGGTGACAAGTGAAGGTGTTTGACAGGAACATTGCAAACTGGCAAAGATACAAACATTTAACAGCTAAACACAGAGCTGTGCAATTGTTTTCAGAACATTACAGAACTATACGGTTCCCGGTATTTAGTTTGGGGAAATCACCATTTACAATAATAAGGTGTTTGTGTGTCCGGCCCTCACAGCAGGTTATTGCAGTGATCAGCACACTGACTGTAGCACTGTGACTACCTTGACTGCTGGGGACAAGGCACCATGGTGACAGTGACTAACGGTAAGAAACAAACACTCACTCACAATGCTGAGTTTGGATTTATATGTTTATTTTATTCTCTTTAACATCTATTTAATTTAATGACCTGTGAGTTGCCAGGGCTATCTCAGAGTTTAGTGCAAGTTAAATTCATTTCACTGCTATTGCTTTCAACAGCCACTGTTGATTTAAGGATTATTCTGTCCATGTTTAGTTCATTGCTGGTGATATTTTTGGTGGTTAGTGACTGTACAGCTGAAGTTACACTGATGGACTTTCTGCAATGTCTGATCACGGTGACTGGCGGCTGCTGATTTTGGGTATAATCAGGAATTGTATAAAAGTGTTTGAAACTTTGCCCACATGTTGGGAATCAGGGCCTGAATGTTGTGGGATGAGCGACTGGAAGGTTGTCTGATCGGTTCCAATATGTATTTCAATCCGTTATTTAATATAAGGAAAGTGGCTGCAGTTTAAAGAGGCTGATCTGGGGGAGGGGGTGAGTCTGAGAGTAAAGTGGGTTTTTACTGTTGGGAATCTCATTGAAAATACAGCCACTCAATCTGCTCAGATATTACAGAAATAATAGTGAAGGTTTTTATTTTAATTGATATTGGCATTAATGTGTTGCTCAAAGTCTCATTCCCTCAGCTGCCCCACACACCAGTCACTATTTCAGTCAGCGACAGTCAGAGTTCAGACTTCATTTCAATTGATTTTAACAGCAATGGAATGAGGCTTCCTAACAGTGCACAGAGACACAAGAGGTCGCTGCTGCTTTATAATCATCAGTTTCCTGTTTTACACCAACTGATCTGCCAAAAATACACAGATTTTATTTGAATAAACAAATAGTAAACTCTACATAGCACAGCTGCAGTGTAGGAGATCCAGCTGTTTATAATAAGAAATATTACATTAGCTATAGCGCTTTTCACATCTTCTGGACGACTCAAAGCATTTCACAGAATATACTGTACAACAACAACAACAACTTCGATTTATATAGAGCCCTCCACGCTGGACAGTGTCTCAGAGCGCTTCACAATAGCAGATCCTGGCACCAAGCCAGAGGCAGGGGCAGAAAGGTGACCAAAAGCGTAGGGTCCGTTGATATGGAAATTTTCCGATTTAGATATATCGATCGGCTCATATCGAGATATACCGAACTATCGATATTTTCGGGGTTTTCATACTGCGCATGCGCGCGCAGCGCGTATTGTGGGTGCGCGTGCATACAGGGTGCGCGCGCATTCCAGGCCTATCTACTCAGGAGGTAAATATCTTTCTCTGTGTCTCTGACTCTCTCCATCTCTGTGTTTTTCTGTCTGTGTCTCTGTGTCTCTCTCATATCCCCCCCATCTCTATCTATCTGTATATTATCACCTCCACCCCATCTCTTCCTCTGCCCCCGACGTCTTTATCCCTCCACCCCAAACCCCCCCAGCCGTCTCTTTCTCCCTCCCCCCCCCCCCCCGCCTTCTGTCTCTTCCCCCCAACACCCCACAGCCATCTCTGTCTCCCTCCCACCCCCCAGCCGTCTCTCTCTCCCTCCCCCCGCCCCCGCCTTCTGTCACTCCCCCCCACCTCCCACCAGCCGTCTCTCTCGACCCCCACCCACCCCACCAGCCGTCTCTCTCCCCACCCACAACACCCCCACAGCTGTCTCTCTCCCCCCCCACCCCCCACCAGCCATCGCTCTCCCCCCCAACCCCTTGCGTACCTGTATATTGTATTCGAGGACTATGAATACAATATGGCGGCTTTGCACCTCGGTCTGTGCATTGTGTATAGAGATGAGCATTCTGGGTCTTGTAGTTTAGTGTGCGCGCATTCCGATTTTTTACCTCGATATATTGATTTTTTTTAATGCCTATATCGGCATCGATATGAAAATTATATCGGGTTTCAGCGATATATTGATATATCGCTGGACCCTACAAAAACGCGGTCAAAGAGAAATGTCTTCAGCTGTGACCTGAAACTGGGAAGAGAGGGGACGAGGCAAAGGGAGTGAGGAAGGGAGTTCAAGAGCCTCGGGGCGTAGTGGCTGAAGGCACGGCTGCCGAGGGTGGAGTGGAGAATTCGGGGGGACATGGAGGAGGCCAGACCCAGTGGAGTGAAGGCAGCGGGTGCTGGTTTGGGGAGAGCGGAGATCAGAGAGATAAGGAGGAGCAGAGGAGTGGAGAGATTTGAGTACAAGGGTGAGGATCTTGAAGTCGATCCTCTCTGGGACAGGGATCCAGTGAAGTCTGGCAAGGACTGGGGTAACGGGCAGCGAAGCTTGTAGCGGGTGAGTATGCAGGCAGCAGAGTTTGGGATTATCTGGATTTTGTGGATTGTGGTCGAGGGGAGACCGACGAGGAGGGTGTTGCAATAGTCCAGCTGAGAGGTGACAAAGGCGAGGAACAAGGTTTCAGCGGCTTTTGTGGTGAGGTATTGCCGGAGACGGGCGATCCGTCGGAGGTGATAGAAGGCAGTGCTGGTCATGGACCGGATGTGGGGGAGGAAGGACAGTTGGGGGTCGAACCTGATGCCAAGATTGCGCACAGGTTTGGAGAGATTTAGGGGCCAGGCCGGGAAGGTGGAGGAGCTGAGAGCCGTGTGAATGGAGACATGGACGATTGCCAAGGAGTATGGCCTCCATCTTGTCGACATTCAGCTGCTGAAAGTTGGCGTTCATCCAGCCCCTGATGTCTGACAGACAGGCTGACAAAACATCAGGGGACTGGGGTCACAAAGTGAAGTGGAGAGATAGAGTTGGGTGTCATCCGCGTACATGTGGAAGTGTGCCACATGTCTGCGGATGACATCCCCAAGAGGGAGCGTGTAAATGAGGAAGAGGAGGGGGCCAAGGATGGATCCCTGGGGTACCCCACAGGTAACTGGGTGAGTGCGGGAGGAAAAAGCATTTGTGCAGATATACTGCTGGCAGTTTGTGAGGTAAAGTGAATTGACTATTTATTTGTGGGTGAAATGAGATGTTTAACACACAGTGACACTGGTCGCTGACAGCAAAATCTGAAAGCAGATTTCAGAGCTGATCAGCTCAAACTGCAGAGACTGAGCTGAAGGTGAAAGGCATCAATTTCTCATTTCATTATCAATCTTAAAATACACAGTCATTTCACTTTACAGTAAATTCAGTTAAGTGCTTTGAGATGCCTAAAAGACTTGAAAAGTACAATATGTAAAATAAGGCATTGGTCATTTCAATCCATGGCTGTTTGTGGGACATTGCTGTGCACAATTGGCTGCCACATTTTGCCAACAAGTATACAGTCAATTCACTTTACAGTTTATTCTTTGAAGCGCTTTGAAATGTCCAGAAGATGTGAAAAGCACTATATCAAAATATAAGGATTATTATTATATCAAATGCAAGGATTATTTATTTCATATTCCATGGTTTACTTATCGTGTGTAACTTTGTGCTGCAGGGAATTGTGACTGTGAGTTACACTGCACCAGGTTTAATGCTTCATGTTGTGATGTGGAAGGACAGTGTGTGAGCTGGCTGGGCAGTTACTGAGAGAGAGAGAGAGAGAGCTTCGGGCTGAGAGAAAGAGAATATTGAGTGATTTGTGGATTATTGGATGGAAACAGTTTGTGTTTGAGATGTCAGGGATCAGTCTGTGATTGTGTGTGAGACCTGATTAAACAGCATTGAGCAGTGTAATAGCTAATGGCTGAACAGGGATATCTGACAGTGTGTGCAGAGCTGCTGGGAGCTGGGGTCAGTGCGTTACGTTTCTCCCGAGTTCTTCAGAATAACCGGATTCTAAATTCAAATTAATTTGAAGGTTATTATTAATTGGAGGCAAATCTCTAAAGTAAAGATATATAACGGGCTCCCAGTGTTAGGCTAGTCTCTGGCTTTATCAATGGTTTATTAAATTTATTTATAAGTAACAAGGCAGTGGCCAAAGGGGCAGGAAACAGACCCACAGATACCAGCGTCACTTGTGGTTCATTGTTAACATCACCTGTGCTGCCTGTCTGTCTGTCAGCCTGGGTCAGATTTACTACAACATGAAAAAACATGACGTTTAAATGTCGCAGAATAAATTGCTTTAATAAATGTCAGTAAATCAGAAAATCTCAACTATTTCATTTTCAAGCAATTGTATAAATGTGTAAGATTATCCGTAGATCTGTGTAATCGTGAAATAAATATTGATTGGCAAACAATTTTTAAAACGTAATCAATTAATTAACATTTCAATTAAGATTAAATCAAATAAGCATCATTTAAATTTCCGCTATTTTTGAAAAGCCACAGAGACCACTCTTTTAACACCCATCTGAATGCAGTCTGGGTCTCGGTTTAATGTCTCAGTACATATTTACACACATACATACACATACATACAACACACCCATCACACGTAACAATAATTATTATTATTATACATTATGATTATTATATTATAATATTATTATTACACATACATGATAATAGTAATCCATGGATTTGATATAGCACTTTTCACATATTCCAGATATCTCAAAACGTTACCCAGAATATACTATAAATTGAATTGACTGTATATTTGTGGGTGAGTCAGCCGACCAATTGCAGTGTCCCGCAAATAGTCGTGGACCAATGATGTTATTTTTTTCATCTTGAGGGATTATTAGCAGGTGCATGGAATAAGGAAACTTGTCCAAGGTTTTACCCTGCTGGGAATTGAACCCAGATAACTCGCTGGTAAGGCGAGTGCTCCAATAACTGAGCTACAAGATACAGGAATCTGACTCCAACAGGACACATGCACAAACTCACACACACTCATGTAAATACGCACTCAAAACGATACAGATATGCACACTCATACATACAAACATATAGATATATATCTACAAACACGCATTCAACACACAACTTATACAAGGCCACAGATTGCTTTGAAGGTCAGGATCAGGATATTGAAATGAATCCCATGGGTTTTGGGGAGCCAATGAATCAGGTGAGAATGGGTGAGATGGGATCATGGGGCATGGATCAGTAGCATCAGTCTCTATGGCCTCCCATGGATCACAGGAGGCCATAGAGATACTGTCCAGCGTGGAGGGCGTTATATAAATTGCAGTTGTTGTTACATCTCAAACCTTTAGCAAACTCTTTCATACAGGTTGGATTTGTGGCCTTGTTGTAAGGTTATCTGCATTAAACAATCAGCAAAGTTATTTAAGCAATGTAATTATGGGCATTACATTTCTTCCTTTCTCCTGATTTCTTTCTATATTATAATTTGGAACGTCCAGCAACATGACTCAATAATATGATCGTAGAATTGAACAGTGCCTTTTCTGAATAACCGCAAGTATTTAGCATTTTATGATAATTTAGAAAAAGTATTATGGAATCACTTATAATCCCACCTGAATAGACATCCTTTGATCCTTTGATTCTCCACCAGGTCTCAGATTCAAAGCCCTGATTATTCCCATTTCTGTACTTGACTTAAAAGTGAGATACATGGGTGTTTTTCGTAGAAGATCAGGCTGAAAACTTGGGCACATTTCCTCACTCCACACACCTGATAATAATCCCTCACAAAAAACAATAACAAAATTGGTCATTTCAATCCAGTACTGTTTGTGGGATACAGCTGTGAGCAATTGGCTGCCCACCAATATACAGTCAAAAATTACGTTATATTCTGTGAGGTGCTTTGAAACGTCTAGAAGACATGAAAAGGCGATACATCACATGCAACAACAACAACATCAACAAATTACATTTATAGAGCGCCTTTCACGTCGGGAGGACGTCCCAAGGCACTGTACAGGAGGCGTGTGACCCGAGCTGGGAGGGGAGTGTTTGGGAAGGGGTGAAACACGAAGGGAGGTAAAAAAGTTTGGGGTGGAACAAAAGGCACGATCGAAGAGGAAAGTCTTCAATCCGGCCTTGAAAGAGGAAAGGGAAGAGACAAAATGGAGGGATTGATGGATGGCATTCCATAGGGTGGGAGCGAAGAAACTGAAGGCCCGGCCTCCGATGGTGGGGCGGTTTGGGCGGGGGGCTTGGAGCAGGCCAAGTCCTGTTGAACGGAGGGTCCGGGTGGGCGTGTAGGGGGAAAGTAGATTGGTTAGATACGGCGGGGCAAGGCCGTGTAAGGCCTTGTAGGTGAGGATGAGGATCATGAACTCGATCCTCTGGAGGATGGGGAGCCAGTGGAGACGGGCGAGGGTGGGGGTTATGTGATCGCGGAGGCGGGTGCGGGATAATACACGGGCTGCAGAGTTTTGGATGGCCTGCAGCCTGTGAATGGAGGAACTGGGGAGGCCGACGAGGAGAGAATTTCCGTAGTCCAGCCGTGAGGTGATGTATGCGTGCACGAGTGTTTCAGCAGCGCGGGGGGTAAGATAGTTGCGGAGCCTGGCAATGTTGCGCAGGTGGAAATAAACGGTGCCGGTCAAGGCGCGGATGTGGGGGAGGAAGGAAAGTTTTTGATCGAACATGATGCCGAGGTTCCTGATTGGCTTTGTGAGGTGGAGAGTACAGCCTTGGATGTTGAGGCTGTCAGCGACCGATGAGCGGAGGCGCTGGCTTGAGCCAATCAGGAGGGCCTCGGTATTACTCACGTTCAATTGCAAGAAGTTCTCCCTCGTCCACGACTCGATGTCGGACAGACATGCCGTCAGTACATCGATGGTCTGGGGGTTGAGGGATGAGGCAGAAAGGTACAACTGGGTGTCGTCCGCATACATGTGGAAATTTACCCCATGTTTGCGGATGACGTCGCCCAGAGGGAGCGTGTAACGGGTGAAAAGGAGGGGACCGAGGACAGCGCTGAGGGATGCCGTGAGAAACTGTGCGGGGGTTTGAAGAAAAATCATTGGAAGAAACAAAATGTAAACGGTGGGTCAAATAAGAGCGGAACCAGTCAAGGACTGTGCCTTGAAGGTTGAGGTGAGAGGAAAGACGTTGAAGGAGGATGGTGTGATCGACTGTGTCGAACGCAGCAGACAGGTCAAGGAGGACGAGGAGGCAGAGGGAGCCCTGGTCACAGGCGGTTAGGATGTCATTTGTGACCTTGACCAGGGCAGTTTCTGTACTGTGGATAGGGCGGAAACCTGATTGGAGGGGTTCAAGAAGTGAGTGAGTTGAGAGTAAAGAGCGGAGCTGGGAGGCAACCACTCTTTCAAGGACCTTGGATAAAAACGGGAGGTTGGAGATGGGTCGATAACTTGATGGTTGCAACGCATCAAGGGAGGGTTTCTTCAGGATAGGGGTGATGGTGGCTGTTTTAAGGGAGGTAGGGACGGTACCTGAGGAGAGGGAAAGGTTAATAGTGTCAGAAATTGGCGGGGCTAACAAATGGAGCTGGGTGCGGAGGAGTGGGGTGGGGATGGGGTCCAATGAGCACGTGGTGGGTTTCATGGAGGTAATTGTTTTAGAGACTGAAAGCGTGGTGGTGGGGTTGAAAGTGTGAAATGGGGGGTGAGTAGGGGTTGAGGTAGCTGATGAGGGCGCGGAGGTGGAGGAGTGGTGGGGGGAGGAAACCGCAGAGCGGATTTTCTCAATTTTAGACTCGAGGAAGTCCAGCATCTCCTCACAACGAACGTTTGAGGAGAGGATCTGCGAGGTGAGGCGGGGGGGGGGGGGGGGCGGAGGAGCTGGTTACTGGTGGCGAAGAGGAGGCGGTGGTTGTCCTTCGCTTCCAGGATTATCCTGGAGTAGAAGGCTGATTTGGCGGTGGCTAGGGCAGAGCGGTAGAATTTGATGTGGTCCAGCCAGATTTGCCGGTGGACCGTGAGGCCAGATTTGAGCCAGGTGCGTTCAACTGCTCTCACTTGGCTTTTGAGGGAACGGAGGTGAGTTGTGTACCACGGTGATGATCGGGAATGGGAGACGGTTTTGGAGGTGAGGGAGGGTGTCGAGGGTAGTGGAGAGGGTGTTGTGGAGGGCGGTGGAGGCGGAGGATGGGTCTGTACAAAAAGAATGCCATTGTGGGAAGAGGTCGGAGGTTTCTAGGGCAGAGGTGAAAGTTTGAGGGGGAATCTTCTTCCAGGGCCGGTATAAGATGGTGGTGGGTTTGGAAGTGGAGGGGGGAGGGATAGAAGTGTTGCAGGAAATGAAAAAATGGTCGGAAATGGCCTTGTCTGTGATGGTGACGCCAGAGACGTTGAGGCCTCGGGTGATCACCAGATCGAGAGGATGGCCGTGGGTGTGGGTGGCAGTGTTAATGTGAAGGGAGAAGTTGAAAGACGAAAGTAAAGAGGAAAATTCAGAGGAAATGGGGCAGGAGGGGGAGAAATGGAGGTTGAAATCGCCAAGAATAATAAGGCGATCAGAGGAGGTGCAAAGGGAAGTTAAAAGTGAAGAAAAATCTGAAATGAAAGTGGGGGAGGGTTTGGGGGGGCGATAAACTAATAGGATTTTGAAAGAATTGTGGCAGGAGTGAGAGAGGGTGAGCTGTTTGAAAGAGGGGGAGCTGTTCGAAAGAGGGGAAGGAGCCGGAGGAATAGGGGGATAGGGCGAGGGATGACTTTGAGATGAGGGCCACACCACCGCCACGACGGTTGGGTCGAGGAGCATGGTGGAATGTGTAGTTGGGTGGTGTGGCTGCAACAAGGGGGAAAGTGTCGCCTGGGGTGATCCAAGTCTCCGTCAGGGCCATGATGTCAACGTTCTCATCAAGGATGAGATTGTTGATGGCCAGGGTCTTGTTGCAGACAGAGCGGATATTTTGGAGGCCGATGCCGAAAGAGCAGTTGGCCGAGGGGTGTGCGGGGGGTCTGGGGTGGTCGGCGGGGAGGGTGGGGATCTGAATAAGGGAGGAGAGGTTGACCCCCCGGGTTTGTGTCCGGTGGGGCTGGCGGTGATGGTGGGGGACAGGGCACTTGGTGTGACTGCTATTGGACAACCAACGCCGAGTGCCACGGTGAGCCCGACGGAGGATTCCAATATTGGAACAGAAGGAAGCCGTGGGAGGGTCGAGCAGGGACAGTAGGCAAGGAGGGCGAAGAGAAAAAAGTGTAGAGAAGGAATAACGGAGAGCATTGTACTGGCTGAGTTAGTTATGATGGAGAAGTATAAAGATAATGCGAGAAGCCTTGAACCTGACTATGGTGTAACAGCCTGAATCCAGCATTGTATTCTACATAGAACTGGTAGTATGATTCTTTTATTCTATCATGTTTATTGGTTATAATCATTAAATCACTACAACTTTATTAAGGATTGTTGGGTCATTATTTTGAACTCTCGGGATCGGAAATTCCAACAATTTGATGATCATGAAGCGACCCAACAAAATAGTGATTTAATTGTTGGTAAGTTGTCTGAGTAGGATAATCAGCTCTCACATAAAGTAGAAAGAACATGCATCTAATTGTTGAAGCCTTTGTATGTTGTATTGTTGGTGATAAATAATAAGTATAAGAAACGTTAATGAAGGATCTCAGAAAGGGTTGTGTAGACGGGAAATACGTGTTCCTATGGGTCTTGTGGAGTTATCACAAGGTTGAGCCCAGACAGAGACAGCGACAGGAATACACTGAATATTTCCGACAGGTCACATTAGCCAAGAGATTAGGATAGCATTTGGTTAGACTAATATGGTGTGAAATTAGTTCAAAGAACAGCAGAGAAGAAAGACAAAGGCAAGCTTTTAGACAGTGGGTGAGTAAGATATGCAAGAAGTAGCACAGTGTACTAACGACCTAGAGAAGGATTGCAGGAACAAGTAAAGAAAGGGAAAGACCAGGTGGAGGCGGCACAAGCCAAATCTAATGAATGGAAGTTAGAACTTACTGCAGCCATTGACTGTAGGGAGTTTAAATTCACTGACTGCTTTGTGTAACTAAAAGGACATTGCCCTTTGGGGACCCTTTGGTAAATAACCCTTTCATAAATTTAAAGTGTTTTGGCAGTTAATGATCATGTGATGCTAACAACTGAAAATGTTTAAAGAAATGGGAGATTTGTCATTTAGTTCTTACAGATATTGACAAGAATGGCATTCCATGCAGCCACTTCTTCTGGGATAACATATACTTTTCGCTCCAACTCTCCCACCCACAAAGCCGGTCTTCGCTTTTAGTTTCACTCGACCATCTCAGGGGGAGATGAGTGGACAAGTGCAACCCAGTCAATCATGTACATTGGCAACCATATGTGTTTTTTATGTGTCGGGTGTTGTCGAGTGCGAGGTGACGGGGTCATAATTAGAATAAACACCATGAAGTTCGAGAAGTGATAGTACAGTATTCAGAATGTCAGTATTCTGCAATATTTTTAATCTAATATTAATTTTCTTCCAGTATTTCAACAATGCTATTCATAATTTTTGTGGCTGTACTGTTTATGTTAATCATGATATAATTGATAATGAATTGCTGTAATTACAGATGCTAAAATAAGTTGCAACAATTGAGGTGGTGGCTGAGGTAAAAGGGAATCGTGAAGATTTCAATGATGATGATGGCAATAAGTTTGACTCACTCGAGGTGGGAAGTGAACATTCTGGTCTTGTCTTACCTTGACCAAAAAGTCAACTGTAAAGACTCATGGACTTGTTTGCTGAAACAAAGCTGACTCTATGGACTTTCAAGGACATTTTATCAGTGAATGGTCAAAACAAGCTGTTGAATTTCTCACTACAAATTTGGATGTGTGACCAAAAAGTTCTGAGTTTTTTGAGGGAACAAAGAAGACAAGTCTAACCAATGTTGGAAAAAAAAGGAGATATTCCACACTCAACACAAACTGTACTATGTTTTTAAAAAGTCGATTTCTAATCACAGCCACTATATCAATCTGATTAATTAATCGTAATTAACTTACTGCACATGTCTTGCTCTGAACTGTACCATGTTTTATGTTTTTGTGATTTTACAATGTCTTGTGGATTTATATACTTTTCTGCTTACATGTTATTATGCCAAGGGCTGCGCAAGAATGATACAAAAGTGAAGGATTTACAGCTTGCTAAATTAATATGGGTATAGATTAGTTGTGAGAGATCGAAAATTGTATTTTCTCACTCTCAATGTGGGGTCTGTTGGGATATGGAGCTACTGTATTAAAAATTAATTATAGTTAGTTCCAATCAGACACCAATTAAAACAATCTATCCACAACACAGGCATGGTCAGCAACCTTGAGCTAAAGGGAGATAAACAACTTGTCTACCCAAAACACCAGGTGCACATTTCCCTGCACTGAGACAATCTTGGATACTGGTCCATGCCAATAATCCAAGGGGCACAATAACATCTGTAGCTTCTATGACAAATAAAGAATTGAAGGAGAACGGCTCAAGATATAGATAGGGACAGAGGACTCAATTAACAAAGGCACAAAGAATTGTACTCATTTGGGCAATTACCAAGTGAGTAGCAGGAAAGCCATCTCAAGGTCTGGGAAAAGGAATGGAGGCAAACAACTCCCGACAAGTCTGGCCTTTAGATAGTCTGGTTTTGACATCACTTCTGGACAATGTCCAAGTGATCAACTGGCTGACTTAGTTATGGTGGAGAATGAGGTAGGAGAGAAAGAGTGGCTCATTACAACAGTTAGGGAGTGTTTCAGGGTAAACCGAGATCTCCGGCCTGCCACTGTTGTCCAGATCTACTGGAGCTGATCTTGGTTCCAGTTGTTTTGTTTTACATGCAGAGAAGGGTCAGTTAGAGATGGAAAGTTGGAAGGAGTGAGTATTGTGAGAAGCCTGAACCTGACGTATGGTGTAACAGCCTGAATCCTGCATTGTATTCTACATAGAACTGGTAGTATGATTATTTTATTCTATCATGTTGTATTGCTTATAATCATTAAATCACTATACCTTTATTCAGAAATGTTGGGTCATTATTTTGAACTCTCGGGATTGAAAATTCCAACCATTACAGTACTAGGAGGCCAAGATAGTGCAGTATTGTGAAAGAGTTCAGGCAGTGTAATTTTTTTTCAATTTTTAATTTTTAAAAATCATTTGACCCCAAAATTTTGTAGTGTGCAATCATGCAGCTCGATGATTAGAGCCGTCACCAAGTAAGCCAGTGACCTAGGTTTGATTCCCAGCATGATGAAACCTTTTTACAATTTTCCTTGTGCCACACACCTCTGTTTACCGAGCAGAGTCCAATTCTCATGTGAAAACACGATTGTTTATTCACTGGTCTGGAACTAATTGCATTAATTACATTTATTCATTGTTCAAGTTATACTTAGCATTTGCTATAAGTACAAATTTCTTTCACTCTGAGCTCAGTGAGTTCATTGAAGCCTCCACTTCAGCAGGAAAACACCAGAGTGTAAAACAGGGCATGGAATTTCCAACACTATACGCTACAGTAGCTATTTACTACCCCATTCTGGTAGCATTTGGAATTCCAGGTAATTCTATTTGTTTTCATGGTCTGGCAATTGTGAAGAGATGAGTTCAATTGGCATTTTGTATAGTGGCTAATCATGTCTTCTAGAAATCTCAAATCAGTTCAAAGAATATACGGCAAAGTGAAATGACTTTGTATTTGTGGGCGAAAGGCGAGAGCTAATTGTGTATTTCCGTGTCCTACAAACTTTCATGGATTGAAATTATCAATTTTATTAACTGTTGATGATGGATTATTACCAGTGGTGGTGTAAGGAAACTTGCTGAAGGTTAGCCCTGACCTGTCTGCAATTGAACCCAGATGCATCAACAACAACAAAAACTTTGATTTATATAGCGCCGTCCATGCCGGACGGTGTCTCATAGCGCTTCACAGGAGCAGATCCCGGGACAGGGGCAGGGGCAGGAAGGTGACGAAAAGGTCGGTCGAAGAGAAAGATCTTCAACTGTGACCTGAAACTGTGAAGAGAGGGGGGCGAGGTGAATCGAGCGAGGAAGGGAGTTCCTAAGTCTCGGGGCGTAGTGGCTAAAGGCACAGCTGCAGAGGGTGGAGCGGAGGACTCGGTGGACATGGAGGAAGGCTGACCCAGAGGAGCGAAGGCAGCGGGTGCTGGGTTGGGGGAAGAGGAGATCAGAGAGATAGGGGAGTGCAGAGGAGTGGAGGGATTTGAAAACATGTATGAGGATCTTGAAGTTGATCCTCTCTGGGATAGGGAGCCAGTGAAGTCTGACAAGGAGTGGGGTAATGGGGGAGCGAAGCTTAGAGCGGGTGAGTATGTGGGCAGCAGTTTAGGAGAAGCTGGATTTTGTGGATTGTGGTGGAAGGAAGACCGGCAAGGAGGGCGTTGCAATAGTCCAGCTGAGAGGTGACGAAGGCGTGGACCAAGGTTTCGGCGGCTTTTAAGGTGAGGTATTGCCAGATTCGGGCGATCCTTCGGAGGTAGTAGAAAGCAGTGCTGGTGACGGACCGGATGTGGGGGAGGAAGGACAGTTGGGTGTTGAACCTGATGCCAAGGTGCATCGCTTGATGAATGCACTAATCACTCAGTTGCAGGACTCGGCTACAGAAATGGGGATAACCAGGGCTATGAATCTCAATGTACAACTTGATCTGAGAGCTGGTGCAGACTCAAAGAGCCAGAGGTTCTCTGTTCTCTTAAATATATGTGTTTCATAATAACTTTTCTGAATTCGAATATAACAGGATCAAAAATGGACACGCAGTTTGTGGCTTTTAGACGAGATGGTTTATTCAGAGACGGAACTGAATAAATGTAGTATCATATTTTTGAGTCATTATTCTGGGATTTCAACATTATAACAACAACAATAACAAAATTACATTTATAGAGCGTCTTTCACATTGGGAGGATGTCCCAAGGCACCAAACAGTCAGTTCGGGACCCAAGCCAATGAAAGGCGATGAATAAGGGGGTCGGGCATGAGAGAGTTAGGAGGGGAGGGAGGGAGTTGTGAGGGCAGCAGAAGGCATGGTCGAAGAGGACCAGCTTTGAATACCAACGTTGAAGGAAGCAAGGGAGGAATCCAGGTGAAGGGAATGTGGGATGGAGTTCCAGAGTGTGGGGGCAGAGATGTTGAAAGCTCATCCATTGCTGGTAGGGCAGGTCGGGTGGGGGACATGGAGCAGACAGGAGCCCACTAAATGGGGTGGTCTGGCAGGTTCGTAAGCGGACAGCAGGTTGCAGAGACAGGAGGGTGCAAGGCAATGAATGTGAGGATGAGAATCTTGAATGTGATCCTCTGGGGATGCTGAGGCAATGGAGCCGGGCAAGCGTGGGAGTGATGTGGTCACAGAGCTTGGTGCGGGAGAGGACATGAGCTGCAGAGTTCCGGATGTTCCGCAGATTGTGAAAGGAAGAGCCAGAAAGGACAAAGAGGAGGGAGTTTCCATAGTCGTGCCTTGATGTGATGAATGTGTGGAGAATGGTTTTGGTAACCTGAGGGGTGAGGCAGTGGCGGAGTCTGGCAATGTTGCAGAGGTGGTGGCAGGCAGTACTGGTCATGGTGCAGATGTGGGTGTAGGATTACACCTAAACTGTTCTTCTGTTTGTGCGAAATGATCTTCAGACAATGAGTAGATTGAAAAGGTCATATTTATTCAGCACTGTAAACGAGTTACAATACAGGTATTCTTCTTGCGATTCGAACACAACCCGTATATACCGGTAACTACAATGCACCAATCACAATACTGTTGCTAATCAGTTTCTCTGCTTACACCTTGTACTGGCGCCTTCCTGGTCATCTACATACTGTTGACCTCTTCTCTGCTTGTCCTAATATGGGCCTGTCCTTATGCTTGATCTCTGGACAACAGTGGCAGGCTGGAGATCTTGGTTTACCCTGAGACACTACCTAACTGTTGTAATGTGCCACTCTTTCTCTCCTAACTTTATACTTCTCCACCATAACGAAATCAGCCAGTTGATTACTTGGACATTGTACAGAAGCGATGTCAAAACCAGACTATCTAAAGGCCAGACTTGTAGGGAGTTGTTTGCCTCCCTTCTTTTCCCAGACATTGAGATGGCTCTCCTTCTACTCACTTGGTAATTTCCCAAATGAGTAAAATTATTTGCACCTTTATTAATTGTGTCCTCGGTCCCTATCTATATCTTGAGCCGTTCTCCTTCAATTCTTTATTTCTCACAGAAGCTACTGATGTTATTGTGCCCCTTGGATTATTGGCATGGACCAGTATCCAAGATTGTCTCAGCGCAGGGGAATGTGCACCTGGTGTTTTGGGTAGACAAGTTGTTTCTCTCCCTTTTGCTCAAGGTTGCTAATCATGCCTGTTTTGTGGATAGATTGTTTTAATTGGTGCCTGATTCGAACTAACAATAATTATTTTTTAATACAGTACATCCATATCCCAACAGCAGCCTTGAATGCCGATGCTGCCAGTGCCTGTGTTGTGGATTTGCTGACTTGAGCCAATCAGGTGGATTTCTTAAAGATTTCTTAAAGATTGGGATGATAGTTGCTGTTATGAAGGAGACGGGAATGATATCAGATAAAAGGGACAGGTTGACTGTATCGGCAAGTAGTAGGGTAAGGTGGTGGAGCTCTGAGGTAAAGAGACGAGTCGGGATGGGATCCAGGGAGCAGGTGATGGACTTCATGGAGGATATGGTTGTGATGACAGAGGATGGGGAGACACGTTCTCCCCGTCCTCATCCATTCTGAAGGTGTAGAAGTACGGATTGATCGAACGATCGATCGATCAATCATTCAAAACTTACATTTATATAGTGCCTTTCATGTCAAGGCACTGTACAGTATGGTGGGACAAGAGCATGGGGGGAGTGGTCAGATCAGGATGAAGAAGAATAGCAAAATTAACTGTATATTTGTGGGCAAAATGTGACAGCCAAATTATGCACAGCATGGATGGGTAGATGTTGGGGTGTGGGAGGGTGGTGTGTGAGGGTAGAGGTTGTAAGGGTGGTGACAGCTAAGTGGATTCCCTCGATTTTGGTCTCGAGGTCATCCAGCATCTCCTTACAGTGGGAGTTGTCGGAGAGGATCTGTGACATGGATGGCGGAGGAGCTGCTTTGTTATGGAGAACAGGAACTTGTGGTTGTCCTGCATTATCCTGGAGTAGAAATATGATTTGCTGGAGACCAGAGCAGAGAGGTAGTTTTTGATGTGCCAGATATGCCTGTGGACCATTAGACCAGATTTGAGCCAGGTACGTTCAGCGCCCGACACCTGATCATTGAGCAACTGGAGGTGGCTGGTAAACTATGGTGAGGTTCGAGAGTAACACTTTGGAAAGAATCAGGAGAAATAACTTTGCTGATTGTTTAATGCAGGCTACCTTACAACAAGGCCACAATTCAAAACTGTATGAAAGGTTTGCTAAAGGTTTGAGATATGGATGTTGTTCTAAAGGAATTGAATCAACTCAAAGAATAAACAACAAAATATGACACACCCTCAAACTCCTCATCTCACACCTGTATTCATTTGAATAATTTTTCCTATTTTCTTTCTTTCACACAGTTAATTTGGTGGCGATTGTGATCCTGTCAAGAGGAAACTGTGGCCTCTCAAAGTGCATCACTTGCTATCTGGTGGCCATGGCAGCCGCGGATCTTCTGGTTGTCCTCGTGGATGTGTTGTTAAACAAAATTAACAATCTGTATTTCCCATTAAATTTCTCATTCTACACTCCAGTGTGTAGTGTGAGACTTGTGTTGCTGACTGCAGCATTGCTCATGTCTTTGTGGTTCACTGTTGCTTTCAGTTTTGACCGATTTGTCGCCATTTGCTGCCAAAAGCTGAAACCAACATATTGCATGGAGAGAACGGCCACAGTGGTTATTGTAACTCTGTCTGTTATTTGCTGCTCAGTCAGCATTCCCTGTTACTTTATGTTTGATCCTCAGTTCATAGTTAACAATACCCCATGGTACTGTATCTTCAAAACAAACATTTATACTTTGCTCACCTGGAAATTATACGAAAGGTTTCTCCGTGTTTTTAATCCACTGTTTGTGTTTGCTTTGATTTGCCTGTTCAACGCTGTGATTATCAGACACATTCTGATGGCCAGTAAAGTCCGCAGGAGGCTTCGGGGTCAGAGAAAAGCTGAGAAAACAATTGATCCTGAGTTGGAAAACCGGAGAAAATCTGTTATTTTACTGTTCGCCATATCAGGCAGTTTTATAGTTTTGTGGATAACATATGTTCTACATTCATTCATATGGCAACTTTCCAATTTTAATTATAGCGAAACATTGGTCAATAACACCCGATATATTGTCCAAGAATCTGGAGTCATGCTGCAAAGGTTGAGTTGCTGTGCAAACACCTGTATATATGCATTAACTCAGACAAAGTTCAGAGAGGAATTTAAGAAAGGATTAGTTTATCCCTTTCATATCATCGCTAAATTAAGGAACAAATATCAGAAAAAATCGTTAGGAAAGTAATTGGCTGCAAACGTGGTTCAACTTCACCTACATTGGTGACTATCTTCACAAACATTGAAACTTTCCAACATTACCGTAAGATCGGTAGTTAACAGGGCTGTAGTCGAGTCCTCCTCATCCTCATCCGAGTCCCTGGTGTCTGAGTCTGAGTCCCTGCCACTTTTTAATGTCCGAATCCGAGTCCTCCATGTAAACATTCACGCCCATCACCAACTTATACATACTAGAATTTCAGTCTGATATCTTTTTTTGATGTATATTGCTTGCTACGCTTTGTTTACAAAGGTTGGGTTCTTACTTCATGGCTTTCTGCAATAAATTGACTCATTATCCTGAAGTTCAAGTGCTTAATGGTTTGGTTCAAGAACAAAACTAAAATTCTATTTTTAGTTACTGAAGTACAAGGAATATTGACTTCTCAAGTGGTCAGTCACTTGTCTGATAAAGCCATTGCACTGATATTCACTGAAATGAAGATTCACAAAATGCTAAGTCAGTGATATGCGTTCATTAATTTGAGGAAGGTAACGCGGTCGGGCATGAAAAAGACGTGTCTATAAAGTCGATATTAATCCTCTCCAAACATGCAGTTAACCATTAGTTCCGCAGTAACCTGTGCCTTATTAAATTTGTCTTTCAAAGTGCTTCAAATTGATCAGTTTGCCTAACTAAAGAATTCTAGCTCAAACATCTGACTGCAATTTAGAGACCTTGCAGTTTAAAGCTGACTTGGAACTAGTAGCTTGGCTGGCATGTGGTATACGCTTTTATTCAAACTGGTGGACGAGAATTCAGTGAATTCCTCTTACTCGTCCCCTAAATTTGTGTGTTTTCTAATTCCGTTCTCCTTTCCTTTCTGTCTGTCCGTCACTCTGCTCCCTGTCTTATCTCTCCCTCTGGCTCCCACTGACTCTCATCTGTCTCGCTTCCTCTGACTGAAGCAGATTTATAAAGTCAACCCAGAAGGTATCCGACTTTGGGCAAACTTTAAGAAGTAATAATCGAGTCTAACCTTTAATTTGGAGAGGCAAGGATTCACACGGCACAGACATGATAATAATAATAATAAGAAGAAGAATCCTTGCATTTGATATAGCGCTTTTCACGTCTTCTAGATGTCTCGCGATGGTGTGAATGGCCTTCTGTTTTGTACAATTCTATGATCTCCAAATCCATCTAGATTTATCAATCTAAACCTTGTTTGGCAAATGTATTTGAAAAGCCCTGCCTAGCACGATTTTACTGGAAATGCACATGTCTGAACCCCAATTGAAAACAGAAGGATTGGGTTGGCTTTTGTGCATTTGTATGCGTGCATGTATACATCTCTCCCTGTCTCTCTCTTCCCCAACCCCCATTTGTGTCAAGGAGAGAGATTTTAATTTTTTTTCCAAATAAAAATTCTAGCTGCTTGCCTAGACTTGTACTTGAATATATTGGTGTGTGACCGAGCGCTCGTTAATGCTGCTGATCCGAGTATGATTCAGAGCATTGCGCACAAAGACGAAAATTGCAGGGCTGTAGGACTCGAGTCCTGGACTCGGACTCGAGACCGGTCTCGAGTCCTCATTTCAAAGATAGTAGAACGCTTTGTGGCGCTTGCGCTCTACTTCTTATGTGTATCTCTATGGGGCTAGATTGTTGTCCCTGTATATATTTCTACTACATAGACCTAAGATCTACCCCTAGTACGGCCAATTTCAGCATGTTGCGGTGTATTATATGTGAGACTTCCATCTGTGTTGGACGAGAACGTCAACTCTTCCAACCAGATGGATTGTTCTGTAGACTGAGGCCTACCCAACATAGTTCAGAAAATAGTCTTTATTAGATTAAATCTTCAAGACTATTAACATGACAAAATTTATCGTGATTCATGAGTAACGCGTTCCGACAAAAGTCCACACTCACACCTAATTTATTGTAAAGTCTAATCATAAATGAGTACGAAACTTATTTTTCTTTATGACGTCGCTGCAGACGGCATGTGAAATTCGATGTAGTGCCACACGTTTCAGTTATAACACATTTTCAAAACTTACATTTTGCATGATGTTTGTTCCGCGCTGTTGTTGTGAATTCCTTATGATCCGTGTACCCAATCACTCGGGACATGACAGACATGGTGATGCTCATACTTGCCTGGCAGGTAAGAATCTGGGAGGTTTCAGTGCGTACTATGATATAAGCCTGGTACCCTAGCCCTTGTACAGTTAGTACACAAGACAATGTACAAAACAATACTCACAGAGTCTCAGAAATCAGTGTTGCTGTTCAGTCCTCACACAATGGAACTGGAACACGTGGCAATCCAGGGCATTGGATTTAAACGCGTCACTTTTTAAAGGGCTTTTTTGATTGGTAGAAAGTTTACATGTGATAGATAGTAAATAGTATCCCATGTGGGATACCGCGTCACAGTTCATTCACAAGCAACTTTTACTGCGAGATTTCCTATATGTCAGCCAGTGTAGTATTTGCGTGAACTACAGAAAATCCCTCAGCTCGGCTCATAACTGCCTGGCTCACGGAGGTCTCCAGCCCGAGTCCTCGAGTCCCTGCTGTCGAGTCTGAGTCCTGCCCAGCCCAGTCCGAGTCCGAGGCTGAGTCCTTCAAATGAGGACTCGAGACCGGTCTCGAGTCCGAGTCCAGGACTGGAGGCCTCCAGCCCTGGTAGTTAATATTTTCAATGAATTTCTCAATTACATTAACAATAGATATTTGAGATACGCGATTGGTCAGTCACTTCTATTGTGAGCTGGTACAAGTGTAGTTTTGTTGTTGTTGTTGTTGTGACCGGCTTCACAATGATGGGAGCTGGTTGTGATCGGCTTCGCAGAAGAGACAACAAACTGGTTAAACTTGACAAACCGTTTCCCAGGCCTTATTGTTGTGTTTCCCATGGAGAGGTGGTCTGCAGGTGGAGAGACAGCTGAGCAACATTTGGTTTTGCAGAGGAACCATCTTGCAGAAGAAACTGGTTGAAAATATCACCTGATGAACATAAAAGGGGGGATCGATTTGAGGATGAAAGAAGAAAGGTCCTTGAAAGAGTGGTTGCCTCACAGCTCCGCTCTTTCCTCTCAATTCACTCACTCATTGAACCCCTCCAATCAGGTTTCCGCCCTGTTCACAGCACGGAAACTGCCCTGGTCAAGGTCACTAATGACATCTTAACCGCCTGCGACCAGGGCTCCCTCTGCCTCCTCGACCTCCTTGACCTGTCTGCTGCGTTCGACACAGTCTATCACACCATCCTCCTGCAACGTCTTTCCTCCCACCTCAACCTTCAAGGCACAGTCCTTGACTGGTTCCATTCCTACCTGACCCACCGCCTACATTTTGTATCTTCCAACGGTTTCTCCTGAAACCCCCGCACAGTTTCTCACGGCGTCCCCCAGGGCTCTCTCCTCGGCCCCCTCCTTTTCACCATTTACACGCTACCTCTGGGCGATGTCATCCGCAGACATGGGGTAAAATTCCACATGGATGCGGACGACACCCAGCTGTACCTTTCTGCCTCATCCCTCAACCCCCAGACCATCGATGTTCTGACAGCATGTCTGTCCGACATTGAGTCCTGGACGAGGGACAACTTCCTCCAATTGAACATGAGCAAGACCGAGGCCCTACTCATTGGCTCAAGCCAGCACCTCCGCACATCGGGCGCTGCCAGCCTCAACATCCAAGGCTGTACTCTCCACCTCACAAAGCCAGTCAGGAACCTCGGCATCACGTTCGATCATAAACTCTCCTTCCTCCCCCACATCCGCGCCTTGACCGGCACCCCTTATTTCCAACTGCGCAACATTGCCAGGCTCCGCAACTACCTCACCCCCCGCGCTGCCGAAACACTCGTGCCCGCGTACATCACCTCATGGCTGGACTACGGACCCTCTCTTCATCAGCCTCCCCAGATCCACCATTCACAGGCTGCAGGTCATCCAAAACTCTGCAGCCCGTGTACTATCCTGCACCCGCCTTCGCGACCACATAACCCCCACCCTCGCCCGTCTCCACTGGCCCCCCATCCTCCAGAGGATCAAGTTCAAGATCCTCATCCTCACTTTCAAGGCCATTCATGTACTTGCCCCCTAATCTCTTTCCGACATACTGTCTGTCCCCTATTAACCTGCCCTCCCCTACAGGCTCCAGCCTGCTCCATATTCCTCACCCGACAAGCCCTACCATTGATGGCTGGGCTTAAAGCCTCTCTGTCCCCTCACTCTGGAACTCCAGCCCAGAATCCCTTCACCTTGTTCCCTCCCTCGCCTCCATCAAGGCCGGTCTCAAGAGACTCCTCTTTGAATGTGCCTTCTGCTGCCCTCCCAACTCTCCCTCTCTTCTTAACTCTCTCCTGTCCCTCCAAACTCTCTCCACTCCTTCCCCCTACATTGCCCCTCTTCCCGGCTCAGGTCCTGACCTGACTGTTCAGCCCTTTGGGACGTCCTCCCGATATGAAATGTTCTCTATAATGTCACTTTGTTGTTGTGGTGGCCGCCCAGTAAAAGTGTGTCTGTGACACCGGGCATCACAGAGCACATACTGTGGGCACACACTGCAGTTACACCTGGTGGCCACACCCGCTGACTGTGGCGCTGTGGCGTCCTGCACAGAGAAATCTCAACAGTGACAACAACAACAATAAAATTATATGTTTAAAGCACAGAGTCCTCCCACAGGAGCCCTCCCAATGGTCATTGTGTATATAGTGAAGACTGAGATTGATAGATTTGTAAAGGAGAGAGGCATTCAGACACAATGGGCTGAATGGCCTCCTCCAGTGCTGTATATTTCTATGATTGAACACATTTTATCTATTAATATTACTTTTTATTCCACCATTACTGATTTACCAATCACAGCCACTTGAGATGACCTGACAGCTGCTGTTGTTGATGTTGTTGCTGTTGGAGTGAGATCAATGAGACCAAAGCTGCACACAATACTCTAGGTGCGGTCTCACCAGAGCCCTATACAGTTGCAGCAAGACTTCCCTACTCTTATAATCTAAACCTTTTGAAATGAACGCTAGCATGCCATTTGCCTTCTTAGTTGCTTACAGCACCTGCAAACTAACTTTTGGGGACTGGTGTACAAGGACACCCAAATCCCTTTGAATACTAACACTATCTAACTTCTAATTTTCTAATAGAAAATTATCTATTCTTTTATTCTTGCTACCTAGGTGAATAATTTCACACTTGCTAACATTGAATTCCATTTGCCACCTACTTGCCCACTCCCCTAGCCTATCTTGTTGCAATCTTTTTGCGTCATCGTCAGAGCTCACGCTGCTACCTAATTTGGTATCATTTGTGAATTTAGACACGTTACATTCAATGTTCTCATCTAGATCATTGATGTAAATAGTAAATAGTTGAGGCCCAAGCACTGATCCTTGTGGCACTCCACTAGTTACATCCTGCTAATTCAAGAATGATCCGTTTAAATTCAAAGTCTTGAATTGTAAGTCAGAAAATATACAATATAGAAATATAAAATATACAAATATAAAGTGACACAGAATTTTCTATATTCCTGTTGGTTGATAAGCAAAGCCAGTATGTATGTTTTTTCATGAGAATACTGTAGGTGAAGCAGAAAATGTGTTGACAAATCAAGCAGGCAATTAAAAGCTTATCATGTGCTAAGTATGTCAGGCACTTCATATTATTTTTTGTGTAGTTAGTCTGTACATCTGTGCAAGTTGGGCAAGTTTTATTGCTGCACATGCCTAATAATAAACCCTAAAAAAAAAGAAATTGGTCATTTCAATCCACGACTGTTGGTGAGACGCTGCTGTGCACAATTAGTTGCTGTGATTCGCCCACAAGTATCCAGTCAATTCCCCATACAGTATATTGTGTGAAGTGCTGTGAGATAACTTGAAGATGCAAAAATTGCTATATCAAATGGATTATTATCATTATTTCAAAGCACTTCATAAAATACACTGTAAAGTGGAATTACTGTATATTTTGTTTGTAAAACCTGGCAGCCGGTTGCACACAGCAGTGTCCAACAACCAGTCGTGGATTGAAATGAACAATTTATTGATTATTTTGTTTGTCTTGAGGGATTATTATCAGTTGTGTGGAGCATGTAATGTTCTCCAAGGTTTTGCCCTCAGCGGAATCGAACCAAGGTCTCATATTTGTAAGGTGTGTGCTCCAAAACCTGAGCTGCAGCACACTAATATACTCTCAATAAACCCAAAATAAACTGATGGAGAAAAATATTTTATGACAGATACCGTAAATACCTGCGTATAAGGCGCACTCACGTATAAGGCGCACCCCCCACTTTTGACCTTTTCTTGGTGAAAAAAAATGGAAGCATTTTCGATGATATTGCCGGCAGAAGGGAGGGAGGCAGGAGAGACAGGTAGGTAGGGAGAGAGGGAGGCAGGCAGGCAGGGAGAGAGGGAGGCAGGGAGGGAGAGAGGGAGGGAGAGAGGCAGGCAGGCAGACAGAAAGGGAGGGAGAGCGGGAGGGAGGAAGGCAGGCAGGCAGGCAGCCAGGGAGGGAGGGAGAGAGGGAGGCAGGCAGGGAGAGGGAGAGAGAGAGAGAGGCAGGCAGGGAGAGAGAGAGAGAGGGGCAGGCAGGCAGGCAGGGAGAGAGAGAGGGAGGCAGGCAGGCAGGGAGGGAGGGAGGCAGGCAGGGAGAGAGAGAGAGAGGCAGGCAGGCAGGGAGAGAGAGAGAGAGAGAGGCAGGCAGGCAGGCAGGGAGAGAGAGAGAGAGAGAGAGGCAGGCAGGCAGGCAGGGAGAGAGAGAGAGAGAGGCAGGCAGGCAGGGAGAGAGAGAGAGAGAGAGAGGCAGGCAGGGAGAGAGAGAGAGAGAGGCAGACAGGGAGAGAGAGAGAGAGAGAGAGGCAGGCACGGAGAGAGAGAGAGAGAGAGGCAGGGAGGGAGAGAGAGAGAGAGAGAGGCAGGCAGGGAGAGAGAGAGAGAGAGAGAGGCAGGCAGGGAGAGAGAGAGAGAGAGGCAGGGAGAGAGAGAGAGAGAGAGGCAGGCAGAGAGAGACAGAGAGATGCAGGCAGGGAGAGAGAGAGAGAGGCAGGGAGAGAGAGAGAGAGAGAAAGAGAGGCAGGCAGGGAGAGAGAGAGAGAGAGAGAGAGGGGCAGGGAGAGAGAGAGAGAGAGAGAGGCAGGGAGAGAGAGAGAGGCAGGCAGGGAGAGAGAGAGAGAGAGAGGCAGGCAGGCAGGCAGGCAGGCAGAGAGAGAGAGAGAGAGAGGCAGGCAGGGAGAGAGAGAGGCAGGCAGGGAGAGAGAGAGAGAGAGGCAGGCAGGGAGAGAGAGAGAGAGAGAGGCAGGCAGTGAGAGAGAGAGAGAGAGAGAGAGGCAGGCAGGCAGGGAGGCAGACTGGGTTAGGCAGAAGGCAGGCAGTAGGCACAGCACTGAAGCCGCTGCTGTTGCCGCTGCCCGGGCGGCCGAGGCCGAAGCCCCGTCACCCGCTCCCCCCAACCCCCGCCAGACACTGACCAAACCCCGGCTGCCATCGCCGGCCGCCCCTCCTGTTTACTGTATTTCCGAGGCTCAAAATGTCTTGTTCCTGCGTATAGGGCGCACCCCCAACTGTCGAGATCTTACGACCTGAAAACAAGTGCACCTTATACGCTGGTATTTACGGTAATTACATGAAGTTTTTCAAATGTACTGAACACTGTTATCACTTTCAAATCAATACTTATTTGTGCATTTCCAAAATATGTCAAAGGTGTTGCTTCTTCCCCAACACATCACTGAGTGACTGATCACCAGGAGTGTCCTCACATTCAGTAAATAAATACCTTGTTCATGTCACAAAAAACTGCCTGGATTGGCAATCATTAATATAATATATCATAAAAATAATTTAAATGATGTTTTGCTTCACAGTCCATCAAAGTCGCACATGGAGCTGTTCTGTCTCCTGTTGTTTATGAGCCATTATAATGATGACTTTCCTGCCGTGTGGGATTGATGTTGTGCTCTGACAGGTTTGCTGTGAGATAGGAGGCCTTGTAGATCGTGTACAGATTCCAGATCCAGTGTCCAAAGGAGAACTCAGGAATCAGCGGTGGATCCTCATGTCTCACTGAAGTGTCCTGTAGCTCAGGGGTTAGAGCACTGGCCTCACAAGCCAGAGACCAGGGCTTAACTCCTGGCAGGTCACAGCCGTGGGCAAGTTTCCTTTCTCTATTCGCCTGATAATAATTCATCAAATTAATAATAATAATAAATGACTGAAACCACTTCTGATACAAGCCTCATGTTATTTCTTCCCAGTTTCCTTCTCCCCCTTGTCCTGAAGGAGTGTGACTGGTCTGACATTACACTGGGCTCCCACTGCACGAGCAGCCCTCCCCACCTGGCTTCTCACCCCAAGAGAACATTTCATGTCTGGCTTGAAATCATGAGCCGCCACATCAAACCGTTCACCACCATTGCACTATTTCATAACCAATCAAGCTTGTGATTACAGTAAATGCAGCGACTGAGAACAGAGAGGATTATTATTATAAGTGGACTGAAGGCTGAATTCATTCCCATTATCTTCCAATCCAGAGATAATTATTGTGGCCACGTTTGACATCGACACAGACAATAAGATAGACTTCCTTAAATGTAAGAGAACAGAGAGGAAAGTAGGAGTAAGGACACATCAACAAGTGATAACATAGAAAGAAAGAGATTAAAATTGCCAGGAACATAATTTTTTTATATCAATATATCCACATCAAAATGCCAGTTGAAGTAACAAGAGGATTCATGCCTTCATGCCCATATGTGATGCGAAATCAGGATTGAAAGAGCAGGAAACAGGGAGTAATCATCTGCAGATGATCAGAACATCACTAAACTATAGGAAACAATAAATATTTTAATTAAGGCACAATGTTAATTATTGCACATAAAATAAACAGTTACTACACTTTATAATGCATTTTGTGAAGTTCCTTTAGACGTTTCAATAACATGAAAAGGCATTATGTCAAATGCAAGGTTTATGATCAAAAAGATTATTATGTAAACATAAGAAAATAATAATTGCAGCACAAAAGACAAAGGTCCATCTGGATTGCCTTCCACCATCCTGGCCGTCACACATACTTGTCATGTCCTCAACAATATACTGTATCACAAAATATTATTTTCAAAAATAAGCCGGGGCTTCTATTTTTTTCTGCTGCCACTGTTTCCCTAACTTTAACAGTCACTCACTGAAATAGGGTTCACATAGGTTTGTGTTGAACTTACCAATTACTCCACTCACACACACACACACACACACAAACACATTAAAGGAAACAATTCATGATCCTTCAGTGTCAGTGCTGGGGCTAATACTATTGACACTTATATTAATATGAAGTTGCTGTCAATGCAGAATGTAAAGGGCACAATTATTGATCTGTGCAGGTCAGAGGGAATGTGAGGTGTGACTCCCCTCAGTCCTGTAGCTATTGGTCCATTCTCCAAACACCTGGCCCCACTGCCCCTTGTTAAATAGCGGTCACTGGGGACTGAGGCCATCTGTCCATCCGGCAGATCTTTGTCCCTCGGTTATTGGGCTCAAGGGTCAGTTCTGACAATTGCCCAGAAACATGAGGTCCCTGATATCTCTCAGTCTGTTGCTGGCTCTCTTCTCCCGTGAGTTCTATTATTGTGACAAGTCTGACTGTGTGTGTGTGTGTGTGTGTGATTCTCTCTGCAATGTCACAGAGCCGGGATATCTCACAATAATTAATCTTTGGTCATTTGTTCTTTACAGGTGTCCAGGCCGATGTGGTGCTGACACAGCCGTTGTCTCTAACCGGGAAGCCTGGCCAGGCCCTGAGACTCACCTGTAGAACCAGCGGGTTTGATCTCAGCAAATATGGCATGAACTGTGTCTGGCAAGTTCCTGGGAAGGGGCTGGAATGGCTGCTCTACATTTCGTACACAGAGGTGTGACGAGTAAGGAAACTTGGCCCATAACATTGCCTGGAATAGAACCCAGGTCTCCCATTAACGAAGTGAGCTACAGGACTCCACAATCATGATTTCTGGCATAATCAATACTTTTCTAACCTCACTTGTTGTGGAACTCTATTCTCTCAGTGCCCTGAAAGCTGAGGTGGTCGGTTGTTTGAGTTGAGGAGGTCCTGAGTGTAATTTTTGTTGCTGATCATGAGTCAAACGGTTTACTCATACAATAATCCTGGGGGAAACGTGAGAGATTATTTGTAATCAAATGAGGTGAAATCATCCATCTATCTGTCCGTCCGTCCATCCATCCGTCCATCAGCCAGTCAGTCAATCAATACACACATTTATTTTGCGTCAAAAAGAGATTAGTTTCAGAATAGGGTCAACCCTCGGTGGCTTCACCCACCGACCTCTCAGTTACCAGTTGAACGCGCTAACCAATTGAGCCACAGAGAATTCTGCCTTGAATCCTTCTTCCAGGAAAATACAGCATTTTGTTGACTTAATTGTTGTCACAGGTAAACTCTGGATTGATAAGAAAGGTTCAATCTAAATGCAAATAGAAGTTTAATACATAGAAAGTGGTCATGGTGGAGACACTGAGATAGATTTCCAGAGGCTGGTGCCTTGTCAATAGAGGGCAACACCATTGGTGACACTGAAGTGATGGGGCAGACACATTTCAACAGTGGGCGAAACATCTGTGCAAGTAAATGTGATATATAAATATTATTTATCACAATACCTGTTGTCGTAACGAAAGAAACAGATTTGTTCCCTTCAATAGTGTTGGAATGTCCTCCCGACGTGAACGGCTCTATACATATGTAATACATATGTGGAGCCCTGTAGCTCAGTGGTTAGAGCACTCGCCTTACAAGTGTGAGATCTGTGTTAGAATCCAGGCAGATCAGGGCGAAACCTTGGGCAGGTTTCCTTACTCCATGTGCCCAATAATAATCCGTCCAAAAAAACCCACAACAATAAAAATTGGTCATTTCAATCCATGGCTGGTTGTGGGACACTGCTGAGTGCAATTGGCTGCTGCGATTCACCCAAAAATATACTGTCAATTCACTTTACAGTACATTATGTGAAGCAATTTTGCACGTTGATAAGATGTGAAAACGCAATATCAAATGCAAGGATTATTAATATTGTTAATTGTTGTTGTGGTTGTTTCCATCACCAATACTTTTCCTGAACTATTCAAACAGATTACAAACACACCGGAGGCTGCTTTCAATTCTCAGCTCTGTGGTTTCAGTTGGTTAAACTCCAGCAGTTCCCCAAAGCTCACACTCTGGTTCCTCAGCCTTGGGTCTTGCTGACCTGGTCCAAATACTGTCTGGATTCAGGTAAACAGGATGTGTCCTCCTGGTAAAGCTTGTTCATTCCATTCCAAACATAGCAATTCCCATGTGTGGGTAGTATGGACCTCACTAACTTGCTTTAAGTTTGATAATGGGTTTGTGACACCCAGCTGACAAGATGTTATTATAGGTCATAATTATAGATATATTTCATTAAGAAACTTTGATACATAAATACCGGATATATTTTTGTTGAAGTTGGGTATGTGATGAATTATGAAGGCTTAGATATTGGTCTCAAAACACGTAGAGTTTATATTTCATTGTTTACTCATAGAAAATCAACATTTGATGTAAATTTCTGTGGCTCGATGTGGAGTTCTGTAGCTCAGTGGTTGGTGTACTTGTCTTAACAGTGAGATTTGTGGTTGTGCTTCCCAGAGGGTCAGGGTGAAAACTTGGGCACGTTTCCTCACTCCACACGCCTGGTAATAATCCCTCACAAAAAACAATAAGTAAATTGGTCATTTCAATCCACTATCGTTTGTGGGATACAGCTGCGAGCAATTGGCTGCCACGTTTCGCCCACCAATATATAGTCAATAATTACGTTATATACTGTGAGGTGCTTTGAAATGTCTAGAAGGTATGAAAATGCGCTATATCACATTCAAGGATTGTTATATTCAAAGATTACGAAGAAGGCACAGCTGCCGATTCACTGACAATCACTGACAGTAGAAATGCAAAAGTAGTTAGTTGTGCAAAGCGGTTACGTTATCATGATTAGACAGAGGATTCTCTGACTCTGTGGATTCCTATTGTGTATTACAGTACTATGAGGCCAAGATAGTGCAGTATTGGGAAAGAGTTCAGGAAATATGATTTTTGTTCTGATTTTCAATTAAAAAACTAATTTGCGCCCGAAACTTCATATTGTGCAGTCATGTATCTCAGTGTTTAGAGCACTCACCAAGTAAGCCAGTGACCTGGATTTGATTCCCAGCAGGATGAAACATTTTGAAAGTTTCCTTGAGCCACACACCTCTGTTTACCTAGCAGAGTGCAATTCTCATGTGAAAACACAATTGTTTATTCACTGTTCTGGAATTAATTGCATTAATTACAATCATTATTCAAGTTGTACCATCACATTCACGAAAAGTACAAATTTCTCTCAGTGTGAGCTCAGTGAGTTGATTGAAGCCTCCAATTCAGCAGGAAAACCAGTTTTACACCAGAGTGTAAATCAGGGCATGGAATTTCCAACAGTGTACGCTATAGCAGCTATTTACTACCCCATTCTGGTAGCATTTGCAATTCCAGGTAATTCTATTTGTTTTCATGGTCTGGCAATTGTGAAGAGACTAGTTCAATTGGCATTTTGTATAGTGGCTTATCATGTCTTCTAGAAATCTCAAATCAGTTCAAAGTATATACGGCAAAGTGAAATGACATTGTATTTGTGGGCGAAAGGCGAGAGCTAATTGTGTGTTTCCGTGTCCTACAAACTATCATGGATTGAAATGATCAATTTTATTAACTGTTGATGATGGATTATTACCAATGGTGGAGTGAGGAAACTTGCTGAAGGTTAGCCCTGTCCTGCCTGGAATTGAACACAGATGCATCGCTTGGTGAATGCTCCAATCACTCAGCTACAGGACACGGTTACAGAAATGGAGATAACCAGGGCTATGAATCTGAATGTACAACTTGATCTGAGACCTGGTGGAGACTCAAAGAGCCAAAACATCTCTGTTCTCTTGCAAATCTATACGACTCATAATAACTTTTCTGAATTCAAATATAACTATCAAAAATGGACACACAATTTGTGGCTTTTAGACGAGCTGGGTTATTCAGAGAAGGCACTGAATAATTGTAGTATCATATTTTTGAGACATTTTTCTGGGATTTCAACCTTACAACAACAACAATGACAAAATTACACATATAGAGCACGTTTCACATTGGGAGGATGTCCCAAGGTGCCGAACAGTCAGGTCAGGACCCAAGTAAGGGAGTGGGGCAGGGTAGGGGTTTGGGCTTTAGAGCGTTAGGAGGGGAGGGAGAGATTTGGGAGAGCAGCAGAGGCATGGTCGAAGAGGACTAGCCTTGAATACCGGTGTTGAAGGAAGCAAGGGAGGAATCCAGGTGCAGGGAATGTGGGATGGAGTTCCAGAGTGTGGGGGCAGAGATATTGAAAGCCCATCAGCCAATGGTAGGACAAGTCAGGTGGGGGACATGGAGATGACCAGAGACCACTGAATAGGGCGATCTGGCAGGTTCATAAGCGGACAGAAAGTTGGAGAGATAGGAGGGGGCCAGGTCATGAATGGCCTTAGAAGTGTGGAGGAGAATCTTGAATTTTATCCTCTGGGGATGTTGAAAAAGGAGCCGGGCAAGGGTGGGAGTGATGTTATCACAGAGCTTTGTGTAGGAGACGGCATGAACCACAGAGATCTGGATGTTCCACAGATTGTGAAAGGAAGAGCCAGAAACGACAGTGAGGAGGGAGTTTCCATAGTCGTGCCTTGATGTGATGAATGTGTGGACAATGGGTTTGGTAACCTGAGGGGTGAGGCAGTGCTGCCATCTGGCAATGTTGCAGTGTTGTTGATGTGGGGGAGGAAGGACAATTAAGGGTAGAACAATACACCCAGGCTTGCGTGACTTTGAGAGATGGAGAGTGCAGCCTTGGAAACCGATGCTGCCAGTGCCTGAGTTGTGGAGTTGCTGACATGATCCATAAGGAGGATATAGGTGCATCACATCATGGGAAGATGTCAGGGTGTGATAGTGGCTGTTATGAAGAGAATGGGAACTATCCGGATGAAAAGTACAGGTTGACTGTGTCGGCAAGTAGTAGCATAAGGAGGCGGAGCTGGGTGTTAAGGAGTCGGGATGGGATCCAGAGAGCAGATGGTGGACATCATGGAACATACGGTTGGGATGACAAAGGATGGGGAGACACGTTCTCCCCATACTCATCCATTCTGAAGGTGCAAAAGTCGGGATCAATGAGTCAATGAATGAACGAACGAACAAATGAACAAACGGACCGACCGACCGACCTACCCATCAAAACTTACATCTATATCATGCCTTTCATGTCAAGAGGACGGCCCAAGGCACTGTACAGTTCGGTAGGGACAAGAGCATAGAGGGAGGGATCGGGCAGGATGAAGACGAGTAGGAAAATTAACTGTTTATTTGTGGGCAAAACGCAGCAGCCAAATTGACCAGAGTAGGGATAGGTAGATGTTGGGGTGTGGGAGGGTGGTGTGTGGGGGCAAAAGTTCTAAGGGTGGTGACAGCTAAGCGGATTCCCTCGATTTTGGACTCAAGGTCATCCAGCATCTCCTCACAGTGGGAGTTGGAGGAGAGGATCTGAGAGGTGGACGGGGAAGGGTGGAGGAACTGGTTTGTTGAGGAGAATAGGAACTTGTGGTTGTCCTGGATTATCCTGGAGTAGAAGTACAATTTGCTGGAGACCAGAGCAGAGAGGTAGTTTTTGATGTATCAGATATGCCAGTGGACCATTAGAGCAGATTTGAACCAGATAAGTTAAGCGCTCGACACCTGATCTTTGAGTAACTGGAGGTGGCTGGTGATCTAGGGTAAGGTTCGAGAGTAACAGTTTGGAAAGAATCAGGAGAAATAATTTTGCTGATTGTTTAATGCAGGCTACCTTACAACAAGGCCACAATTCGAACCTGTATGAAAGGTTTGCTAAAAGTTTGAGATATGGACGATGTTCGCTAGGAATTGAATCAACTCAAAGGATAAACAACTAAAAATGATACACCCTTAAGCTCCTCATCTCACACCTGTATTCATGTGAATAATTTTTCCTATTTTCTTTCCTTCACACAGTTAATTTGCTGGCGATTGTGATCCTGTCAAGAGGAAACTGTGGTCTTTCAAAATGCGTCACTCGCTATCTGGTGTCCATGGCAGCCACGGATCTCGTGGTTGTCCTTGTGGATGTTTTGTTAAGCAATGTTAACAATCTGTATTTCCCATTAAATTTCTTATTCTACACTCCATTATGCAGTGTTAGACTTGTCTTTGTGGCTGCAGCGATGCTCATGTCTTTGTGGGTCACTGTTGCTTTCAGTTTTGACCGATTTGTCGCCATTTGCTGCCAAAAGATGAAACCAACATATTGCACGGAGAGAACGGCCACAGTGGTTATTGTAACTCTGTGTGTTATTTGCTGCTCAGTCAGCATTCCAAGCTACTTTTTATTTGTTCCTCAGTTGATAATTAACAATATCCCGTGTTACTGTATCTTGAAACCAAACTTTTATACTTTGCTCACCTGGAAATTATACGAAAGGTTTATCCGTGTTTTTAATCCACTGTTTGTGTTTGCTTTGATTTGCCTTTTCAACACTATGATCATCAGACACATTCTGATGGCCAGTAAAGTCCGCAGGAGGCTTCGGGGTCAGAGAAATGCTGAGAAAACAATTGATCCCGAGTTGGAAAACCGAAGAAAATCCATAATTTTACTGTTCGCCATATCAGGCAGTTTTATAGTTTTGTGGACAACTTATGTTGTACATTCTGTCATATGGCAACTTTCCAATTATAGTTATAGCGAAACATTGGTCAATAATACCCCATATATTGTCCAAGAAACCGGATTCATGGTGCAAATGTTGAATTGCTGTGCAAACACCTGTATATATGCTTTAACTCAGAGTAAGTTCAGAGAGGAGTTTAAGAAAGGATTAGTTTATCCCTTTCATATCATTGCTAAATTAATGATAAAACAGCAGGAAAAAACGGTAGGAAAGTAATTGGCGACAAACACGGTTCAACTTCACCTACATTGGTGACTATCTTCACAAACAGGGAAACTTTCCAACATTACTGTAAGCTCTGTAGGTAATGTGTTAAATTAATGTATCAATTATATTAACAATAGATATTTGAGATATGTGATTGGTCGTTCGCTTCTGTTGGGATCCGGTACAAGTGTAGGTTTGTTGTTGTTGTTGTGACTGGCTTCACAATGATGGGAGCTGGTTGTGACCGGCTTCGCAGAAGAGACAACAAATTGGTTAAAGTTGACAAACCATTTCATTATCGGTGTGTTTCCCATGGAGAGGTGGTCTGTAGGTGGATAAACAGCTGAGCAACATTTGGTTTTGCAGAGGAACACTCTTGCAAAAGAAACTGGGTGAAAATATCTCGTGATGAACATAAAAGTGGGGATCGATTTGAGGATCAAAGAAGAAAGAAAAGAAGATTGTGGAACTTGGAGTCGCCATATTGCAGCTTCTGAACAAGGAACAGTCAAGACTAAGTCTTACACAACTGTCAACACCTTTACTGGTGCTCTCAATCTATGTAACTGTAGAGAATCATAGAATCATAGAAATATACGGCACAAAAGGAGGCCATTCGGCCCATCTAATCTGTGCCAGCTCTTTGAACAGAGCAACTCAATCACACTGCCTAGCAGTCATTCCATAACCTAACAGACCTGCTCTTCCTAAATCGAGATCCAATTCTCTTTTAAAAGCTGTTGTGGAATCTGTCTCCACCACCTTTTCAGGCAATGCATTCCAGATTCGAACAAGCAGCAAAAAATTCTCCTCAGCTCCCCTCTGCTTCGTTTTGAAACTATTTTAAATCTGTGACCACCAGTCACTGATTCACCCACAATGGAAACTGTCTTTCCCCATTCACCCTGTCAAAACCTCTCATAATCTTATAAACCTCTATCACATCTCCTCTCAATCTTCTTTGTTCTAGAGAGAATAAGCCTAGCCTTTCCTCATAGCTAAAGTCCCTCATTCCTGGTACCTTACTAATAAATCTCCTCTGCACTCTTTCCAATGCCTTAATATCCTTCCTAAAGTGTGGTGACCAGAATTGTACACAGTACTCCAGCTGATGCCTAACAAGTCTTATAGAGGTTAATCAGCACTTCCTGAATTTTGTATTCTATATCCATATTAATAAAGCCTAGTATCCCATATGCTGTACTGTGCTGTACTGGGATATTGTTTTGCTGTTTGAAAGGGCTGCTGTGTCTGAATATCTCAATACCTTTTGGTGGACATTAAATTAAACATAAATTGGACATTATTCCTCCATCTCTTTGGCAACATTGGTTGGGTCAACTTAAATCCTTGTGAGCTGTGGGTCATTACGAAAGCATTGTTGTGATGCATACTTTTAATTAGTTATAAATATTACTAATCTGAATTCACGTTCATGTTTTTTTGTACTCTTGTGTCATTCTGTATTTCACCAGGACATCACAAGACTAACTAACCCTTAAATTATGAAGAGATATCAATGATGTACTGTTTCCTTACAAATGTAGTAACAGTGACAACAAGATTAAATTCATAGAGCGCCGTTCATGTCGGAAGGACGTCACAAGGCACTGAACAGTCAGCATTCGGGAACCAAGCACAGGGGAGAGGTGGGATAGAGGCAAGAGGAGGCAGAGAATTGGGAGCACAGCTGGAGTTACAGAGTGTGGGATGTGTGAGACAGGGTGGCTGCAGTCGGACAGCCGGTGGCATCTGCCATGGTGTGCGCAATGGAGAATTTGAAGAGTGGGTCAGAGGAAGGCTGTAGAAAGGTCAAGCAATAATAGGAATCAGAGCGGTTGGAGGGAGGGGAGGTTTGATTGGGAATAGTGGAGTGTGGGGGACAGGCACAAGAGCATTTTGGGGAAGCAGTGCTATGACTAGGATCAGACAGTGTTGGAGGGTGGGGGAGAGGTGGGCGGTGGTGGTCAGTGAGGCAGGGTTTGCCCTCTGGGCTGATGTAGATCATAATGGCTGTTTTCTCAGTGAGTCCAGGACTGGGAAATTCTAATGAAGTGGGCTTGATGACATCACATGGCTGTTGGTTTCCGGTTGGTTGAGGCCTCAGTGAGTCAGTGATTGTGGTGATGGTGCTTCAGACCAGCTGAGGGTGAGTCCCTGGTCATCTTTGTGGCCTCAGTCCTCACGTTGGTTCTTGTGGCAATTGAGGTTGAAATCCACATCGATAAAGTGGCCAAAGCCTCGGGTCAGCCTGGCCACAGGTCCTCCTTGCCTGTGAGAAGCTCCAGGAGCTGGTTCTGATCATGATTCAGGTCCTGCTCGACTGTGACCATGGAATTCTCTACCACAGGAGGCTGTGGATGCTCAATCCTTGAATATATTGAAGATTGAGATTGATAGATTTGTAAAGGAAAGAGGGATTTAGGGATATCAGGATAGGAATGGTAAAGGGAATTGGGTTAGTAGATCAGCCATGATCTTATTATGTAGTAAAACAGGCTTGAGGGGCTGAGTAGCCTACACCTGGTCTTATTTCTTATGTTATTATTTTCATGTTTGGTGTTTTTTACTGAAGTTACACCCGCACCAAGATCCACGACCACATCACCTCGCCCGGATCCATTGGCTCCCCATCCCCCAGAGGATCTAGTTCAAGTTCCTCAGCCTCAATTTCAAGGCCATTCATGGACTTTCCCCTCCTATCTTTGTGACATACTATGAATCTGCCCTCCCCTACTTTCAGCGGGCTCCAGCCTGCTCCATATCCCTCACCTGTCATGCTCTACCATAGGTGGTTGGCCTTAAAGCCTCTCTCCCCCCTCACTCTGGAACCCATTCCCAGAGTCCCTTCAACTCTCTCCCTCGCACACCTCCTTCAAGGCCGATCTCAAGCCTCTCCACTGAATGTGTCTTCTGCTGCCCTCCCAACTCTATCCCACCCCTCCTAACTCTCTCCCTACTGTCTTAACTCTCTCCTGTCCCTTTGAACTCAGTCCAGCCCCTTCCCACTACATTGGCTCAGGTCCTGACCTGACTGTTCAGCCCCTTGGGACGTCCTCCCGATATGAAATGTTCTCTATAATGTCACTTTGTTGTTGTGGTGGCCGCCCAGTAAAAGTGTGTCTGTGACACCGGGCATCACAGAGCACATACTGTGGGCACACACTGCAGTTACACCTGGTGGCCACACCCGCTGACTGTGGCGCTGTGGCGTCCTGCACAGACAAATCTCAACAGTGACAACAACAACAAAATGAAATCGTTAAAGCACAGAGTCCTCCCACAGGAGCCTTCCCAATGGTCATTGTGTATCAAGACTGAGATTGATAGATTTGTAAAGGAGAGAGGCATTCAGACACAATGGGCTGAATGGCCTCCTCCAGTGATGTATAATTCTATGATTGAACACATTTTATCTATTAATATTACTTTTTATTCTACCATTATTGATTTACCAATCACAGCCACTTGAGATGACCTGACAGCTGCTGTTGTTGTTGTTGCTGTTGGAGTGAAGGGCAATAATGTATGAAAGGTCAGGCTGTGGGCTCTGTGGTGTGAGGGCAGGAAGCTGATCACTGATTGACTGCAGACAATCACAGCTGCTTCCTGACAATTGTGCTGTGAGTTTCTGCCCCACCTGAAGGCAGCTTGACTCATCCTGTGTCTTTCCAGCAAGAAGTCTTTAGATACAAACAGCAGCATCTTGTGTAGGGTTTTGCAAATGAGCTGATCTGCAAATTAAACATCTGTTCTATAACATCTGCAAGTTATCATTTCCTTTAAGAACATAATAATTAGAAGCAGGAGTAGGCCATTCGGCCCTTCGATCCTTTTCTGCCATTCAATAAGATCATGGCTGATCTTCTCACCTATCTCTGATTACCTGCCCTATTCCCATATCTCCTAATCTCTCTGAAAATGTTCAAGGACTGAGTATCTACAGCCTTCTGGGGTAGTGAATTCCATAAATTCACTACCCTCTGAGTGAAGAAATGTTTACTCAACTCTGTTCTAAAAGGCTGACCCTTAATTTTAAGACTGTGACCCTTGGTTACAGATTCTCCTACCAGGGGAAACAGTCCCTCAGTGCCAACTTTATCCAGCCCTTTAAGAATCTTATATGTTTCAATAAGATCCCCTCTAATTCTTCTGTACTCCAGAGAATACAGCCCTAGTTTATTCAACCTATCCTCATAGGTCAGTCTTAACATCCCCGGAACTAACCTTGTGAATCTACGCTGCACCCCCTCGAAGGCAAGTTATGTCCTTTTTTAAATAAGGGACCAAAACTGCACACGATACTCTAGGTGCGGTCTCACCAGAGCCCTATACAGTTGCAGCAAGACTTCCCTACTCTTATACTCTAAACCTTTTGAAATGAACGCTAGCATGCCATTTGCCTTCTTAGTTGCTTACAGCACCTGCAAACTAACTTTTGGGGACTGGTGTACAAGGACACCCAAATCCCTTTGAATATTAACACTATCTAACTTCTCCCCCTCTAGAAAATTACTACTCTTTTATTCTTGCTACCTAGGTGAATAATTTCACACTTGCTAACATTGAATTCCATTTGTTACCTACTTGCCTACTCCCCTAGCCTATCTATATCTTGTTGCAATCTTTTTGCATCATCGTCAGAGCTCACGCTGCTACCTAATTTGGTATCATTCGTGAATTTAGACACGTTACATTCAATATTCTCATCTAGATCATTGATGTAAATAGTAAACAGTTGAGGCCCAAGCACTGATCCTTGTGGCACTCCACTAGTTACATCCTGCCAATTCGAGAATGATCTGTTTAAATTCAAAGTCTTGAATTGTAAGTCAGAAAATATACAATATAGAAATATAAAATATACAAATATAAAGTGACACAGAATTTTCTATATTCCTGTTGGTTGATAAGCAAAGCCAGTATGTATTTTTTTCATGAGAATACTGTAGGTGAAGCAGAAAATGTGTTGACAAATCAAGCAGGCAATTAAAAGCTTATCATGTGCTAAGTATGTCAGGCACTTCATATTATTTTTTGTGTAGTTAGTCTGTACATCTGTGCAAGTTGGGCAAGTTTTATTGCTGCACATGCCTAATAATAAACCCTAAAAAAAAAGAAATTGGTCATTTCAATCCACGACTGTTGGTGAGACGCTGCTGTGCACAATTAGTTGCTGTGATTCGCCCACAAGTATCCAGTCAATTCCCCATACAGTATATTGTGTGAAGTGCTGTGAGATAACTTGAAGATGCAAAAATTGCTACATCAAATGCAAGGATGATTATTATTATTTCAAAGCACTTCATAGAATACACTGTAAAGTGGAATTACTGTATATTTTGTGGGCAATACCTGGCAGCCGGTTGCACACAGCAGTGTCCAACAATCAGTCGTGGATTGAAATGAACAATTTATTGATTATTTTGTTTGTCTTGAGGGATTATTATCAGTTGTGTGGAGCATGTAATGTTCTCCAAGGTTTTGCCCTCAGCGGAATCGAACCAAGGTCTCATATTTGTTAGGTGTGTGCTCCAAAACCTGAGCTGCAGCACACTAATATACTCTCAATAAACCCGAAATAAACTGATGGCGAAAAATATTTTATGACAGATACCGTAAATACCTGCGTATAAGGCGCACTCACGTATAAGGCGCACCCCCCACTTTTGACCTTTTCTTGGGGAAAAAAAATGGAAGCATTTTCGATGATATTGCCGGCAGAAGGGAGGGAGGCAGGAGAGACAGGTAGGTAGGGAGAGAGGGAGGCAGGCAGGCAGGGAGAGAGGGAGGCAGGGAGGGAGGGAGAGAGGAAGAGAGGCAGGCAGGCAGGCAGCCAGACAGACAGGGAGGGAGAGAGAGAGGGAGGGAGGCAGGGAGAGAGAGAGTGAGAGGGCAGGCAGGCAGGGAGAGAGAGAGAGAGAGAGAGGCAGGCAGGGGGAGAGAGAGAGAGAGAGAGGCAGGCAGGGAGAGAGAGAGAGAGAGAGGCAGGCAGGGGGAGAGAGAGAGAGAGAGAGGCAGGCAGGGAGAGAGAGAGAGAGAGGCAGGCAGCCAGAGAGAGGCAGGCAGGGAGAGAGAGAGAGAGAGAGAGAGGCAGGCAGGGAGAGAGAGAGAGGGAGAGGCAGGCAGGGAGAGAGAGAGAGAGGCAGGCAGGGAGAGAGAGAGAGAGAGAGAGAGGGGCAGGCAGGCAGGGAGAGAGAGAGAGAGAGGCAGGGAGAGAGAGAAAGAGAGAGAGAGAGAGAGAGGCAGGCAGGGAGAGAGAGAGAGAGGCAGACAGGGAGAGAGAGAGAGAGAGGCAGGCAGGGAGAGAGAGAGAGAGAGAGAGAGAGGCATGCGGGAGAGAGAGAGAGAGGCATGCGGGGAGAGAGAGAGAGAGGCAGGCAGGCAGGCAGGCAGGCAGGGAGAGAGAGAGAGAGAGAGGCAGGCAGAGAGAGAGAGAGAGAGAGAGAGAGAGAGGCAGGCAGGCAGGGAGAGAGAGAGAGAGAGAGAGGCAGGCAGGGAGAGAGACAGGCAGGCAGGCAGGCAGGGAGAGAGAGAGAGAGAGGCAGGCAGGCAGGGAGAGAGAGAGAGAGAGAGAGGCAGGCAGGGAGAGAGACAGGCAGGCAGGCAGGCAGGGAGAGAAAGAGAGAGGCAGGCAGGCAGGGAGAGAGAGAGAGAGAGAGAGAGGCAGGCAGGGAGAGAGAGAGAGAGAGAGAGAGAGGCAGGCAGGGAGAGAGAGAGAGAGAGAGGCAGGCAGGCAGGGAGAGAGAGAGAGAGAGAGAGGCAGGCAGGCAGGGAGAGAGAGAGAGAGAGAGAGAGAGAGAGGCAGGCAGGCAGGGAGAGAGAGAGAGAGAGAGAGAGAGAGAGGCAGGCAGGGAGAGAGAGAGAGAGAGAGGCAGGCAGGCAGTGAGAGAGAGAGAGAGAGGCAGGCAGGCAGACAGGGAGGCAGACTGGGTTAGGCAGAAGGCAGGCAGCAGGCACAGCACTGAAGCCGCTGCTGTTGCCGCTGCCCGGGCGGCCGAGGCCGAAGCCCCGTCACCCGCTCCCCCCAACCCCCGCCAGACACTGACCAAACCCCGGCTGCCATCGCCGGCCGCCCCTCCTGTTTACTGTATTTCCGAGGCTCAAAATGTCTTGTTCCTGCGTATAGGGCGCACCCCCAACTGTCGAGATCTTACGACCTGAAAACAAGTGCGCCTTATACGCGGGTATTTACGGTAATTACATGAAGTTTTTCAAATGTACTGAACACTGTTATCACTTTCAAATCAATACTTATTTGTGCATTTCCTAAATATGTCAAAGGTGTTGCTTCTTCCCCAACACATCACTGAGTGACTGACCACCAGGAGTGTCCTCACATTCAGTAAATAAATACCTTGTTCATGTCACAAAAAACTGCCTGGATTGGCAATCATTAATATAATCAATCATAAAAATAATTTAAATGATGTTTTGCTTCACAGTCCATCAAAGTCGCACATGGAGCTGTTCTGTCTCATGTTGTTTATGAGCCATTATAATGATGACTTTCCTGCCGTGTGGGATTGATGTTGTGCTCTGACAGGTTTGCTGTAAGATAGGAGGCCTTGTAGATCGTGTACAGATTCCAGATCCAGTGTCCAAAGGAGAACTCAGGAATCAGCGGTGGATCCTCATGTCTCACTGAAGTGTCCTGTAGCTCAGGGGTTAGAGCACTGGCCTCACAAGCCAGAGACCAGGGCTTAACTCCTGGCAGGTCACAGCCGTGGGCAAGTTTCCTTTCTCTATTCGCCTGATAATAATTCATCAAATTAATAATAATAATAAATGACTGAAACCACTTCTGATACAAGCCTCATGTTATTTCTTCCCAGTTTCCTTCTCCCCCTTGTCCTGAAGGAGTGTGACTGGTCTGACATTACACTGGGCTCCCACTGCACCAGCAGCCCTCCCCACCTGGCTTCTCACCCCAAGAGAACATTTCATGTCTGGCTTGAAATCATGAGCCGCCACATCAAACCGTTCACCACCATTGCACTATTTCATAACCAATCAAGCTGTGATTACAGTAAATGCAGGGACTGAGAACAGAGAGGATTATTATTATAAGTGGACTGAAGGCTGAATTCATTCCCATTATCTTCCAATCCGGAGATAATTATTGTGGCCACGTTTGACATCGACACAGACAATAAGATAGACTTCCTCAAATGTAAGAGAACAGAGAGGAAAGTAGGAGTAAGGACACATCAACAAGTGATAAAATAGAAAGAAACAGATTAAAATTGCCAGGAACATAATTTTTTTTATATCAATATATCCACATCAAAATGCCAGTTGAAGTATCAAGAGGATTCATGGCTTCATGCCCATATGTGATGCGAAATCAGGATTGAAACAGCAGGAAACAGGGAGTAATCATCTGCAGATGATCAGAACATCACTAAACTATAGGAAACAATAAATATTTTAATTAAGGCACAATGTTAATTATTGCACATAAAATAAACAGTTGCTACACTTTATAATGCATTTTGTGAAGTTCCTTTTGACATTTCAATAACATGAAAATGCATTATGTCAAATGCAAGGTTTATGATCAAAAAGATTATTATGTAAACATAAGAAAATAATAATTGCAGCACAAAAGACAAAGGTCCATCTGGATTGCCTTCCACCATCCTGGCCGTCACACATACTTGTCATGTCCTCAACAATATACTGTATCACAAAATATTATTTTGAAAAGTAACCCAGGGCTTCTATTTTTTTCTGCTGCCACTGTTTCCCTAACTTTAACAGTCACTCACTGAAATAGGGTTCACATAGGTTTGTGTTGAACTTACCAATTACTCCACTCACACACACACACACACACACACATTAAAGGAAACAATTCATGATCCTTCAGGGTCAGTGCTGGGGCTAATACTATTGACACTTATATTAATATGAAGTTGCTGTCAATGCCGAATGTAAAGGGCACAAGTATTGATCTGTGCAGGTCAGAGGGAATGTGAGGCGTGACTCCCCTCAGTCCTGTAGCTATTGGTCCATTCTCCAAACACCTGGCCCCACTGCCCCTTGTTAAATAGCGGTCACTGGGGACTGAGGCCATCTGTCCATCCGGCAGATCTTTGTCCCTCGGTTATTGGGCTCAAGGGTCAGTTCTGACAATTGCCCAGAAACATGAGGTCCCTGATATCTCTCAGTCTGTTCCTGGCTCTCTTCTCCCGTGAGCTCTATTATTGGGACAAGTCTGACTATGTGTGTGTGTGTGTGATTCTCTCTGCAATGTCACAGAGCCGGGATATCTCACAATAATTAATCTTCGGTCATTTGTTCTTTACAGGTGTCCAGGCCGATGTGGTGCTGACACAGCCGTCGTCTCTAACCGGGAAGCCTGGCCAGGCCCTGAGACTCACCTGTAGAACCAGCGGGTTTGATCTCAGCAAATATGGCATGAACTGGGTCTGGCAGGTTCCTGGGAAGGGGCTGGAATGGCTGCTCTACATTTCGTACACAGAGGTGTGGTGAGTAAGGAAACTTGGCCCATAACACTGCCTGGAATAGAACCCAGGTCTCTCGTTAACGAGGTGAGCTACAGGACTCCACAATCATGATTTCTGGCATCATCAATACTTTTCTAACCTCACATGTTGTGGAACTCTATTCTCTCAGTGCCCTGAAAGCTGAGGTGGTGGGTTGTTTGAGTTGAGGAGGTCCTGCGTGTAATTTTTGTTGCTGATCATGAGTCAAACTGTGTATTCATACAATAATCCTGGTGGAAACGTGAGACATTATTTGTAATCAAATGAGGTGAAATCATCCATCTATCCGTCCGTCCGTCCATCCGTCCGTCCGTCCCTCCGTCCGTCAGTCAGTCAATCAATACACACATTTATTTTGCGCCAAAAAGAGATTAGTTTCAGAATAGGATCAACCCTGGGTGGGCTTCACCCACTGACCTCTCAGTTACCAGCTGAACGCGCTAACCAATTGCGCCACAGAGACTTCTGCCTTGAATCCTTCTTCCAGGAAAATACAGCATTTTGTTGACTTAATTGTTGTCACGGGTAAACTCTGGATTGATAAGAAATGTCAACATCTGTAAGTGAGTTATTCAAAGGTTCAATCTAAATGCAAATAGAAGTTTAATACATAGAAAGTGATCATGGTGGAGACACTGAGATAGATTTCCAGAGGCTGGTGCCTTGTCAATAGAGGGCAACACCATTGGTGACATTGAAGGGATGGGGCAGACACATTTCAACAGTGGGCGAAACATCTGTGCAAGTAAATGTGATATATAAATATTATTTATCACATTACCTGTTGTCGTAACGAAATAAACAGATTTGTTCCCTTCAATAGTGTTGGAATGTCCTCCCGACATGAGCTGCTCTATACATATGTAATACATATGTGGAGCCCTGTAGCTCAGTGGTTAGAGCACTCGCCTTACAAGTGTGAGATCTGTGTAAGAATCCAGGCAGATCAGGGCGAAACCTTGAGCAAGTTTCCTTACTCCATGTGCCCAATAATAATCCGTCCAAAAAAACCCACAATAATAAAAATTGGGCATTTCAATCCATGGCTGGTTGTGGGACGCTGTTGAGAACAACTGGCTGCTGCAATTCACTTTACAGTACATTCTGTGAAGCAATTTGGCACGTTGATAAGATGTGAAAACGCAATATCAAATGCAAGGATTATTAATATTGTTAATTGTTGTTGTTGTTGTTTCCATCACCAATACATTTCCTGAAATATTCAAACAGATTACAAACACACCGGAGGCTGCTTTCAATTCTCAGCTCTGTGGTTTCAGTTGGTTAAACTCCAGCAGTTCCCCAAAGCTCACACTCTGGTTCCTCAGCCTTGGGTCTTGCTGACCTGATCCAAATACTGACTGGATTCAGGTAAACAGGATGTGTCCTCCTGGTAAAGCTTGTTCATTCCATTCCAAACATAGCAATTCCCATGTGTGGGTAGTATGGACCTCACTAACTTGCTTTAAGCTTGATAATGTGTTTGTGACACCCAGCTGACAAGATGTTATTATAGGTCATAATTATTGATATATTTCATTAAGAAACTTTGATACATATATACCGGATATATTTTTGTTGAAGTTGGGTATGTGATGAATTATGAAGGCTTAGATATTGGTCTCAAAACACGTAGAGTTTATATTTCATTGTTTACTTATAGAAAATCAACATTTGATGTAAATTTCTGTGGCTCGATGTGGAGTTCTGTAGCTCAGTGGTTGGTGTACTTGTCTTAACAGTGAGATATGTGGTTGTGCTTCCCAGAGGGTCAGGCTGAAAATTTGGGCACGTTTCCTCACTCCACACGCCTGGTAATAATCCCTCACAAAAAACAATAAGTAAATTGGTCATTTCAATCCACTATCGTTTGTGGGATACAGCTGCGAGCCATTGGCTGCCATGTGTCGCCCACCAATATATAGTCAATAATTACGTTATATACTGTGAGGTGCTTTGAAATGTCTAGAAGGTATGAAAAGGCGCTATAACACATGCAAGGATTGTTATATTCAAAGATTACGAAGAAGGCACAGCTGCCGATTCACTGACAATCACTGACAGTAGAAATGCAAAAGTATTTAGTTGTGTAAAGCGGTTACGTTATCATGATTAGACAGAGGATTCTCTGACTCTGTGGATTCCTATTGTGTATTACAGTACTATGAGGACAAGATAGTGCAGTATTGGGGAAGAGTTTAGGAAATATGATTTTTTTTCAGATTTTCAATTAAAAAATAATTTGCCCCCGAAATTTCATACTGTGCAGTCGTGTATCTCAGTGTTTAGAGCACTCACCAAGTAAGCCAGTGACCTGGATTTGATTCCTAGCAGGATGAAATATTTTGCAAGTTTGCTTGAGCTACACACCTCTGTTTACGTAGTAGTGTGCAATTCTCACGTGAAAACACTATTGTTTATTCACTGGTCTGGAATGAATTGCATTAATTACAATCATTATTCAAGTTGTACCATCACTTTTGCTATAAGTACAAATTTATTTCAGTGTGAGCTCAGTGAGTTCATCCAATTCAGCAGGAAAACCAGTTTTACACCAGAGTGTAAATCAGGGCATGGAATTTCCAACAGTGTACGCTATAGCAGCTATTTACTACCCCATTCTGGTAGCATTTGCAATTCCTGGTAATTCTATTTGTTTTCATGGTATGGCAATTGTGAAGAGTCTAGTTCAATTGACATTTTGTATAGTGGCTTATCATGTGTACTAGAAATCTCAAATCAGTTCAAAGTATATACGGCAAAGTGAAATGACTTTGTATTTGTGCGTGAAAGGCGAGAGCTAATTGTGTGTTTCCGTGTCCTGCAAACTATCATGGATTGAAATGATCAATTTTATTAACTGTTGATGATGGATTATTACCAATGTTGGAGTGAGGAAACTTGCTGAAGGTTAGTCCTGACCTGCCTGGAATTGAACACAGATGCATCGCTTGGTGAATGCTCTAATCACTCAGCTTCAGGACGCGGTTACAGAAATGGGGATAACCAGGGCTATGAATGTACAACTTGATCTGAGAGCTGGTGCAAACTCAAAGAGCCAAAAGATCTCTGTTCTCTTGCAAATATATGTGACAAAATTACGTTTATAGAGCGTCTTTCACATTGGGAGGATGTCCCAAGGTGCCGAACAGTCAGGTCGGGACCCAAGTAAGGGAGTGGGGCAGGGTAGGGGGTTGGGCTTTAGAGAGTTAGGAGGGGAGGGAGGGAGTTGGGAGGGCAGCAGAAGGCATGGTAGAAGAGGACCAACCCTGAATACCGGCATTGAAGGAAGCAAGGGAGGAATCCAGATGCAGGGAAAGTTGGATGGACTTCCAGAGTGTGGGGGCAGAGATATTGAAAGCCCATGCACTGTTTGTAGGGCGGGTCGGGTAGGGGACATGGAGCAGACCGGAGTCCACTGAATAGGGTGGTCTGGTAGTTTCATAAGCGGACAGAAGATTGAAGAGATAGGAGGGGGCCAGGTCATGAATGGCCTTGGAAGTGAGGAGGAGAATCTTGAATTTTATCCTGTGGGGATGTTGAGGCAATGGAGCCGGGCAAGGGTGGGAGTGATGTGGTCACAGAACTTTGTGCTGGAGAGGACATGAGCTGCAAGTTCTGGATGTTCTGCAGATTGTGAAAGGAAGAGCCAGAACCCACAGTGAGGAGGGAGTTTCCATATTCGTGCCTTGATGTGATGAATGTGTGGACAATGGGTTTGGTAAACTGATGGTTGAGGCATTGCTGCATTCTGGCAATGTTGCAGTGGTGTTGATGTGGGGGAGGCAGGACAATTAAGGGTAGAACAAGATACCCAGGCTTGGTTGACTTTGAGAGATGGAGAGTGCAGCCTTGGAAGCCGATGCTGCCAGTGCCTCAGTTGTGGAGTTGCTGACAGGATCCAATCAGGAGAATATAGGTGCAATATATCACCGGAAGATTTATTGATGTGATAGTGGCTGTTATGAAGAGGACGACAACGATCCGGATGAAAGGGACAGGTTGACTGTGTCGGCAAGTAGTAGGGTAAGGAAGTGGAGCTGGGTGGTAAGGAGTCGAGTCGGGATGGGATTCAGGGAACAGCTGGTGGACTTCATAGAAGATACGGTTGTGATGACAGAGGATGGGGAGACAGGTTCTCCCCATCCTCATCCATTCTGAAGGTATAGAAGTAGGGATCAATGAATGAATGAATGAATGAATGAATGAATGAATGAATGAATGAATCAATGAATCAAGCAAGCAAGCAAGCAAGCAATCAATCAATCAATCAATCAATCAAAACTTACATTTATATCACGCCTTTCATGTCAAGAGGACCGCCCAAGGCACTGTACAGTTTGGTAGGGACAAGAGCATGGGGGGAGGGATCGGGGCAGGATGAAGACGAGTAGGAAAATTAACTGTTTATTTGTGGGCAAAACGCAGCAGGCAAATTGCACAGAGCAGGGATATGTAGATGTTGGGGTGTGGGAGGGTGGTGTGTGGGGGCAAAAGTTCTAAGGGTGGTGACTGCTAAGTGGATTCCCTCGATTTTGGACTCAAGGTCTTCCAGCATCTCCTCACAGTGGGAGTTGGAGGAGAGGATCTGAGAGGTGGACGGGGAAGGGCGGAGGAGCTGGTTTGTTGAGGAGAATAGGAACTTGTGGTTGTCCTGGATTATCCTGGAGTAGAAGTACAATTTGCTGGAGACCAGGGCAGAGAAGTAGTTTTTGATGTGCCAGATATGCCAGTGGACCATTAGACCAGATTTGAGCCAGGTACGTTCAGCGCCCGACACCTGATCTTTGAGCAACAGGAGGTGGCTGGTGAGCTAAGGTAAGGTTCAAGAGTAACACTTTGGAAAGAATCAGGAGAAATAATTTTGCTGATTGTTTAATGCAGGCTACCTTACAACAAGGCCACAATTCGAACCTGTATGAAAGGTTTCCTAAAGGTTTGAGATATGGACGATGTTCTCAAGGAATTGAATCAACTCAAAGGATAAACAACCAAATATGACACAGCCTTAAACTCCTCATCTCACACCTGTATTCATGTGAATAATTTTTCCTATTTTCTTTCCTTCACACAGTTAATTTGCTGGCGATAGTGATCCTTTCAAGAGGAAACTGTGGTCTCTCAAAATGCGTCACTCGCTATCTGGTGGCCATGGCAGCCGCGGATCTCCTGGTTGTCGTTGTGGATGTGTTGTTAAACCAAATTAACAATCTGTATTTCCCATTAAATTTCTTATTCTACACTCCATTATGCAGTGTTAGAGTTGTCTTTGTGGCTGCAGCGATGCTCATGTCTTTGTGGTTCACTGTTGCTTTCAGTTTTGACCGATATGTCGCCATTTGCTGCCAAAATCTGAAACCAACATATTGCACGGAGAGAACGGCCACAGTGGTTATTGTAACTCTGTCTGTCATTTGCTGCTCAGTCAGCATTCCCTGTTACTTTCTATTTGTTCCTCAGTTGATAATTAACAATACCCCGTGGTACTGTGTCTTCAAACCAAACATTTATACTTTGCTCACCTGGAAATTATTCGAAAGGTTTATCCGTGCTTTTAATCCACTGTTTGTGTTTGCTTTGATTTGCCTGTTCAACACTATGATTATCAGACACATTCTGATGGCCAGTAAAGTCCGCAGGAGGCTGCGGGGTCAGAGAAATGCTGAGAAAACTATTGATCCCGAGTTGGAAAACCGAAGAAAATCCATAATTTTACTGTTCGCCATATCAGGCAGTTTTATAGTTTTGTGGACAACTTACGTTGTACATTCTGTCATATGGCAACTTTCCAATTATAGTTATAGTGAAACATTGGTCAATAGCACCCAATATATTGTCCAAGAAACCGGACTCATGCTGCAAATGTTGAATTGCTGTGCAAACACCTGTATATATGCGTTAACTCAGAGTAAGTTCAGAGAGGAGTTTAAGAAAGGGTTAGTTTATCCCTTTCATATCATTGCTAAATTAAGGATAAAACAGCAGGAAAAAACGGTAGGAAAGTAATTGGCGACAAACGCGGTGCAACTTCACTTACATTGGTGACTATCTTCACAAAGCGGGAAACTTTCCTACTTTACTGTAAGCTCTGTAGGTAATGTATTAAATTAATGTCTCAATTACATATACAATAGATATTTGAGATGTGTGATTGGTCAGTCGCTTCTATTGGGATCCGGTACAAGTGTAGTTTTGTTGTTGTTGTTGTGGCTGGCTTCACAATGATGGGAGCTGGTTGTGACCGGCTTCGCAGAAGAGACAACAAACTGGTTAAGTTTGACAAACCGTTTCCCAGGCCTTATTTGTGTGTTTCACATGGAGAGGTGGTCTGCAGGTGGAGAGACAGCTGAGCAACATTTGGTTTTGCAGAGGAACCCTCTTGCAGTAGAAACTGGGTGAAAATATCATGTGATGAACATAAAAGGGGGGAATCGAATTGAGGATCGAAGAAGAAAGAAAAGAAGTTTGTGGAACTTGGAGTCACGATATCGCAGTGTCTGAAGAAGGAACAGTCAAGACTAAGTCAGACCATCGATGGTGTGACAGCATGCCTGTCCGACATTGAGTCCTGGACGAGGGACAACTTCCTCCAATTGAATGTGAGCAAGACCAAATACCTCCTGATTGGCTCAAGGCAGCGCCTCCGCACATCAGGCGCTGCCAGCTTCAACATCCAAGGCTGTACTCTCCACCTCACAACGCCAGTCAGGAACCTCGGCATCACGTTCATCCATAAACTATCCTTCCTCCCCGACATCCGTGCCTTGATCGGCACTGCTTATTTCCACCTGCGCTACATTGCTAGGCTCTGCAACTACCTCACCCCCCACGCTGCCAAAACACTCGTGCACGCGTACATCAACTCATGGCTGGACTACGGAAACTCTCTCCTCGTTGGCCTCCCCAGCTCCTCCATTCACAGGCTGCAGGTCATCCAAAACTCTGCAGCCCGTGTAACTGTCCCGCACCGGCTTCCATGACCCCATCCTCGCCCGTCTCCACTGTCTCCCCATCCCCCAGAGGATCGAGTTCAAGATCCTTATCCTCGTTTTCAAGGCCTTACACGGCCTTGGCCCACACTATCTATCCGATTTACTCTCCCCCTATAAGCCCATCCAGACCCTCCGTTCAGCAGGACTTGGTTTGCTCCAAGCCCCCCGCCCGAACCGCCCCACCATCGGAGGCTGGGCCTTCAGTTTCTCTGCTCTCACTCCATGGAATTCCATCCCCCAATCTCTCCACCTTGTTTCCTCCCTTTCCTCTTTCAAGGCCGGTTTGAAGAATTTCCTTTTCGACCATGCCTTCTGTTACCCCCCGAATTATTCGACCTCCCCCACGTTTTCTACCAACTCCCGAACACTCCCCTCCCCTCCCAGCTCGGGTCACACAACTCGTGTGCAGCGCCTTGGGACGTCCTCCTGACGTGAAAGGCATTCTATAAGTCTAATTTATTGTTGTTGTTGTTGTTGTTAAGTCTTAGAAAACTGTCAACACCTTTACTGATGCTCCCAAACTATGTAACAGTGCTGCTGTACTGGGATATTGTTTTGCTGATTGAAAGGGCTGCTGTGCCTGAATACCTTTTGGTGGACATGAAATTAAACATAAATTGGACATTATTCCTCCATCTCTTTGGCAACATTGGTTTGTTCAACTTAAATCCTTGTGAGCTGTAGGTCAATATAGAAGCATTTTTGTGATGTATACTTTTAATTAGTTATGAATATTACTAATCTGTATTAACATTCATGTTTTTCTGCACAACACTTGCGTCATTCTGTATTTCACCAGGACATCACAGGACTAAATAACCCTTACATTATGAGGAGATATCAATGATGTACTGTTTCATTCCAAATGTAGTAACAGTGACAGATTCCCTTCAACCTCGCTCCCTCCCTCGCCTCCATCAATGCTGGTCTCAAGAGTCTCCTCTTTGAATGTGCCTTCTTTTGCTCGCCCAACTCTCTCCCTCCTTTCTTATCTCTCTCCTGCCCCTCCGAACTCTCTCCACTCCTTCCCCCTAAATTGCCCCTCTTCCCAGCTCAGGTCCTGACCTGACTGTTCAGCCCCTTGGGACGTCCTCCCGATATGAAATGTTCTCTATAATGTCACTTTGTTGTTGTGGTGGCCGCCCAGTAAAAGTGTGTCTGTGACACCGGGCATCACAGAGCACATACTGTGGGCACACACTGCAGTTACACCTGGTGGCCACACCCGCTGACTGTGGCGCTGTGGCGTCCTGCACAGACAAAGCTCAACAGTGACAACAACAACAAAATGACATCTTTAAAGCACAGAGTCCTCCCACAGGAGCCCTCCCAATGGTCATTGTGTATCAAGACTGAGATTGATAGATTTGTGAAGGAGAGAGGAATTCAGACACAATGGGCTGAATGGCCTCCTCCAGTGATGTATAATTCTATGATTGAACACATTTTATCTATTAATTTTACTTTTTATTCTACCATTACTGATTTACCAATCACAGCCACTTGAGAAGACTTGACAGCTGCTGTTGATGTTGTTGCTGTTGGAGTGAAGGGCAATAATGTATGAAAGGTCAGGCTGTGGGCTCTGTGGTGTGAGGGCAGGAAGCTGATCACTGATTGACTGCAGACAATCACAGCTGCTTCCTGACAATTGTGCTGTGAGTTTCTGCCCCACCTGATGGCAGCTTGACTCATCCTGTGTCTTTCCAGCAAGAAGTCTTTAGATACAAACAGCAGCATCTTGTGTAGGGTTTTGCAAATGAGCTGATCTGCAACTTAAACATCTGTTCTATAACATCTGCAAATTATCATTTCCTGTAAACTCAAAGTCAGAAAAATAAGCCTAAACATCAACGAAATAAGTGACACAGGACTATCCATATTTCTGTTAATTGATCAGGAAATCCAGCCTCTCTTATTGATTGTTTTATGTAATAATACGACAGAAAAGTTTTTTTTTAGCAAAGCCGGAATATTTTGTGATGTGACCATGGAGCTGTTCTGTGTCTTGTTGTCTATGAGCCATGAGTAACAAAAATACTTGGATTTGATATAGAGCTTTTCACATCTTCTAAACTGTGTCTCAAAGCGTTTGACAGAATATACTGTAAATTGGATTGACTCTATAGTTGTTGGCGAAACACGGCAGCTAATTGCACAAAGCAATGTCCTGGATTGAAACAATCAAATTGTTATAGGTTTCTTTGGGATGCATTATTATTCAACATGTGGAGTAAGGAAACTTGCCCAAGGCATCGCCCTGCATGGAATTGAAACACAGGTCTCACGCTTGACAGTCGAGGGCTCCAACCATTGAGCTACAGGAATCCTCAGTGATGATAAGTTACCTGCCATGCGGGATTGATGTTGTGCTCACAGGTTTGCTGTAAGATAGGAGGCCTTGTAGATCTTGTACAGTTTCCAGATCCAGTGCCCAAAGGAGAATTCAATATTCAGCGGTGGATCCTCATGTCTCAAAGTTGAGTCCTGTAGCTCAGGGGTTAGAGCACTCAACTCGCAAGCCAGAGACAAGGGTTTGATACCTGGCAGGACAAAGCCTTGAGCAAGTTTCCTTACACCACACTTCTGATAATAAGCGATCAAGATAATAAAATAATAATAAATGACTGAAACCACTTCTGATACAAGCCTCATGTTATCTCTTCCAAGTTTCCTTCTCCCCCTTGTCCTGAAGGAGTGTGACTGGTCTGACATTACACTGGGCTCCCACTGCACCAGCAGCCCTCCCCACCTGGCTTCTCACCCCAAGAGAACATTTCATGTCTGGCTTGAAATCATGAGCCGCCACATCAAACCGTTCACCACCATTGCACTATTTCATAACCAATCAAGCTTGTGATTACAGTAAATGCAGGGACTGAGAACAGAGAGGATTATTATTATAAGTGGACTGAAGGCTGAATTCATTCCCATTATCTTCCAATCCGGAGATAATTATTGTGGCCACGTTTGACATCGACACAGACAATAAGATAGACTTCCTCAAATGTAAGAGAACAGAGAGGAAAGTAGGAGTAAGGACACATCAACAAGTGATCAAATAGAAAGAAAGAGATTAAAATTGCCAGGAACATAATATTTGTTATATCAATATATCCACATCAAAATTCCAGTTGAAGTATCAAGAGGATTCATGCCTTCATGCCCATATGTGATGTGAAATCAGGATTGAAAGAGCAGGAAACAGGGAGTAATCATCTGCAGATGATCAGAACATCACTAAACTATAGGAAATAATAAATATTTTAATTTTTCACACATACTTGTCATGTCCTCAACAATATACTGTATCACAAAACAATTCATGAGGCTTCAGGGTCTGTGCTGGGGCTAATAATATTGACACTTATATTAATATGAAGTTGCTGTCAATGCCGAATGTAAAGGGCACAATTATTGATCTGTGCAGGTCCAAGGGAATGTGAGGCGTGACTCCCCTCAGTCCTGTAGCTATTGGTCCATTCTCTAAACACCTGGCCCCACTGCCCCTTGTTAAATAGCGGTCACTGGGGACTGAGGCCATCTGTCCATCCGGCAGATCTTTGTCCCTCGGTTATTGGGCTCAAGGGTCAGTTCTGACAATTGCCCAGAAACATGAGGTCCCTGATATCTCTCAGTCTGTTGCTGGTTCTCTTCTCCCGTGAGTTCTATTATTGCGACAAATGTGTGTGTGTGATTCTCTCTGCAATGTCACAGAGCCGGGATATCTCACAATAATTAATCTTTGGTCATTTGTTCTTTACAGGTGTCCAGGCCGATGTGGTGCTGACACAGTCGTCGTCTCTAACCGGGAAGCCTGGCCAGGCCCTGAGACTCACCTGTAGAACCAACAGGTTTGATCTCAGCAAATATGGCATGAACTGGGTCCGGCAGGTTCCTGGGAAGGGGCTGGAATGGCTGCTCTACATTTCGTACACAGAGGTGTGGTGAGTAAGGAAACTTGGCCCATAACACTGCCTGGAATAGAACCCAGGTCTCTCTTTAACAAGGTGAGCTACAGGACTCCACAATCATGATTTCTGGCATAATCAATACTTTTCTAACCTCACTTGTTGTGGAACTCTATTCTCTCAGTGCCCTGAAAGCTGAGGTGGTCGGTTGTTTGAGTTGAGGAGGTCCTGAATGTAATTTTTTTTGCTGATCATGAGTCAAACGGTGTATTCATACAATAATCCTGGGGGAAACGTGAGAGATTATTTGTAATCAAATGAGGTGAAATCATCCATTTATCCGTCCGTCCGTCCGTCCGTCCGTCCGTCCGTCCCTCCCTCCCTCCCTCCCTCCCTCCCTCCCTCCCTCCCTCCCTCCCTCCCTCCCTCCCTCCCTCCCTCCCTCCCTCCCTCCCTCCCTCCCTCCCTCCCTCCCTCCCTCCCTCCCTCCCTCCGTCCGTCCATCCATCAGTCAGTCACAGTAAATGATCATGGTGGAGACACTGAGATAGATTTCCAGAGGCTGGTGCCTTGTCAATAGAGGGCAACACCATTGGTGACATTGAAGGGATGGGGCAGACATATTTCATCAGTAGGCGAAACATTTGTGCAAGTAAAGGTGATATATAAATATTATTTATCACAACACCTGTTGTCGTAACGAAAGAAACAGATTTCTTCCCTTCAATAGTGTTGGAATGTCGTCCCAATGTGAGTGGCTCTATACATATGTAATACATATGTGGAGCCCTGTAGCTCAGTGGTTAGAGTGTGAGAACTGTGTTTGAATCCAGTCAGATCAGGGCGAAACCTTGGGCAAGTTTCCTTACTCCATGTGCCTAATAATAATCCGTCCAAAAAAAATCACAATAATAAAAATTGGTCATTTGATTCCACGACTGTTTGTGGGACGATTCTGAGTGCAATTGGCTGCTGTGATTCACCCAAAAATATACAGTCAATTCACTTTCCAGTACATTCTGTGAAGCAATTTGGGACGTTGATAAGATGTGAAAATGCAATAACAAATGCAAGTATTATTATTAATTGTTGTTGTTTCCATCACCAATCCTTTTCCTGAAATATTCAAACAGATTACAAACACACCAGAGGTTGCTTTCAATTCTCAGCTCTGTGGTTTCAGTTGGTTAAACTCCAGCAGTTCCCCAAAGCTCACACTCTGGTTCCTCAGCTTTGGGTCTTGCTGACCTGATCCAAATACTGTCTGGAATCAGGTAAACGGGATGTGTCCTCCTGGTAAAGCTTGTTCATTCCATTCCAAACATAGCAATTCCCATGTGTGGGTAGTATGGACCTCACTAACTTGCTTTAAGCTTGATAATGGTTTTGTGACACCCAGCTGACAAGATGTTATTATAGGGAATAATTATAGATATATTTCATTAAGAAACTTTGATACATAAATACCGGATATATTTCATTGTTTACTTATAGAAAATCAACATTTGATGTAAATTTCTGTGGCTCGATGTGGAGTTCTGTAGCTCAGTGGTTGGTGTACTTGTCTTAAAAGTGAGATATGTGGTTGTGCTTCCCAGAGGGTCAGGGTGAAAACTTGGGCACGTTTCCTCACTCCACACGCCTGGTAATAATCCCTCACAAAAAACAATAAGAAATTTGGTCATTTCAATCCACTATCGTTTGTGGGATACAGCTGCGAGCAATTGGCTGCCTTATTTCATCCACCAATATACAGTCAATAAATATGTTACTTTGTATTCTAGAAGATATGAAAGGGCACTATATCACAAGGAAGGATTGTAATAATCAAAGATAACAAAGAAGCCACAGCTGCCGATTCACTGACAATCGCTGACAGTAGAAATGCAAAAGTACTTAGTTGCGTAAAGTGGTTGCATTATCATGATTAGACAGAGGATTCTCTGACTCTGTGGATTCCTATTGTGTATTACAGTACTATGAGGCCAAGATAGCGCGGTATTTGGAAAGGGTTCAGGAAATATAATGTTTTTTTTACATTTTCAATTAAAAAACTAATTTGCCCCCAAAATTTCATATTGTGCAGTCATGTCTCTCAGTGTTTAGAGCACTCACCAAGTAAGCCAGTGACCTGGATTTGTTTCCCAGCAGGATGAAACATTTTGCAAGTTTCCTTGAGCCACACACCTCTGTTTACATAGCAGAGTGCAATTCTCATATGAAAACACTGTTGTTTATTCACTGGTCTGGAATTAATCGCATTAATTACAATCATTATTCAAGTTGTACCATCATATTCACTATAAGTACAAATTTCTCTCAGTGTGATCTCAGTGAGTTGATTGAAGCCTCCAATTCAGCAGGAAAACCAGTGTTACACCAGAGTGTAAATCAGGGCATGGAATTCCCAACAGTGTATGCTATAGCAGCTATTTACTACCCCATTCTGGTAGCATTTGCAATTCCAGGTAATTCTATTTGTTTTCATGGTCTGGAAATTGTGAAGAGACTAGTTCAATTGGCATTTTGTATAGTGGCTTATCATGTCTTCTAGAAATCTCAAATCAGTTCAAAGAATATACGGCAAAGTGAAATGACTTTGTATTTGTGGGCGAAAGGCGAGAGCTAATTGTGTGTTTCCGTGTCCTACAAACTATCATGGATTGAAATGATCAATTTTATTAATTGTTGATGATGGATTATTACCAATGGTGGAGTAAGGAAACTTGCTGAAGGTTAGCCCTGACCTGCCTGGAATTGAACACAGATGTGTCACTTGGTGAATGCTCTAATCACTCAGCTACAGGACTCGGTTACAGAAATGGGGATAACCAGGGCTATGAATGTACAACTGTTGCCAGCCACGGTCAGGACTGGGTGACAGTCAGACGACCGGGTATGCGGAGCCACAATAATCATGCAGAGAAACCCCAGACTGTAACCATTTCCAACAGGTATGAAGTACTTTCAACCTGTTTGGATAATGAGGTCTGTGAGAAGGTTGGACAAACCAACTCGATAAAGACCATTTTAATAGGAGATACAACTGTCCGAGGTATAGATAGGCGTTTTTGTGAACGGAAACGCGAATCTCGGAAGGTGTGTTGCCTACCAGGTGCCAGGGTTGAAGACTTGACTGAGCGGGTGCATGAAATTCTGCTAGGGGAAGGGGAAAATCCACTTGTGGTGGTCCATGTTGGGACCCATGAAGTTGAGAGGAAAAGACCTGAGATGCTCCAGGGAGAGTATCAGAGACTAGGGAGTAAACTGAAAAGTGGAACTTCGAGAGTGGTGATCTCTGGGTTGCTTCCAGTGCCTCGAGCAAGCCAGTTCCAGAATGCTAGAATAAGGCACATCAATGCATGGCTGGAGAAGTGGTGTAGGAAGGAGGGTTTCTGGTTCCTAGACCATTGGGACCAATTCTGGGGTAGGTGGAACCTGTACAAAATGGATGGGTTACACCTGAACAGGGCTGGAACCAATCTCCTTGAATCAATGGGTCAATGAATCAATGAATCAATGAATCAAAACTTACATTTATATCACGCCTTTCACATCAAGAGGACGGCTCAAGGCACTCTATAGTTTGGTAGGGACAAGAGCATTGAGGGACGGATCGGGGCAAGAGGAACACGAGTAGGAAAATTAACTGTATATTTGTGGGCAAAACGCAGCAGGCAAATTACACAGAGCAGGGATAGGTAGATGTTGGGGTGTGGGAGGGTGGAGCGTGGGGGCAGAAGTTCGAAGGGTGATGGCAGCTAAGTGGATTCCCTCGATTTTGGACTCAAGGTCTTCCAGCATCTCCTCACAGTGGGAGTTGGAGGAGAGGATCTGAGCGGTGGACGGGGAAGGGTGGAGGAGCTGGTTTGTTGTGGAGTATATGAATTTGTGTTTGTCCTGGATTATCCTGGAGTAGAAGTACAATTTGCTAGAGACCAGAGCAGGGAGGTAGTTTTTGGTGTGCCAGATATGCCAGTGGACGATTAGACCAGATTTGAGACAGGTACGTTCAGTGCCCGACAACTGATCTTTGAGTAACTGAAGTTAGCTGGTCAACTAGGGTTAGGTTCAAGAGTAACACTTTGGAAAGAATCAGGAGAAATAATTTTGATGATTGATTAATGCAGGCTACCTTGCTACCTTACAACAAGGCCACAATTCCAACCTGTATGAAAGGTTTGCTAAAGGTTTGAGATATGGACAATGTTCTCAAGGAATTGAATCAACTCAAAGGATAAGCAACCAAAAATGACACACCACTAAGCTCCTCATCTCACACCTGTATTCACGTGAATAATTTTTCCTATTTTCTTTCCTTCACACAGTTAATTTGCTGGCGATTGTGATCCTGTCAAGAGGAAACTGTGGTCTCTCAAAATGTGTCACTTGCTATCTGGTGGCCATGGCAGCCACGGATCTCCTGGTTGTATTCGTGGATGTGTTGTTGAACAAAATTAACAATCTGTATTTCCCATTAAGTTTCTTATTCTATACTCCAGTGTGTAGTGTTAGACTTGTGTTGCTGGCTGCAGCATTTCTCATGTCTTTGTGGTTCACTGCTGCTTTCACTTTTGACCGATTTGTCGCCGTTTGCTGCCAAAAGCTGAAACCAACATATTGCACGGAGAGAACGGCCACAGTGGTTATTATAACTCTGTGTGTTATTTGCTGCTCAGTCAGCATTCCCTGTTACTTTTCATTTGTTCCTCAGTTGATAATTAACAATACCCCGTGGTACTGTGTCTTCAAACCAAACTTTTATACTTTGCTCACCTGGAAATTATACGGAATGTTTATGCGTGTTTTTAATCCACTGTTTGTGTTTGCTTTGATTTGCTTATTCAACATTATGATTATCAGACACATTCTGATGGCCAGTAAAGTCCGCAGGAGGCTTCGGGGTCAGAGAAATGCTGAGAAAACAATTGATCCCGAGTTGGAAAACCGAAGAAAATCCATCATTTTACTGTTCGCCATATCAGGCAGTTTTATAGTTTTGTGGACAACTTATGTTGTACATTCTGTCATATGGCAACTTTCCAATTATAATTATAGCGAAACATTGGTCAATAACACACGATATATTGTCCAAGAAACCGGAGTCATGGTGCAAATGTTGAATTGCTGTGCAAACAGCTGTATATATGCTTTAACTCAGACTATGTTCAGAGAGGAGTTTAAGAAAGGGTTAGTTTATCCCTTTGATATCATTTCGAAATTAATGATAAAACAGCAGGAAAAAACGGTAGGAAAGTAATTGGCGACAAATGCGGTTCAACTTCACCTACATTGGTGACTATCTTCACAAACAGGGAAACTATCCAACATTACTGTAAGATCTGTAGTTAATGTATTAAATTAGTGTCTCAATTACATTAACAATAGATATTTGAGATATGTGACTGGTCGTTTGCTTCTGTTGGCAGCTGGTACAAGTGTAGTTTTGTTGTTGTTGTTGTGACCGGCTTCACAATGATGGGATCTGATTGTGACCGGCTTCGCAGAAGAGACAACAAACTGGTTCAAGTTGACAAACCGTTTCCCAGGCCTTATCTGTGTGTTTCCCATGGAGAGGTGGTCTGCAGGAGGAGAGACAGCTGAGCAACATTTAGTTTTGTAGAGGAACCCTCTTGCAGAAGAAATTGGACGAAAAGATCATCTGATGACCATAAAAGGGGGATCGATTTGGGAATCAAAGAAGAAAGAAAAGAAGATAGTGGAACTTGGAGTCGCCATTGCAGCTTCTGAAGAAGGAACAGTCAAGACTAATTCAGACCATCGTTGTTGGGACAGCATGTCTGTCCGACATTGAGTCCTGGACGAGGGACAACTTCCTCCAATTGAACGTGAGCAAGACCGAGGCCCTCCTCATTGGCTCAAGCCAGCGCCTCCGCACATCGGGCGCTGCCAGCCTCAACATCCAAGGCTGTAGTCTCCATCTCACAAAGCCAGTCAGGAACCTCGGCATCACATTCGACCATAAACTCTCCTTCCTCCCCCACATCCGTGCCTTGATCGGTACCGCTTTTTTCCACCTGCACAACATTTGCCAGGCTCCGCAACTACCTCAACCCCCACGCTGCCGAAACACTCGTGCCCGTGTACATCACCTCATGGCTGGACTACGGAAACTCTCTCATCATCGTCTTCCCCAGCTCCTCCATTCACAGGCTGCAGGTCATCCAAAACTCTGCAGCCCGTGTACTTTCCCGCACCCGCCTCCGTGACCACATAACCCCCACCCTCGCCCGTCTCCACTGTCTCCCCATCCCCCAGAGGATCGAATTCAAGATCCTTGTCCTCGTTTTCAAGGCCTTACACGGCCTTCCCGGCCCTATCTATCCGATTTACTCTCCCCCTATAAGCCCACCCAGACCCTCCGTTCAGCAGGACTTGGTTTGCTCCAAGCCCCCCGCCCGAACCGCACCACCATCGGAGGCCGGGCCTTCAGTTTCTCCGCTCTCACTCCATGGAATTCCATTCCCCAATCCCTCCACCTTGTTACCTCCCTTTCCTCTTTCAAGGCCAGTTTGAAGACTTTCCTTTTCGATATTTGTGTCATTCTGTATTTCACCAGGGCCATCACAGGACTAAATAACCCTTACATGATGAGGAGATATAAATTATGTACTGTTTCCTTCCAAATGTAGTAACAGTGACAACACGATTAAATTGATAGAGCGTCTTTCATGTCGGAAGGACGTCCCAAGGCACTGATCAGTCAGCATTTGGGAACCAAGCACAGGGGAGAGGTGGAATTCAGGCAAGAGGAGGCAGAGTATTGGGAGCACAGCTGGAGTTACAGAGTGTGGGATGGGTTAGTCAGGGTGGCTGCAGTCGGACAGACAGTGGCAGCTGCCATGGTGAGCGCAATGGAGAATTTGAAGAGTGGGTCAGAGGAAGGCTGTGGAAAGGTCAAGCAATAATAGGAATCAGAGCTGTTGGAGCGAGAGGAATGGTGATTGGGAATAGTGGAGTGTGGGGGATAGGGACAAGAGCATTTTGGGGAAGCAGTGCTATGACTAGGATCAGACAGTGTTGGGGGTTTGGAGAGAGGTGGGCAGTGGTGGTCAGTGAGGCAGTGTTTGCCCTCTGGGCTGGTGTGGATATAACGGCTGTTTTCTCAGTGAGTCCAGGGCTGGGAAATTCTAATGACGTGTGCGGCATGACATCACATGGCTGCCGGGTTCTGGTTGGTTGAGGCCTCAGTGATTCAGTGATTGTGGTGATGGTGCTTCAGACCAGCTGAGGGTGAGTCCCTGGTCATCTCCGCGGCATCAGGCCTCGCATTGGACCTTGTGGCCATTGAGGTTGAAATCCACAATGATAAAGTAACCAAAGCCTCAGGTCAGCCTGGCCAGAGGTCCCCCTCACATGTGAGCCGCTCCAGGCACTGGATGTGATAATGATTCGGCTGCTGTTCGAATGTGACCATGGAATTCTCTACCCCATGAGGCTGTAGATGCTCAATCCTTGTATCTGTTAAGACTGAGATTGATAGATTTGTAAAGGAGAGAGGCATATAGGGATATCAGAATAGGATTGGCAAATGGAACTGAGTTAGAAGATCTGCTATGATCTTAGTAAGAAGCAGAACAAGCTTGAGGGGCTGAATGGCCTACACCAGCTCTTATTTCTTGTGTTATTATGTTCATGTTTGGTATTTTTTGCTGAAGTTGCACCTGCACCAAGCTCCATGACCACATCACTTCGCCCGTCTACCATCCCCTAGAGGATCTAAATCAAGTTCCTCGTCTTCACTTTCAAGGCCATTCATGGACTTTCCCCTCCTATCTTTTTGACTTACTGTCCCACTATGAACCTGCCCACCCCTATATTCAGCGGGCTCCAGCCTGCTCCATATCCCTCACCCGACACGCCGTACCATCAGCAGCTGGGCTTAAAGCCTCTCTGCCCTCTCTCTCTGGGACTCCATCGTAGATTCCCTTCACCTCGCTCCCTCCCTCGCCTCCTTCAATGCTGGTCTCAAGAGTCTCCTCTTTGAATGTGCCTTCTTTTGCTCGCCCAACTCTCTCCCTCCTTTCTTATCACTCTTTTGTCCCTCCGAACTCTCTCAACTCCTTCCCCCTACATTGCCCTTCTTCCCGGCTCAGGTCCTGACCTGACTGTTCAGCCCCTTCGGACGTCCTCCCGATATGAAATGGTCTCTAATTGCACAAAGCTAATTGCACAAAGCCATGTCCTGGATTGAAACGACCAAATTGTTATAGGTTTCTTTGGGATGCATTATTATTCAACATGTGGAGTAACGAAACTTGCCCAAGGCATCGCCCTGCCAGGAATCGAAACACAAGTCTGACGCTTGAAAGTCGAGGGCTCTAACCATTGAGCTACAGGAATCCACTGTAATGACTAGTTTCCTGTCATGTGGGATTGATGTTGTGCTCATAGGTTTGCTGTACGATAGGAGGCCTTGTAGATCTTGTACAGTTTCCAGATCCAGTGCCCAAAGGAGAATTCAAGATTCAGCGGTGGATCCTCAAGTCTCACTGTAGAGTCCTGTAGCTCAGGGGTTAGAGCACTCACCTCGCAAGCCATAGACTAGGGTTTGATACCTGGCAGGACAAAGCCTTGGGCAAGTTTCCTTACACCACACTTCTGATAATAAGCGATCAAGATAATAAAATAATAATAAATTACTGAAACCACTTCTGATACAAGCTTCACGTTATTTCTTCCCAGTTTCCTTCTCCCCCTTGTCCTGAAGGAGTGTGACTGGTCTGACATTACACTGGGCTCCCACTGCACCAGCAGCCCTCCCCGCCTGGCTTCTCACCCCAAGAGAACATTTCATGTCTGGCTTGAAATCATGAGCCGCCACATCAAACCGTTCACCACCATTGCACTATTTCATAACCAATCAAGCTTGTGATTTCAGTAAATGCAGCGACTGTGAACAGAGAGGATTATTATTATAAGTGGACTGAAGGCTGAATTCATTCCCATTATCTTCCAATCCAGAGATAATTATTGTGCCCATGTTTGACATCGACACAGACAATAAGATAGACTTCCTTAAATGTAAGAGAACAGAGAGGAAAGTAGGAGGAAGGACACATCGACAAGTGATAAAATAGAAAGAAAGTGATTAATATTGCCAGGAACATAATTTTTTTAATATGAATATATCCACATCAAAATGCATGTTGAAGTAACAAGAGGATTCACGCCTTCATGCCCATATGTGATGTGAAATCAGGATTGAAAGAGCAGGAAACAGGGAGTAATCATCTGCAGATGATCAGAACATCACTAAACTATAGGAAATAATAAATATTTTAATTAAGGCACAATGTTAATTATTGCACATAAAATAAACAGTTACTACATTTTATAATGCATTTTGTGTAGTTCCTTTAGACATTTCAATAACATGAAAAGGCATTATGTCAAATGCAAGGTTTATGATCAAAAACATTATTATGTAAACAAAAGAAAATAATAATTGTAGCACAAAAGACAAAGGTCCATCTGGATTGCCTTCCACCATCCTGGCCGTCACACATACTTGTCATGTCCTCAACAATGTACTGTATCACAAAATATTATTTTCAAAATTAACCCAGGGCTTCTATTTTTTTCTGCTGCCACTGTTTCCCTAACTTTAACAGTCACTCACTGAAATAGGGTTCCCGTAGGTTTGTGTTGAACTTACCAATTACTCCACTCACACACACACACACACACACACATTAAAGGAAACAATTCATGAGGCTTCTGGGTCGGTGCTGGGGCTAATATTATTGACACTTATATTAATATGAAGTTGCTGTCAATGCCGAATGTATAGGGTACAATTATTGATCTGTGCAGGTCCAAGGGAATGTGAGGCGTGACTCCCCTCAGTCCTGTAGCTGTTGGTCCATTCTCCAAACACCTGGCCCCAATGCCCCTTGTTAAATAGCGGTCACTGGGGACTGAGGCCAACTGTCCATCCGGCAGATCTTTGTCCCTCGGTTATTGGGCTCAAGGGTCAGTTCTGACAATTGCCCAGAAACATGAGGTCCCTGATATCTCTCAGTCTGTTGCTGGCTCTCTTCTCCCGTGAGCTCTATTATTGGGACAAGTCTGACTGTGTGTGTGTGTGTGTTATTCTCTCTGCAATGTCACAGAGCCGGGATATCTCACAATAATTAATCTTCGGTCATTTGTTCTTTACAGGTGTCCAGGCCGATGTGGTGCTGACACAGCCGTCGTCTCTAACCGGGAACCTGGCCAGGCCCTGAGACTCACCTGTAGAACCAGCGGGTTTGATCTCAGCAAATATGGCATGAACTGGGTCCGGCAGGTTCCTGGGAAGGGGCTGGAATGGCTGCTCTACATTTCGTACACAGAGGTGTGGTGAGTAAGGAAACTTGGCCCATAACACTGCCTGGAATAGAACCCAGGTCTCTCGTTAACAAGGTGAGCTACAGGAATCCACAATCATGATTTCTGGCATCATCAATACTTTTCTAACCTCACTTGTTGTGGAACTCTATTCTCTCAGTGCCCTGAAAGCTGAGGTGGTCGGTTGTTTGAGTTGAGGAGGTCCTGAGTGTAATTTTTGTTGCTGATCATGAGTCAAACTGTGTATTCATACAATAATCCTGGTGGAAACGTGAGACATTATTTGTAATCAAATGAGGTGAATCATCCATCTATCCGACCGTCCGACCGTCCGTCAGTCAGTCAGTCCGTCAGTCAGTCAGTCCGTCAGTCAGTCAGTCAGTCAGTCAGTCAGTCAGTCAGTCAGTCAGTCAGTCAGTCAGTCAGTCAGTCATAGGAAATGATCATGGTGGAGACACTGAGATAGATTTCCAGAGGCTGGTGCCTTGTCAATAGAGAATACCATTGGTGACATTGAAGTGATGGGGCAGACACATTTCAACAGTGGGCGAAACATTTGTGCATGTAAATGTGATATATAAATATTATTTATCACATTACCTGTTGTCGTAACGAAAGAAACAGATTTGTTCCCTACAATAGTGTTGGAATGTCCTCCCGACGTGAGCGGCTCTATACATATGTAATACATATGTGGAGCCCTGTAGCTCAGTGGTTAGAGCACTCGCCTTACAAGTGTGAGATCTGTGTTAGAATCCAGGCAGATCAGGGCGAAACCTTGGGCAGGTTTCCTTACTCCATGTGCCCAATAATAAGCCGTCCAAAAAAAACCACAATAATAAAAATGGGTCATTTCAATCCATGGCTGGTTGTGGGACGCTGCTGAGTGCAATTGGCTGCTACGATTCACCCAAAAATATACAGTCAATTCACCTTACAGTACATTCTGTGAAGCAATTTGGCACGTTGATAAGATGTGAAAACGCAATATCAAATGCAAGGATGATTAATATTATTAATTGTTGTTGTTGTTGTTTCCATCACCAATACTTTTCCTGAAATATTCAAAAAAAATTACAAACACACCGGAGGCTGCTTTCAATTCTCAGCTCTGTGGTTTCAGTTGGTTAAACTCCAGCAGTTCCCCAAAGCTCACACTCTGGTTCCTCAGCCTTGGGTCTTGCTGACCTGGTCCAAATACTGTCTGGAATCAGGTAAACAGGATGTGTCCTCCTGGTAAAGCTTGTTTATTCCATTCCAAACATAGCAATTCCCATGTGTGGGTAGTATGGACCTCACTAACTTGCTTTAAGCTTGATAATGGGTTTGTGACACCCAGCTGACAAGATGTTATTATAGGTCATAATTATTTATATATTTCATTAAGAAACTTTGATACATAAATACCGGATATATTTTATTTGAAGGTGGGTATGTGATGAATTATGAAGGCTTAGATATTGGTCTCAAAACACGTAGAGTTGATATTTCATTGTTTACTTACAGAAAATCAACATTCGATGTAAATTTCTGTGGCTCGATGTGGAGTTCTGTAGCTCAGTGGTTGGTGTACTTGTCTTAACAGTGAGATATGTGGTTGTGTTTCCCAGAGGGTCAGGGTGAAAACTTGGGCACGTTTCCTCACTCCACACGCCTGGTCATAATCCCTCATAAAAAACAATAAGTAAATTGGTCATTTCAATCCACTATCGTTTGTGGGATACAGCTGCAAGCAATTGGCTGCCACGTTTCGCCCACCAATGTACAGTCAATAATTACGTTTTATACTGTGAGGTGCTTTGAAATGTCTAGAAGATATGAAAAGGTGCTATATCACGTGCAAGGATTGTTATATTCAAAGATTATGAAGAGGCCACAGCTGCCGATTCACTGACAATCGCTGACAGTAGAAATGCAAAAGTAGTTAGTTGCGTAAAGTGGTTGCATTATCATGATTAGACAGAGGATCCTCTGACTCTGTGGATTCCTATTGTGTATTACATTACTATGAGGCCAAGATAGTGCAGTATTGTGAAAGAGTTTAGGAAATATGATTTTTTTTTCAGATATTGAATTAAAAAATAATTTGCGCCCGAAATTTCACACTGTGCAGTCGTGTAGCTCAGTGTTTAGAGCACTCACCAAGTAAGCCAGTGACCTGGATTTGATTCCCAGCAGGATGAAACATTTTGCAAGTTTCCTTGAGCCACACACCTCTGTTTACATAGCAGTGTGAAATTCTCATGTGAAAACACTATTGTTTATTCACTGGTCTGGAATTAATTGCATTCATTACAATCATTATTCAAGATGTACCATCACATTCACTATAAGTACAAATTTCTCTCAGTGTGAGCTCAGTGAGTTGATTGAAGCCTCCAATTCAGCAGGAAAACCAGTTTTACACCAGAGTGTAAATCAGGGCATGGAATTTCCAACAGTGTACGCTATAGCAGCTATTTACTACCCCATTCTGGTAGCATTTGCAATTCCGGGTAATTCTATTTGTTTTCATGGAATGGCAATTGTGAAGAGACTAGTTCAATTGGCATTTTGTATAGTGGCTTATCATGTCTTCTAGAAATCTCAAAACAGTTCAAAATATATACAGCAAAGTGAAATGACTTTGTAAATGTGGGCGAAAGGAGAGAGCTAATTGTGTGTTTCCGTGTCCTACAAACTATCCTGGATTGAAATGATCAATTTTATTAACTGTTGATAATGGATTATTAACCAATGGTGGAGTGAGGAAACTTGCTGAAGGTTAGTCCTGACCTGCCTGGAATTGAACACAGATGCATCGCTTGGTGAATGCTCTAATCACTCAGCTTCAGGACGCGGTTACAGAAATGGGGATAACCAGGGCTATGCATCTGAATGTACAACTTGATCTGAGAGCTGGTGCAGACTCAAAGAGCCAAAAGATCTCTGTTCTCTTGGAAATATATGTGACAAAATTACATTTATAGAGCGCCTTTCACATTGGGAGGATGTCCCAAGGTGCCGAACAGTCAGGTCGGGAACAAGTAAGGGAGTGCGGCAGGGTAGGGGGGTTGGGCTTTAGAGAGTTAGGAGGGGAGGGAGGGAGTTGGGAGGGCAGCAGATGGCATGGTAGAAGAGCACCAACCCTGAATACCGGCATTGAAGGAAGCAAGGTAGATGCAGATGCAGGGAAAGTTGGATGGACTTCCAGAGTGTGGGGGCAGAGATATTGAAAGCCCATGCACCGTTTGTAGGGCGGGTCGGGTAGGGGACATGGAGCAAACCGGAGCCCACTGAATAGGGTGGTCTGGTAGTTTCATAAGCGGACAGAATGTCGAAGAGATAGAAGGGGGCAAGGCCATGAATGGCCTTGGAAGTGAGGAGGAGAATCTTGAATTTTATCCTCTGGGGATGTTGAGGCAATGGAGCCGGGCAAGGGTGGGAGTGATGTGGTCACAGAACTTTGTGCTGGAGAGTACATGAGCTGCAAATTCTGGATGTTCCACAGATTGTGAAAGAAAGAGCCAGAACCAACAGTGAGGAGGGAGTTTCCATAGTCGTGCCTTGATGTGATGAATGTGTGGACAATGGGTTTGGTAACCTGACGGTTGAGGCAGTTCTGCCATCTGGCAATATTGCAGTGGTGTTGATATGGGGGAGGCAGGACAATTAAGGGTAGAACAAGACACCCAGGCTTGGGTGACTTCAAGAGATGGAGAGTGTAGCATTGGAAGCCGATGCTGCCAGTGCCTGAGTTGTGGAGTTGCTGACATGATCCAATCAGGAGGAGAAAGGTCCATTACATCATGGGAAGATTTCTTGATGTGATAGTGGCTGTTATGAAGAGGATGGGAACGATTTGGATGAAAGGGACAGGTTGACTGTGTCGGCAAGTGGTAGGGTAAGGAGGCGGAGCTGGGTGGTAAGGAGTCGAGTCGGGATGGGATTCAGGGAGCAGGTGGTGGACTTCGTGGAAGATATGTTTGTGATGACAGGGGATGGGGAGACAGGTTCTCCCCATCGTCATCTATTCTGAATGTGTTGAATTAGGGTCAATGAATAAACGAATCAATGAATCAATCAATCAAAATTTACATTTATATCACGCCTTTCATGTCAAGAGGACGGCCCAAGGCACTGTACAGTTTGAAAGGGGCAAGAGCATGGGGGGAGGGATCGGGGAAAGATGAACACGAGTAGGAAAATTAACTGTATATTTGTGGGCAAAACGCAGCAGGCAAATTGAACAGAGCAGGGATAGGTAGATGTTGGGGTGTGGGAGGGTGGTGTGTGGGGGTAGAGGTTGGAAGTGTGATGGCAGCGAAGTGGATTCGCTCGATTTTGTACTCAAGGTCATCCAGCATCTCCTCACAGTGGGAGTTGGAGGATAGAATCTGAGAGGTGGACGGGGAAGGGCGGAGGAGCTGATTTGTTGTGGAGAATAGGAATTTGTGTTTGTCCTGGATTATCCTGGAGTAGAAGTACAATTTGCTGGAGACCAGAGCAGGGAGGTAGTTTTTGGTGTGCCAGATATGCCAGTGGACCATTAGACCAGATTTGAGACGGGTACGTTCAGTGCCCGACAACTGATCTTTGAGTAACTGGAGGTGGCTGGTGAACTAGGGTGAGGTTCAAGAGTAACACTTTGGAAAGTATCTGGAGAAATAATTTAGCTGATTTTTTAATGCAGGCTTCCTTACAACAAGGCCACAATTCGAATCTGTATGAAAGGTTTGCTAAAGGTTTGAGATATGGACAATGTTCTCAAGGAATTGAATCAACTCAAAGGATAAGCAACCAAAAATGAAACACCACTAAGCTCCTCATCTCACACCTGTATTCACGTGAATAATTTTTCCTATTTTCTTACTTTCACACAGTTAATTTGCTGGCGATTGTGATCCTGTCAAGAGGAAACTGTGGTCTCTCAAAATGCATCACTTGCTATCTGGTGGCCATGGCAGCCACGGATCTCCTGGTTGTATTCGTAGATGTGTTGTTGAACAAAATTAACAATCTGTATTTCCCATTAAGTTTCTTATTCTACACTCCAGTGTGTAGTGTTAGACTTGTGTTGCTGGTTGCAGCATTTCTCATGTCTTTGTGGTTCACTGCTGCTTTCAGTTTTGACCGATTTGTCGCCATTTGCTGCCAAAAGCTGAAGCCAACATATTGCACGGAGAGAACGGCGACAGTGGTTATTGTAACTCTGTGTGTTATTTGCTGCTCAGTCAGCATTCCCTGTTACTTTTCACTTGTTCCTCAGTTGATAATTAACAATACCCCGTGGTACTGTGTCTTCAAACCAAACTTTTATACTTTGCTCACCTGGAAATTATACGAAAGGTTTATGCGTGTTTTTAATCCACTGTTTGTGTTTGCTTTGATTTGCCTGTTCAACATTATGATTATCAGACACATTCTGATGGCCAGTAAAGTCCGCAGGAGGCTTCGGGGTCAGAGAAATGCTGAGAAAACAATTGATCCCGAGTTGGAAAACCGAAGAAAATCCATAATTTTACTGTTCGCCATATCAGGCAGTTTTATAGTTTTGTGGACAACTTATGTTGTACATTCCGTCATATGGCAACTTTCCAATTTTGATTATAGCGAAACATTGGTCAATAGCACCCCATATATTGTCCAAGATACCGGATTCATGCTGCAAATGTTGAATTGCTGTGCAAACACCTGTATATATGCTTTAACTCAGAGTAAGTTCAGAGAGGAGTTTAAGAAAGGGTTCATTTATCCCTTTCATATCATTGCGAATCTAATGATAAAACAGCAGGAGAAAACGGTAGGAAAGTAATTGGCGACAAACGCGGTTCAACTTCACGTACATTGGTGACTATCTTCACAAACAGGGAAACTTTCCAACATTACTGTAAGCTCTGTAGTTAATGTAATAAATTAATGTATCAATTAGATTAACAATAGATATTTGAGATATGTGATTGGTCGTTCGCTTGTGTTGGCAGCTGGTACTAGTGTAGTTTTGTTGTTGTTGTTGTGACCGGCTTCACAATGATGGGAGCTGGTTGTGACCGGCTTTGCAGAAGAGACAACAAACTGGTTAAAGTTGACAAACCGTTTCCCAGGCCTTATCGGTGTGTTTCCCATGGAGAGGTGGTCTGCAGGTGGAGAGACAGCTGAGCAACATTTAGTTTTGCAGATGAATCCTCTTGCAGAAGAAACTGGGTGAAAAGATCACCTGATGAACATAAAAGGGGGGATCGAAGAAAGGAAGATAGTGGAAAGTGGAGTCGCCATTGCAGCTTCTGAAGAAGGAACAGTTAAGACTAAGTCAGACCATCGATGTTGTAACAGCATGGCTGTCCGACATTGAGTCCTGGACGAGGGACAACTTCCTCCAATTGAACGTAAGCAAGACCGAAGCCCTACTCATTGGCTGACGCCAGCGCATCCACACATCGGGCGCTGCCAGCCTCAACATCCAAGGCTGTACTCTCCACCTCACAAAGCCAGTCAGGAACCTCAGCATCACATTCAACCATAAACTCTCCTTCCTCCCCCACATCCGTGCCATGACCGGCACCGCTTTTTTCCACCTGCGCAACATTTGCCAGGCTCCACAACTACCTCACCCCCCAAGCTGCCGAAACACTCGTGCCCGCGTACATCACCTCATGGCTGGACTACGGAAACTCTCTCATCATCGTCCTCCCCAGCTCCTCCATTCACAGGCTGCAGGTCATCCAAAACTCTGCAGCCCGTGTACTATCAACAACAACAACAACAAATTACATTTATAGAGTGCCTTTCACGTCGGGAGGACGTCCCAAGGCGCTGATCCCGCACCCGCCTCCGTGACCACATAACCCCCACCCTCGCCCGTCTCCACTGTCTCCCCATCCCCCAGAGGATCGACTTCAAGATCCTTTTCCTCGTTTTCCAGGCCTTACACAGCCTTGCCCTGCCCATTTTATCAGATTTACTCTCTCCCTATAAGCCCACCCAGACCCTCCGTTCAGCAGGACTTGGTTTGCTCCAAGCCCCCCGCCTGAACCCCCCCACCATCGGAGGCCGAGCCTTCAGTTTCTCTGCTCTCACTCCATGGAATTCCATCCCCCAATCCCTCCAACTTCTTACCTCCATTTCCTCTTTCAAGGCCGGTTTGAAGACTTTCCTTTCCGACCATGCCTCAGTTCCCCCCTAATTATTCGACCTCCCCCATGTTTTCTACCGCCTCCCGAACACTCCCCTCCCCTCCCAGCTCGGGTCACACATCCCCTGTGCAGCGCCTTGGGACGTCCTCCCGACGTGAAAGGCATTCTATAAGTCTAATTTGTTGTTGTTGTTGTTGTTGTTAAGCCTTAGAAAACTGTCAACACGTTTACTGATGCTCCCAAACTATGTAACAGTGCTGTTGTACTGGGATATTGTTTTGCTGATTGAAAGGGCTGCTGTGCCTGAATACCTTTTGGTGGACATTAAATTAAACATAAATTGCACATTATTCCTCCATCTCTTTGGCAACATTGGTTTGTTGAACATAAATCATTGTGAGCTGTGGGTCATTACTGAAGCATTGTTGTGATGTATACTTTTAATTAGTTATAAATATTACTAATCTGAATTCACATTCATGTTTTTCTGTACAACACTTGTGTCATTCTGTATTTCACCAGGACATCACAGGACTAACTAACCCTTACATTATCAGGAGATGATGTACTGTTTCCTTCCAAATGTAGTAACAGTGACAACAATATTAAATTGATAAAGAGCCTTTCATGTCGCAAGGACGTCACAAGGCACTGAACAGTCAGCATTCGGGAACCAAGCACAAGGGAGGGGTGGGATAGAGGCAAGAGGAGGCAGAGAATTGGGAGCACAGCTGGAGTTACAGAGTGTGGGATGGCTTAGTCAGGGTGGCTGCAGTCGGACAGCCGGTGGCATCTGCCATGGTGAGCGCAATGGAGAATTTGAAGAGTGGGTCAGAGGAAGGCTGTGGAAAGGTCAAGCAATAATAGGAATCAGAGCTGTTGGAGGGAGAGGAGGTTAGATTGGGAATAGTGGATTGTGGGGGACAGGGACAAGAGCATTTTGGGGAAGCAGTGCTATGACTAGGATCAGACAGTGTTGGAGGGTGGGGGAGAGGTGGGCGGTGGTTGTCAGTGAGGCAGGGTTTGCCCTCTGGGCTGGTGTGGATCATAACGGCTGTTTTCTCAGTGAGTCCAGGGCTGGGAAATTCTAATGAAGTGGGTGTGATGACATCACACGGCTGTCGGTTTCCGGTTGGTTGAGGCCTCAGTGATTCAGTGATTGTGGTGATGGTGCTTCAGACCAGCCGAGGGTGAGTCCCTGGTCATCTTTGCGGCCTCAGGCCTCGCGTTGGTTCTTGTGGCCATTGAGGTTGAAATCCACAATGATAAAGTGGCCAAAGCCTCGGGTCAGCCTGGCCACAGGTCCTCCTTGCCTGTGAGACGCTCCAGGCGCTGGTTCTGATCATGATTCAGGTCCTGCTTGACTGTGACCGTGGAATTCTCTACCACAGGAGGCTGTGGATGCTCAATCCTTGAATATATTGAAGGTTGAGATTGATAGATTTGTAAAGGAAAGAGGGATTTAGGGATATCAGGATAGGAATGGTAAAGGGAATTGGGTTAGTAGATCAGCCATGATCTTATTATGTAGTAAAACAGGCTTGAGTGGCTGAGTAGCCTACACCTGGTCTTATTTCTTATGTTATTATTTTCATGTTTGGTGTTTTTTACTGAAGTTACACCCGCACCAAGATCCACGACCACATCACCTCGCCCGGCTCCATTGGCTCCCCATCCCCCAGAGGATCTAGTTCAAGTTCCTCAGCCTCAATTTCAAGGCCATTCATGGACTTTCCCCTCCTATCTTTGTGACATACTATGAATCTGCCCTGCCCTACATTCAGCAGGCTCCAGCCTGCTCCATATCCCTCACCTGTCATGCTCTACCATAGGTGGTTGGCCTTAAAGCCTCTCTTCCCCCTCACTCTGGAACCCATTCCCAGAGTCCCTTCAACTCGCTCCCTCGCACACCTCCTTCAAGGCCGATCTCAAGCCTGTCCACTGAATGTGTCTTCTGCTGCTCTCCCAACTCTATCCCACCCCTCCTAACTCTCTCCCTCCTGTCTTAACTCTCTCCTGTCCCTTTGAACTCAGTCCAGCCCCTTCCCACTACATTGGCTCAGGTCCTGACCTGACTGTTCAGCCCCTTGGGACGTCCTCCCGATATGAAATGTTCTCTATAATGTCACTTTGTTGTTGTGGTGGCCGCCCAGTAAAAGTGTGTCTGTGACACCGGGCATCACAGAGCACATACTGTGGGCACACACTGCAGTTACACCTGGTGGCCACACCCGCTGACTGTGGCGCTGTGGCGTCCTGCACAGACAAATCTCAACAGTGACAACAACAACAAAATGACATCTTTAAAGCACAGAGTCCTCCCACAGGAGCCCTCCCAATGGTCATTGTGTATATGGTGAAGACTGAGATTGATAGATTTGTAAAGGAGAGAGGCATTCAGACACAATGGGCTGAATGGCCTCCTCCAGTGCTGTTTAATTCTATGATTGAACACATTTTATCTATTAATATTACTTTTTATTCTACCATTACTGATTTACCAATCACAGCCACTTGAGATGACCTGACAGCTGCTGTTGTTGTTGCTGTTGGAGTGAAGGGCAATAATGTATGAAAGGTCAGGCTGTGGGCTCTGTGGTGTGAGGGCAGGAAGCTGATCACTGATTGACTGCAGACAATCACAGCTGCTTCCTGACAATTGTGCTGTGAGTTTCTGCCCCACCTAAAGGCAGCTTGAATGCGTCTTTCCAGCAAGAAGACTTTAGATACAAACAGCAGCATCTTGTGTAGGGTTTTGCAAATGAGCTGATCTGCAACTTAAACATCTGTTCCATAACATCTGTAGACTCCTCTGAATTTCCTGTCAACTCAAAGTCTTGAATTGTAAGTATGAAAAATAAACCCCAAACAATATGTAAATACTTCCATATTTCTCTTGGTTGATATGTAAAGCCAGCATCTCTTATTGATATTTTAAAAGCTAAAAATACTAAAGGCGAAACAAAAAATGTGTTGACAGGCACATTCAGGTGATAAAAATTCATATCACAAGCTCAGTGTAGGATGTGCTGCATGTTATTTTCTGGGTATTTAGTCTGTACATCTGTGCCACATTACACCAGCGATACACTGGAAAATATTAACTGGCCACTGTTCAGATATGCTATCACTAGATGCCACTGTCAGAATGCAACTCTTTGCAATCACACTTTTTATGGAGTGAACAGACTCAGGAGGCCGTAGACAGAGTTATTTTGTGAGGTATTATTATCAAGCGTGTGGAGGAAGGAATCTTGTCTAACGTTTTGCACTGACTTGAATGAAACCCAGGTTTGTGGACTTCCAGACTGTGTCTCAAGGAATATACTGTAAACTGGATTGACTCCATATTTGTCAGCGAAACGCGGCAGCCAATTGCAAACAGCAGTATCCCAAAATAGTCTTGGATTGAAATGACCAATTTATTTTTCGGTTTCTTTGGGATGCATTATGTGGATTAAGGAAACTTGCCCAAGCCATCACCTTGCCTGGAATTGAAACATAGGTCACTCGTTTGAAAGTCGAGGGCTCTAACTATTGAGCTACAGGACTCCACTGTAATTAGTTTCCTGACGTGTGGGATTGATGTTGTGCTCTGACAGGTTTGCTGTAAGATAGGAGGCCTTGTAGATCTTGTACAGGTTCCAGATCCAGTGCCCAAAGCAGAATTCAGGAATCAGTGGTGGATCCTCATGTCTCAGTGTGGAGTCCTATAGCTCAGGGGTACACACTCAACTGCACTCATCTCGCAAGCCAGTGACCAAGGTTTGATTCCTGGTAGTGCAAAAACCTTGGGCAAGTTTTCTTACTCCACACGTCTGGTAATAATCCATCAAGATAATAAAATAATAATAAATGACTGAAACCATTTCTGATTCAAGCCTCAAGTTATTTCTTCCCAGTTTCCTTCTCCCCCTTGTCCTGAAGGAGTGTGACTGGTCTGACATTACACTGGGCTCCCACTGCACCAGCAGCCCTCCCCACCTGGCTTCTCACCCCAAGAGAACATTTCATGTCTGGCTTGAAATCATGAGCCGCCACATCAAACCGTTCACCACCATTGCACTATTTCATAACCAATCAAGCTTGTGATTACAGTAAACGCAGGGACTGAGAACAGAGAGGATTATTATTATAAGTGGACTGAAGGCTGAATTCATTCCCATTATCTTCCAATCCAGAGATAAATATCGTGGGCATGGTTGATACTGACACAGACAATAAGATAAACCTCCTCAATGGTAAGAGAACAGAGAGTGAAGTAGGAGTAAATGGAAAACACATTGAGAAGTGATCAAATAGAAACAACAAGATTAAAATTGCCAGGAACATAACAAGTTTATTTTAATATAAATATTAAAAAATCATACAATTATAATTTTTTTAACATTAATATATCCACATAAAAATGCCAGTAGAGGTAACAAGAGGATTCACACCTTCATTCCCATATGTGATGTGAAATCAGGATTGCAAGAGCAGTAAACAGGGGATAATCTACAGATCAGAACATCGCTAAACCACAGGAAATAATACATATTTTAATTAAGTCACAATATTAATTATTGCTCACAAAATACACAGTCACTACCTTTACAATTCATTCTGTGATGTTCCTTGAGATGATTCATCAATGTAATGAGGTATTGTTTCAAATGCAAGGTTTATGATATTAACAATTATTATTATAAATCATAGAATCATAGAATTTTACGGCACAAAAGGAGGCCATTCGGCCCATCTAGTCTGTGCCGGCTCTTTGAAAAGAGCGATTCAATCCCATTGCCCTGCCCGCTCCCCATAGCCTAATAGACCCGTTCTTCCTAAATAAAGATCTAATTCCCTTTTAAAAGTTGTTATCGAATCAGCCTCCACCACCTTTTCAGGCAATGCATTCCAGATTCGAACAACTCGCTGAGTGAAAAAATTTCTCCTCAGCTCCCCTCTACTGCGCCTTGAAACTATTTTAAATCTGTGACCACGAGTCACAGATTCACCCACGAGTGGAAATAGTTTTTCTCTATTTGCCCTGTCGAAACCCCTCATGATCTTATAAACCTCTATTAGGTTTATAAGATCAGGTTTATAAGAATAAGAATTGCAGCACGTCAAAATACCACGGTCCATCTGGATTGCCTTCCACCATCCTGGCTGTCACACACACATGCCATGTCCTAAACAATATACTGTATCACACAATCAATATATCTCATTGATTTGGTAAAACAATCTGCTTCCAACATCTACTTAACTTTAACAGTAGCTCAGTGAAATTGTGTTCCCGCAGATATGTGTTGGACTTATTGCTCTACTACACAAAGACACAAGCATAGACACACACACAGTCACTCACTAGCATAGAAATACACACAAACACATACACACACATACGTTAAACAAAACAATCCACAAGGCTTCAGGGTCAGTGCTGGGGCTAATACCATTGACACTTATGAATTTGAATTCATATTCAAAAATGAAGTTGCTGTCAATGCCGAATGTAAAGGGCACAATTATTGATCTGTGCAGGTCAGAGGGAATGTGAGGCGTGACTCCCCTCAGTCCTGTAGCTGTTGGTCCATTCTCCAAACATCTGGCCCCACTGCCCCTTGTTAAATAGCGGTCACTGGGGACTGAGGCCATCTGTCCATCCGGCAGATCTTTGTCCCTCGGTTATTGGGCTCAAGGGTCAGTTCTGACAATTGCCCAGAAACATGAGGTCCCTGATATCTCTCAGTCTGTTGCTGGCTGTCTTCTCGCGTTGAGACGTCAGCTCGTCTGACTTGTACACATACTAGTTATCTGTAAACCTGCACTATGCTTTCCTTAACCTTTGGTCAGCACTCATGAGCCTGTTTAGCAATAAGAGGAAAACAGGAGCGATGTTATGACTTTTAAGACATACCATGGTTTTGTGTTATTGTGTCTGGCGGACATACCATTGTTCGGTTGTTTGTGTAAACTGACGCCTATACTGCCTTGTTTTTGCATAGAAAGCTCTAGGCTTGTTTATCATATTTTACTACAAGGCTATGATATTATTGTTTATCATATTTTACTACAAGGTTATGATGTTATTGTAAGCTCCAGGCTTCGAGGCCTATCTTGTTATTAGAAAGCTCTAGGCATATCTTATTATTGTACGCTATAGCTGGCTTATGTCTCATTGACTACAAGGCTACGATGTTTTTATGATGCAGTTGCAAGACCATGTTGTTTATAGCCCGGCATGAGTCATGTGGCGAAAAATATATAACTACCCATGTAAAGGTTGCTCTGTGTGTGCACTTGGAGTAGACGGACGAGAGTCTGTACCTAAGGTGTACACCGCTTTGCAAACGCTTAATAAACGTTGTTGAACTACACACCCGAGTCACATATTTGTGAACAGAACCACCAACCAAGATACTGAAACGAACCAGTTTCACACCGTGAGTTCTATTATTGGGACAAGTCTGACTGTGTGTGTGTGTGGCTGTGATTCTCTCTGCAATGTCACAGAGCCGGGATATCTCACAATAATTAATGTTCGGTCATTTGTTCTTTACAGGTGTCCAGGCCGATGTGGTGCTGACACAGCCATCGTCTCTAACCGGGAAGCCTGGCCAGGCCCTGAGACTCACCTGTAGAACCAGCGGGTTTGATCTCAGCAAATATGGCATGAACTGGGTCTGGCAGGTTCCTGGGAAGTGGCTGGAATGGCTGCTCTACATTTCGTACACATCTGCGTCCAACAGTCGTTACACACCTGACATTCAAAGCCGTGTCACTGTTAACAGTAATAATTCCAATAACATCATCGATCTGAACATCAAAAGCCCAACAGTTCACAACACCGCCATCTCTTACTGTGCAAGTGACTCGCAGTGAGAGGCAACTGGGCTGGTCTCCTACAAATACACGAGGGGAGGAAAGGCAGCCCCTCCCACCCTAAACTGAAGGGCAGTTATGGTGTCAATGCTGTGTCTGTAGCAAAGATTAAAGGAAAAGCTTAGATGGATTTCTTATCATTCCAAACCAATACAGTGAACGGTGGTTTGATGGGGGGTGAATGAGCTGCTTATTTGTGCTGTAATATTCTGTGATTTCATCTGGTATGTGACACTGTGCTGTTTGAGGCGGGAAGCACTGCGATTGGAGACTGACTAGATGACAGTTCACAAATATCCTCTTTTTACCAGCTGTTGGACATATTTGTTTTCTGTTTCTGTGGCTGTGAAGAAAGTGTTAGACAGACTCTGTGCCATGCCACAGGAAAATAGTCCATTTCAGTGAATGTTGGCAGCCAGTATAGAGCAGACACTGAGGTCAGTATGTGTATGGGACTGTGTCACTGTGTATACGGGGCTCACAGCATTAACTGTCAATACAAAAACCCTTGAACACCAAACCAGATAATCTCTCCCACTGCTGACGTGTGTGGGTTCCAATTAACGTGAGGAGATTTGATATGTTTATAATGGGGCCTAACACTGAGGATTTTACCAGATTTTAATCGACATAAAAACATAAAATATAATCTTGAATCTGTGGGTGACAAGTGAAGGTGTTTGACAGGAACATTGCAAACTGGCAAAGATACAAACATTTAACAGCTAAACACAGAGCTGTGCAATTGTTTTCAGAACATTACAGAACTATACGGTTCCCGGTATTCAGTTTGGGGAAATCACCATTTACAATAATAAGGTGTTTGTGTGGCCGGCCCTCACAGCAGGTTATTGCAGTGATCAGCACACTGACTGTAGCACTGTGACTACCTTGACTGCTGGGGACAAGGCACCATGGTGACAGTGACTAACGGTAAGAAACAAACACTCACTCACAATGCTGAGTTTGGATTTATATGTTTATTTTATTCTCTTTAACAGCTATTTAATTTAATGACCTGTGAGTTGCCAGGGCTATCTCAGAGTTTAGTGCAAGTTAAATTCATTTCACTGCTATTGCTTTCAACAGCCACTGTTGATTTAAGGATTATTCTGTCCATGTTTAGTTCATTGCTGGTGATATTTGTGGTGGTTAGTGACTGTACAGCTGAAGTTACACTGATGGACTTTCTGCAATGTCTGATCACGGTGACTGGCGGCTGCTGATTTTGGGGTATAATCAGGAATTGTATAAAAGTGTTTGAAACTTTGCCCACATGTTGGGAATCAGAGCCTGAATGTTGTGGGATGAGCGACTGGAAGGTTATCTGATCGGTTCTAATATGTATTTCAATCCGTTATTTAATATAAGGAAAGTGGCTGCAGTTTAAAGAGGCTGATCTGGGGGAGGGGGTGAGTCTGAGAGTAAAGTGGGTTTTTACTGTTGGGAATCTCATTGAAAATACAGCCACTCAATCTGCTCAGATATTACAGAAATAATAGTGAAGGTTTTTATTTTAATTGATATTGGCATTAATGTGTTGCTCACAGTCTCATTCCCTCAGCTGCCCCACACACCAGTCACTATTTCAGTCAGCGACAGTCAGAGTTCAGACTTCATTTCAATTGATTTTAACAGCAATGGAATGAGGCTTCCTAACAGTGCACAGAGACACAAGAGGTCGTTGCTGCTTTATAATCATCAGTTTCCTGTTTTACACCAACTGATCTGCCAAAAATACACAGATTTTATTTGAATAAACAAATAGTAAACTCTACATAGCACAGCTGCAGTGTAGGAGATCCAGCTGTTTATAATAAGAAATATTACATTAGCTATAGCGCTTTTCACATCTTCTGGATGACTCAAAGCATTTCACAGAATATACTGTACAACAACAACAACTTCGATTTATATAGAGCCCTCCACGCTGGACAGTGTCTCAGAGCGCTTCACAATAGCAGATCCTGGCACCAAGCCAGAGGCAGGGGCAGAAAGCATCGGGTCCGTCGCTATGGAAATTTTCCGATTTAGATATATCGATCGGCTCATATCGAGATATACCAAAATATCGTTATTTTCGGGATTTTCATACTGCGCATGCGCGCGCAGCGCGTATTCTGGGTGCGCGTGCATACAGGGTGCGCGCGCATTCCAGGCCTATCTCCTCAGGAGGTAAATATCTTTCTCTCTCTGAGCGTCTCTCACTTTCTCCATCTCTGTGTTTTTCTGTCTGTATCTCTGTGTCTCTCTCATATCCCCCCCATCTCTATCTATCTGTATATTATCACCTCCACCCCATCTCTTCCTCTGCCCCCGACGTCTTTATCCCTCCACCCCAAACCCCCCCAGCCGTCTCTTTCTCCCTCCCCCCCCCCCCCGCCTTCTGTCTCTCCCCCCCAACACCCCACAGCCATCTCTGTCTCCCTCCCACCCCCCAGCCGTCTCTCTCTCCCTCCCCCCGCCCCCGCCTTCTGTCTCTCCCCCCCACCTCCCACCAGCCGTCTCTCTCGACCCCCACCCCCCCACCAGCCGTCTCTCTCCCCACCCACAACACCCCCACAGCTGTCTCTCTCCCTCCCCAGCCCCCACCAGCCATCGCTCTCCCCCCCAACCCCTTGCGTACCTGTATATTGTATTCGAGGACTATGAATACAATATGGCGGCTTTGCACCTCGGTCTGTGCATTGTGTATAGAGATGAGCATTCTGGGTATTGTAGTTCAGTGTGCGCGCATTCCGATTTTTTACCTCGATATATTGATTTTTTTTAATGCCTATATCGGCATCGATATGAAAATTATATCGGGTTTCAGCGATATATTGATATATCGCCGGACCCTACAAAAACTCGGTCGAAGAGAAATGTCTTCAGCTGTGACCTGAAACTGGGAAGAGAGGGGACGAGGCAAAGGGAGTGAGGAAGGGAGTTCAAGAGCCTCGGGGCGTAGTGGCTGAAGGCACAGCTGCCGAGGGTGGAGCGGAGAATTCGGGGGGACATGGAGGAGGCCAGACCCAGTGGAGTGAAGGCAGCGGGTGCTGGTTTGGGGAGAGCGGAGATCAGAGAGATAAGGAGGAGCAGAGGAGTGGAGAGATTTGAGTACAAGGGTGAGGATCTTGAAGTCGATCCTCTCTGGGACTGGGAGCCAGTGAAGTCTGGCAAGGACTGGGGTAACGGGCAGCGAAGCTTGTAGCGGGTGAGTATGCAGGCAGCAGAGTTTGGGATTATCTGGATTTTGTGGATTGTGGTCGAGGGGAGACCGACGAGGAGGGTGTTGCAATAGTCCAGCTGAGAGGTGACAAAGGCGAGGAACAAGGTTTCAGCGGCTTTTGTGGTGAGGTATTGCCGGAGACGGGCGATCCGTCGGAGGTGATAGAAGGCAGTGCTGGTCATGGACCGGATGTGGGGGAGGAAGGACAGTTGGGGGTCGAACCTGATGCCAAGATTGCGCACAGGTTTGGAGAGATTTAGGGGCCAGGCCGGGAAGGTGGAGGAGCTGAGAGCCGTGTGAATGGAGACATGGACGATTGCCAAGGAGTATGGCCTCCATCTTGTCGACATTCAGCTGCTGGAAGTTGGCGTTCATCCAGCCCCTGATGTCTGACAGACAGGCTGACAAAACATCAGGGGACTGGGGTCACAAAGTGAAGTGGAGAGATAGAGTTGGCTGTCATCCGCGTACATGTGGAAGTGTGCCCCATGTCTGCGGATGACATCCCCAAGAGGGAGCGTGTAAATGAGGAAGAGGAGGGGGCCAAGGATGGATCCCTGGGGTACCCCACAGGTAACTGGGTAAGAGCAGGAGGAAAAAGCGTTTGTGCAGATATACTGCTGGCAGTTTGTGAGGTAAAGTGAATTGACTATTTATTTGTGGGTGAAATGAGATGTTTAACACACAGTGACACTGGTCGCTGACAGCAAAATCTGAAAGCAGATTTCAGAGCTGATCAGCTCAAACTACAGAGACTGAGCTGAAGGTGAAAGGCATCAATTTCTCATTTCATTATCAATCTTAAAATACACAGTCATTTCACTTTACAGTAAATTCAGTTAAGTGCTTTGAGATGCCTAAAAGACTTGAAAAGTGCAATATGTAAAATAAGGAATTGGTCATTTCAATCCATGGCTGTTTGTGGGACATTGCTGTGCACAATTGGCTGCCACATTTTGCCAACAAGTATACAGTCAATTCACTTTACAGTTTATTCTTTGAAGCGCTTTGAAATTTCTAGAAGACATCAATGATCTAGACTTGGGTGTACGGAGTACAGTTTCCAAGTTTGCAGATGACACTAAGTTAGGGAGAATAGTAAATAGTGAGGAGGATAGAAGCCATCTGCAATAGGATATAGACAAATTGGTAAAGTGGGCAGACACATGGCAGATGAAGTTTAGTGCAGAGAAGTGTGAGGTGATGCATTTTGGGAGAAGAAATGAAGGGAGGCAATATAGGCTAGATAGTACAATTTTAAAAGGTGTGAAGGAACAGAGAGACCTGGGGATTTGTGTTAGTGACTCGTTGAAGGTGGCAGGACAGGTAGACAAGGCTGTTAAGAAGGCATATGGGATACTAGGCTTTATAAATAGGGGTATAGAGTACAAAAGTCAGGAAGTGCTGACTAACCTCTATAAGACTTTGGTGAGGCCTCAGCTGGAATACTGTGTTCAATTCTGGTCACCACACTATAGAAAGGATGTGAAGACATTGGAAAGGGTACAAAGAAGATTTACTAGGATGGTGCCAGGATTGAGGGACTTCAGCTATGAGGAGAGGCTAGATAGGCTAGGGTTATTCTCTCTGGAGCAGAGAAGATTGAGGGGAGACCTAATAGAGGTTTATAAGATCATGAGGGGTTTCGACAGGGCAAATAGAGAAAAACTATTTCCACTCGTGGGTGAATCTGTGACTCGTGGTCACAGATTTAAAATAGTTTCAAGGCGAAGTAGAGGGGAGCTGAGGAGAATTTTTTTCACTCAGCGAGTTGTTCGAATCTGGAATGCATTGCCTGAAAAGGTGGTGGAGGCTGATTCGATAACAACTTTTAAAAGGGAATTAGATCTTTATTTAGGGAGAACGGGTCTATTAGGCTATGGGGAGAGGGCAGGGCAATGGGATTGAATCGCTCTTTTCAAAGAGCCGGCACAGACTCGATGGGCCGAATGGCCTCCTTTTGTGCCGTAAAATTCTATGAATCTATGAATCTAATCGATGAAAGACGTGAAAAGCACTATATCAAAATTTAAGGATTATTATTATATCAAATGGAAGGATTATTGATTTCATATTCCTTGGTTTACTTATCGTGTGTAACTTTGTGCTGCAGGGAATTGTGACTGTGAGTTACACTGCACCAGGTTTAATGCTTCATGTTGTGATGTGGAAGGACAGTGTGTGAGCTGGCTGGGCAGTTACTGAGAGAGAGAGAGAGAGAGAGAGCTTCGGGCTGAGAGAAAGAGAATATTGAGTGATTTGTGGATTATTGGATGGAAACAGTTTGTGTTTGAGATGTCAGGGATCAGTCTGTGATTGTGTGTTAGACCTGATTAAACAGCATTGAGCAGTGTAATAGCTAATGGCTGAACAGGGATATCTGACAGTGTGTGCAGAGCTGTTGGGAGCTGGGGTCAGTGCGTTACGTTTCTCCCGAGTTCTTCAGAATAACCGGATTCTAAATTCAAATTAATTTGAAGGTTATTATTAATTGGAGGCAAATCTCTAAAGTAAAGATATATAACGGGCTCCCAGTGTTAGGCTAGTCTCTGGCTTTATCAATGGTTTATTACATTTATTTATAAGTAACAAGGCAGTGGCCAAAGGGGCAGGAAACAGACCCACAGATACCAGCGTCACTTGTTGTTCATTGTTAACATCACCTGTGCTGCCTGTCTGCCCGTCTGTCTGTCTGTCTATCTGTCTGTCAGCCTGGGTCAAATTTACTGCAGCATTAAAAAACAGGACGTTTAAATGTCGCAGAATAAATTGTTTTATAAACGTCAGTAAATCAGAAAGACTCAACTATGAAATTTTCAAACAATTGTACAAATGTGTAAATGTATCCGTAGATCTGTGTAATCTTAAAATAAGTATTTATTGGCAAAAAAAAATGTAATTTCTCAATTAATTAATTAACATTTCATTGGAGATTAAATGAATTAAGCAACATTTAAATTTCAGCAGCTTTTTGAAAAGACATAGAGAGCGTACCTATTTAAACCTTGTTAGTTGGAGGAGGTCCAGTAACTATTCTAGCTTGGGATAATTTTTAATGCTATTATAATCACAGAGACACGGTCTGAATCTCCGTGTTTCTAAACTGAAACTCGTCACGTGGTAACTTTAAGATGCTTCTCAGTCGGTGCAGATTCCTGGACAGATATCTCTGCTTTTATTTAACCATTTCACAGCTGAAATGTGACACAGAGATTCATAATTGAGGAGGAATAAATCCTGCTACAGCTCAGGGAACTGAGAGTGACATCCATCAGCAAAGGGACAGGCATTGCTGTGCAGAGTAACAGTTTTTCTCTCACACAGTCACAGCTGAACCAATATTATTATGATCTTATATTTAAACTGTATTTACATTTAAACAGACAATTGTGTCAACTTGGGGCCAATTCAGCTGCTGCTCCCCCCACCCCACCCCTCTGTTTGTTTCTGGAAATACAAATTCATACTAATATTGTTATCAAAATTTCAGTAAACATTGGGAGAAATTTTAAATATCTCAACACACAACTCCAACTAGCCTACATTAGCAGGTATGCAGACAGTCAATCACACAGAAATACAATAATAATCATTATATTAGCTTCAGGATTCCATTACATTGCAGGATTACATTAACATCAAATTCAAGATCCTCGTCCTCACTTTCAAGGCCTTGCCCCCGCCTATTTCTCTAACCTACTATCTCCCTATCAGCTTGCCCACACCCTCCTTTCAGCAAAATCAGGCCTGCTCTGCATCCACTGCCCTAACCGCCCAACCATCGGTGGCCGGGCTTTCAGCCGCTCTACTCCCTCACTGTGGATACTCCATCCCTCCGCCCCTTCGCCTTGCTTCTCCCACCTTGCTTCCTCCCTTTCCTGCATCAAGGCTGGTCTCAAGACCGTCCTTTTCGGCTGCCCCACTAACTCTCCTTCCCCTTCCCCGACCCTCCGCTCGCGCTCGGGTCCCAACCAGACACTGTGGGATGTCCTCCCCAGGTTAAAGGCACTATATAAGGACAACTTTGTTGTTGTTCAGTGCCTATCACTTTGGTGAGACGTCACAAAGCGCTTCACAGGAAATAATATAAAGTGGAGTGATGGTTTTGTGGACTAACCACAGAAGCAAGTTGAGCACAACAATGTCCCACAAAACAGGCCGAGAGTGATTGGGAAATTTATTTAGAGGATTGTTGACCGGAACAACAGGAGAGAGAAAAAGTAGCTTCTGTTTTTGAAAGTGCGGTGGGATCTTTAACATCTAACTGAATTTAGATTTGGCCTTGGTTTCATGTCTCGGCATGCTAGCGTACTTTTCAAAAGGTTTAGGGAAGTCTTGCTGCAACTGTATAGGAAATCTTTTGTTTCTTCTGCGAAGCTACTCACAATCAGCTCCCATAATTTGTGATTGATCACGTCTCCAATATATACATATATATTTGACATATTATTTAACACATTAATTACAGAAGTTTACAAATCTAATTCCCTTTTGAAAGTAGTTGTTGAATCTGTTTCCTCACACTTTCAAGCAGTGTATTTCACTCAACATGAAAGGCGCTATATAAACGTAAGTTTTGTTTGTTTTTGTAACAACTCTCTGTATAAATACATTTCTCCTCATCTACTATGGTTCTTTTGACAATTAACTTAAATTTATGTGCCCTGGTTGCTAACCCAACTCCCTGTAGTAACAGTTTCCACTCTACTAAAAGCCCTCATAATTTTTGAACACTGCTATGAAATCTCCGCTTAACCAGCTCTGCTCCACTGAGAAAAATCGCAATTTCTCGAGTCTCCACATAAATAATCAACCCTGGTACCATTCTGGTAATATCCTCTGCTCCCCATCCAATGCCTTAATATCCTTCCTAAACTGTGCTGCCCAGAATTGGAAACAATACAACAGCTGAAGCCTAACCAATGACTTGGAAAGGGATAGCGGAACCTCCTTGGTTTGGACTGTATGCTTCTATTTAGAAAGCCAAGGATCCCATATGCTTTATTAATTAATAGCTCGATCAATCTCTCCTGATCGTATCTGTGTATGCACCCCCAGGTCTCTCTGCTCCTGTATCCCAGTTACAACTATAACATTTATTATACATTGCCGCTCCTCTTTCTACCGCTCAAAAAGCAACACCTCACATTTCCCTGCATTAAAATTCACCTGCCACGTATCTGCCCATTTTACCAGTCTGCAGTCCACCACCAATCTCCTCACAGTTTGCCACATTCCCACATCTTGTCATCTGCTTTAAAATTTTGCTCTCTCTATACCCAATAGAGTGGACGCAATACTGAACACTTTGGTTGAGTCTAAAAAAAATCACCATCACTACCCTCTGCTTTCTGTCTCCCAGCCAATTTTGTATCCATGTTAACACTGTCCCGTTTATAACATAGGCTTCAATTTTACTGACTCGTCTATTATGCAGTAACTTAAACACAATATCACCTCCATTAACTTTATCAATGCTATCCATTAAATCATTAAAAACTCAATTGGGTTTGTCACACACAATTCAATTTTAACAAATCTCTGTTCACTGTCATTAATCAAGTTAAATGTTTCTAAATTAAAATTTATTTTGTCTAGGATTATGGTCTCCAAATGTTTCCCCACCACTGATGTATACCCATGGCTACACTGGCTGACGGGCCTGTAGTTAACTGGTTTATTTCTGTACGCTTCTAAAATAGTAATCCATGGATTTGACAGTGCTTTTCACATTTTCTAGATGTCTTAAAGTGCTTCACTGATGATACTGTAAAGTGAATTGACTGTACATTTGTGGGCGATTTGTAGCAGCCAATTATGCATAGCAGTGTCCCACAAAGAGTTGTCGGTTGAAGTGAAAAAATAACTATATATTTGTTAGGGATTATTTTCAGAAATATGGAGTAAGGAAATTTGCCCAAAGTTTCACCCTGCTTGGAATTGTACCCAGGTCTGTTGCTTATAAGGCGAGTTCTCTAACCACTGAGCTAGAGGACTCGGTCCTGCATGGGATGTAAGAATTGGTACCTCTCAAACCTCAGGCAATACTCTCATTTACAAGGAAGATTGAAAGATTGTGGCCAAATCCACTGTAATTTCCATTCTAACGTCCCTCAGAAACTGAGGAAGACTTCCACGGGATCAGGTGACTTTTCTACTTTGTGTGCTGCTAACCTCCTAAGTAGCTCCTCTCTATTTTTTATCACATTCAATTTCTCTATCTCCTCCTTTACTGTGACAGTGGCGGTATCTTCTTTTGTGAGGATAGAAGGTACAGTACTCATTCACTACCACAGCCATTCCCTCTGTGTCCACAACAAGTTTTCCTTTTTGGTCCCACCCTTGCTTTGACCATACGTATACTACATATGTGCTGATAGAAGACTCTAGTATTCCTGTTTATGTCACCCACTAATCTTTTCACATCTACACTTATTCTCCTCCAATGGGTTCTCCTCCAGCCCACATACAGTCACGTGCAGCATTCCCCATGACTCTGCCCTTGGCCCCCTGCACTTCACTCTCTACACTCTCCCCCTGGACGATATCATCCATAGACATGGGGTACATTTCCACATCTACGCAGATGAAACCCAACCCTACCTATCCGCATCAACCCTCGATTCCAGGACCACTGGCTTTCTGACTGCATGCCTGTCCAACATTGAGTCCTGGACGAGGGCAAATTTCCTACAACTCAATGTCAACAAGCCCTCCTGATTGGCTCATGTCAGCACCTCTGCACCTCACGCACTGACAACATCAGCGTTCAAGGCTGCTCTCTCCACCTCTCGAAGCCAATCAGGAATCTGGGCATCTTGTTCAACCCTGAACTATCCTTCCTCCCCCAAATCTGCTCCATGACCAGCACAGCCTTCCATCACCTCTGTAATATTGCCAGACTCTGCCACTAGCTCACCCCTCACGCCGCCAAAAATCTCATCTATGCCTTTATCACTTTCATGCTCGACTACGGGAACTCTCTCCTCGTCGACCTCCCCATCTCCTCCCTTCATGGGCTGCAGATCATTCAGAATTCTGCAGTTCATGTACTCTCCCGTACCAGGCTTCGCGACCACATCACTCCCACCCTCACGCGTCTCCACTGGCTCCCGTCACACAGACCATCGAATTCAAGATCCTTGTTCTCACTTTCAAGACCATTCAACGGCCTTGCCCCCGCCTATCTCTCTGACCTACTGTCTCCATATCAGCCACCCGTCCCCTCCATTCAGCAGAATCAGGCCTGCTCCGCTTCCACTTCCCTAACCGCCCAACCATCGGCGGCCGGGCTTTCAACCTCTCTGCTTCTACACTGTGACACTCCATCCAGCATCCCCTCCACCTCGCTTCCTCCCTTTCCTCCTTCAAGGCCTGTCTCAAGACCTTCCTCTTTGATCGTGCCTTCAGCTGTCTGACCAACTCTTCCCCTTACCCCAACCCTCCCCTCCCCCAGCTCGAGTCCCGACCTGACTGTTCAGCGCTTTTGGACGTCCTCCCCGACTTGAAAGGAGCTCTATAAATGCAATTTTGTTGTTTGTTGATCCTTTTGCAATGTACCTCTGCACTTCTATATCCTGTTTGATTCTGTAATGTATTTTCAACCTACATTGATTGTAAACCTTTCATTTTAATTCCAATTTCCATCGTGATCCGGGGACCACCGACATTGGATGCCCTACTGTTCCCCCTCATGGGAATGTGTTTGATGTGCACAATCACTACCTCCCGCTTAAATGCCCCGATTGCTCATTTACCATTTTCCTGTCAATTTTTGTTCCTAATCCAATTAGGCCAGGTCCCTTTTCAACCACCTTATAGTTGAATATCTTCAGCTTTGGAGCCTTCAGCATGGAGTCCAATAGTTCAGTTGTTAGAGCACTTGTCTCACAAGCTAGAGACCTGGCTTTTTTTGTGGGATTGTGAGTGGGGGCAGGGGTGGGGATGATATCAGACAGGCTCACCACCTCCTCCTCCTTCTGAGGATCAGCACCACACACAGACACGGAGAGACACGCACACACACCAAATAGGAACATACTCTCAGAAAGAGACACACATCCACTCAGAAACAGAGACATTCTCACCTGGAAAGGCACACACTCACACTCCAACAACACATTTACACTTGTCTAGTGCCTTCACATCACGAGGATGATCAAAGGCGTTGGACAGCCAATGTTTCATTCCTGAGCTGGATTTGGGGATGGGAACGGTGGAGGGAAAGGAGGAGGGGATTTGAGGTGACCATTGGTGACACCCACCCACTCATAAACACAAAGAAATATCACATACATACAGGCACACACATATTCACAGAGACACTCCAACAAACATATACATATAGAAGAGATACAGACACACTCACAGAGAGACAAACACACAGACAATCACAATGGATCTCAGAGTGTAGCCCATTTGTTGCTTGCACTGTTCATGCGCAGGTGCGTCCAGAGCCACTCTGCCCACAGTGGTGTCAGGTAAACAGCGAGCCCATGAGGGCTAGAAACTATATTTATTCTGGGTTTGTGGCTGGCGAGAGCCATTGTAGCAGGAAACGTGCAGAATCACTTTTCTATTCTCCCAGGTCACAGCTTAATTCACTGGTGACATCCCTGAAGCAGAAACATTCACATGATCTCCAGCTGAGCTGCCCGCTCAGGGTATCTGAGACACATTGACAGCCTAAGTGGAAAATCATTTGCTCCCTCGTGTCTGTGCTGGTGCTCACTCCCCCCCACCTCAGCTCCATTATCACTTTATTCTGCTCGTTCACCATTGTGTCTGTGATGGTACTTTTAGCCACTACATTCCTAACTTCTGCAAATCCCTATCTCAGCCCCTCTGCCTTGCTCACTCTTTGCACATCTTTCAATTCCAACTGAAGACACACGCGTTTGACCAATTCTGTGGTAATCTCCCTGGTGCCTTGCTTTACATCCATCCCCATGATGCTACAGAGCTTTGAGTCCTGTCTGTGCTGCTGCTTGCTCCACTTTGCAGCTCTCTAATCTAACCCCATTTACTGCTCTCTTCCCCATTGGGTCTGTGCTATTGCGTGCTCCCTGCTGGAGCTCTATAATGCAATTAACCTGCATTTTCTCAAAACCTTAAATATTTTTTGTCCCATGTTTGTCTAATTCTCAGTAAACACTACTGTTGGAAGAGCCAGGCATTCCACACTACAACACTGTTTGTAAGGTGTCTCCTCTAAATTACAGCTTGTTTCCTCTTATGATAACCTTACTTTGTGTCCACTTATGGAAAAAAGGATTAAGGGATATGGGGATAAGGCAGGTAGGTGGAGTTAGATTAGAAGATCAGCCATGATTTTATTGAATGGCGGAGCAAGCTTGAAGGGCCGAATGGCCTACTCCTGCTCCTAATTTGTATGTCTTATGTGTCTCGTCACTAATCAGTTGTCATTTGGAGGTTCGGTGTGGAACTTGGTAAAAAGACAAGTTACATTTGCCACATCTTCATTTCCCCAAAGTCTGACTGCTCGCCTTCAACGTGGATTAGTTCAGGTAGAATATGGAGCCACATGGACAGGATGTTACTTTACAAACCAATATCTTGTAGATGAGAAAAACTCCTCCAACACAGGCCAGGCTTCCCAGAGCTGTTCCCACAGTGATCCAGACCTGTTCTCTGCTCACTGTATCCAAACAATGTGAAGAAAATGAAAGAAACAGAGCATCACAATAACTGACAATTACACACTGTAACACATGTAAACAAAAAGCAAAACAAGATACAGTAAAGGCCCGGCACCCTTGGGACCTGGCCAATGCTGGTTAAATGGAATGCCGGATATTCCGGCGGCCAGCTGCCAAAAATGCAACACAAAAATCATAAGCTTTTTTTTAAACATACCATATTAATAATAGACTAAATAGTAACAGAATATTGTATAGATACCGACCAATAAGCAATAAATATCGATTACAGTCTATAAACACAGCACACAATCACAAAGCAAACTTCTACAATGGCGGATGCTAGTGGCTTAAAGTGGTACTGTTGGTTTTTCCTTTTTTTTTCTTTCTTTCTCTACCTCCTCCCCTCTCTCTCTTTCACATACACATTCAGGCAGTCTGGCATCTCATTGGCTCCAAACCCAACCGCACTGCTCTCCTCTTATATCCATCTAAATTAATCAACTCACACCCCCTCCCTCTCTCACCTACCTCTCTCTCCCACTCCTCTCTTTCTCACCCCCTCTTTCTGCCAGCCTCTCTCCTTCTCCCACTCAACTGCCCACCCAAACAGTGTATAAACCCATGATACAGTCAGCCTATACAGGCAATATGTAGTATCCATCGGAGGGTAGGAAGGAGGGATGGAGGGAGGGAGGGAGGGAGGGAGGGAGGGAGGGAGGGAGGAAGGGAGGGAAAGAAAGAGGGAGAGAGAGAGAGGGGAAGGAAGGAAAGAAGGAAGGAAGGAAGGAAGGAAGGAAGGAAGGAAGGAAGGAAGGAAGGAAGGAAGGAAGGAAGGAAGGAAGGAAGGAAGGAAGGAAGGAAGGAAGGAAGGAAGGAAGGAAGGAAGGAAGGAAAAGAAAAAGAGGGAGAGAGAAAAAGAAGAGAGGAATGGAAAACTGACAGCGGCTTTAATAAGAAAAAATGGAAGTACCACTACCGGGAGCATTCAGAACTAATTGTACTGTACTCCCGTGCGACAATCGACTCATTAAATGCGCCACCGAGATTGTGCCAGGTAAGATTTGGTTATTCGAATGGGGACCTTTGTTTTGAGTTGCTGGTTATACAGAAGTTACGGTTGAGGTCAGGTCATGGATAAACAGACTTTTACAGTAGTAAATTTACATTACAGAGTTCATTTCACACAAACCAATGTAGAAGTTGGAATTGGGATGTGCTACCAACATGAAGGCCATACTCTTTGGCTCTCGTCGAATCCCATGGCTCTCATATCCTCCACCGACCTGACATGCTGCCAAACATCTCCAAACTCAAATGCAACTTAGGCATCATGTTTGACCCCCAATTATCCTTCCTCCTCCACATCCAGTCCCTCACCAGCACCACTTTCTTCCATCTCCGACACATCACTGGTTTCCGCCAATATCTCACTCCAAAAGCTGCCACAACCCTGGTCCATGCCTTTATATCCTCACGGCAAGACTATTCCAATGTCCTATTCGATTGTCTTCTCTCTGTAATTAATGTGTTAAATAATATCTCAAATATATTAGCAGATATACATATATGAGACATATCTAATCAATCGTATGTGATAGGACTTAGTTATCATTAGCTTTGCAGAAAAAACAAAAGATTGTTTATCAACAACAAAGTGTTTCAGTCCCCATCAATAATTTTCTCATGGAGAAATGGTCTGCAGTTTGAGAGGGAGCTGTGCTGCATTTGCTTTTGCACAGGAACCATCTTGCAAAGGACAATCATTGATAGGTGACCTAATGAACTGGATAGAGATTGATTCAAGAAAGAAGTATGAGAAAGGATAAACTGGAACTTAGAATCATAGAATCATAGAATCATAGAATCATAGAATTTTACGGCACAAAAGGAGGCCATTCGGCCCATCTAGTCTGTGCCGGCTCTTTGAAAAGAGCGATTCAATCCCATTGCCCTGCCCGCTCCCCATAGCCTAATCAACCCGTTCTTCCTAAATAAAGATCTAATTCCCTTTTAAAAGTTGTTATCGAATCAGCCTCCACCACCTTTTCAGGCAATGCATTCCAGATTCGAACAACTCGCTGAGTGAAAAAATTTCTCCTCAGCTCCCCTCTACTGCGCCTTGAAACTATTTTAAATCTGTGACCACGAGTCACAGATTCACCCACGAGTGGAAATAGTTTTTCTCTATTTGCCCTGTCGAAACCCCTCATGATCTTATAAACCTCTATTAGGTCTCCCCTCAATCTTCTCTGCTCCAGAGAGAATAACCCTAGCCTATCTAGCCTCTCCTCATAGCTGAAGTCCCTCAATCCTGGCACCATCCTAGTAAATCTTCGTTGTACCCTTTCCAATGCCTTCACATCCTTTCTGTAGTGTGGTGACCAGAATTGAACACAGTATTCCAGCTGAGGCCTCACCAAAGTCCTATAGAGGTTAGTCAGCACTTCCTGACTTTTGTACTCTATACCCCTATTTATAAAGCCTAGTATCCCATATGCCTTCTTAACAGCCTTGTCTACCTGTCCTGCCACCTTCAACGAGTCACTAACACAAATCCCCAGGTCTCTCTGTTCCTTCACACCATTTAAAATTGTACTATCTAGCCTATATTGCCTCCCTTCATTTCTTCTCCCAAAATGCATCACCTCACACTTCTCTGCATTAAACTTCATCTGCCATGTGTCTGCCCACTTTACCAATTTGTCTATATCCTCTTGCAGATGGCTACTATCCTCCTCACTGTTTACTATTCTCCCTAACTTAGTGTCATCTGCAAACTTGGAAACTGTACTCCGTACACCCAAGTCCAGATCATTGATGTAGATTACAAACAGCAATGGTCCCAAAACCGATCCCTGTGGCACACCACTGCTCACTTCCCTCCAATCTGAAAAACAGCCGCTCACTACAACTCTCTGCTTTCTGTCTCGCAGCCAGTTGTGGATCCACGCTGCCACTGTCCCTTTTACGCCATGGGCCTTTAATTTCATAATAAGTCTCTCATGTGGCACTTTGTCAAATGCCTTTTGAAAGTCCATGTAAACTACATCAACTGCGCTACCATTATCCACCCATTCCGTTACCTCATCAAAAAATTCTATCAGATTTGTAAGGCAAGATTTGCCTTTAACAAATCCATGTTGACTGTCCTTTATTAGCCTATATCTTTCAAAGTGAAGATCTACCTTGTCCCTGATTATGGACTCTAGAATTTTGCCCACTACCGACGTTAGACTGACTGGTCTGTAGTTACCAGGCTTGTCCTTCTGCCCCTTTTTATACAAGGGAGTAACATTAGCTATCCTCCAGTCCTCTGGCACGACCCCTGTGTCCAAGGAAGATTGAAAGATCGTGGCCAGAGTCCCTGCTATTTGCTCCCGTGCCTCACTTAGTAACCTAGGGTACATCCCATCCGGACCAGGTGACTTATCCACCTTGAGCGACGTCAACCTTTTTAGCACTTCCTCTCTGGTTATAATTATTCTATCCATTTCTCCTACCCTCTCCTCTAATACCATGGCATTGGCTGTATCATTTTCTTTTGTGAAGACAGAGGCGAAGTACTCATTCAGTACATGAGCCATGCCCTCTGCCTCCACAATGAGATTTCCTCCTAGGTCCCTAATTGGCCCCACCCTCTCCTTGACCAACCTTTTACTCTTAATATGTTGGTAAAAAACCTTAGGGTTCCCCTTAATCTTACTCGCTAATTGTTTTTCATGCAGTCTCTTTGCCCCTCTAACTTCCTTTTTTAGTTCTATCCTACACTTCCTATATTCTGCTTGGTTCCCTTCTGAATTTTGAGCCTGGCACTTATCATAAGCCTCTTTTTTTTGTTTGATTTTGGCCCCGATTTCCTTAGTCATCCAGGGAAGTTTGGATGCCTTACATTTCACCTTTGTGGGGATGCTTTTGACCTGTGCCTGAACTATCTCCTCTTTGAACGCTGCCCACTGCTCGTTAGTTGTCTTACCTGCCAATTTTTCTTTCCAATCCACCTTGGCTAGGTCCCACCTCAACTCATTGAAATTAGATTCACAAATCCATGTTCTAGCTTCAGAAGAATGGGAAGATCAAGACTTTGAGTGGAGTAACTGTAGACATACAATGGTACTTGTATATCGAACTGGGAATGGCATAACAATACATGGATACTTTCGGATGTCGAACTGGAAACCATACACCAATACTTGGATACCTATTGATGGATTTATATTTGGATTAATATGGTGATTAAATTGGACTTCAACGTGGATTAGTTCAGACAGAATATGGAGCCACATTTGAGGGGGGATGGGAATGTAAAAAGCAGTGGTCCAGAAAAAGGAGGGATAAGACGGGGGTAAAATACAGAACAGGCTGTCTTGGAGTGCATGTGTGTAAATGCATGGAGTTTAACAAGCAAGATTGGTCAGCATGCTCAAGTTGCTGCTAGGGGATATGATGGACGAGCAGTAACGGAGACCTGGCTCAAACAAGGGCAGGAATGGGAACTGAACATACCTGGCTATAATGTATTCAGGAGGGATAGAGAAGGAATAAATGTAGGCGGAGTGGCAATATTAATCGAAGACACAGTTACAGCCTTAGAAAGGGATGAGGTGCAAGAAGGCCTAAACACACAATCTGGTTAGAGTTAAGGAACAAAAAAGGAGCTGTTACACTGTTATACTACAGACCACCAAATAGTGGGAAGGAGATAGACGAGCAGATCTGCAAGCAAATTTCAGAAAGCTGCAAAGCCAATAGAGTAGTCATAATGGGGGACTTCAATATCCCAACATAGACTGGCAAAATCAAGAGTATCTAATGATGTTGTGATCACTATTGCCCAGATGCCCTCCGACTGAAACCTGCTCCACTTGCCCCATTTCATTCCCCAGAACTAGATCTAGCATTGCTTCCTTCCTCATTCTGTTTTTCGGCCTTCTTGCACCTCGTCCCTTTCTAAGGATGTAACAGTGTAAAGGGCAAGGAGGGAGAAGGATTCCTGAAATCTGTACAGGATAACTTTCTTGATCAGTATGTTTCCAGCTCAATGAGGAAGGAAGCAGTGGTGGATCTAGCTCTGGGGAATAAAGTGGAGCAAATGGAGCAGGTTTCAGAAGGAGAGCATCTGGGCAATAGTGATCACAACATCATTAGATTCAAAGTACTTATGGAAAGGGACAATCAAAGGTGAAGCTTCTCAACGGGAAGAAGGCTAATTTCAGTGAGTTAAAAAGGGACCTTGCCAAGGTGGACTGGAAAGACAGATTGGTAGGTAAAACAGCTAAGGAGCAGTGGAATGCCTTCAAGGAGCAGATAGTTCGGGAACAGAACAAATACATTTCCACAAAGAGAAAAAGTAGGGCATCTAAACCTTCCGGGATGACTAAAGAAATTGGGACTAAAGTAAAACAAAAAAAGGAGGCTTATGACAAATGTAATGCCCAAAATACAGAAGACAACCAAATAGAATATAGGAAGTTGCAGGAGAGAACTGAAAAAGGAAATTAGAGGGGCAAAAAGACTATACGAGAAATCATGAGCAGGTAACATTACAGGGAACCCTAAGGTATTTTACAAGCATGTCAAGAATAAAAAGTTAGTCAAAGGTAGAGTGGGGCCAATTAGGGACGAAGGAGGAAATCTTATTGTGGAGGCAGAGGGCATGGCTGATGCACAGAATGATTACTTTCCATCTGTCTTCACAAAAGAAGAGGATGCATCCAATGCCACAGTATCCAATGAGAGGGTAGAGGACATTGATAGGATAAGTATCAACAGAGAGGAAGTACTAAAAAGACTGACGGTGCTGAAGATAGATAAGTCACCTGGCATGGATGGGATGCATCTTAGGTTAATGAGGGAAGTATGGGTGCAAATAGCAGAGGCTCTGACCACAATGTTTCAATCTTCCTTGGACACAGGGGTGGTGCCAGAGGACTGGAGGGTTGCTAATGTTACTCCAATGCACAAGAAGCAGCAGGAGGTCAAACCTGGGAACTACAGGCCAGTCAGTCTAACGTTTGGTAGTGGGGAAACTTCTAGAGACTATAATCAGGGACAAGATAGATCTTCACTTAGAAAGATATTGGTTAATAAAGGACAGCCAGCATGGATTTGTTACAGGCAAATCTTGTCTTACAAATATGAGTTTTTTTTAAGAGGTAACGGAAAGGGTGGATGGGGGTAGTGCAGTTGAAGTAGTTTATATGGACTTTCAAAAGGCATTTCACAAAGTGCCACATAAAAGGCTTATAAAGAAAATAGAAACCCACAGCGTTAAAGGACAGTGGCAGCGTGGATCCAGAACTGGCTGGGAGACAGAAAGCAGAGTTGTGGTGAATGGCTGTTTTTCAGACTGGAGGGAAGTGTACAGTGGCATCTTCCAGGATCGCTATTGGGACCACTGCTCTTTAATTGATATTAATGATCTGGACTTGGTAATATGGCCATTTGCAAGTTTACAGGCGACACAAAGTTAGGATAAATAGTGATGAGAAGTGTAGCCATCTGCAAGAAGATATAGACAGAATGGTAAAATGGGCAGACACATGGCAGATTAAGTTTAATGTGGAGAAAAGTGAGGTGATGTATTTTGAGAGGAGAAAGGAGGGGAGGCAATATAGGCTAGATAACACAATTTTAAGTGGTGTGAAGGAATAAAGAGACCTGGGGTTTTTTGCTATTTGCACCTGTACTTCCCTTAGTAACCTAGGATGCATCCCATCCAGACCAGGTGACTTATCTACCTTGAGCACCTTCAAGGCCATTCACAGTCTTGCAGCTGCCTATCTCTCAGACCTGCTAACTCCCTATCAGCCTGCCCATCCCCTCCGTTCAGCAGGCTCTAGCCTGCTCCACGTCCACCACCTTAACCACCCTACCATCGGTGGTCGGGCTTTCAGGCTCTCTGCTCCTACACTGTGGAACTCCATTCCGCAGTCCCTTTGCCTCCCCTCCTCCCTTTCCTCCTTCAAGGCCAGTCTCAGGACCTTCCTCTTCGAATGAGCCTTCTCCTTATCTCCTAACTCTTCCCCCTCTCCTACTCTCCTCCCCTTCCCTTTACTCTGACCGCCCACCTGCTCATTTCCCGACCTGATTGTTCAGCGCCTTGGGATGTCCTCCCGATGTGAAAGGCACTCTAGAAATGTAATTGTGTTGTTGTTGTTATTATTGGGTAAGTGAATGTTTGAAAGTGGCAGGACAGGTAGATAAGGTTGTTAAAAAAGCATATGGGATACAAGGCTTTATAATTAGAGGCATAGAGTACAAAACTCAGCAAGTTCTGACTAAACTCTGTAAACTTTGGTTAGGCCTCAGGTCACGTTCTGTGTTCAATTCTTGTCACCACACTTTAGGAAGGATGTTAAGGCATTGGAAAAGGTGCAGAGGAGATTTACCAGGATTGTGCCAGGAATGAGGGACTTCAGTTATGAGGAAAGGCTAGAGATGCTAGGTTTATTCTCATTGAAGCAGAGAAGGTTATGAGGAGACCTAACAGAGGTTTCAAAGATCATGAGGGAATTCAATAGGGTAAACAGGGGAAAACTGTGGGGTGTGCCAGTGACTTGAGGTCACAGATTTAAAATAGTTTCTAAAAGCAGAGGAGAGCTGCAGAGAATTGGTTTCACTCAGCGAGTTGTTCAAATCTGGGATGCATTGCTAGGAAAGGTGGTGGAGGCCGATAACAGAGTTGATAACAGAGTCCTACTCACTCCTCTTTTAAAAGAGAGGTAGATGTTTATTTGGGGAGGACGGGTTTGCGCGGTTATGGGGATAGAGCCAGAGAGTTGGATTGAGTTGCTAACTTCAAAGAGCTGGCACAGACTAGATGGGCCGTATGGCCTCCTTTTGTGCCATAAGATTCTATGATTCTATGTACAGGACTTTACAAACCACACATCTTGTAGATGAGAACAACTGCTCCAGCAAAGGCCAGGAATCCCAGAGCAGACCCCATGGTGATCCAGATCTGTTCTCTGCTCACTGTATCCAGACAATGTGGAGAGAATGAGAGAATCAGAGCATCATAATAACTGACAATTACACACTGTCACACATGTAAAAAAAACACTAAAACAAAATACAATATAAATTTACATTACAGAGTTCATTTCACACAAAGCAATGTAGAAGTTGGAATTGGGATGTGCTAATGACGTGAAGGTCATACCCTTTGGCCCTCGTCGATGTATTCAATCCCACAACTCTCACCTCCTCCAACTAGCTGACCCTCTCCAAACCCATATGCAAGTTAGGCATCAGGTTTGACCCCAATTATCCTTCCACCCTTTACAAAGTCCAGGTTATCCAAAATTCCGTGACCCAACCAAAGATTGCTACCAAATTACCCCAGTCCTTGCATTCTATCTTTGGCTGCTGTACCTTCAGCCACTATGCCACAAGGCTCTGCAAAACCCTTCCTCACTCCCATCACCTCGCACTGTCCTGTTTTCAGCTCATGCCTAAAGACTTTTCTATTTGACCACGCTTTTAGTCACTGTCTTCGCCCTCCCGCTACCTCGGCCCTGGATTCTTTTATTGTGAGGTGCTCTAAATCGCTGTCTGGCGTGGAGGGCTCTCTATAAATCCAAGTTGTTGTTGTTGTTGTTGAAAGGCGATAAATAAATGCTGGGGTTTGGGCGGCTAATACAATAGACACTGATATTTATATTGTGCTTTTCACATCGGGAGGACGTCAAAAGTGCTCGACAGTCCTGGATTGGCCCCCAAGATTGAGGGTGATGTTGGGTTGGGTATAGTTGATTTGGGATTGATTTATTGTTTAGTTTGTAGCTGCCTCTCGCTCTTCACACTGCTCCTCTCTCTCCTCAGACTGCACCTCTCTCTCCTCAGGCTGCGCCTCTCTCTCCTCACTCTGTGCCTCTCTCTCATCTGTGTCACTCCTTTCTCAGTCCGCGCTACTCCCTTGTCACTCAGTGCCACTCCCTCCTCGCCTCTACCTGCTCACTCGTGCCTCTCCATCCTCACTTTCTGCCTACACACAGTGTGAGTTTAGGATATGTACCTAGAGAAAGCTCCTGAGGACATTTGATCAGCTGAAATCAGATAATAAAATCTCGAGTAAATTTACTTACTGGTTATGTTCAGCTGGGTCCCGTTCCCACAGACATCTCCCCACACACAGCACTGATAGGCAGCAGCATCACTGAGTGTCACGCGTCTGACTATCAGAATATAGGTGTTATTGGAGGTGATTCTGGATGCCTGGAGACGCTGATTAGTATATTCGTGATCTGCCTTCATGCCATTTTTATAATGTGTTAAAATCCACTCCCTCTGCTGTCCTGGGAGTTGTCGGTACCAGTGTACATCAGTGTTGCTCACGCTGGCGTTCTCGATGGAGCACTGTAACCGGACCAGGTGTCCCTCTGTGGCACGTTCCAGGGTCGGGGACTGAACCAGGAGAGGAACAGCACCTTTAAGGGAAAAATCATCAATAAATTTCAAACTGCGCTGAACGCTAAAAAGCGTTAGAGGACATAAAGGGCAGTCCAGGTTGTAAACTAGAGCTGAGCTCACACTCCCGTGCAATGGTCAGGGAGCACTGTATTGTTGGAGACACCATCTTTCAAAAGTGATGTAATGTGATGGACATGAAAGATCCTGTGACACTTGAAAATGAGAGTAGATTTTCTGCTGGTGAACTGGCTCACAAACTCCCAGATAACACTGATTATTAACTAGGAGCAGTGTGAATTTAGGGTGTGGCCCGAGTATAGGTGTACTCACTGGTTACATTAAGTTGACTACCATCCGCACAGGTATTGATTTGCACACAGCAGTGATAGACGGCAGTATCACTGACTGACACGGCTGGGAGGATCAGAATGTAGGTGTTTTTAGATGCATCTATGGATGGCTGGAGAATCTGATCGGTATCACTGGAGTTGAGTATCCTGCCATTTTTTTCACGTGTTATCATCCACTTCCTCAGCTGTCCCGGGTACACCCTGTACCATTGAACACCGTTCTGCTCCACACGTGCCTTCTCCATGGAGCACTGTAACTTGGCCATGCCTCCCTCTCTGACAGTTATCAACTTCGAAGACGGAATGAGTAATGGACTGTTCGGAGCTTTAAGACAAAAATTACACTATAAATTCCAGCCCAGCTATTATTCCAGGCCTTATGTACAGATGTTGGAAATCAGAACGAGGGCAACTAATGGAGGGGTAGAGGGAACAAGTTCCAGTGACTGAGCAGTAAGATCCGAAGCTTTGGCTGTCGATGAGGACGTTGGTAGCACGGGTATGCCCAACAAACCCACGTTAGCCAAGTGCAGTGATCGGATTTTCTGCCACCTGCTGCCCCAAACACAGTCCTGTCTCCTGTCGCGGCAGTCAGCAGCTTGTTGTAACCTGGCACTAGGGAGCACAGCGACTGTCTCACAACTACAGTGTGTGTGCTCTGTGCGTCACATATACACAGATACTGACACAACAACAACAACATCAACAAATTTGATTTATATAGCACCCTCCATGTAGGACGGTGTCTCAAAGCGCTTCAAAGTAGAAGATCACGGGACCGATCCATGGGCAGGGGTTGAAAGGTGACCAAGCACACGGTCAAAGAGAAAGGTCTTCAGCTGTGACCTGAAACTGGGAAGAGAGGGGACGAGGCAAACCGAGTGAGGAAGGGAGTTCCAGAGCCTCGGGGCGTAGTGGCTGAACGCACGGCTGCTGAGGGTTGAGCAGAGGATTTGGGGACATGGAGGAGGCCAGACCCGGTGGAGTGAAAGCAGCGGGTGCTGGTTTGGGGAGAGAGGAGATCAGAGAGGTAGGGAGGGTGCAGAGGAGTGGGGGGATGTGAAAACAAGGGTGAGGATCATGAAGTCAATCCTCTCAGAGACAAGGGAGCCAGTGAAGTCTGGCAAGGACTGGGGTAATGGGGGAAGCAAAGTTAGATGTGGGTGAGTATACGGACGGCAGAGTTTTGAATTAGCTGGATTTTGTGGATTCTGGTGGAGGGGAGACCGGCTAGGAGGGTGTTGCAATAGTCCAGTCGAGAGGTGATAAAGGCATGGACCAAGATTTCAGTGGCTTTTGGGGTGAGGTATTGCCGGAGACGGGCGATCCATCGGAGGTGGAAGAAGGCAGTGCTGGTGAGGGACTGGATGTGGACAGTTGGGGGTCAAACCAAGGTTACGCACAGGTTCAGAGAATTTTAGGGGCAGGCCGGGAAGGTGGAGGAGGTGAGAGCCGTTCGAATGGAGACATTGACGAAAGACAAAGAGTATGGCTTCTGTCTTGTCAACATTCAGCTGCAGGAAGTTCGCGTTCATCTAGCTCCTGATGTGTGACAGACAGGCTGACAGAACATCAGGGGACTGGGGGTCGCAAAGTGAAGTGGAAAAGAAGAGTTGGGAATCATCTGCGTACATGAGGAAGTGTGTCCCATGTCTGTGGATAACATCCCCATGAGAGAGCATGTAGATGAGGAAGAGGAGGAGGCCAAAGATGGTTCCCTGGGGTACCGCAAAGGTAACTAGGTGAGAGCAGAAGGAAAAACCGTTTATTGAGATGTACCGCTGGCAGTTTGTGAGATAGGACTCGAACCAGGCGAGTGCAGTCCCACTGAGGTGGATGACAGAGGACAGGAAGTGGAGGACTGTGTCGAAAGCAGCTGACAGGTCCAGGAGGATAAGGAGGCAGAGGGAGCCCTGGTCACAGATAGAGAGAATGTCGTTTGTGACTTTCACAAGTGCAGTCTCTGTACTGTGGGCAGGGCGGAAACCAGACTGGAGAGGTTCAAAGAGGGAGTGGGAGGAGAGGTTGGTCTGTGACACACACACAGACACACATGCGAGTGCACACCCACCTACTTATACACAGATGCATACACACAATTACACAGATACACACAAATACACATACCACCAATCGATTGTGTTTCTATTTCCTAAGTAAACAGTGGAGTAAGGAAACTTGCCCAGGTTCTCTTACTTGCAAGGCGAGTGATCCAACCACTAAGCTACAGGTCTCTCCACCTCTATCTGTTTTTCTCCATCTGGCTTTCTCTCTCACTCTGGGTCTGGATTTTCTCTCTGTCTGTTTGGTTTCTCTCTGTGTGTCTGACTCTCTTTCTGTATGGTTTCCCGTTGCTCTCTCTCTCTGTCTGGTTTTCTCTATCTTGTTTGCTCTCAATCTCTCTGGTTTTCTTTCTCTCTCTCTGGTTTCCTCTATCTGATTCTATCTCTGATCTTCTCCCCCTGCCCTGGATTTGTCTCTCGTTGGTTCTGTCTCACTCTGTCTCTCTCTGCTTCTCTTGGTGCCAGTATGATGCTTGGCTCAATGCCCTGGATCCCCAGCACAGATCCACTGCCTGAGCTCCTGTCTGTCGTTCACTTACCTGCAACAATGACCTCACTCCCGATTCCAATGCTTTTTGTTCTGGCATCATGACAGTAATAGATGCCAGAGGATGCAGTGAACACTTTTTTAAGTGTCAGCCTGAAGAGGTTTCTTTTGGTGTCCCTAAAAGACTGCACACGTCTACCAATTGGGTAAATCAAATTTCCTTCCATTCTGTAATGCTGTAGCAAAAACTTTCTATTGTCTATTTGCCACTCCAGGTCCACGTCAGACACTTTACCGTTCTCAACTCTGCACAGAAGAATCACCATCTGATTCGTTCGGACTGGACAAAATTCCGGAGACTGAACCAGGATTGGAGACCGAACCATTATACCTGTAAGTGAAAACGTTTAAAGGATGAGAAAGAGCCAATCAATATACTCACAACTTCTCACATTCAGTGGCAATCCCACGTTCTGAGTCGTTATTTTAGGAGATGGAAAGAATACGAGTGTCCCAAAATCAATGAGGTATGGTCAGCCTGCTGTCACTGTAGTGGGGCTAAGTAGAGCAGCGTTGGCAAGTATAATAGAGTCAAGGGTGGTGGCAACAGAGATCAGCTATTGACAATAGGGTTAGAGAGTGTTTAAGGAGAAGGGAGAGAGGTGAGAAAGGATTGGAGAGGAAGGGAAGGAGGCTGTGGAGAAGGATAATAAAGATCAACACAGACACACAAAGGTTGTGACATCAGTTATCTCCTTGGCAACATTAACCAGGTAAAGTCCTGTTTAAAGGAACTAACCCTACCCCCATCAACCAAACAGGGACTTACCCACAGAAAGGCAGAGAGTCAGAGAGACAGCTGTGAGGAGCTCACTGGCCATTCTAATCGCTGTGGGCTTCCCTCAGTGAGCTGCTGCTCTCTCAGACCAGGATTCCACTGGGATGAGATTGTGCCCACACACACAGAGTATCAGAGCAGATGGTACATTAATCAATGCTTCCTGTTCGGCCAGTGTCCAGCTCAGAAAGTGGAGGTTAGTGGCTTCTGTATCAACCTGCCCCAATGGTTAGCCCCTAGAGAAAAGACAGCATCACACAGTGAGAGATAGCGCACAAGAGAATAATGAGCGGCTCTAATGCAATCAGACTCCAATGGTCAGTGGTTGTCAGTGTACGATTGATCAATTTGCAGTAATTCTGCTCTGACCTGCCCCATTCCTGGAGCAGGAATGCACACTTGCCCCACACTTCCCTACTACTCCCTTCATGAGTCCCTACTCACAGCACGGAAACGGCTTTCGTCAAGGTGAAAAACAACATCCTTTCCTTCTGTCACCGTTTGAATCCTCATCCTCCTGGACTTCCCTGCCATCTTTGATAATGTGGACCACTGCATTTTGTCCTGTCCTTGACTTGTTCAGGTCTCATCTATCAAACTGTCTTCTATTTGACTCTGCCAATGTTTTTTCTTCCAGCCCCCAAACAGACTTATGCAGTGTTCCTGATGGCCCTGTCACCTCCTCTTCAAACTCCTCCATACTTCTCTCTCCAGTGCCCTCAATGCTCTTGCCCCGTCACCTCTCAAACCACCTCCCAAACCACAAGCCACCGTTGCTCCTAAAGGGTCAGATGCACACAGCCGAATGCACCTGGCTCAAATATGGCCTAACAGCCAAACGGTGAATCTGGTTGGACCACACAAAAAGTTTTCGCTCCATCCTTGCCTCCGCCAAACTGTACTTCTAATACAAGATAATCTGTTGAATAAAAAATAAGGAGATAGAAGAGCAGATCTCGGAAACATGCAAAGCCAATAGAGTAGTGATAATGGGAGACTTTGATTATCTCAACATCGACTGGTAGAATAGTAGTGTAAAGGGCAAAGATGGAAAAGAATTCCTGAAATGTGTACAGGATAACTTTCTTCATCAAGTTTCCAGTCCAACAAGGAAGGATGCAGTGCTGGATCTAGTTTGGGAGAATGAGGTGGGGCAAGTACAACAGATTTCTGTAGATGAGCACCTAGGAAATAGCGATCACAACATCACTAGAATCAGAGTAATTATGGAAAGGGATAAGGAACACTCAAAGGTCTTCACCTTTGAGTGAAGATCTTTGAGTGTTCCTTATCCCTTTCTCTCAACTTGAAGAAGGCTAATTTCAGTGAGTTAAAACGGGACCTAGCCGAGGTGGACTGGAAAGAATGATTGGCAGGTAAAACAGCTAACGAGCAGTGGGCAGTCTTCAAGGAAGAGATAGTTCCTTTTGAAAGTCCATGGGCATAGGGCACTGGTCAAAAACACTCCAACAAAGATAAAATATAGGGCATCCAAACTTCCCTGGATGATGAGGGCAATTGGGGTTAAAATAAAGCAAAAAAAGGAGGCTTATGACAAGTGTCAGGTCCAAGATACAGAGGTCAACAAAGCAGAATGTAGGAAGTGCAGGAGAGAACTGAAAAAGGAAATTAGAGGGGCAAAAAGACTGTATGAGAAACAATTAGCAGGTAACATTAAAGGGAACCCTATGGTATTTTACAAACATATTAAGAGTAAAAGATTGGTCAAGGATAGGGTGGAGCTAATTAAGGGCCAAGGAAGAAATCTTATTATGGAGGCAGAGGGCATGGCTGATGTACTGAATTTGTACATTGCCTCTGTCTTCATAAGAGAAGAGGATGGCTTTTCAAAAGGGGAGTCACGCTTTTCGAGTTTTTTGAAGATGTATCCAGCAGTTTGGATAGAGGGTAACCAGTAGATGTGGTATGTTTAGATTTTAAGAAGGCATTTGATAAATTGCCACACAGAAGGCTTTTGCATAAGATCAAGGCCCACGGGATTAATGGGAACATATTAACGGACAAATGAGTGGCTAACTGGTAGAAAACAGAGAGTAGGGATAAACGGGTCATTCTCAAATTGGCAGGATGCAACTAGTGGAGTGCCACAAGGAACAGTGCTTGGGCCTCAGCTATTTACGATTTACATCAATGATCTAGACGAGGACATTGAATGTAGCGTGTCTAAATTCGCGGATGACACTAAACTAGGTAGGAGAGTGAGCTCTGAGGATGATGCAAAAAGATTGCAACAAGAAATAGATAGGCTAGGGGAGTGGGCAGGTGGGTCGCAGATGGAATTTAATGTGGGGAAGTGTGAAATTATTCACTATGGTAACAAAAATTTAAAAAATTATTATTTTCGAGAGGGGGAGAGGTTAGATAGTGTTAGTATTCAAAGGGATTTGGGTGTCCTTGTAGACCAGTCTCAAAACGTTAGTTTGCAGGTGCAGCAAGCAACTAAGACAGCGAATGGCATGCTAGCGTTAATTTCAAAACATTTAGAGTACAAGATTAGGGAAGTCTTGCTGCAACTGTTTGGTGAGACCGCACCTAGAGTATTGTGTGCAGCTTTGGTCTCCTTATTTAAAAAAGGACATACTTGCCTTAGAGAGGGTGCAGCGTAGATTCAGTAGGTTACTTCCTAGGATGAGGGGACTGACCTGTGAGGATAGGTTGAATAAATTAGGGCTGTACTCTAGAGTACAGAAGAATGAGGGTAGATCTTATTGAAACATGTAAGATTCTTAAAGGAATGGATAAAGTAGACACTGAGGGACTGTTTCCTCTGGCAGGAGAATCTATAACCAGGGGTCACATTCTTAAAATTAAGTCAGCCTTTTAGAACAGAGTTGAGGAAACATTTCTTCACTCAGAATTTATGGAATTCACTACCCCAGAAGGCTGTGGATGCTCAGTCCCTGAACATTATCAAGGCTGAGACTGATAGATTTTTAAAAATAGAGGGATTAGGAGATATAGGGATGGGGCAGGTAATTAGAGTTAGGTCAGAAGATCAGCCATGATCTTATTGAATGGCAGGGCAGGCTTGAAGGGCCAAATGGCCTACTCCTGCTTTTAATTCTTATGGTCTGTGGTCTTAGGATGCAGCCAATGCTGCAGTATTGGAGGAGAGGGTAGAAGAAATCAATAGGATTAGTATAAACAGAGAGGAAGTACTAAAAAGGTTGACGGCCCTCAAGGTATATAAGTCACCCGGTCTGGATGGGATGCATCCTAGGTTACTAAGGGAAGTACGGGAGCAAATAGCAGAGACTCTAGCCACAATCTTTCAATCTTCCTTGGACATAGGGGTGGTTCCAGAGGACTGGAGAGTTGCTAATGTTACTCCCCTGTTTAAAAAGGGTAAGGACACACCTGGGAACTACAGGCCAGTCAGTCTACAGTCAGCAGTGGGCAAACTTCTAGAGTCCATAATCAGGGACAAGATAGATCTTCAGTTAGAAAGACAAAGGATAGACAGCATGGATTTGTTAGAGGCAAATCTTGCCTCACAAATAGATTCATAGATTCATAGAATTGTACGGCACAAAAGGAGGCCATTCGGCCCATCTAGTCTGTGCCGGCTCTTTGAAAAGAGCGATTCAATCCCACTGCCCTGCCCTCTCCCCATAGCCTAATAGACCTGTTCTCCCTAAATAAAGATCTAATTACCTTTTAAAAGTTGTTATCGAATCAGCCTCCACCACCTTTTCAGGCAATGCATTCCAGATTCGAACAACTCGCTGAGTGAAAAAAATTCTCCTCAGCTCCCCTCTACTTCGTCTTGAAACTATTTTAAATCTGTGACCACGAGTCACAGATTCGCCCACGAGTTGAAATAGTTTTTCTCTATTTGCCCTGTCGAAACCCCTCATGATCTTATAAACCTCTATTAGGTCTCCCCTCAATCTTCTCTGCTCCAGAGAGAATAACCCTAGCCTATCTAGCCTCTCCTCATAGCTGAAGTCCCTCAATCCTGGCACCATCCTAGTAAATCTTCTTTGTACCCTTTCCAACGTCTTCACATACTTTCTATAGTGTGGTGACCAGAATTGAACACAGTATTCCAGCTGAGGCCTCACCAAAGTTTTATAGAGGTTAGTCAGCACTTCCTCACTTTTGTACTCTATACCCCTATTTATAAAGCCTTATGCCATATGCCTTCTTAACAGCCTTGTCTACCTGTCCTGCCACCTTCAACGAGTCACTAACACAAATCCCCAGGTCTCTCTGTTCCTTCACACCATTTAAAATTGTACTATCTAGCCTATATTGCCTCCCTTCATTTCTTCTCCCAAAATGCATCACCTCACACTTCTCTGCTTTGAACTTCATCTGCCATGTGTCTGCCCACCAGGAATCACCTGCGCTTCCCACATGATGTGTGAAACCTTTGAAGGCTTTCTCCCACTCCCTTCTCTCAAACCCTTTCTCACACACTCGCCATATCTCAGACACTCTCCCTTTCTCTCTCTCACTCTCTCCACCTGTCATGATAACAACAACAAAATTGCAATTATATAGCGCCTTTCACTTCGGGAGGATGTCATTACACTCTCTCACCCTCTATTTCTCATTGAATCAATGTCTATCTCCCTCTCACACACTCCCCCACCCTCTTTCTTTCTGTATTTCAGACACTCACTGTCTCTCATTCCCCTTCACTCTCTCCCTCTCACACACTCACTCTCCCACTCTCTCCTCTCTCTCGCTCTCACTCCCACTCGCTCTCCATCTCACTCTCTCACACTCTCTCTCTCTTTCTCTCACTCACTCTCTCTCCCTCACACACTCACTCACTCTCTCCCCCCCATTTTATCTGGAGACTGTCACAAGATGGCGGCGCTGCTCCCGCGGTTGTTTTTGTTGTTGTGTCTGGAGCCGCCGGCAGGTGTGAGGCTGGTGCGGCTCGAGGAGCGGGGCGGGGGGGTCAGGGGCGGGGGGTCAGGGGGCGGCGGGGGGGCGAGGGGGTGGTGGGTCCGGGTGCGGAGACCCCATTTTGAAATTTCCCGCCCAATCCAACGGCCACCGCTGTGGGTGTGACGTCACTGGGTCCGCGCGGTGACGGGGGAGGCGCCGATTGTTCACATCCCTGCAATCCAGGTCTGTCAGTCTAATGTCGTGGTTCCCAGGCCGCCCAGAGACAGAGAGACAGCCACAGGCAAACACAGGGAATGGCTGCTCTCTCTGCCCACTTCTCCTGTTTGGCCTCCCTGCCGCCTTCAACACTGTCAACCTCACCGTCAGCAAACACTCAACCTCCTGTCCATCTGCTGATTGTTGTTGTTTTTGTTGTTGTTTGATTCCACCCCCATTCCACCCCCCCCCCCCCCCCCCGGCCTCCCCCCCCACTGGCCTCTCCCCCAATCCCGCCCCCCACTGGCCTCCCCCCCCCCTGGCCTCCCCCCCCTGGCCTCCCTCCATCCTGTCCCCCCACTGGCCTCCCCTCCCCCCCCCTCCCTCCAACCCCCCCCTCCCCCCAACCCCCCCCCCCCCTCCCCCCAACCCCCCCCTCTCCCCCCAACCCCCCCCTCCACCGCCTGGCCTCCACTCCCCCCCCCCTCCCCACGATTCTACTTTCCCAAGCTTAGCCAAGCTTTTGGCGACTCAGGACATGGGATGAATCTCACGTGGTAGATTAGGCCAGTAAACCATCCAGCATATTCTGCTTTGAAGTTGGGAGTTGGACTCTGCTTCACCTCATTTACTCTTGCGATGAGGCCAAGATCGACCCATGCTCGTTTACTGAGCAGCGAACATCTCTGGTTTTGAATGACATAGAGTCGCTCAGTTACTCTCCCTCTGGAGGTACTGCAGTTTAGCAGTCAGCATTCCCGTCACTGGTAGTGGGGTGCCGCCTGGACCACGGAGGGACTGACTGGTCTCTTTGAGTTGTACTCCAGCTGGCCAGGGTTCTGTGTCACTGATGACGGAAACGGTTGCCCCGGTGTCTAGCTTGAAACAGGTGCAGTGTCCATCAACTGAGATGCAAGATCCAAAAGTCATTGTTGCCAACGACCTCACCTGAGAATGGAAGGTCATCCTCTAGTGAGTCTTGAACTTCGTGCACTTTTGTGGGTTTGCGTTTGGATGCAGCACTGCGGCAAACTGTCTAGAAATGACCTTTCTTTTGCCAATTGTTACATATGGCATCTGTTGTAGGATATTGTTGACGTGAATGGCATTGTCTGCCACACCATTGACAATTATCGGCCTTGGAATCTCGTGTTTGCTGCATTAGTTTGCTCGACTTTAAGCTGTTGTCGTTGGTTGCAGTTTTGCGTTTTGACTTTAAGCTGTTGTTGTTGGATATAGTTTTGCGTTTAGTGACAAGATCGATTCTAGTGGATCTGATGTCACCACAGACAATGTCACGGCTGTCATATCTTGCCCCTGACTGACGGCATATATGGACCGCTTTGTCAAGCGTCAGGTCCGCTTTGGCCTGCAGAGAGTCTGACAATTTTTCATCCAGCACTCCAACAACAATTCTGTCTCTGATCAAGTTGTCCTTGAGCTCGCCGTATTGACAGTTATCCGCTAGTCTAAACAAATCTTGTATGAAAACATCAATGGATTCGCCTGGCACTTGTTTTCGCCTGTTAAACCGAACCCTCTCCACGATCACATTACCTCTGCCTTCATAATGTTCAGTTAGTGCTTCTATAACTTCAGTTTTCTCATCTATTCTGAGAGTGATTATAATATCATTAGTGTAATCTCCTATGGAAAATAGGAGTGCGCTCACCTGTTTTCTGTCAGCTTTTTCATTGAGACTTGAGGCGATGCGATAATGTTCAAAATGATTGATCCATTTAAGCTACAATTCACATTGGTTTGGTCCACTTCCACCCTCAAGCTTGCCTGACAAATTAATCTGGGTCGACAGATGTGTGTCCATGTTGTGGGTTTAACTTTCGGACCGCTGCCATCATGTTATGTTTGATTTTTTTTTTTTTTTATTTTTAAACAAATATATATTTAATTTGGTTAAAATCATATAGATTTGTTTCTTAAACCTTCCCCGTGACATCAATTCGCCTAAGTTCTTTTTCCCGTGACATTCCGCATCGGCCTTGACTCAGTACCCACGCAAAAAAACCCCCATCACCACACCCACAAAAAAACCTTCCACCGTCTTTGTGGAGAAAAAATAAAACAAAAAACCCTGTACTTCTCGACACAAAAACGCCTATTCCCCACATCCCCTTATGTCAGGGCCTCCTCGCTTCTCTGCTCTGCTGCCTTTTTTTACAGGGAGCAGTTACAAAGGGGCTAATCCCAGCTCCACCATCCTTTCCTTACCGGATGGTAGGCCAAAAAACAAAAAACCCCAAAACAGACATTAGGAAAACACTCCGATGCTCCCCCCTTTATGGGGAGAGGCATCTACAAAGGGAAACCTTCACTTGGGGACACTCTCTGGTTACAGGTCGAGCGGCCCCCCACAAGCACTGCGTATAGTGTCCCTGACGTTCTAAGCAGTGGCATACTAGATCACGCCCCACCTATCCTTGGCCTCGACCGAGCCTATCTCCAGGGCGTCCCTGATGACATATTCCCGGACACTTACCATCGCCCTCCTGTAACAGGCCGCCACTGACCTATTTCCATGTCCGGAGGTCTCTCGGTTGCGGCAGACCCATAGGCCATGCTTGACCGAGTTGATGACCCTCCAGGCACATTGTAGGTCGGTCACTTCGTGTGTCCCCGGGAAGAGGCCATACAACACCGAGTGGGCTGACAGAGGGACTCCCGGGATGAACCGCGAGAGTAGCCACTCTGTCTTGTTCCACACCTGATTAGCAAAGGCACAATGCAGGAACAGATGTTCCTCATTCTCCTTCCCTCCACAGTCCTCCCGAGGGCAACTTTCGGACTGCACTAAGCCTCTTCCAATCAGAAAGCTCTTGAGTCCAAGAACTCGCTTGACCGTCATCCAGGCCACATCCTGGTGTTTGTTAGTCAGAGCTGGGGATGAAACGTTCTCCCAGATGTGACTAACGGTCGCCGGAGGGTACCCTACCAAGGTTTCGTCCACCTCTCTCTCTCGGATGATGTCTAACACCGTCCTTGGTGTCCACCTGGGAACTTCAGAGGGATCCACCCTGTTCTCGGATAGGAATGTCTCGATCTCTTCCAGGTACCTCGGGGCATTCCAACCCAGAGGGGAGTTCCGTGGCAGCTCAGCCAATCCTAGCCTTCTTAGCACTGGGTACAGATAGAAGCCCAGCATATATCTGCACGCAGTGCCTTCATATCTTGGCTCCTGGCAGACCCTCACGCAGCCACACATAAAGGTGGCCATGATAGTCCGGGCTACATCAGGGACACCCTTCCCTCCTTTGTCTGGAGTCTTGCCCTGCGGACACGATCCATCCCAGAGCCCCAGACAAACCTAAAGATAGCTCTGGTGACTGCGGTGGCGCTGCGTTTGGTCAAGGGCCAAACTTGCGCCACATACAGTAATCCAGAGATCGCCTCACACCTAATCACCAGGTTCTTCCCAGTGATTGAAAGCATGCGTTCCTGCCACTGCTTCAAACGTCCCCTAATTCGCGCTATTGCCATCTCCCAGTTCTTCCCCCTTGCCCCAGCGGCCCCAAACCAGATGCCTAAGATTTTAATGTATTCTGGTTTTACCTCAAAAGGTATCTTCGCACGGTCTTGCCAGTTGCCAAAGTACATCACCTCACTTTTTTGGCGATTCACTTTGGCACCCGAAGCCCTTTCAAAAAGATTGCAGATACCCATCAGGCTCTCAATCGATCGGTGATCTGAGCAAAAAACCGTAACATCATCCATATACAAGGACACCTTGGCTTGCATGCCTTGGCTGCCCGGGATGATGACACCTTTGATGCTCTGCTCCCTCCTGATTGCCTGTGCAAAGGGCTCGATGCAACAGACAAACAGGATAGGGGAGAGGGGGCACCCCTGTCTTACTCCCGACCTGACGGGGAAAGGCAGCGTTTCGTTCCCATTCACCATCACTGCACTGCAGATATCTCTGTAGAGCAGGTGGACCCAATCGCAAATTCTTTGTCCGAAACCCATTTTGGCAAGTACCTCATACATGTAGTCATGAGATACTCGGTCAAAAGCTTTCTCTTGGTCCAGACTGATGAGGCAGGTCTTCCCCCCTCTCTCCTGCACGTAGGCGATGGTATCCCTTAACAACACAAGGTTGTCAGAGATCCTCCGGCCTGGCACCGCGCAGGTCTGATCGGGGTGAATTACCTGCTCCATTACAGTCTTCATCCTCTCTGAGATCACCTTGGCTAAGATCTTATAGTCCACATTTAGTAGAGATATAGGTCTGCAGTTCTTTAAATCTGCCTTCTTGCCTTTCTCTTTATAAATCAAGGTGATGTTACCTTTCCGCATCGAGTCAGCCATGGTTCCTTCTTGAAGCATACTCTCGTACATTTCCAGGAGGACCGGTCCGATCACGTCCCACAGGACTAAGTACAGTTCCACCGGGAGGCCACCGCTCCCCGGGGTCTTACCAGTCATGAGGGAGCTTACCGTCTTGGTCAGCTCTTCAATCGAGAGCGGTCGATCCAGATGTTCTCGACTCCCCTCGTCCACCACTTCAGTGAGGGCAGAGAGAAAATCCCGAGTGGCCATGCTCTCCGTGGCTTTCTCGCAATACAGGTCCTCATAGAAGGATCTTGCGATCCTCCTCATGTCTTCCTGTTCTGTGCACACAGAGTCGTCTCCCTCCTTCAACCTGGAAATCACAGAGCTACCTCTGTTCACTTTCCGGAAGAAGAAGCTGGTACACTTCTCGTCTCGTTCTATCGTGCGCACTCTGGAGCGGAAAAAGATCTTGGAGGCTTCTGAGGCGAGCAGCACTCCTTGCTGGTCTCTCACCTCTTTAATTGCCTCCCTAACATCTATACCTTCTAGCTGCTGCTTTAGGAGCTTTTGCAACTCCTTCTGCAGTCTCTCTCTTTCCCGGTTCGTGGCCTTTGCCAATTGAACCCCTTTTCGGACAAAGAATTCTTTGATTCGACTCTTCACCATTTCCCACCATTCTGTAGAGGAGTCACAGAAGTCCCTCAAGGTTTTCCACCCTCGGTACTCCTTCCGCAACTCCTCTACATTCTTACGGGTCAAAAGCTTCACGTTCAGCTTCCACGTCCCTCGACCCCTCCTCGTGCTTCCGTGAACTAGTAAGCTCGTCAGCAGGAGGCGATGGTCGGTAAGGGACGCCGGCCGCACTTCAGCCTTAGCCACTTCTAGTCTTCTCGATACGAATAGAAAATCTATTCGTGAGAAGACCGACCCACTGGGGTTAGAATAGGTGAATCGTTTGGGGGCCCCATCATCTGGAGCCTTGAAAACGTCACACAAACGTCCATCTGCAACCACTTTTTGAAGCAGCTTGGACGAAGCCCATAACTTCCCATGAGATCTGTTTGATCTCCCGTCTCTCTCCAGAATACAATTAAAATCTCCTCCCAGGATGACTGGCTTGGGTGTAAGCAGCCAGGGAGGTAGCATCCGGAAAAGGGCCACCCGGTCCTTACTCTTTGATGGAGCGTACACATTAATGAGCCTAATCGGGGCTTCATTGTACATCACATCCACCACGAGGATTCTGCCCCCCACCACCTCCTTATAGTCAGTGATGGTGAGGTTTTTCCCTCTCAGTAGGACCGCCACACCAGATCTAGGGGAGTCATTTCCCCCTGACCACACAGAGGGTCCATAGGGGTCCCACCACTTTGCCCAAGTTCTGTAACTGTTGGAGTGTGGAATCCAGCACTCCTGCAGAAACAGAATATCGGCCTTGACTCTGGACAGGCACTGAAGCGTCGCTACGCAGCGCTTGGAATTTTTAACGCTACGTACATTCAGGGAACCTATCCGCAGTGCCATTTACATAATTTATACTTGCCCGTTTTCCCCCTCTTCCATCTGCTCCCGTCCTTTACCATCTCCATCTCCTCCGGGATTGTTACCCGTCTTGGTCATGGTGTTGGTCCTCTTTTCCGTCTCCTGCCCCGGCGGTGTCTTTCCTGATTTGGGTCCAGATCCTGGAGTCCTCCCAAGTTCCTCTCCTTTTTCTGTCCCTTTTGTCTCTTTATTTGAGGTTCTTTCCACTACCTCCATTAGGTGCCTCTTTTTTGGGGGGGCAGGGGATCCATCCTCCTTTCCCCCTCCTTTCTCCCTCCTCTTCCCTCCGTCACTGTCGCTATCATAGCCTCTTCCTTTGGGTTGTATCCCCTTATTTTTCCGGCTACGTTTCCTGGCTACATGCCAGGTTTCTTTTTCCCGTTTGGAATTGTCCAAAGTGTCCATTTCCTCCCCACTGGTGCGTCCTGACTCACACTCCCTCCTCTCCAAAGGTATCTCGACCACCCCCAAAACTTCCCTACCCAGTTCCTCGTCCTGTCCTTTCCCTTCCCCCAGCTCCATTCTCCCTTCCTGTCTCCCAACCTCCCGGCTTTGTGTTATTTGTGTTATTCCATCATGTTATGTTTGAGATATAAAAGCGAGACCATGGAGGGATGGACTTTCATGTAAGACGGCTTTTATTAAGATGGCTACATTCCATGTAATTCCATGTGCTACAACAGTGGCCAGGAGAGGGTGCTATAACCGTTACATCTACATATAAGGGCATAGGGATAAGCATAATCCTTCAATTGGTGTCAAGCAGTGCAGCCAGATTGCCATATGATGGAGGCCGGTGTGGGAGTCCTAATTGAAGCTGGGGTTCAGGCACATGCCCCAGTGATGATGTGGATCCACGTCTCCCAATGACTGTCTCCTCGACTCTATGTGGGACACTGATGTTGCAGATGTTGCCACGTTTCATCCACAAACTAAACAGTCACTACCCTTTACAATATCTCCGTTGGGCCGCTTTGTGACGACTGGACATTATGATCAGCCACTGTATCATATGTCAGCTGATTTGGAAGGGTTGGAAAGTAGAAATCCCATACACCGGTTTATCATTTTTTTGTTCCTCCTGAGAAAGAATTGGATTGTCTTTCAGCCTGGCTCCCAGTCACATGGCCCTCCTCACCCAGCAGAATATAACAACAACAAATATCATCTGTAGAGCGCCTTTCACTTCGGGTAAATATCCCAACACATGGTAGACAGTGAGATTACATTGGGGATACTTTACAGTATCTCTAGTGACACGGTTTGAGAGTCTGAATGAGATGACAAGACACTATCAAATGGAATGAATATTAGTTTAATAATAATCCAGACTCCTGCCAATGAGGCGACAGGTGACAGGGAATGGACGGGTGGCATGTGATTCTGCGCTGGACTTGACTGGGATGTTACTGGCCAACACCATCCACGCAGCCATGTAAAGTGCCCGCTCCCTCGGCCCATCAATTACAAAGCATCTCGTTGGCCTGCGCTCACTGATTCTCTGGGTCAACGACCTCCACCACCTCCTTTGGTACCAGCCCATCCTGATGATCCCTGAGTGAAACGAACAATGACAACTTGCCCTTTTAAACGGAGCTCTTCAAGTTGGAAGCAGGTCATAAAGAACTTAACACAGATCTAGGAGTGGCCGGGAGAAGGGCATGGTTTGAGGATGGCAACTAAAGGAACAGCCAAAGTGATTAGATTCTGAGAGAAATTTAAAAGCAGAAAGAGAAGGTCTGACATAAAGGGATTTGGGGGGAGTTTTCGAAGACTGGGGACATAGCAAAATATTACCTGCTCCACTGCTTATCCCTCTGCATTGTATTGCAGTTGATCTAGAAAGGAGACAGAAAGGAGAGGATTAGCTGCCAACAAGGCCATGTCTCTCTGCAGAAATTGCAAGATTGGGTGGGAGAATGTCAACTCTCCAAACCTGGCCACACTGTAACTCGGTGAGTATCTGGGTCTGACACTCACCAGGTTGGCTTGAGGCTCCTCTTGAGCCTCTTGTGGCATCACCACCACCGGGTTGAGAGGGGAAGATAGACCTTTCTCCTGAAATATAAACCTATTGTTAGTGCTTGCAGACTCGGTGTCTTCATTCTAACTATCCTTAACTATCCAAAGACTTGGGATGTCCTCTCCACTGCAGGGAGAGTGAGAGAGTCAATTGGCTGTGCAGTTTCTGAGTTTTTGCTGGGAATTAACTAGAGAATGTCTGGAACAGGAACTCTCAGATCAGGGACATCTCCACACTCCCCAGTCACTATCATGGGCATCAAAGTCAGGAGCTCCATGCCACCTGACACAGACTTGGCACCTCCCTCACATTGACTGGGATGGTAGTGTCCAGCAGTGCAGTCAGATCGGGAAATGCCATGCGCTGGATGCCAAAGGGGGAGTCCCAAGTGAAGCTGTTCTTCAAGATGGTTGTGTACGAGATGAACGTGGATCCACATCTCCCAATTACCATTCCCACTCACTCCTCAGCTATTCGTGTGACACTGCTTTGTACACTGGCTGTCGTGTTTCGTCCATAAAATACAGAGTCACTGCACTTTACACTATCTCCAGTGAGGTGATTTGAGACATCTGGACAACATGATCAGCCACTGCATCAAATACAATTATTATTATTATTTGCTGACTGGAGGGGTGGGAACATAGGAATTCCATACCCCGTTTCAATATTATTTCTGTGTCCTGAGAAAGAAGTTGATTGTCATTCAGCCTGGCTCCAAGTCAGGTTGTCAGACACATGGCCCTCCTCTCTCAGAAAACTATAACAACATGAAATGATATGTATATAGTGCCATTCCCGTCAGGGTGATGTCCCAATGCACGGACGACAGTGAGATTACTTTGGGAAACAGTTTAATGTATCTCCGGTTAAATGCTTTGAGAATTCTGCATGACTTGATAAGATGCTCTATCAAATAGAAGGATCATTATTATAATAATTGTTATCCAGATACCTGACAGTGAGGTGATAAGTGACAGGGAGTGTATGAGTGGGACCTTGTGCTGGGCTGAATGTGCCTGGGATGTCGCTGGCCGCCACCGTCTATGTTGGTTTAAAGCGCCCAATCCTCCAGCCCATCACTTACATAGTTATACAGAGCCATAGCTTGGCCACCCTCACTCATCAACAAAAAAAACAAAATTACACTTGTGTGGCGCCTTTCACGCCAGGAGGAAGTCCCAAGGTGCTGCTCAGTTACCGCTTCAGACCTAAGCTTAGTACAGAGGGTGGGGAGGGAAGAGGGGATTAGGAGTTGACGATGGGTCCATTGAAGCAGAGAGTCTTGAGGCAGGACTTGAAGGAGGTCAGGGAGGAGGCAAGGCAGAGGGACTGTGGGACGGACTTCCAGAGGTTCCCAGCAGAGTGACTGAAGGCTTGCGTGCCAATGGTGGGGCGGGTGGGTCGGGGGACATGGAGCAGCCAAGAGCCTGCTGAGCGGAGAGGGTGGGCATGTATAGGAGGCGGGCAGGTTGGTATGGGGAGACCACAGATGTAGGATGGGGCGAGGTTGTGGAGGGCTTGAAATGTGAGGACCAGGATATTTAATTGGATCCTCTGAATGTTGGGGAGTCAGTGGAGTCGGGCAAGGATGGTGTCACAGAGTTTGAAATGGTAGAGGTCACAGGCCACAGAGTTTTGGATTATCTGCAGCCTGTGGGGGGAGCAATTGGGAAGGCTGACCAGCAGGGCGTTTGCAGTCGAGCTGGGATGTAATGAAAGTGTGAATGAGCATTTCAGTGGCTTTGGGTGTGATTTAGTGGCGGAGTTGGGCAATATTGCGGAGATGGGGAAAGGCAGAGCCAGTGGTTGCTTGGATGTGGGGGAGGAAAGACAGTTGAAGGACGAACAAGACACCTAGGTCACTGCTTGGACATCCACATCGACAACTTCCTCCTCCTCCTCCTCCGCAACCAGCTCTTCCTGGTGTTTCCTGAGCCTAACAAACAACAACAACTTGTACTTCTGCACAATGACACTCACATTGGACTATGCGGCAATAGAGATCTGAATCACAGATTTTGTGGGAGTTTGTGGAAATCTTGGAAATAGCAAAAGTCTTACCTGTTCCTGGCCTCGTTCCTCTCCGCGGAGATGCTCTTGACCCGGGAAAGAGACAGATAGGAGAGGATTAGCTGCCGACAAAGACACGGCTGTTGTATTTGTGTGAAGACATTGCAGGATCGGGCTGGAAAATGTCAAAGCTACAAACCCGGCCTCGCTGTAACTGGATGAGTCTCTCAGTCTGATACTCACCACGTTGGCCTGATGCTCAAGAGCGTCTTTTGTGATCATCAGCTGCACGTCAAGATGGGAAGAGGTTCTTTTTTCCTGAAATACAAAGCAGGCGTGTGTGCGGACTCAGTGTCTTGATGCTAACTATCCTTCACTTTCCAGAGCCTTGGTACGTCCTCTCCACTGTAGGGGAATGGAAGGGTTGAGTTTGCTCTGCGGTTTCTGTGTGTTTTCAATGGAAATTAACTGAAGATTGTCCTCCCCGCTCCTGTGTGTGTGAGGAGCCTCTCAGTCAGGGACATCTCCACACACGCTCCCCGATCACTGCCCTGGGTATCCCAGTCAGGAACTCAGTGCCACCTGACACAGACTTGCCAGCCTCCCACTGACTGGGATGGCAGCTATCGTTGCCCACAGTGTGGGTTTTTCGTACTGCGCATGAGTGCGGCGCGCACATTCGGAGTGCGCGCGAATTCCGGGTGTGCGCGCATTCCGGGCCTATCTCCTCAGGAGGTAAATATCTTTCTCTATCTCTCACTCTCTCCATCTCTGTGTTTTCCTGTCTGTGTCTCTGTGTCTCTGTGTCTCTCTCACATCCCCCCCACCCCCCATCTCTATCTATCTGTATATTATCACAGTCACCCCGTCTCTCCCCCCACCCCCTCCCGCTGTCTCTCTCCCCCCCTAACCCCCCCGCCGTCCCTCTCCCCCCCCCACCCCCTCGCCGTCTCTCTCTACCCCCCACCCCCCCCCAGCTGTCTCTCCCCTCCACCCCCCCCCCCCCCAGCCATCTCTCTCTCCCCCCCCCCGCAGCCGTCTCTCTCCCTATCACCCCCCACAGCCATCTCTCTCCCCCTTACCACCCCCCAGCCTTCTCTCCACCTTGCATACCTGTATATTGTATTCTAGGACTATGAATACAATATGGCGGCTTTGCACCTCGGTCTGTCCATTGTGTATAGAGATGAGCATTCTGGGTCTTGTAGTTCAGTGTGCGCGCATTCCGATTTTTACCTATCGATATTTTTGAAATGCCTATATCGGCGTATCGATATGAAAACTATCTCAGGTTTTAGCGATATATCGATATATCACCGGACCCTAGTGGGCACAAGCCTACTTTGTGTTCCCCCCAACCTGCTCTTTATTGATTGGATCCCGCAGCTCAGGCATGGTTGGAATGGATATTCTTTACAAGGGATTTGAAGAAGGAAGAGCGGGAGTAAAGTGGAGGGATTGTGGGATAAAGATCCACAATGTGGGGGCAGAGGTACTGAATGCTTGAGTATTGAGGGTGGGGCAGCAAGTCCTTGGGATCTGAAGTAGGCTGGTGTGCACCGAGCAGAGGAAGCGGACAGACTAATTTGGGACTAATTGATCAGAGGTAGGGAGCAGCAAGACCATGGGGAGCTTTGAAGGTGAGAACATTGTTTTGAACGAAGCCTGTGAAGATGGGCAAGGATGTGAGTGATCAGTTTGTGGAGCTTGGCGCCGGATAGGACATGAGCTGCAGAGCTACGAAGAGTTGGAAAGTCAAGCGAGCAGGAAATTGGCAAAGTCAAACATGTTTCCTGAATGATGTTTCTGGGAAACCTCTACGTACAACTCATTGTCACGTTTCTCTCAAAAATACCATCACTACACTTCACAGTATATCCTTGACATTTCTTGACAATGCGATAGGTGATGTATAATAGTAAATTATTATTCTCACCTCATTGGATGTATGAGTGGAAACATATGTTTCCAACGACTCCTTGACCCATGGTTTGTCCTGAAAAATAAATGGATTGTCATTCAGACTGACTCCATCCCTATAATAATAATAATAACAGTAATAATCCTTACATATACATTGCGCTTTCCACATCTTATCGACATCTCAAAGTGCTTCATAAATTACAACAGCATCGCAAGTTTGGGACCAGAGCAGTGGGGTGGGAGAAGAAAAGAAGGAAGAAAGGGAGGAAAAGAGGTAGGGACCAGAGCAGAGGGAGAGGGGTCGTGGATGGAGGAAGGAAAGTAGGAAAATTTACTATATTTGTGGGAGAAATGCGGCAGCCAAATAGCGCACAGCTGTGGCCCACAAATAGTGGAAGTGGGGCCCGGGTAGAAAGGGGGAAAATAAGTTAATGTGGGAGAGGGCAGCAAAGATGGTGACGGGTTCAAATCAGGGAGGAAGGGGGGTAAGGTAGAAGATGGAGGGAGGGAAAGGGGGGAAAGGGAATGAGGGAAGAAGAGGGGAATCAAATGACAACAATAAACAACAAAAGCAATAATATTAACAACAAAAACAATAAGGGTAACATGTGCCTGTCAGGCGGTCAGGCACACGGCCTTCCTCACCCAGCAGACAGTGAATACTTTGGGAAATGATTCTAATATCTCGTGCAGCATTGCTCAGTGCTCGGTCCTTGGTCCCCTCCTCTTCACACTCTACATGCTCCCCCTGATTGACATCTGCAGATACAAATAATTTGAAAATCAAATTTTTGAATTATACTTTCTAACTATTTATTAATTGATCAACAATTTATAATCGAAACAATGTATATCAGGATGATGTACAGCGAGGAGTTCCAGTACTTGGTAAAGCTCTTACAGTCTGTCTTCATATATTGATCTCCCCACAAACAGTCATTGTTTGAAGCGACCAAATTATTATCGGTTTCTTTTTTTTCCAGCCATACCAACTGTTCCAACCCAACCCTGGCAGAGACTGAGTAGAGTCAACTTCACTGAGCCAAGTCCAGCACTCAACCAGCATCGACAGACAGATATCTCCATCTCTTCACTTGCACTAAACCAACCCAATTCTCGACCCTGAATCAACTCAACCATCAAACAACACAGACCGATACAGACTCTCGGCAACATTAATCTGGCAAGCCATGAGGGCCACATGGATATGGCTCCCTTGCCTCCCTCCTACGCCCCCATCACCTACTTCAGCTTCACTGACCGCATATCCTTCCTCCAACGCCTCCAGAACGTCCTCTACTACCTCCAGTGGGGCTTGGCCTCCACCCACATTTTCAAACCTGAGCTGAACAGGCTGTGTCTGCGTTAGCTAGGCCCCGGTTTTGAGATGGACTCCCTTTTGCTCTTGGCTGACCTGTGGCTGATGAGGGTGGACCTTGAGTTTGAGTTCCCTGGCCCTTGCTGCCCAACAAGGTGTTCTGGGCAGATTCCAGTGCATATCTGTGGGGCCTTGCCCGAGGACTTGGAGGAATTTGTGGCCTGTTCTGGCTCCCATGGGGTGATTGTGATTTCGCAGGGGATGATGGTGGGATCCCTACCCTCCAAGGTGAACGAGGAGATGGTGGAAGCCTCCCCCAGAGAGTGGTGTGGAGACACACGGGACCTTGGCCTGCACGACTAGGCCCCCAAACCCTCCTGTTGCCATGGCTACCACCGGAAGACCTGCTCAGCCACCAAAAGGGAGGGAGGGAGGGCTTTCGTGAGGATGGGGCCTGGCGAGTTTGGCCGCTTGCTGGGCCTGTTACTAAGCGACCGGGCCTACGCTGACAACATGAGGCAGCTCTCGGGCCTACACCATGACCACCCCAAAGATCGCACCCTCTTCTGGGTGGAATAAATGGCTCGGCACAAGGGGGCATCTCACCTGAGGCCTCGGGCCACTGCCAACATGGGCTGGGCTGCCTACCACAGGCACAACGTGGCCTGTTTCCTCTTAACCACTGCCCTGACTCCGGCCTGCCTACTTCTAGCAGGCTGTGGCCTAGTCTTGCATCAATGGCGAGTGAGGAAGGTGAATGGGAAGTAGGGCGGGGGGAGAGGAGTTGGGGAGAGAGGGAGGGGGGAGAGGGGGGAAAGGCCTGTGTAATAATTAAGGATAATTAATAATAATTTACATAAAGGGGGACATGAATGGGAGGAAGGGAGAGGCACACACAAACACACACAGATGAGGAGGGAGGGACGGAGAAAGAGTGGTGGGGCATGAGGGGAGAGGAGAAGGGAGAGATGGGGGGAGGATGAAGAGGGGGAAAGAGGGAGGGAGCGAGAAAGGTGAGACAGAGGAAGGGATGGAGAGAGAGGAGAGGACAGAGAGAGGCGGGGAATGAGAGAGAGAGGGAAGGGGAGAGAGAGATAGGGAGAAAGAGACAGTAATAATATTAATAACAATTATCCTGGCGTTCGACCAAGGGCCTTATCCCATCATCGAGACATCACAAAGTGCTTCACAGGGACACACTGTAAAGTGTGTTTTGTGGGAGAGGAAAATGCTGCAGCCAAGTGCACCCAGTGACATCCCCACAAATAGCCAACAGTGGGTTGAAGTGACCACATTATTATTATTATTATTTTGAAGGGATTATTACCCCAAGAGGTAAAGTGATCCACCAATCAACTAACAAGCGGGTTCCTACTCACAGCTGGTAAACAGAGGCTTGTGTGTGTGTGTCCTTGTGTGTGGGGAGTAAAGAAACTTAGTTTGCGAGGCCAGGACTCTAACCACTGAGCTACAGGATGTGTACAGAGGTGGGGAAGTGAGTTATTTTCTCTGTGTGATCGGATGCTCTAAAATCCACAACAATAAAGATCTGTAATATCACAATAAATGGTTAATTATTTGCTCAGTCACTGTGTGTGTGTGTGTGGCACTGAGGGATAGAGAGATATAGAGAGACAGACAGAGATAGAGAGAGAAAATGAGATAGTGAAAGGCAGAGAGTTGGTGGAGAGAGACAGGTTGATAGTGAGAGATAGGGAGATAGAGAGATGGAGAGAGACAGAGAGTTGGAGAGAGATGGAGAGAGCTAGTGAGACAGAAAGAGAGATGGAGAGATGGCGTTCACCAGCACTCACACACAGGAGACAGATTGTATCATTGTGACGAATGTGGGTAGAGTATTTCACAGCCGGGGCATCTCCAGATACACCAACGATCACACACACGGGAGAAGCCATACACATGCACTAAATGTTAGCAGAGTTCCACACAGGCAGAGATTCTCCAGATACACCATCACTCACACAGGACAGAATGTATCCATGTGCTGAGTGGGATGTGGGAAGAGTTTCACATGGTCTGGGCACCTCCAGACACACCAGTGATCACATTCAGGAGGGACTGTACAGATGGACTGAGTGTGGAAAGAGTTTCATAATGAAACAGTTTCTCCAGAAACACCAGGGAGGACACGAAGGAGAGACAGTATAAACGATAATGTAATAATCCTTTCATTTGATACAATGCCTTATGTCATCCAGACATCTCAAAGAGCTTCACAGAATATAAAGTGAATGGTCCATATATTTGAGGGCAAAACTGCTTTTTTGATGAGGTAACAGAATGGGTGGATGAGGGTAGTGCAGTTGATGTAGTTTATATGGACTTTCAAAAGGCATTTGACAAAGTACCACATGAAAGGCTCATAAAGAAAATAGAAGCCCACGGAATTAAAGGGACAGTGGCAGCATGGATCCAGAACTGGCTGGGAGACAGAAAGCAGAGAGTTGGGCTGAACGGAAGTGTACATTGGCGTCCCCCATTGGGACCACTGCTCTTTTTAATTGATATTAGTGATCTGGACTTGGGTATAAAGAGTACCATTTCAAAGTTTGCAGATGACACAAAGTGAGGAAAAATAGTAAATAGTGAGGAGGGTAGTAGTCATCTGCAAGAAGATATGGACCGAATTATAAAATGGGCAGACACATGGCAGATGAAGTTTAATGTAAAGAAATGGGAGGAGAAATGAGTGGAGGCAATATAGTTTAGGTAGTACAATTGTAAGGGGTGTGAAGGAACAGAGCGACCTGGGGGTATGTGTGAGTGATTCTTTGAAGGTGGTAAGACAGGTAGACAAGGCTATCAAAAAAGCGTACGGGATAGTGATACTAAGTTTTATAAATAGAGGCATAGAGTACAAAAGTCAGGTAGTTCTAACTAAACTCTATTAAACTATAAAACTTTGGTTAGGAATCAGCTAGAGTACTGTGTACACTTCCGGTCACCACACTTTAGGAAGAAAGTTAAGGCATTGGATAGTTTGCAGATTTACTTGGATGGTACCAGGAATGAGGGACTTCAGCTATAAGGAAAGGCTAGAGAGGCTAGGTTTATTCTTATTGGAACAGAGAAGGTTACGAGGAGACATAATAGAGATTTTTAAGATTATGAGGGGATTCAACAGAGTAGGTAGGGAAAACTGTATCCGCTGGTGGGTGTCTCAGTGACTTGGCTCACAGATTTAAAATAGTTTCAAAAAGAAGCAGATGGGAGATGAGGAGAAATGTTTTCACCCAGCGAGTTGTTCAAACCCAACCCCACCTCCACTCCTCGCATTTACCATCTAAATTAATCAATTCACCCCCACTCTCTCTCCCATCCTCTCCCCCACCTCCATCTCCCCCTCTCACTCCTCTCTTTCTCCCTCAACTCTTTTGCTCTCTTTTCCCCCCACACCCCACCCTCTCTCTCTCCCTGCCTCTTTCACCTTCTCCCACCCCATCCCTCACCAAAACAGTGTATAAACCCACAATGCCATCAGGATACACAGGCAATGTAGTATGCATCAGAGAGAGAAGGAAAGAAAGGGGAAGAGATAGAAAGAGAGAGGGAGAGATAAAGAGGAAGGAGGGAGAGGGATAGAGGGAAAGAAAAAGAGGGAGAGAGAAAAAGCAGAGAGGGAGAAGAAAAACAGTGCTCTTTAGGATGAAAACCTGGAAACACCTCTACCGGCAGCATTCAGAACTAATCATACTGTACTCTTGTGCGACAATCAACTCATTAAATGCGCCGTAGCGATTGTGACAGATAAGATCCAGTTATTCGAATGGGGACCCTTTTTGTCAGGTGCCAGTTATATGAATCTTATGGTTGTTTGGGTCATGGATAAATTGGCTTTTACTGTAGTTTTCTTGATTATTATCAGGCATGAAGCAGAGGGGAGCTGAGGAGAAATATTTTCACTCAGCCAGTTGTTCGAATCTGGAATGCATTGCCTGAAAAGGTGGTGGAGGCTGATTCGATAACAACTTTTAAAAGGGAATTAGATCTTTATTTAGGGAGAACAGGTCTATTAGGCTATGGGGAGCGGCCAGGGCAGTGGGATTGCATTGCTCTTTTCTAAGAGCTGGCACGGACTAGATGGGCTGAATGGCCTCCTTTTGTGCCTTAAAATTCTATGAATCTATGAAGGTGTGTGTGGAGTAAGGTAATCCAGACAATAATTTTATAATAATCCTTGCATTTGATATAGTGTTTTCCACATCTTATCAACATCCCAAAACGCTCTACAGAATATATTGTAAAGTGAATTGACTGTATATTTGTGGGTGAATCGTGGCAACAACAACAAATTACACTTATAGAGCGCCTTTCACGTCGGGAGGATGTCCCAAGGCGCTGCACAGGAGGCGTGTGTCCCGAGCAGCCAATTGCGCACGTCTCTGGCGTCACCATCACAGAAAAGGCCATTTCTGACCATTTTTTCATTTCCTGCAACACCTCTATCCCTCCCCACTCCACTTCCAAACCCACCACCATCTTCTACCGGCCCTGGAAGAAGATTCCCCCTCAAACTTTCACCTCTGCCCTGGAAACCTCCGACCTCCTCCCACAATGGCATTCTTTTTGTACCGATCCATCCTCCGCCTCCACCGCCCTACACAACACCCTCTCCACTACCCTCGACACCCTGGCCCCCCTTACCTCCAAAACCGTCTCCCATTCCCGATCATCACCGTGGTACACATCTCACCTCCGTTCCCTCAAAAGCCAAGTGAGAGCAGTTGAACGCACCTGGCTCAACTCTGGCCTCACGGTCCACCGGCAAATCTGGCTGGACCGCATCAAACGTTCGTTGTGACGAGATGCTGGATTTCCTCGAATCCAAAATTGAGAAAATCCGCTCTGCGGTTTCCTCCCCCCACCTCCGCTGCGCCCTGTAGAACAATATTCCCTTTCTCCTGCTCCAAAGCCTCCTTTGTCATCACCATTGTGCATCCGGGGAGTCGCATGAGTCTCCCCGTCATAGCCTGATACGGTGAAATCCCTGTAGTGGAATGGGGCGTGGCCCGCATGGCCATCAAACACATTGGCAGCCCAAGTACCCATTGCGATGGGTGGTCCGCACAGAATTTTGACAGTAGGAGTTTTAGTGTTCGATTTGATCTTTCTACAACTCCCGAGGACTGTGGATGATAGGCAATGTGTTTATGATGGTCAATTTCCATCATTTTCAGGAGTTGACTAAAAACTTCTCCAATGAAATGTGGGCCCTGATCGCTATCCAACACCTCTGGTATACCCCACCTGCAAAGTACCTCCCTCAAAAGAACTCGCGCAGCAGTCAATGCGGTGGCAATTTTGGTGGGGAATGCCTCAATCCATTTAGTGAAGCTGTCAATTACCACTATGCAATACCGAAACCCGCCTGCTGCTGGTGGCAAAGGGCCAATAAAATCGACTTGAACACTAGCCCATGGACCAGTTGGAGGGGATCCAGCTCCAAGCATAGCTCGCTTCATCCCTGGCATTGGGTTATGCTGTAAACACATTATGCTCGAGCGCACCTGTCTCGGGTATCCTCACCTATACCTGGCCACCACATTGAAGTCAAAATTTTGGACACTGTCTTTTTCACCCCGAAATGGCCTCCCGTTGGACTTGAGTGGTACAAGCTAAATACTGCATCCGCACGTGTCGGAGGGACGCAAACTACAGCAGGTACAGCATTCCCTAAGTGTCGCATCAAAAGGGGAACCATTTGTTTTGAAGACATACAGTTCGGCGTATGTACAGACGTGTATTGAAACCAGTCATACTGGGGGGGTGTACTATCGTCCATAGAAACCGAATCTATGTGATATTGAATTGCTTCGACGTAAGGCGAGTATGTCTGTTGCAGCACCGTTAAATCAGTGAACGTGGGTTGAGTACTGACTGCAGACACAGGGTGACGCGAATCTCCAGGAGCCACCCAAAGTTCTCCGTGTTTAGCAGCTTCCTTAGCGGCATTGTCCGCTTTACGGTTGCCTGCAGAATGTGTTCCACCAGACCGGTGCGCTGGGACTTTTCCAATGTGAATGGGTGACGAGCGAGTCAGCAACTGGCTGCCGAGCGCCCGAATGAGAGGTGCATGGCACAATGTCTTTCCCGTTGCTGTCTTGAAATCGCGGCTGGAGTACAGAGGCAAAAGTAAAACCGTATTTACCACATACGCACTATCCGACCACACGTTGGTTGGCACTTCCTGTGTGCGGCGCACGGCTTTCGTTACAGCTGCCAACTCAGCATATTGTGCAGAATGTGGAACGCATCTAAACTGTGACGTGTAGTCTGGGTACACCACAGAGAACCCTTTACGGGGAACTCCTTCTTCATAATAAGATGAACCGTCAATGTATACCTCCACCGGATATACACCCGATTGAGGCACGATAGGAGTTGGGTCGACGCCGTTGGGTCCAAACGTAGTGTTCGGCATGGGACATGTATGGGCATCCCCTGAATATAGCAGCATCTGGGGTAACAACGTTGTTGGTTTTGCAACTACCGACAAGTTTGTAGATGCCAGAGACAGCGCCCATTGCGTCAGACGATGGGAAGACACCAAAGTAGTACCGGGTTTGGCCATCAATTGCACGGGGGTGTGGGGGGAATGTAATATTATCTTCTGCATTCCAGTAACATATCGGAAAGAGTTCACCGCCCAACAAACGGCTAGTAAATGTTTTTCGCAGTTGGAAAACTGTTCTTCCACTCCTGTCAGAATTCGCGATATGAATGAAATGGGGGCTAGCTGACCGTTGACTGGTTGAGTTAAGACAGCAGCCAATGATTGATTTGTAGACGCGACTTCAAGGTGGAATGGTATTTCCGGTTGTGGATGGTTTAAGGCCACAGCTTGTATTGTTGCCTGTTTAAGTGCCTCCACTGCGGCTGTGTGATCAGGTGTCCAAACATCTCTCAAGTCATCTTCGACTTCTGACTTTAACAGCGCATACAGGGTCTTGGCTTCCTCAGCAAACTGAGGAATGAACTGGCGTTGATAACTCACCAAACCGATGAAAGACCGCAGTGCCGTTTTCGTGACGGGGAGCGGAAGCCTCTGGATAATGGACACCTTATGAGGATCAGGGCGCAGTCCGGAAGAATCTAATTGTATCCCCAAAAATGTGACAGACTTTTCGGCAAATCTGACTTTCCTGGGGTTGAGTTTCAAACCGGATTGCGCCAGTGCTTCCACCACATTGGACACAGTTTCTTTATGCTCTTCCATCGTGGGCGAGGCTATCAATATGTTGTCCACATATTGGAGCACCCGAGAAGTCGTAGGGACAGAGATGTGTCGCAGGGCGCGTACCATGCGGAGGTGGAAAATCGTAGGAGAGTTGTGGAACCCTTGGGGTAACACGTTCCAGGTATATTGTTGCCCATCAAAGGTAAACGCAAATTTGTGTTGGTCCGCTCTCCTCACAGGCACACTCCAAAACCCATTTGATACATCCAGGGTCGAGTACACACGGCAGTCAATGGGAATGTCCTTCAATAGTGTGCTCATATCACTCACCAGCGGGATACACACCAGTGTGACGGAATTGAGGCGTCGGTAATCAATTGTCAAACGCCAAGAACCGTCAGGTTTCTTGACCGGTCAGATAGGTGAGTTCGTCGTAAACAGCCCTTCTCGTATCACTCCTTGGGATAACAAACTCGCTATAGCTATCGTGAGCGCAGGGATTGATTCGGACGGAATACGGTATTGCTTGCATGGTGTGTGAGTAGGGCCGTTTATCGTCTCTATGTCTTCCAAACGACAGCAATCATGTTTATGTTTAGCCATGACCTCAGGGAACCTATAGAATCATAGAATTTTACGGCACAAAAGGAGGCCATTCGGCCCATCTAGTCTGTGAAAAGACTAGATTTTGAAAAGAGCGATTCAATCCCACTGCCCTGCCCGCTCCCCATAGCCTAATAGACCCGTTCTCCCTAAATAAAGATCTAATTCCCTTTTAAAAGTTGTTATCGAATCAGCCTCCACCACCTTTTCAGGCAATGCATTCCAGATTCGAACAACTCGCTGAGTGAAAAGATTTCTCCTCAGCTCCCCTCTACTTCGCCTTGAAACTATTTTAAATCTGTGACCACGAGTCACAGATTCACCCACGAGTGGAAATAGTTTTTCTCTATTTGCCCTGTCGAAACCCCTCATGATCATAAGATCATGAGGGGTTTCGACAGGGCAAACCTCTATTAGGTGTCCCCTCAATCTTCTCTGCTACAGAGAGAATAACCCTAGCCTATCTAGCCTCTCCTCACAGCTGAAGTCCCTCAATCCTGGCACCATCCTAGTAAATCTTCGTTGTACCCTTTCCAATGCCTTCACATCCTTTCTGTAGTGTGGTGACCAGAATTGAACACAGTATTCCAGCTGAGGCCTCACCAAAGTCCTATAGAGGTTAGTCAGCACTTCCTGACTTTTGTACTCTATACCCCTATTTATAAAGCCTAGTATCCCATATGCCTTCTTAACAGCCTTGTCTACCTGTCCTGCCACCTTCAACGAGTCACTAACACAAATCCCCAGGTCTCTCTGTTCCTTCACACCATTTAAAATTGTACTATCTAGCCTATATTGCCTCCCTTCATTTCTTCTCCCAAAATGCATCACCTCACACTTCTCTGCATTAAACTTCATCTGCCATGTGTCTGCCCACTTTACCAATTTGTCTATATCCTCTTGCAGATGGCTACTATCCTCCTCACTGTTTACTATTCTCCCCAACTTAGTGTCATCTGCAAACTTGGAAACTGTACTCCGTACACCCAAGTCCAGATCATTGATGTAGATTACAAACAGCAATGGTCCCAAAACTGATCCCTGTGGCACACCACTGCTCACTTCCCTCCAATCTGAAAAACAGCCGCTCACTACAACTCTCTGCTTTCTGTCTCGCAGCCAGTTGTGGATCCACGCTGCCACTGTCCCTTTTACGCCATGGGCCTTTAATTTCATAATAAGTCTCTCATGTGGCACTTTGTCAAATGCCTTTTGAAAGTCCATGTAAACTACATCAACTGCGCTACCATTATCCACCCATTCCGTTACCTCATCAAAAAATTCAATCAGATTTGTAAGGCAAGATTTGCCTTTAACAAATCCATGTTGACTGTCCTTTATTAGCCTATATCTTTCTAAGTGAAGATCTACCTTGTCCCTGATTATGGACTCTAGAAGTTTGCCCACTACCGACGTTAGACTGACTGGTCTGTAGTTACCAGGCCTGTCCTTCTGCCCCTTTGTATACAAGGGAGTAACCTTAGCTATCCTCCAGTCCTCTGGCACGACCCCTGTTTCCAAGGAAGATTGAAAGATCGTGGCCAGAGTCCCTGCTATTTGCTCCCGTGCCTCACTTAGTAACCTAGGGTGCATCCCTTTGTCAAACGCCTTTTGAAAGTCCATGTAAACTACATCAACTGCACTACCATTATGCACCCATTCTGTTACCTCATCAAAAAATTCTATCAGATTTGTAAGGCAAGATTTGCCTTATCTATGAGAACGTTCACCCAATTTTGAGGGTGAACAAACTGTGGATAATCCTCGGGTTTGTTAATCGCATGCACCAAATGACAATCTAAAATGGCCTTACTTCCCCCTTTTGTTAGTCCTATCGGACATAGCCATAAACATTTGTTTGCATAATCCAGTACAGCCCCTCTATCATTCAATTCATCCCCACCTAATATACCTGATTCGGACATCTGCGTTATGGCAACGGGTTGTCGAAGTGTAATGGCAAATTTAGGAGTAATATGGGAGGAAAGGGGATATAAAACACTCCCGGTAACCTCCTTCCCTGATACTCCCGACATGGCTATCTTTTCTCCCGTCGGAGGGGATGCCGTTTGGGCATGGTAAAATAGTAACCGTCGATCCGGAGTCAATGAGAAGGTGATGGCGTTCACCCGCGCAGTAAATGGGAATAAAAGGGCGCCCCCCCCCCCTTGGAGCCGAAATGGAATACACACGGCCTCCTTATCGCGCGGGTCGCCAACACGTCAATCGTCATACCTCCCGCTCGCCTCTCCCTCCGCTTGTGGTGCCGAAGCGGAGTTTATTGTCTGGACAGGCTTAGGTTTCAATTGGGGAGCAACTGCTCGTTTTGCTGCTGCGGACAATGCCCGTCAGCAATTGACGGTAACCGCGACAAGAATGATGACTCCCCATACAAAGAGTTAACACGCGCACTGCGCGTGTTAACTCTTTGTATGGGGAGTCATCATTCTTGTCGCGGTTACCGTCAATTGCTGACGGGCATTGTCCCTTAAAATGTCCACATATCCAGCAACGAAGGTTTCCCTTACTGCCTGTTTGTACGGGATAGTTTCCACGGCCCCTGGAATTTCCTCTACCCCTCCCAGCTCCCTGGTTATAAAAACCCGTATTGCCCTCTGCTGCTGACACTTGTGTTGTCCACACCGGCTCTTGTTTGGTTGTTTTATTGAGTTTCCCCATCCAACATTTTTTATATCGTTCCGATGCTTCACACTGGGCTCGAGTGAGAGGCTGTTCCTCAGCCTCCGAGTAAAGTGGCCACAGCCGCACATGGAATGATAACGTTGTCTCATTCCCCCCTTGTTTTTCCCCGTTGAGCAATTTGCACGGGTCCGAGTGAGCGGTCAGTATGTTACGAATCTCGTTCTCGAACTCCTGTAATCCCCTATTAGTTATAGGGCAGCCCTGTGGGATCACAGCCGGATCTAAAGCGTTGCGCAACTCAACCGACAGCATATTCTTCAGCACTTTGCAACGATCTTGATTTGTTAAGCAGTCACTGTGATCGTCCTTCCAAGGCTGCCATTTTACCCTCCAGGCTTGGTAGGATGTCCCAGTGGTTAGCGTTGGCCCCAATAACCCGCAATGTTCCTTAACATCCCCGGGTGTGAGCGGTTGGTAAGTCTCTGGTCCGCGGCGGCGAACAACAGGAAACACCGGCTGCTCAGCCGCTCGCGCTCCCCTTGCTGGCCATATTCAGGACAGCAATACTCATCGTCATCACCCTCAGCGTCATATTGAGCGGCTTCCTCTTCTAGGTCATCCCAATCCATCCCTGACTCTTCCCTTTCCGCCATTACGGATGCTGCCAGCGCCCTGCGGTTCACCTTCTCTGTTTGCCCCCGATTCAGACGCAGACTCTCTGGCTCCCTCTTTTCTGCTCTACTCATCTCCTGTATTCGCAGTGCCCTCTTAGGTCCTCATTCTCCTTCTTAACCTTATCCAACTCTTCCCGCACTGTCCGGTTACTGTCTTATAATTCTTTCACTTTAGCGGCGTCCGCTGCCATCATATTCATAAACACCGCTTGTCTATTGCAGTTTTCCCTGAGGTTATTCTCCCTTTCCTCGCCTTTCCTTATTACCTCCTCCGATACCATCCTCTCTTTCTCTCTCTCGTGATAGAAATCCCTGTTATAGCCACTGATCACCTCATTCCTTTCTTTCTCCTTCTCGCAATTAATTATCATCCAATATTTCCATATTGTCAGCTTTCCACCTTTTCCTAATCTTCGCTCCTCACCTAACTTCTGCACCGCCCTGCTCAACTCTTTGAACGAATTTGGCTCGGTCGGTTCTGGAACCTACTCGTTGCCTTTTCCCAATTTTAATTTTTGAATCGCTTTTGTTATCTTCACTCTGTATCCGTCGGCCCACGCTATGTCCGTCATTTCGCAATCTGTTTCCATCTTACCTCTAAACTTCAGGTATAACCCTCCAGTCCCGTCGAAAGGAACTACTCAACCAAGTGCAGCGCCGACCGCACTCCGAAGCACGGCACCGACCGTCCTATTAACCAGTGGTCACACCAATGACCACCTTCAGTTCCCACCAAGCAACTGCTCCCCAAACGCAGCACCAACCGCGTTACAACTTAGTCCCACCGAGGACCCGTTCCCAACTAGGGACCTTATGAAACGTGGCACCGACCACTTTCACTATTATGGCACCGACCGTATCCACAATCACATAAAACACACTAACATCAACACTTATTATTTTTAACAGTTACCGTCTTTTCTCAAAACTGAATGCTCTCCTCTGTTTAGTGCCACTGAATACCCTGCTCGCAGCGCCAATTGTTAGAGATTGATCTGAGTGAAATACACTGGAGTCGTATCTCGTCAAAACAGGTTATTTATTGAGGCTAAACCGTCAGGGCTTGACACTAAACTAAGAGGGACATCTTATGTCGCAACTACTGACAGTTCAAAAGTGTACAATTCGGCGAGTAAGGAGAGATTGATTCTTGCTTCCCTGCAACCTGCTGTCTCGAGTACAGTTCTTCCGGTCGATTGGGTTGTTTAAGTCTGACTGTTCTCTTCCCTGCGAGCAACAACGTGCCCTCTGATCGTGTCTCCTTAAATCCTTAAGGTTCTTCCGATCAGGAACCCTGTCTCCTCCAATCAGAACGACGTCACTCTCCATTTCCCTCCCTGCTCTGGTCACGTACACACAGATATGCGCCTCCATCGGCTGTGCTGACTTAGTCACTACACACTGTTTGGCACCTAAATATCACATGACCAGCAATGCCCATATTAGGCTTGGTACTTACTTCATTATAGTTAAATTGATTTCACAAATCGCAACAGGATGATCCCTGAGATGGCGGGAAAAAAAGGTCCCAGTTTGGTGTCAGGCCCCAACACCCACCGGCTCCTCAGTCGGTGAACCCGGGGACTCTGTGATGGCCCTGGCACCTCGGACACGGTGTGTCTGGCCGGCTCGCACAGCAGCAGCAGCAGCAGCCCGATCACCGTCTGGATCTCCCGCCACGAGATGATCTGTCGCTTGCAGCACCTGGGCGCTCTGCTCTCCCCCTCGCTCCCCCCCTCGCTCCCCCCCTCGCTCTCCCCCTCGCTCTCCCCCTCGCTCTCCCACTCGCCCTCCCCCCCTCGCTCCCCCCCTCGCTCTCCCCCTCGCTCTCCCACTCGCCCTCCCCCTCGCTCCCCCCCTCGCTCCCCCCCTCGCCCTCCCCCTCGCCCTCCCCCTCGCTCCCCCCCTCGCTCCCCCCTCGCTCTCCCCCTCGCTCTCCCCCTCGCTCCCCCCCTCGCTCCCCCCCTCGCTCTCCCCCTCGCTCTCCCCCTCGCTCTCCCCCTCGCTCCCCCCCTCGCTCCCCCCCTCGCTCTCCCCCTCGCTCTCCCCCTCGCTCTCCCCCTCGCTCTCCCCCTCGCTCTCCCCCTCGCTCTCCCCCTCGCTCCCCCCTTCGCTCTCCCCCTCGCGGAAGACGTGCGCCACCCGCTGCCTGAGGAAAGTGCGGAGGTCGCGGCCTTCCCAGGTCCTGTCGAGGGGCCGCTCCCCGCACAGCCGGAGGAAGCCCCGACAGCGAGTGGCCGCCATTCCCTCCGTGATACTCCCCGTCGTCCAAAAAGATGGTATTCGTTGGCCGGCCGCCCATAGAGGAAGAACCGGCAGCGATGGAAGCCGCTCCAGCTGGTGGGCTGAGCGGTGCACAGCGTGAAAGCTCTGTCCCCGCGATCCTTCCAGCCCGAGGATCTCTAGCCTCGGGAGCGGGTGGTCCGTGTGAAAAACAAATATCACTATATATCTAATATCACTATTAGATAAAATATTAGATTAAATAGATGATATAAAATATACATCTATATTTGATAACTTGCGAAAAAATTAAGTTAAATTAACACTGAACTGAATCCTGCTGCCCCCGTTTAAACAACACGTACAAGAAATCATTGACATTGGCCACCTGATGATCTGGGAAAGAGTCAGTTTCTTATCAGCAGGAAACACCTGCACTTTCTGACATTAAATTCGAGTGTCTTCCTCTTAATAGTAACCTGACCTGAAAGCCATCTGCTAGAAACTGGTTAAAAATACTCCAACAAACAACTCGAGCATTAACCACACATGCCTTATGTCTGTGGATATAAACTAATGATCAAATTAAAGTATCAGATATTGTTCTGCAGAGGATATAAAAATAGTTGTTCGGCATTAATATTATCTGGCACCAGGCCACTGACAATTACCAGAGTACACATGTTGCAAAGAAAAAACTTCAGGAAATTTAATTTCTCAATAATTCTTTGTTAGTTAATGTTTATGTCACTAGATTTCTCCACCCAAACTATACATTATTTAAGTAAAAAAACAATTCAAAACAAATTGCAGGTGAATTATCACCAGAAAGAATAACAATTTGCAGTTTTTATTAGGTCAGAATTATTTTAAAGTTACAGAAAAAAGAATAAGAGTGATGTCAGAGCAGACAGTGACCTTTTTAAATTGAATAAAATTTAAATACTGCACTATAAACAATCTTTGACAATGCATTGTAGAGATGAGTACAATGAAGTCAAACTTATTCAGGAAATACTATTCCTTTTGTGTCTCAGCATGTTTATATAGAATCAATGGAAAGTAAGTTGTGATTATTATGTCTGTCTGAAAACTGAGGATGCCCCTAACTATGTCTATTAATATGTCTCATCGGGCAGGACACTCGCTTCTGAGTCAAAATGTCGTGGGTTCAATCCCCATATTGAGAGTTTGAACTTAGAGTTCACCGATAACCGTAAGCATTAACCTGGCTCAGTTGGCAGCTCTCTGGCCTGTCAGTCAGAAAGTCATGGGTTCCAGCCCCATGTCTGCATGTGGAGCTGATGTACTCCAGGCTGATACTGTAATGCAGGGCAGGGGATGAATTGTAATGGAGTAGATTTGGTCTGACTGTTTCTGTGGACATTATAGATCCCATACCACTGTCTGGGGGAAACAAGTGAATTTCTCCAGATATTCAGGCCAACAATCCCCACAATACAACATAGTCTTTTACCGTATATGATAATAATGTTTGACTTGCACAGACAGCGTCTTATCGAGTTGTTGTGGCAAGATTATCATATTCTGTGTGGACTTGCTGTGTATTGCAGGGGCGAGGAACATGGAGCAGGCCAGAGCTCACTGAACGGAGGGGACGGGGAGGTTCATAGTGGACAGTAGGTCGGAGAGGTGGGGGGAGGCAAGGCCGTGAATGGCCCTGAAGGTGAGGACTAGGATCTGGAATTTGATCCTCTGGGGAATGGGAAACCAATGGATCTGGGCGAGGGTGGGAGTGATTTGTTCGCAGAGCAAGTGCATGTGAGGACATCAACTGCAGAGTTCTTGAAAACTCTGCTTGTGAAGAGAAGAACCAGGAAGGCCGAGAAGGAGGGAGTTTCCTTAGTCGAGTCTTGATATGATGAATGCATGGAACAAGAGTTTCTGAGGGTTGAGGCAATGGCGGAGTCTGGCGATGTTGTGAAGGTGGTGGAGGTCGTGGAGTTGAGGGTGGAAGTGGAAAGTTAGAGTTGTGTGTCATCCACGTACATATGAGAGTTTAATTCATGTCTTCGGATGAAGTCACTGAGGGGGAGCATGTAGTGTGTGAAGAGGAGGGGACGAAGAACAGGGACCTGAGGAACATTGTCGAGATGTACAGGGACTGGAGGAAAAGCCGTTGCCAGACACAAAGTCCCATTTAAGCCAGCTGGAGCATCAATTGGCAATTATTCCAATAATTAATACATATTTATTGAATATGTGATATCTTTACTTTTAGCTTCATTCGCCGCAGGGTCTTTTTAAAACAAAATTTTGAAAATTTTAAAACAAAATTGTTTCACAATCTCAACGTATCTGGTCTCACAGATTATTAGGCCTAAAAACAGTTCCCTCCTTGTTATTCGTTATTTGGTTAAATGAAAATATCAGTTATTTGGTTAAATGCAAATATCAGATTGCAAATCTTGCTCATCAATAGTCAAATGGTCAGTGACCAGAGGAAACAAAGCTTTTTGTTGAGATTCTCTTCAAAAATGATGAAATCTACAGACATTTCTCAGCTCAAGAATCAGACAATTCCAAATTGTGCCCATTGATTAACAGCACTGATAGTGTTCAAGATTCTCCACTGCTCCTGCTGCGCAGCTCAGTGGTTACATTAGAGCATGAATTCCAATTTGGTTGAAAGACAGTGATTCCTTTCAATGCCTGTTTCACCAGCTTGTAATAAATAATAATCCTTGCATTTGATATAGCGCCTCCACATCTTCTAGAATATACTATAAAGTGAATTGACTTAAATAGCAATGATAATGGAATAGTTTTATAATAATAGTTATCTTTGCATTTGATATAGCGCTTTTCACATCTTATTGATGTCTCAAAGCGCTTCATAGAATATACCTTTAAGTGAATTTACTGTATATTTTGAGGGTGAAACACAGCAGCGAATTGTGCACAGCAGAATCCCACAAACAATTGAGGATTGAAATGATCAATTTTTAGTATTGTGATTTCTGGGAATGATTATTAGTAGGCATGTGGAGTAAGGAAATTTGTCCAAGGTTTTGCCCTGATCTACCTGGATTCGAACACAGGTCTCCTGCTTGTAAGTCGAGTGCTCCAACCCCTGAGCTCAGGTGCTCCACAACAGGTTATACCTGACAGTATTCAAAATTTCTTTATTCGAAGTTGTACTTGGTATTTTGGCAGTTAGGCAAATAGAAATTGCAAGGTGATTGCAATACATTTATATAGCGCCTTTCATGTTGGGAGGACATCCCAAGGCGCTGTACAGTCAGGTATGGACAAGAGCAGGTGGGGAGGGGTTGGGGCAGGATGAAGGAGAGTAGTTGACTGGATATTTGTGGGCGAAACGGGTAGCCAAATTGCGCACAGCAGTGTCCCGCAAACAGTCATGGAAGTGGGATTAGGGGAGAAAGGCGGGAAAGATGGCAAGGGGAGGGGTCGGGGTAAGGAGAGCAGGAAAATGGACTTCATACGGTATTTGTGGGCAAAACGCAGCAGCCAAATTGCACACAGCAATATCCCACAATCAGGCCAGGGAGAAATGGGGGAAAAGTGGGTAAGGGGGAAGAGGGAGGGAAAGATGAGTGGGTGGCAAAATAAGGGGGAAATGGGGAGAAGGAAGAGTGAAGAAAGAGTGAAGAAAGGAGGAAAAGGGGGAGAGAAAGTAGGGAAATTGTCACACCTATCTTTACCAATTAGTCACCAGGAACCCAATTGTGAGTCAGATCGCTTGTTTGCAATTATCTGATATGGTACACCCACAAATATACAGTCAATTCATTTTACAGTATATTTTGTGAATCACATTGAGACATCTCGAAGATGTAATAACCTATTAATTCTCAAAGTATAATTGCATATTGTGTCTTATACATGTTGGTAACTGCTGTGTATGTGGAGGCAAGTGTACAGCTGTGATTGTATGGTGGTTAGTACTCTGTGTTGTGGCTGCAGCAACCTCGGTTACAATCCCAGTCACGGCAAAAGCCATTCCTTTTCCATTTGACATATTTTTTAAATGTTTAAATCTGAACAATTCACGTGATTTTGAAATGCCCCACTTTGCAGTTAATCACTAATAAAAATAATAATACTTACATTTAATGTAGCATTTTATGTCATCTTCAAAACGTAACAATCATTTTAGAGAATATATGGTAAAGTGAACTGACAATATATTTTGTGGGTGACAATAACCAGGTCCACCAGTCAAGTTTAATGGACAATGTTAATGGACCCGAGCTCCCCTCCCCCTCTTCAAGTTTTTTCCCCCAACCCCCCCACCCCTTTATTCCTTCTCTACCCTCCTCTCTCTTCGCCCTCCTCGCCTACTGTCCCTGCTCGACCCTCCCACCGCTTCCCTTTGTTCCAGTTTTGGAATTCTCCGTCGGGCTCACCGTGGCACTCGGCGCTGGCTGTCCAACAGCAGCCACACCAAGTGCCCTGTCCCCCACCATCCCTGCCAGCCCCACCGGACACAAACCCGGGGTGTCAACCTCTCCTCCCTTATTCAGATCCCCACCCTCCCCGCTGACCATCCCAGTCCCCCCTCACACCCCTCGGCCAATTGTTTTTTCCGCATCGGCCTCCAAAATGTCCACTCTGTCTGCAACAAGACCCTGGCCATCAACGATCTCATCCTTGATGAGAATGTTGACATCATGGCACTGACGGAGACTTGGATCACCCCAGGCGACACTTTCCCCCTCGTTGAAGCCACACCACCCAACTACACATTCCACCATGCTCCTCGACCCAACCGTCGTGGCGGTGGTGTGGCCCTCATTTCAAAGTCATCCCTCGCCCTATCCCCCTACTCCTCCGGTTCCTCACCCTCTCTCACTCCTCCCACAATTCCTTCAAAATCCTATTAGTCTATCGTCCCCCCAAACCCTCCCCCACTTTCATTTCAGATTTTTTTTCACTTTTAACCTCCCTCTGTGCCTCCTCTGATCGCCTTATCATTCTTGGCGACTTCAACCTCCATTTCACCCCCTCCGGCCCCATTTCCTCTGAATTTTCCTCTTTACTTTCGTCTTTCAACTTCTCCCTTCATATTAACACTGCCACCCACACCCACGGCCATCCGCTCGATCTGGTGATCACCCGAGGCCTCAACGTCTCTGGCGTCACCATCATAGACAAGGCCATCACTGACCATTTTTTCATCTCCTGCAACACCTCTATCCCTCCCCCCTCCACCTCCAAACCCACCACCATCTTCTACCGGCCCTGGAAGAGGATTCCCCCTCAAACTTTCACCTCTGCCCTCGAAACCTCCGACCTCCTCCCACAGTGGCACTCTTTTTGCACCGACCCATCCTCCACCTCCACCGCCCTCCACAACACCCTCTCCACTACCCTCGACACCCTGTTTGTCAGTCAGATCTTGGGAACCCATCATATGAAGATTAAGAATTCTATGCCGCCAACACATGGAAATTCCTATGTTTCTAATGGAATCAATATGGTTTACAAGGCAACACATTTGTATTGCACACTCCCCTTGGGCAAGTTTCTTTACCCCACACACCTGCTGACAATCCCTTCAAATAAACACAATAACAGATTGGTCACTTCAATCCACAACTGTTTGTGTGTGAGACACTGCGGTTAGCGGCAGCATTCCGCCCACAAAATTAAGTTCACTGATAATATACAACAACAACAACATTACATTCATAGAGCACCTTTCACATGGGGAGCATTCCCATGGTGCTGTTTAGTCAGATCGGGATCCGAGCAGGGGAGGATGAGTCAGAGTAGGGCAGGGGGACAGAGAATAGGAAAGGTGGAAGAGTTTGGAGGGCAGCAGAAAGCACAGTTGAAGAGGATGGTCTTGAGACCAGTCTTGAAGGAGGAAAGCAAGGCAAAGTGATTACGGGATGGAGCTTCAGAGTGTGGGGGCATAGATGCTGAAAGCCCAGCCATCAATGGTAGTGTAGGGTGGTTCAAGCAGGGGACACGGAGCAGGCCAGAGCCTGCTGATAAATTCTATGAAGTGCATTGGGATGTCTAGGACACAAAAAGCGCTGTATCAAATGCAAGGATTATTATTATATTTGCCTGAAAGCAAGGCTACCAGGGGTCATGAGAGAGCCAAAGCCAGTGGAGCAGAGGCAATGGGTTGTAGTTTGGGCGGCAAACAGGTTCGAGTGATAGGGAGGTGCCAGGTGATAAAGAGTTTCTTAAACGAGGGTGAGGATCTTGAAATGAACCTGTTCAGTGATGGAGAACAAGTAGATCTGGCTGCATTGGTGTGAAGGAGGCAGTTTATTATGGGTGAGAATGCGACGGCGGAGTTTGTGTCATTGGGATAATGTGCCTGGTGGAGGCAGCAATGTGGGCATTGGAAGTCCCAGCAGCCAATATTCCCTGCACGTATCCTGTACCGGCCTCACTTAGATTATTCCCAGTTAATTGGACACAACATTCCTGGGGATGAGGCTAGGATTCAGCTGGATCCCAGAGGAGGTGGTTAGCGATGGAATAACAGGATCAAGTCTATCCTCTGTGGTGATCTCAGTCATCTTCTTCCTCAGCCCAGCGTACCTGCAGTTCTCCAGGGCACTGATAATAACATGGCTCATTATCATGAAATGGGAGCTTGATAAGATAAACATTTATCAGCGGTGGTATTCAAAGCCCTGTTCCCCTAAGAGACTGGACCATAATTCCATCGCCTTAGACCGCTTAGAAGTGCTCCCCATGTATGCACTTCTCTGCGAAATAAATTGTACCAACATCTCTCTATTATTTAGTATCAAAGATTAAAGTTCAAAGTTAAATCGTGGCCTTGCCAAGATTCTCGGGCAATCGATAGACATTTATGTAGTAAACAAGGGTCTAATCTAGTAATCTCATTGACAATCTCAAGCATTATTAAAACAATATTCAACCCAAGGTCTTTGGGGAGATGATTGTATTTTATGCCCTGCTGCACCACTGCACAGATTGTCAGAAATTAAACGTGTTAGCTTCAGGTTTTGTTTTGTTTGAAAAGCTTGAAATGTCTCCATCACATAATTCATGGTTGCAGGTCCTTGAGTTCTTCTGATCTTCCTATTTTTGGAGTTTAAAAAATATTTCTTCAACACTGTTTAGGCCTCAACTGGAGTACTGCGTCCAGGTCTGGGCACCTTATTTCAGGAAGGACATTAAGGCACTGGAAAGGGTGCAGAGGAGATTCACGAGAATGATACCAGGAATGGGGAACCTTAGCTATGAGGACAGACTGGAGAAGTTAGTACTTTTCCCATTAGAGAAGGTTACGCGGGGACCTGATAGAGGTCTTCAAGATCATGAAAGGTTTTGACAGGCTAGATAGGCAAAAGTTGTTTCCGCTGGTAGGTGTGTCTGTGACCCGTGGTCACAATCTTAAGATATCTACCAAAAGAAGCGGAGAGGAGGTTCGAAGAAATCTTTTTTACTCAGCGAGTTGTTTGATTTTGGAATGATCTGCCTGAAAGGGTAGTGAGGTCCGATTCAGCTTTTAAGAGAGAACTAGATAGGTATCTGGGGAAGACGGGTTTGCAGGGTTATTGGGAGAAATCTGATGATTGGAGTTAATGAAAGTGACTTGTTTGGTCAAAGAGCCAGCTCAATGGGCCGAATGGTCACCTTCGGTGCTGTAACATTCTATGATTCTAACATTCATGGCTGGAGAAGTGGTGTAGACAGGAGGGCCCTCAGGTGCCTAGATCATTGGGAGCAGTTCTGGGGCAGGAGGAACCTGCACAAGATGGATGGTTTACATCCAAACAGGGCTGGGACCAATGTCCTTGCAGGGAGGTTATCTAATGCTATAGGTGGAGGTTAAACTAATTTTGAGGGGGGATGGGAATGCAAAAAGCAGTAGTCCGGAAAAGGGAGGGATAAGACTGGGGGGGAAATACAGAACAGGCAAAGTCTGTCTTGGAGTGCATGTGTGTAAATGCGCGGAGTTTGACAAACAGCAACACTGACACATTATATTTGTATAGTGCCTTTTATGTCAGGAGGACTTCAAACAACACCAAGGATATCTCAAAGCTGCCTGATACACAAGCCCTCCCTCGTCAAACAAATGTATTAAAACCATTCTGTCTTTAGAATAAAAATAAAGAAACAGTAATCAGCCCCTGCAGCCTGTTCCTACAATCTTTCACATTGTGGCTGAACTGTACCTCACATCTAATTAACCCCACACCCCCACCCTTGCCAATATCCCTCAATACTTTGACGTAACATATAGAGATACACCATAGCCTGGATGTTGTGAATAGATCCACAGCATTTCGGAGGAGAGAGTTCCAGCTTTCCACTGAACGTTGGTTGATAAACTGCCTCCTAATTTCATTTCTAAATGGCCCAGCCCTCATTATAAGATGACGCTACCACAGGTATCGTGGAGCGTCCCCCACCAGAGGAAATAGTGTTTGTAACTAGCTTGTCAAAACATCTATCATAATTTTTTATATGGATCCTTATAAAATGCCTTCTGAAAGTCCATATAAACAGCATCCATAGACACTCTCTTATCTATTATTTTCATGACCTCATAAAAAACCCTCTAATTGGATTAGTCAGTTACGACCTACATTCAGAAATCCATGCTGACACTTTGACAAACACAATGCTCAGTCATTGTGTGCATGATAATTATAATCCTTGATATCGAGTATTTCACATCTTCTAGATTATATAGACTAGTCTTCTTGACTTCTTTTTGTTCTGATCAGTTAATAGATACATCCCCAGATACAGTGTTAAAATCCTAAACTCCTCGTGATGACAGATCCCCAGTATTATTGTATAGATACACAGTTTGCGATGACTCATGATCAGCAACAACAGTTACACTAGGACCTCCTCAACTCAAACAACCAATTACCTCAGCTTTCAGGGCACTGAGAGGTTAGAGTTCAACAACCAGTGAGGATAGAAATTCAGGTCGGTATTTATTATGTCAGAAATCATGATTGTGGTGTCCTGTAACTCACCTCACTAACGAGAGACCTGGGTTTGATTCTTATGGGCCAAGATTCCTAACTCAACACTCCTCTGTTTACCAAGTAGTCAGCAGGATCCCAATTGTGAGTCAGATCACTGGTTTGCAATTATCTGATGCGTTACACCCACAAATATCCAGTCAATTCATTTTACCGTGTATTTTGTGAATCGCATTGAGACATCCAGAAGATGTAAAACATATTGTTGAATAAAAGCCAGTTTGTCTCAGTTGTTAACCTTGTTAAAATATGAAGTATTCTGAATTGAAGGATTAAGAGAAAACACATCCACAGCAGTGAATAACCTGTTAATTCTCAAAATAAGATTGCATATTGTGTATTATACTTATTGGTAACTGCTGTGTATATGGAGGCAAGTGTACAGCTGTGATTGTATAGTGGGTAGTAGTCTGTGTTGTTGCAGGAACCTCGGTTACAATCCCAGTCATGGCAAAAGCCATTCCTTTTTCATTTGACATATTTTTTAAATGTTTAAATCGCAACAGTTAACATGATTTTGAAATGCCCTACTTTGCAGTTAATCTCTAATAAAAATAATAATGCTTTGACAAAGGCCTTGGATGATTCTCAGGCAATCAAAAGACTTTTATGGAGTAAACAAGGGTCTAATGTAGTAATCTCATTGACAATCTCAAGCATTGTTAAAACAATATTCAACCAAAGGTCTTTGGGGAGATGTTTGTACTTGCTGCCCTGCTGCACCACTGCACAGATTGTCAGAAATTAAACTTCTTCTTCGGCTCAGGTGCCTTTGGTTTGAAAAGTTTGCATTGTCTCTGTCACAGGATTCATGGCTGCAAAGCCTTGAACTCTTCTAATCTTCTTATTTTTGGTGTTTAAAAAATATTTCTTCAACAAACAGGTCAGAAGATCCAATTTTCTTGAGCTGCTAAACGCCAACCCTGCATTTGAGTTTTGACAAAGATCCAAAAGGCAGCATTGATTTTGTATTTAATCTCTCGATGGTAATCGGGTCACTGAAGTTTCCGTAGTGTAGTGGTTATCACGTTCGCCTCAAACGTGAAAGGTCCCAGGTTCAATACCTTTATTTAACTTTATTTTCCAAATCATCCTTAAGTGTTGACACACACGCTCACACTTTCAACATTGATGAGGATGGAGCAGAAAAAAGCACAACTGCCATGGAAATAAATTATATTTTGTAGAGATAGAAACGCTTGAAAACATTTCAGGTAACAAGTGAAATGTAAAATATTACTCCAGCTGCTGAACTGAGTTTTGTTGTTGTTGTAGTTATTGTTGTAGCACTGTTCTGTTGTTGTAGCACATGATGTGACATCAAAATATAGAGTCGGTTTCCCTTTCGTTTTGAGTTCTTCAATCATTGGCTACAGAATTCAGTACGCTGAAAGCAGTGACGTGATAAAGGTGATGATTACGCTCAAACTACAACAACAAAAACAACAATAAAATTACATTGTTAGACTGCCTTTCATGTCGGCAGGATGTCCGAAAGCGCTGAAGAATCAGGTTTGGACCCGAGTTGTCAAGGGTCTGAGAAGATGGAAAAGGAAGGAGAGTAGGAGAAGGGGAGAAGTTAGGAGTTGAGCAGAAGTCATGGTCAAAGAGGAATGTCTTGAGACCAGCCTTGAAGGAGGAAAGAGAGGAAGTGAGGGGAAGGGAGGGAGGGAAGGGTTGGAGTTCCACAGTGTGGGAGTAGAGAGGCTGAAAGCCCGGCCACCAATGTTGGGACGGTTAGGGTTTTTGAAGCAGAGCAGAGCGGAGGTGATATGCAGGCTGATAGGTATGCAGCAGGTCAGAGAGAAAGCCGTGGGAAAGCCATGAATGGCCTTGAAGGTGAGGACGAGGAATTTGAATTCGATCCTCTGGGGGATGGGGTGATGGGCGATGGTGGGAGTGATGTGGTCGCGGAGCCTAGTGTGGGAGAGTACAAGTGCTGCAGAGTTCTGAATGATCTGCAGCTTGTGAAGGGAAGAGCTGGGAAGGCCAACAAGGAGAGAGTTCCCGTAATCCAGCCTAAATGTAATGAAAGCGTGTATGGGTGTTTCGACTGCATGGGGGGGAGTGAGGTAGTGGTGGAGTCTTGCAACGTTACACAGGAATAGGATCTATTCTCCTATCAACATGAAATATAACCATAGATTATGGTAATCACAGTAATATCCAACAACAACTTGGATTGATACAGCGCCCTCCATGCCGGACGGCGTCTTACAGCGTTTCACTACACTCGATCCTCTTGCCCCAATCACCACCTCCTACTCTAGAACCTCACCTAGTTCACCAGCCATCTCTGCTCGCTCACGCCGCTGGGCCACTGAAAGCACCTGGTTCAAATCCAGCCCAATGGTCCACGGCATATCTTTCTGGACCACATCAAAAACTACCGCTCTGCTCTGGGTTCTGCCAAATCATCATTCTGCTCCAGGATAATCCTGGAAGTGAAGTACAATTCCAGGCTCCTGTTCTCAATGCCAAACTGGCTCCTCTGCCCTCCTGCCTTGCCCAGCAGATCCTTTCCTAGAACTCCCACTGCGGGGAGATGCTGGATTTATGCAAGTTCAAACTCAATGAAATCTGCTCAGTTGTCAATGCCCTTGCAACTTCCAACTTCCAGCCACTCCCCACTTCTCTGTCATACTCCAATTCCTACCCGTTCCTCCTTCCACACCTTTGAACCAGTCTCCCCATCATCTATCATCACACCCATATCCTCCATAAAGTCTTCCTCCTGCTTCCTGCACCCCTTCCTCACCCCCATTTAAGTGTAAATACTTATGGATGATTTTATAAATAAGAGTTAAATAAATGTTTTCACCAAGTTTCAAACCTGGGACCTTTCACGTGTGAGGCGAATGTGATAACCAGTACACTATGGAACGTGATAACCACTACACGAACGTGATAACCACTACACTACGGAAACTTCAGTGATCTCCTCACTTCCCAGCTCCACCTCCTTGTCCCACTGCTTGCCTACACAATCAACCTGTACCTTTCATCCGGCATCATTCCCACCCTCTTCAAAACAGCCACTGTCACCTGCATCCTCAAGACATCTTCCCTTGATGTGATGCACCTTTCAAGCTACCAGCCCATCTCCAACATCACTTTTCTGTCAAATGTCCTTGAAATAGTTTTGACTCCCAGCTTCACTCCTTCCTTTCATCCCACTCCTTACATGAGCCACTCCAATTGGGCTTCCAAGCTGCCCACAGCATAGAAACTGCTCTGCTCAAGGTCACAAATGAGATCCTGAACATGTTGCCCATGGCACCCTTTGCCTCCTTGACCCATCCGCCACCTTCAATATCATAGACCACTCAATCCTGCTCCACCACCTCTCCTCCCACCTCAACCATCAGAAGATACTGATCTTGATTGGTTCCAGTCCTACCTTTCACATGGTCTCCAATTTGTGTCCTGCAGCTCTCACACTGTCTTGTGCAGTGTCCCTCAAAGGTCTGTCCTTGGTCCCCTCCTCTTCACTCTCAACGTGTATGCAGCTGACTCAATTTTTCCACCTCACTTTGCAACCCCAAGTCCCCTGATGTCCACCTGCTTGACGACATCAGGAGCTGGATGAGTGTGAATTTCCTGCAGCTGAATATTGACAAGACGGAAGCCATATGCTTTGACTCTTGTCATCATCGTCAATCACACCGCTCTCACCTTCTCCACCTATGCGACCTGCCCCTAAAACTCTCCTCACTGGTCTCCCCTCCAACACAATCTATAAAATCCCGCACCATGTTCTGTGAGCACATCACTCCCACCCACACTGTGCTCCTTTGGCTCCCCATCCCCTGAGAATCAATTCAAGATCCTGTTCCTCACATTGAAGGCCATTCATGACCTTCCCCCCTCCTATCTCTCCCGATCTGCCTCCTTAAAAACCTACCCACCCCCTCTGTTCAGCAGTCTCTGTTCTGCCCAGTGTCTCTCGCCTAACCGCCCTACCTTTGGTGGATGGGCTTTCAGCCCACACTCTGCACCCACACTCTGCAACTCCAACCCAGAGTCCCTTTGCCTCGCTTCCTCCCTTCCCTCCTTCAAGGCCAGTCTCATGACCCTCATCTTCGATCGTGCCTTCTGCTGCCACCAATTGGGATAAATCTGCTGAACAAGAAACAAGGGGGAATAACAATCATCGGAATAGTCTAATTTGTTAGTCAGCAGTTTCCCAGTTGGCACAATTTCAAAGCGTGGTTTCGAAATCCAAATGCACCACATTTCATTTGATTGCTTCTGTTTCATCCCAGGTCAGTTTGACACTCTTTTTGCACATCCATGGTAGATATTCTCCTTTTCCAGAAATGATAATAATAATAAAAATAATAATACTAGTATTCAGCGCTGAGGAGGGGCAGAGGTGAATCAATCACCAAGAATCAAAGCCTGACTCACACCAATAGGATAATATCACTGTCTCACTGATGCTGTAACTGATAATTATTCCGCCATAGAATTGGTTATTTACAGCATTGATCTCAGAAAGATAGTTTATTGCTTTCAAAATATAGAGGCCGAGTGAGAGGTATCACCAACATTCGTCTAAAATTCAACCTCAACCAATATTTAAACCCAGGGTAACTCGCATATTTATTTCCTCGGTTGCTATCCCCAAACTGAGAGTCATACCCCTAGACCAATGAGCCACTTGTAGAACAAATAGCTGACATTTCAACACTGATATTGGCAACATGAACCTGAAGGGCTCTTTGTTGATTTCCTGCACTTTTATCAAAATTCCTCACGATCTTCAAATCCAATTGCCAGACAAATGATCAAATACACTGACACAATGGGTCACAGAGGCCACAGCTTGTGGTTCACAAAATGACACACAAAAACAATTACACTTGTGTAGCGCCTTTCTCATCAGGAGCATGTCCCAAGTCACTGGAAATGTGTCTTCCCATACCGGGAATCGAACCCGGGCCACCTGGGTGAAAACCAGGAATCCTAACCGCTAGACCATATGGGAGGTCAATTACATCAACAGATATCTTCTTTGCATATTGGCAACAAATTGATTGGTTTTCTTGAGAGTTGGCTATTTAATGTAGTGTCAGAATGTCAGTGTAGCTCAATTAACAGAACATTGCCTGAGATTCCACAAGATGTCTTATCCTCCTGCCTTAACATCCAATATCAACCTTTGTAGATTTTTCATTTGAAATTAAATTGAATCAACTTCAACAACAAAAATAACAATAACTTGCACTTATCTACCCCCTTACAAGATTAATTGTGTCTCAGACACTTATTCAGGTTTTGTAGAAGATCACACTTACAGAGGCTGGATCACAACCACAGAAATAATACTCCTCGACCACCACTGTTGTCCACTGATGCAAATCATTGGAATAAAACACTAAAATCTCCTGCTCTGGTGAGGATTGAACTCACAACCTTGGCATTTCTCGAGCAAGTACTGACATATAAGTACCGCACACTAACCTATTGCGCCACTAGAGCTACTGTGATATGTCCTCTAGTTCAGCAAATCATTTTAGTTTTCAACAACAACAATAACAACTTCCAATCACATAGAGACATAGAGCACTTTATACCAGATACGATTTCAAATGTTAAAACTTAAATTTATTAGACATTAAACTTGGTTCATTTTAAAAAAAAAGACAGTTCAGCCTATTATTCCAATCATCAACAAACATAGATAAAATGTTTGATATTTAGACCATGAAAATATCTGAAATTAACAGCAATAGCAGCTTTCATAGTGGTCTCTTGTGTAGTTTGACATCTTTCACTCTTGCGATATAAACTCATTCACAATCAAAGGCCTTATATCCACATCCTCCTCATCGCCTACCAACCTGCCCACTCCCTCCACTCAGTGGGTTGCCACTTGCTCCACATCCCACACCTTGCCCGCCCCATATCAGCAGTCAGGCCTTCAGTCCCCTCTGTCCCTACCCTCTGGAAATCCATCCAACTCTGTCACTCAGCCTCACCCCATCCCTTAAGCTGTTCAACACCCATCTAAAGGCCTCCTACTTGATGGATGCTATCGATCAACCTACTCCCACTCCTGCCCTCCATCCTCCCCAATCCCATCTTGAGTCTGAAATACTGTCTGTTCAGCACTAATTCATGTTGATATCACGACCTCAACAACTGTCTCCATTTACATACAGTACCAGAGAATAGACCAAGGTCACATGTCTCAGGTTATGTAGATAATAAATATCATTGCTAACTGTGCACAATTGCCTGCTGTGTTTCTCCCACAAATTTATACAGACAATTCACCTGATAGTGTATTCCTTGAGCACATGTCTCAACAAAGTGCTAATCCACTTAATCACATGACATGATTATTATTGTGCATCACAGTCAGCGTCTGGAGTGATGAGCACAACATAAATGCAAGCTGTTGTTAGCAGCGAGTAAGAGTCCAGGGTTAGGTCACTCCATCTCCAAGAGAAACATTTAATTTTTAAAACTAATTTGATGATTCCTCTGTTTCCTTTGCTGCTGTGCAGCCAGCCATTAACTAACCCCAGCCTTTCTCTCACCATAGTCATGAATGCTGAGTGATCCAAACAATTTCTGGTTCAAACCATTGCCGTGTTTTAAGAACATAAGAACATAAGAATTAGGAGCAGGAGTAGGCTATTCAGCCCTTCGAGCCTGCTCCGCCATTCAATAAGATCATGGCTGATCTTCTCACCTAACTCTGATTACCTGCCCTATCCCCATATCCCCTAATCTCTCTATTTTTCAAAAATCTATCAGTCTCAGCCTTGAAAGTGTTCAGCGACTGAGCATCTAAAGCCTTCTGGGGTAGTGAACTCCATAAATTCATTACCCTCTGAGTAAAGAAATGTTTCCTCAACTCTGTTCTAAAAGGCTGACCCTTAATTTTATGACTGTGACCCCTGGTTATAGATTTTCCTACCAAGGGAAACAGTCCCTCAGTGCCTACTTTATCTAGCCCTTTAAGAATCTTATATGTGTCAATAAGATCCCCCCTAATTCTTCTGTAATCTAGAGAATACAGCCCTAGTTTATTCAACCTATCCTCATAGGTCAGCCCTCATCCCAGGAACTAACCTAGTGAATTTATGCTGCAACCCCTCTAAGGCAAGTATGTCCTTTTTTAATTAAGGAGACCAAAACTGCCCACAATACTCTAGGTGCGGTCTCACCAGGGCCCTATACAGTTGCAGCAAGACTTCCCTACTTTTATACTCTTAAACTTTTGAAATGAACGCTAGCATGCCGTTCGCCTTCTTGGTAGCTTGCTGCACCTGCAAACTAACTTTCTGTGACTGGTGTACAAGGACACCCAAATCCCTTTGAACACTAACACTATCTAACTTCTCCCCTCTAGAAAATAATCTATTCTTTAATTCTTGCTACCTAGGTGAATAATTTCACACTTGCTAACATTGAATTCCATCTGCCACCTCCTTGCCCACTCCCCTAGCCTACCTATATCTTGTTGCAATCTTTTTGCATCATCCTCAGAGCTCAATCAGCTACCTTATAACATTTTATTTTGATATACTGATGAATCTTATGAATAATTGACATTACAACTGACTCAAAAAACAAATTGTCAGTAAGTTTTGGAAAGTTTTTACCATCAACCTGTCTTACCTGATGTAGTGATTCTCAAATAAATTGATTAACAATATTATGAAAGAAATCTTTCAGTGAGGATTAATTGGCATTGGTCAAGGGGAAAGTCTGTATCACGTCTCCACTACAGGTTCCCACAATGAAAAGTTTCCTACAAACAGTGGCACAATTATAGTAATAGAGAGCAATGTTCATAGTTGGCAGGATTCAAACCAGCGTGGGAAGATTCCCAATGGATTTCTAGTCCATCACCTTAATCACTCGGCCATGACTACTGACAAATGAAAATAAACTGATTTAGAGTAAATCTTCCCTGCAGTTGATTCCTTAACTCTAAATGTTCTTTGATTTGATTCTTCTCATTTCATATAGTAGGATAGTGTGTTATCACATTGTGCAGACAACTCCAAGACCTTCATTATAATAATTCTTACATTTGATATAGCTCTTTTCATGGCTTTTAGATGTCTCAAAATGTTTCACAGAATAAACTGTAAAGTGAATTGATGTATACTTTTGGGTGAAAAGTGTCAGCCAGCTGCACACTGAAGTGACTGTGCCTGTGCATAAACAGTCATGGAGTGAAATGACAAATTTTTATATTTGTTTGGAGGGATATTCAAAGATATATATAACAACAACAACAACAACAATTTACATTTATAGAGCGCCTTTCACGTCGGGAGGACGTCCCAAGGCGCTGATATAAATATAAATTCACACATATTCTGACCTTGAATTTCTGGCAAAACGCTGCACCAATTAGCCCACAACAAGTAGTTGTGAATTACATATCCACTTTCAGATGAAGTGTCGTGGACCTGAAATGTTGACTTACTTTTTCTTGCTCCATAGATGCTCCTGACCTGCTGAGTGTTTCCAGCCATTTCTGTTTTTGTTTCAGATTTCCAGCATCTGCAGCATATTGTGTTTTTGCCCAAGATACACTCTCTGGTCGCTCAGCCTTTGCTCTTGCTGACCTTCTCCCAATACTCTATGTAATCAGGTAAAGAAGATGTCTCACCATGTGTACTGTAGGTATGAATTCTCAAACTTCTCATCAGCTGATAATGGGTTTCCAACACTCGGCTGACAAAACAGAAGATGTAATATTAATCAATGTTGATTCATGAATACGAGTTTATTGTGTGGTTAACGATAGATGAGTGAAGAATTATGATGGCTGAGTGAGACTTTGAACTCAAAACACAAATGTTTTCATCACCACAGGAGATAGTTCTGATCCCAGAAGAAGTGATTTAATATTAACGCTGGTGATTAAACTTGACTGGTTGGCACTGATTAGTGTCACCCACAAAATATATTGTCAGTTCACTTTGCAGTGTATTCTTTTAACCATTTGATACGTCTTGAAGATGGAATAAAATGCTATGTCAAATGCAAGTATCATTATTTTTATTAGAGATTAACTGCAAACAGCAGGAAATTTAAAACTCACGTTATTTGTGGAATGAGATTACGTTAAACATTTTCAAAATGTGTCAAACAATAAAGGAAGGGCTTTTGCCATGACTGGGATTGTAACCGAGGTTGCTGCAGCCACAACACAGAGTACTAACCACTATACGATCACAGCTGTACACTTGCCTCCACATACACAGCAAGAATATGAAACAAGATGCAATTATATTTTGAGAATTAATATGTCATTCACTGTTGCTGTGGATGTGTTTTCTCTTACTCCTGTACCTCACAATACTTTATAATTTAACTGAGTATCAACCGAAACAAACTGACTTTTACTGCACAAAATATGACCACAGCATTTAGGATCAGTTATCATCCTATAGGTACAACATGAAACAACTGTGAATTCTGTGCACACAACACTTGTAGAAAATGTATCAATGAGAGTGAAGTGGGTAGGAATAAATTATAATAATCCTTGCATTTAATATAGCACTTTTCACATCTTTTGGAAGTCTCAATAAAATCTACAGAAATATACCGCAAAGTGAATTGTCTATATATACTTGGGTTAAATGGCAGATAATTGTGCAACAATTGCTACTCTCCACTTGGTAAATAGAGGTATGTGTAGTAAGCAAACTTGCCCAATATTTTGGCCAGCCTGGAATCAAAAACATGTCTCTCATTAGTGAGGTGTGCTGCAGGTCACCACAGTCATGATTTTTGGCATAATCAATACTTAGCTGAATTTGTATCCTCACTGGTTGTTGAACTCTTATCTTCTCAGTGCCCTGAAAGCTGAGGTTGTTTGAGTTGAAGAGGTCCTTAGTGTAACTGTTGTTGCTGATCATGAGTCATCGCAAACTGTGTATCTACACAATAATCCTGGGGAAATGTGAGACATTATTTAGAGTCAAATGAGGAGAAAAGTCCGTGATCAAAGTACTTGTGCTGATCAAAGTAGTCCAACATTTCCTAAAACATGTGGTTTGGAAATTAAATGAAATGGTCAGTTAAAAGCCCAATAAATAGTCATTCAAATTATTACTGCAGCAAAAAAAAAGAAAAACAATTGATGCATTATTTTTTACCTCATTTCAAGTGCGAGTAAAGAATTGAACAAGAATGCATTTCAGAAGAAGATTGTTACTGGGTGGACTTGAACCACCAAACTTTCAGTTAACAGCTGAACGCGCTAACAATTGCTCCACAGAGACTTCTGCCTAGAATCCTTCTTCTAGGAAAATACAGCATTGTGTTGACTTAATTGTTGTCACAGGTAAACTCTGGATTGGTAAGAAATGTCAACACCGGTAAGTAAGTTATTCAAAGCATAAATCGGAATGCAAATAGAAGTTTAATAGATAGAAAGTGATCATGGTGGAGACTCTGAGATAGATTTCCAGAGGCTGGTGCCTTATCAATGGAGGGCAACACCATTGGTGACATTGAGGGTCAGACACATTTCATCAGTGGGCGAAACATCTGTGCAAGTAAATGTGATATATATATATATTATTTATCATAACACCTGTTGTCATAAGGAAACCGATTTGTTCCCTTCAATAGTGTTGGGATGTCCTCCCGACGTTAGTGGCACTATACATATGTAATACATATGTATAGCCCTGTAGCTCAGTGGTTAGAGCATTCGCCTTACAGAAGTGAGACTTTTGTTCGAATCCAGGCAGATCAGGGCGAAACCTTGGGCAAGTTTCCATACTTCATGTGCCCAATAATAATCCATCCAAAAAAAACACAATAATAAAAATGGATCATTTCAATCCACTGCTGGTTGTGGGACGCTGCTGAGTGCAATTGGCTGCTGCGATTCACCCACAAATATACAGTCAATTCACTTTAAAGTACATTCTGTGAAGCACTTTGAGGCATTGATAAGATGTGAAAAGCGCCGAATCAAATGCAAGGATTATTATTGTTATTATTAATTGTCGTTGTTGTTGTTGTTTCCATCACCAATACTTTTCGTGAAATACTCAAACAGATTACAAACACACCGGAGGCTGCTTTCAATTCTCAGCTCTGTGGTTTCAGTTGGTTAAACTCCAGCAGTTCCCCAAAGCTCACACTCTGGTTCCTCAGCTTTGGGTCTTGCTGACCTGGTCCAAATACTGTCTGGAATCAGGTAAACAGGATGTGTCCTCCTGGTAAAGCCTGTTCATTCCATTCCAAACATAGCAATTCCCATGTGTGGGTAGTATGGACCTCACTAACTTGCTTTAGCTTGATAATGGGTTTGTGACACCCAGCTGACAAGATGTCATTCTAGGTCATCTGTTACAATATATTTCATTAAGAAACTTTGATACATAAATACTAGATTATATCATGGTTGAAGGTGGGAATGTGATGAATTATGATGGTTTAGATGTTGGTCTCAAAAAACGTAGAGTTTATGTTTCATTGTTTACTTGTAGAAAATAAAACATTAGATGTAAAGTTCTGTAGCTCGATGTGGAGTACTGCATGTCAGCGATTAGTGCACTCCTCTTAAAAGTGAGATACATAGGTGTTTTTCTCAGAAGCTGAGGGTGAAAACTTGGACACATTTCCTCACTCCACAGTCCACACGCCTGATAATAATCCCTCACAAAAAACAATAACAAAATTGGTCATTTCAATCCACTACCATTTGTGGGATACAGATGCGAGCAATTAGCTGCCACATTTCGCCCACCAATATACAGTCAATAATTATGTTATATTCTGTGAGGTGCTTTGAAACAACTAGAAGACATGAAAAGGCGCTATATCACATGCAAGCATTGTTATAATCAAAGATTACAAAGAGGCCACAGCTGCCGATTCACTGACAATCGCTGACAGTAGAAACGCAAAAGTACTTACCGGTAGTTGCTTAAAGTGGTTGCGTTATCATGATTAGACAGAGGATTCTCTGACTCTGTGGATTCCTATTGTGTATTACAGTACTATGAGGCCAAGATAGTGCAGTATTGGGAAAGAGTTCAGGAAATATATATTTTTTTAAGATTTTCAATTTTTTTAAAAATTTGCTCCCTAAATTTTATATTGTGCAGTAGCTCAGTGTTTAGAGCACTCACTGAGTAAGCCAGTGACCTGGGTTCGATTCCCAGCAGGATGAAACTTTTGCAATTTTCCTTGTGCCACACACATCTGTTTACCTAGCAGTGTGCAATTCTCACGTGAAAATACTGTTGTTTATTCACTGGTCTGGAACTAATTGAATTAATTACATTCATTATTCAAGTTGTACATCAGTATTCGCTATAAGTACAAATTTCTTTCACTGCGAGCTCAGTGAGATCATTGAACTCCACATTTTCCCTCCAGGAAAATTTAACCCAGTGCTTCGGTTGATGAATGCTCTAATCACTCAGCTGCAGGACTCACCTACAGACGTGGGGATAACCAGGGCTATGAATCTGAGAGTGTAAATCAGGGCATGGAATTTCCAACAGTGTACGCTATTGCAGCGATTTACTACCCCATTCTGGTAGCATTTGGAATTCCGGGTAATTCTATTTGTTGTCATGGTATGCCAATCGTGAAGAGACTAGATCAATTGGCATTTTGTATAGTGGCTTATTATTTCTTCTGGAAATCTCAAATCAGTTCAAGGAATATACTGTAAATTGAAATGACTTTGTATTTGTGGGCGAAAGGTGAGAGCAAGTTGTGTGTTTCCGTGTCCTATCAAAGTATCATGGATTGAAATGATCAATTTTATTATCTTTGGTGATGGATTATTACCAGTGTAGAGTAAGGAAACTTGCTGAAGGTTAGCCCTGACCTGCCTGGAATTGAACCCAGTGCATCGGTTGATGAATGCTCTAATCACTCAGCTGCAGGACTCGCCTATAGAAGTGGGGATAACCAGCGCTAAATGTACAACTTGATCTGAGAGCTCGTGTAGACTCGAAGCTCCAAAAGATCTCTATTCGCTTGTAAATATATGTGATTCATAATAACTTTTCTGAATTCGAATATAACAGGATCAAAAATAGACACACATGACCTAATAGAGGTTTATAAGATCATGAGGGGTTCCGACAGGGAAATAGAGAAAAACTATTTCCACTCGTGGGCGAATTTGTGACTCGTGGTCACAGATTTAAAATAGTTTCAAGGCGAAGTAGAGCAGAGCTGAGGAGAAAGTTTTTCACTCAGCGAGTTGTTCGAATCTGGAATGCATTGCCTGAAAAGGTGGTGGAGGCTGATTCGATAACAACTTTTAAAAGGGAATTAGATCTTTATTTAGGGAGAACAGGTCTATTAGGCTATGGGGAGCGGGCAGGGCAGTGGGATTGAATGGCTCTTTTCAAAGAGCCGGCACAGACTAGATGGGCTGAATGGCCTCCTTTTGTGCCGTAAAATTGTATGAATCTATGAATCTATGAATTTGTAGCTATTAGACTAGCTGGATTAATCAGAGAAGGCACTGATTAATTGTACTATCATATTATTGAGACATTTTTCTGGGATTTCAATATTACAACAACAAAGATGGAATTACATTATAGAGCACCTTTCACATCGGGAGGATGTCGGAAGGTACCGAACAGTCAGGTTGGGACTCAAGCAGAGGTAAGGTAGAGTGTAATGAGGTTGGGCAGTTAGGAGGGGAGGGAGAGAGTTGGGAGGGCAGCAGAAGGTACAGATGAAGAGGAGGGTCCTGATATCAGCCTTGAAGGAAACAAGGGAGGAATCCAGGTGAAGGGAATGTGGGATGGAGTTCCAGAGTGTGTGGGCAGAGATGTTGAAAGCCACCGATGGTAGGGCGGGTCAGGTGAGGGACATGGAGCAGACCAGAGCCTGCTGAATAGGGGTCTGGCAGATTCATATGTCGACAGCAGGTCGGAGAAATAGGAGGGGGCAAGGACATGAATGTATATTTCTGGGCAAAATGCGGCAGCCAAATTGCGCACAGCAGGGATGGGTAGATTTTGGGGTGTGGGCGGTGGTGTGGAGGAGGTAGAAGTTGGAAGGGTGGTGAAAGCTAAGTGGACTCCCTCGATTTTGGACTCGAGAACATCCAGCATCAACTCATATTTGGAGGAGAGGATCTGAGAGGTGGACGGGGAAGGGCGGAGGAGCCGTTTGGAGTGGACAACAGGAACTTGTGGTTTTCTTGGATTATCCTGGAGTAGAAGTACGATTTGGTGGAGACCAGAGCGGAGAGGTAGTTTTTGATGTGGTCCAGCCATATATGCCAGTGGACCATTAGACCAGATTTGAGACAGCTGCATTCAGTGGCTAGCACCTGGCCTTTGAGCAACAAGAGGTGGCTGGTGAACTAGGGTGAGGTTCGAGAGTAATTTCAAGATAAATAATTTTTCCTATTTTCTTTCCATCACACAGTAAATTTGCTGGCGATTGTGATTCTGTCAAGAGGAAACTGTGGTCTCTCAAAGTGCGTCACTCGCTATCTGGTGGCCATGGCAGCCGCAGATCTCCTCGTTGTCATCACGGAAGTGTTGTTAAACAAAATTAATAATCTGTATTTCCCATTAAATTTCTTATTCTACACTCCAGTGTGTAGTGTTAGACTTGTGTTGCTGGTTGCAGCAATGTTCATGTCTTTGTGGTTCACTGTTGCTTTCAGTTTTGATCGATTTGTCGCCATTTGCTGCCAAAAGCTGAAACCAACATATTGCACGGAGAGAACGGCCACAGTGGTGATTGTAACTCTGGCTGTTATTTGCTGCTCAGTCAGCATTCCCTGTTACTTTGTATTTGATCCTCAGTGCATAGTTAACAATACCCCATGGTACTGTGTCTTGAAACCAAGCATTTCTCTTTTGCTCACCTGGAAATTATACGAAAGGTTTATCCGTGTTTTTAATCCACTGTTTGTGTTTGCTTTGATTTGCCTGTTCAATGCTGTGATTATCAGACACATTCTGATGGCCAGTAAAGTCCGCAGGAGGCTTCGGGGTCAGAGAAATGCTGAGAAAACAATTGATCCCGAGTTGGAAAATCGAAGAAAATCTGTCATTTTACTGTTCGCCATATCAGGCACTTTTATAATTTTGTGGACAACTTATGTTCTACATGCCTTCATATGGCAACTTTCCAATATGAATTATAGTGAAACATTGGTCAATAACACCCAATATATTGTCCAAGAAGTTGGACTCATGCTACAAAGGTTGAATTGCTGTACAAACACCTGTATATATGCATTAACTCAGACGAAGTTCAGAGAGGAGTTTAAAAAAGGGTTAATTTATCCCTTTCATATCATTGGTAAAGTAATGATAAAACATGAGGAAAAAATGGTAGGAAAGTAATTGGCTACAAACGCAGTTCAACTTCACCTTCATTATTTTCACAAACAGGGAAAATTTCCAACATTACTGTAAGATCTGTAGTTAATATATTAAATTAATGTATCAATTACATTAACAATAGATAGTTGAGATATGTGATTGGTCAGGTGCTTCTATTGGCAGCTGGTACTAGTGTAGTTTGGTTGTTGTTGTGACCCATCATTGTGAAGCCGTGACCGGCTTCACAATGATGGGAGCTGGTTGTGACCGGCTTTGCAGAAGAGACAACAAACTGGTTAAAGTTGACAAACCGTTTCCCATGCCTTATTGGTGTGTTTCCCATGGAGAGGTGGTCTGCAGGTGGAGAGACAGCTGAGCAACATTTGGTTTTGCAGAGGAACCCTCTTGCAGAAGAAACTGGGTGAAAAGATCATCCAATGAACATAAAAGGGGGGATTGATTTGAAGATCAAAGAAGAAAGAAAAGAAGATAGTGGAACTTGCAGCATTGCAGCTTCTGAAGAAGAAACAGTCAAGACTAAGTCGTAGACAACTGTCAACACCTTTACCAATGCTCTCAAACTATGTAACAGTACATAGTTGCTGAATGAAAGGGCTGCTGTGCCTGAATACCTCAATACCTTTTGGTGGACATTAAATTAAATATGAATTGGACATTATTCCTCCATCTCTTTGGCAACATTGGTTTGGTCAACTTAAATCATTGTGAGCTGTTGGCCTTTATGGAAGCATTGTTGTGATGTATACTTCTAATTTAGTTATAAATATTATGAATCTGAATTCACATTCATGTTTTTTGTCATTCTGTATTTCACCAGGGGCATCACAGGACTAATTAACTCTTACATTATGAGCAGACGTCAATGATGTACTGTTTCCTTCCAAATGTAGTAACAATGACAACAAGATTAAATTGATAGAGCGCCTTTCATGACGGAAGGATGTCCCAAGGCACTGAACAGTCAGCATTTGGGAACCAAGCACAGGGGAGGGGTGGGATAGAGGCAAAAGGAGGCAGAGAATTGTGAGCACAGCTGGAGGTATAGAGTGTGGGATGGATGAGTCAGAGTGGCTGCAGTCAGACAGTCGGCGGCATCTGCCAAGGTGTGCGCAATGGAGAATTTGAAGTTTGGATCAGTGGAAGGCTGCGGAAAGGTCAAGCAAGACTAGGAATCAAATCGGTTGGAGGGAGATGAGTGGTGATTGGGAATAGTGGAGTGTGGGGGACAGGTACAAGAGCAGTTTGGGGAAGCAGTGCTATGACTAGGATCAGACCATATTGGAGAGTGGGGGAGAGGTGGGCGGTGGTGGTCAGTGAGGCAGGGTTTGCTCTCTGGGCAGGTGTGGATCATAACGGCTGTTTTCTCAGTGAGTTCAGGGCTGGGAAATTCAAATGACGTGGCCGGAATGACATCACACGACTGCCGGTTGAGGCCTCGGTGAGTCAGTGATTGTGGTGATGGTGCTTCAGACCAGCCAAGGGTGAGGCGCCAGTCATCTCCGTGGCATCAGGCCTCACATTGAGACTTGTGTCCCTTGATGTTGAAATCCAAGGCGATATAGTGGCCAAATCCGCATGTCAGCCTGGCCACAGGTGTGAGCCGCTTCAGGAACTGGTTCCAATCAAGATTTGGGTCCTGCTCGAATGTGACCATAGATTTGTCTACCCCATGAGGCTGTGGATGCTCAATCCTTGTATATATTGAAGATTGAGACTGATAGATTTCTAAAGGATAGAGGCATTTAGGGATACCGGGTATAGGATTGGTAAATGGAATTGGGTTAAAAGATCAGCCATGATCTTAATAAGTAGCAGGACAGGCTCGAGGTGCTGAATGGCCTATGCCTCCTCTTATTTCTTATGATATTATGTTCATGTTTGGTACTTTTTGCTGAAGTTACACCCGCACCAAGCTCCACGACCTTGTCACTGTGCCTGGCTCCATTGGCTCCCCAACTCGCAGAGTATCGAATTCAAGATCCTCGTTCTCACTTTCAAGGCCATTCATGGACTTGCCCCCAACTATCTTTCCTACATACTGTCCCCCTATTAACCTACCCTCCCCTACAGGCTCCAGCCTGCTCCATATCCCTCAACCGACATGCCCTACCATTGGTGGCTGGCCTTAAATCCTCTCTTTCCCCTCACTCTGGAACTCCATTCCAGAGTCCCTTCACCTCGTTCCCTCCCTCGCCTCCATCAAGGCCATTCTCAAGATTCTCCTCTTTGAATGTGCCTTCTACTGCTCTCCTAACTTTCTCCCTCCTGTCTTATCTCTCTCCTGTCCCTCCGAACTCTCTCCACTCCTTCCCCCTACATTGTCCCTCTTCCCAGCTCAGGTCCTGACCTGACTGTTCAGCCCCTTGGGACGTCCTCCCGATATGAAATGTTCTCTATAATGTCACTTTGTTGTTGTGGTGGCCGCCCAGTAAAAGTGTGTCTGTGACACCGGGCATCACAGAGCACATACTGTGGGCACACACTGCAGTTACACCTGGTGGCCACACCCGCTGACTGTGGCGCTGTGGCGTCCTGCACAGGCGTCCTAAACAGTGACAACAACAAAATTATATGTTTGAAGCACAGAGTCCTCCCATTAATAAAATTGATTAAAAACAAGTTTTAAATGATATTTTGCTTCATATTTCTTCAAAGCCGGAGTGTTTTGTGAGGTGGCCATGGAGCTGTTCTGTGTCTTGTTGTCTATGAGCCATGAGTAATAATAATACTTGCATTTGATATAGCGCTTTTCACATCTTCTAAACTGTGTCTCAAAGCGTTTCATAGAATATACTGTAAAGTGGATTGACTCTATAGTTGTTGGCAAAACCCGGCAGCTAATTGCACAAAGCGATGTCCTAAAATAGTCCTGGATTGAAATGACCAATATTTTATAGGTTTCTTTGGGATGCATTATTATTCAACACATGGAGTAAGGAAACTTGCCCAAAGCATCGCCCTGCCTGGAATCGAAACACAGGTCTCACGCTTGAAAGTCGAGGGCTCCAAACATTGAGCTACAGTAATCCACTGTAATGATTCATTTCCTGATGTGTGGGATTGATGTTGTGCTCACAGGTTTGCTGTAAGATGGGAGGCCTTGTAGATCTTGTACAGTTCCCAGATCCAGTGCCCAAAGGAGAATTCAAGATTCAGCGGTGGATCCACATGTCTCAAAGTTGAGTCCTGTAGCTCAGGGGTTAGAGCACTCACCTCGCAAGCCAGAGACTAGGGTTTGATACCTGGCAGGACAAAGCCTTGGGCAAGTTTCCTTACACCACACTTCTGATAATAAGTGGTCAAGATATTATAACAGTAATAAATTACTTAAATCATTTCTGATTCAAGCTTCATATTATTTCTTCCCAGTTTTCTTCTTGTCCTGAAGGAGTGTGACTGGTCTGACATTACACTGGGCTCCCACTCAACCAGCAGCCCTCCCCACCTGGCTTCTCACCCCAAGAGAACATTTCATGTCTGGCTTAAAATCATGAGCCGCCACATCAAACCGTTCACCACCATTGCATTATTTCATAACCAATCAAGCTTGTGATTTCAGTAAATGCAGGGACTGAGAACAGAGAGGATTATTATTGTAAGTGGACTGAAGGCTGAATTCATTCCCATTATCTTCCAATCCAGAGATAATTATTGTGGCTACGTTTGATATCGAAACAGACAATAAGATAGACTTCCTCAAATGTAAGAGAACAGAGAGCAAAGTAGGAGTAAGGACACATCAACAATTTATAAAATAGAAAAAAAAGATTAAAGATCCCTCTCTCCCCCCACGCCGCCATCTCTCTCTCCCCCTACTCCCTCCCGCAAGGAACATAAGATTTTTCAGTATCAATATATCCACATCAAAATGCCAGTTGAAGTAACAAGAGGATTCACGCCTTCATGCCCATATGTGATGTGAAATCAGAATTGAAAGAGCAGGAAACAGCAAATAATCATCTGCAGGTGATCAGAACATCACTAAACCATAGGAAATAATTAAGGCACAATGTTAATTATTGTACATAAAATAAACAGTTACTACAATTTAAAGAGCATTTTGTGAAGTTCCTTTAGACATTTCAATAACATGAAAAGGCATTATGTCGAATGCAAGGTTTATGATCCAAAAGATGATTATATAAACATAAGAAAATACTAATTGCAGCACAAAAGCCAATGGTCCATTTGGATTGCCTTCCACCATCCTGGCCGTCACACATACTTGTCATGTCCTCAACAATATACTGTATCACAAAATATTATTTTCAAAAGTAACCCAGGGCTTCTATATTTTTCTGCTGCCACTGTCTCCCTAACTTTAACAGTCACTCACTGAAATAGGGTTCACGTAGGTTTGTGTTGAACTTACCAATTACTCCACTCACACACACACACACACATTAAAGGAAACAATTCATGAGGCTTCAGGGTCGGTGATGGGGCTAATACTATCGACACTTATATTAATATGAATTTGCGGTCAATGCCGAATGTAAAGGGCACAATTATTGATCTGTGCAGGTCAGAGGGAATGTGAGGCGTGACTCCCCTCAGTCCTGTAGCTATTGGTCCATTCTCCAAACACCTGGCCCCACTGCCTCTTGTTAAATAGCGGTCACTGGGGACTGAGGCCATCTGTCCATCCGGCAGATCTTTGTCTCTCGGTTATTGGGCTCAAGGGTCAGTTCTGACAATTGCCCAGAAACATGAGGTCCCTGATATCTCTCAGTCTGTTGCTGGCTCTCTTCTCCCGTGAGTTCTATTATTGGGACAAGTCTGACTGTGTGTGTGTGTGATTCTCTCTGCAATGTCACAGAGCCGGGATATCTCACAATAATTAATCTTTGGTCATTTGTTCTTTACAGGTGTCCAGGCCGATGTGGTGCTGACACAGCCGTCGTCTCTAACCGGGAAGCCTGGCCAGGCCCTGAGACTCACCTGTACAACCAGCGGGTTTGATCTCAGCAACAAATTTATGTTCTGGGTCCGACGGGTTCCTGGGAAGGGGCTGGAATGGCTGCTCCGGTATTACAGGAGATCCCATTCCGACAATCTTTATGCGCCCGGCATCCGAAACCGTGTCACTGTCATCAAAGATTATTCCGATCACATCTGCGATCTGACCATCAACAGCCTGACAGTTCAAGACACCGCCATCTATTACTGTGCAAGAGGGTACAATGTATACAGTGTGTACACTGGAGTACTCATTGACTACTGGGGACAAGGCACCATGGTGACAGTGACTGACGGTAAGAAACCGACACTCTCACTCACAATGCTGAGTTTATATTTATATGTTTATTTTATTCTCTTTAACAGCTATTTAATTTAATGACCTGTGAGTAGCCAGGCCTATCTCAGAGTTTAGTGCAAGTTAAATTCATTTCACTGCTATTGCTTTCAACAGCCACTGTTGATTTAAGGATTATTCTGTCCATGTTTAGTTCATTGCTGGTGATATTTGTGGTGGTTAGTGACTGTACAGCTGAAGTTACACTGATGGACTTTCTGCAATGTCTGATCACAGTGACTGGTGACTGCTGTTTTCGGGGTATAATGTGATCAGGAATTGAATAAAAGTGTTTGAAATTTTGCCCACATGTTGGGAATCTTGGCCTGAATGTTGTGGGATGAGCGACTGGAAGGTTATCTGATCGGTTCCAATATGTATTTCAATCCATTATTTAATATAAGCAAAGTGGCTGCAGTTTAAAGAGGCTGATCTGGGGGAGGGGGGGAGTCTGAAGTAAAGTGGGTTTTTACTGTTGGGAATCTGATTGAAAATACAGCCACTCAATCTGCTCAGATATTATAGAAATAATAGTGAAGGTTTTTATTTTAATTGATATCGGCATTAATGTGTTGCTCACAGTCTCATTCCCTCAGCTGCCCCACACACCAGTCACTATTTCAGTCAGCGACAGTCAGAGTTCAGACTTCATTTCAATTGATTTTAACAGCAAATGGAATGAGGCTTCCTAACAGTGCACAGAGACACAAGAGGTCGCTGCTGCTTTATAATCATCAGTTTCTTGTTTTACACCAACTGATCTGCCAAAAAACACAGATTTTATTTGAATAAACAAATAGTAAACTCTACCTAACACAGCTGCAGTGTAGGAGATCCAGTTGTTTATAATAATAAGCCTTACATTAGCTATAGCGCTTTTCACATCTTCTGGACGACTCAAAACATTTCACAGAATATACTGTAAAGTGATTTGACTGTACATTTGTGGGTGAAATTAGATGCTTAACATACAGTGACACTGGTCGCTGGCAGCAAACTAATGATTTCAGAGCTAATCAGCTCAATGTTCAGAGACGGCTGAGCTGAAGGTGAAAGGCATCAATATCTCATTTCATTGTAAATCGACAAATACAGTCATTTCACTTTACAGTATATTCTGTTAAGCGCTTTGAGATGCCTAAAAAACTTGAAAAGTGCAATATCTAAAATAAGAAATTGGTCATTTAATCCATGACTGTTTGTGGGACACTGCTGTGCACAATTGGCTGCCACGTTTCACCCACACATTTACAGTCTATTCACTTTACTGTATATTCTGTGAAGCGCTTTGAAAAGTCTAGAAGACGTGAAAAATGCTATTTAAAAATATAAGGATTATTATTATATCAAATGCAAGGATTATTTATTTCATATTCCATGGTTTACTTATCGTGTGTAACTTTGTGCTGCAGGGAATTGTGACTGTGAGTTACACTGCACCAGGTTTAATGCTTCATGTTGTGATGTGGAAGGACAGTGTGTGAGCTGGCTGGGCAGTTACTGAGAGAGAGAGAGAGAGAGCTTCGGGCTGAGAGAAAGAGAATATTGAGTGATTTGTGGATTATTGGATGGAAACAGTTTGTGTTTGAGATGTCAGGGTTCAGTATGTGATTGTGTGTTAGACCTGATTAAACAGCATTGAGCAGTGTAATAGCTAATGGCTGAACAGGGATATCTGACAGTGTGTGCAGAGCTGTTGGGAGCTGGGGTCAGTGCGTTACGTTTCTCCCGAGTTCTTCAGAATAACCGGATTCTAAATTCAAATTAATTTGAAGGTTATTATTAATTGGAGGCAAATCTCTAAAGTAAAGATATGTAATGGGCTCCCAGTGTTCGGCTAGTCTCTGGCTTTATCAATGGTTTATTACATTTATTTATAAGTAACAAGGCAGTGGCCAAAGGGGCAGGAAGCAGACAACAACGACAACAACACATGACATTTATAGAGCGCCTTTCACGTCGGGAGGACGTCCCAAGGCGCTGCATACGAGGCGTGTGACCCGAGCTGAGAGGGGAGTGTTTGGGAAGGGGTAAAACACGAAGGGGAGGTAGAAAAATTCGGGGTGGAACAAAAGACACGGTCGAAGAGGAAAGTCTTCAAACCGGCCTTGAAAGAGGAAAGGGAAGAAACGAGAGAGAGGAATTGAGGGATGGCATTCCATAGGGTGGGAGCGGAGAAACTGAAGGCCCGGCCTCCGATGGTGGGGCGGTTCGGGCGGGGGGCTTGGAGCAGGCTAAGTCTTGTTGAACGGAGGGTCCTGGTGGGCTTGTAGGGGGAAAGTAGATTGGTTAGGTAGGATGGGGCAAGGCCGTGTAAGGCCTTGTAGGTGAGGACGAGGATCTTGAACTCGATCCTCTGGAGGATGGGGAGCCAGTGGAGACGGGCGAGGGTGGGGGTTATGTGGTCGCGGAGGCGGGTGCGAGATAGTACACGGGCTGCAGAGTTTTGGATGGCCTGCAGCCTGTGAATGGAGGAACAGGGAGTCCGACGAGGAGAGAGTTTCCGTAATCCAGCCGTGAGGTGATGTACGCATGCACGAGTGTTTCGGCAGCGCTGGGGGTTAGATAATTGCGGAGCCTGGCAATATTGCGCAGTTGGAAATAAGCGGTGCCAGTCAAAGCGCGGATGTGGGGGAGGAAGGAAAGTTTTTGATCGAACATGATGCCGAGGTTCCTGATTGGCTTTGTGAGGTGGAGAGTGCAGCCTTGGATGTTGAGGCTGGCAGTGCCCGATGTGCGGAGGCGCTGGCTTGAGCCGATCAGGAGGGCCTCGGTCTTACTCACGTTCAATTGCAAAAAGTTGTCCCTCGTCCAGGACTCGATGTCGGACAGATACTAGCGTCACTTGTTGTTCATTGTTAACACCACCTGTGCTGCCTGTCTGCCTGTCTGTCTATCTGTCTGTCAGCCTGGGTCAAATTTACTGCAACATGAAAAAACAGGACGTTTAAATGTCGCAGAATAAATTGTTTTATAAATGTCAGTAAATCTGAAAGTTTCAACTATGACATTTTCAAACAATCATACAAATGTGTAAATTTATCTGTAGATCTGTGTAATCTTGAACTAAGTATTTATTGGCAAACAATTTTTTTCATTTCTCAATTAATTAATTAACATTTCATTTGAGATTAAATGAATTAAGCAATATTTGAATTTCAGCTGCTTTTTGACACAGAGACCGTACATGTTTAAACCTTGTTACTTGGAGGAGGTACAGTAACTATTCTAGCTTGGGATAATTTTTAATGCTATTATAATCACAGAGACACGGTCTGAATCTCCGTGTTTCTAAACTGAAACTCGTCACGTGGTAACTTTAAGATGCTTCTCAGTCGGTGCAGATTCCTGGACAGACATCTCTGCTTTTATTTAACCATTTCACAGCTGAAATGTGACACAGAGATTCATAATTGAGGAGGAATAAATCCTGCTACAGCTCAGGGAACTGAGAGTGACATCCATCAGCAAAGGGACAGGCATTGCCGTGCAGAGTAACAGTTTTTCTCTCACACAGTCACAGCTGAACCAATATTATTATGATCTTATATTTAAACTGTATTTACATTTAAACAGACAATTGTGTCACCTTGGGGCCAATTCAGCTGCTGCTCCCCCCACCCCACCCCTCTGTTTGTTTCTGGAAATACAAATTCATACTAATATTGTTATCAAAATTTCAGTAAACATTGGGAGAAATTTTAAATATCTCAACACACAACTCCAACTAGCCTACATTAGCAGGTATGCAGACAGTCAATCACACAGAAATACAATAATAATCATTATATTAGCTTCAGGATTCCATTACATTGCAGGATTACATTAACATCGAATTCAAGATCCTCGTCCTCACTTTCAAGGCCTTGCCCCCGCCTATTTCTCTAACCTACTATCTCCCTATCAGCTTGCCCACACCCTCCTTTCAGCAAAATCAGGCCTGCTCTGCATCCACTGCCCTAACCGCCCAACCATCGGTGGCCGGGCTTTCAGCCGCTCTGCTCCCTCACTGTGGAACTCCATCCCTCCGCCCCTTCGCCTTGCTTCTCCCACCTTGCTTCCTCCATTTCCTGCATCAAGGCTGGTCTCAAGACCTTCCTCTTCGGCTGCCCCACTAACTCTCCTTCCCCTTCCCCCGACCCTCCGCCCGCGCTCGGGTCCCAACCAGACACTGTGGGATGTCCTCCCCAGGTTAAAGGCACTATATAAGGACAACTTTGTTGTTGTTCAGTGCCTATCACTTTGGTGAGACGTCACAAAGCGCTTCACAGGAAATAATATAAAGTGGAGTGATGGTATTTTGTGGACTAACCACAGAAGCAAGTTGAGCACAACAATGTCCCACAAAACAGGCCGAGAGTGATTGGGAAATTTATTTAGAGGATTGTTGACCGGAACAACAGGAGAGAGAGAGAAAAAGTAGCTTCTGTTTTTGAAAGTGCGGTGGGATCTTTAACATCTAACTGAATTTAGATTGGGCCTTGGTTTCATGTCTCGGCATGCTAGCGTACATTTCAAAAGGTTTCGAGTACAAGAGTAGGGAAGTCTTGCTGCAACTGTATAGGACTTTGGTGAGACCGCACCTAGAGTATTGTGGGCAGTTTTGGTCTCCTCATTTAAAAAAGGACATACTTACCTGAGAGAGGGTGCAGCGTAGATTCACTTGGTTAATTCCTGGGATGAGGGGACTGACCTATGAGGATAGGTTGAATATTTTAGGGCTGTATTCTCTAGAGTACAGAAGAATTAGGGGGTTCTTATTGAAACATATAACATTCTTAAAGGGCTGGATAAAGTAGACACTGAGGGACTGTTTCCCCTGGTAGGAGAATCTATAACCAGGGGTCACAGTCGTAAAATCAAGGGTCAGCTTTTTAGAACAGAGTTGAGGAAATATTTCTTCACTCAGAGGGTAGTGAATTTATGGAATTCACTACCCCAGAAGGCTGTAGATGCTCAGTCCTTGAACATTTTCAAGGCTGAGACTGATAGATTTTTGAAAAATAGAGGGATTAGGGGATATGGGGATAGGGCAGGTAATTAGAGTTAGGTGAGAAGATCAGCCATGATCTTATTGAATGGTGGAGCAGGCTCGAAGGGCCGAATGGCCTACTCCTGCTCCTAATTATTATGTTCTTATGTTCTTACACATGGTGCTCAGTGATCCCAAATGAGAGGACCTGGGTTTGATTCCTGAGCTGATCAGGGCAAACTACTGGGCAATTTTCTTCAGTCCACAAACACACACACAAACACACTGTTTACCCAGCAGTAAATAGGATCTCATTTGTTTGTCTTTTAGCGGATTATATTTCCAAAATTAATAAATCAATCAAAGTAATAATAATAATTTGGTCACTCAATCCATGGCTGTTTGCGGGACACTGCTGTGCACAATTGGCTACTCAGATTCATTTTAAAAACGGTTAATTCACTTTACAGTGTATTCTGCAAAATAATTTGAGATTTTTTGAAGATGCAATAAAGGCAATATATTAAATTCCAGAATTATTATTATTTTGTCAAATATGAATGTAAAAGTCAATCAAAGCAGCTTCAATGACATCAACTCCTCCGGACACAGACCAGTGTCTTTAACCATTTCACAGCTGATGTGTGACACAGATAGTCCAAGATGTGCTGGACACATTTGTGTCTCTATTTAGCATTGGGGCAGCGGCTGCTGCAGGTTCCACTGATCACAATCACAAGTCAGACAGGATTCCTTGTGAGAATCTTGTCCTGGGCACAACACAGGTTATTCTCTGTCAGGATCTGTCACTGTTACGTGCTCTGAGGCACTATCCTGACTGCTTTAGCGCAAGTTGTTGTTATTGCATTGTATGGTTTCTCTAGTTTGGTTGATAAAAGAGTTAATATTGACCATAATCCATAATTAGTCAAATAACTGTTTATTATACCAATTTAATGCCAACACAGTGGCTGTCTGATGGGTTGTGGTGATTTTGTAATCTAGCTAAACAGAATTAATTGTTTGAATAAATGTCAGTAAATCAGAAAGTCTCAACTTTTAAATTTTCAAGCAATTGTATAAATGTGTAAGATTATCTGCAGGTTTGTGTAATCTTGAAACAAGTACCTATTGGCAAATTGAATACAACATTTAATTAATTAATATTTTAATTAAGATTAAATTAATTCAGCAACATTTAAATTTCAGCTGCTTTTCAAACAGCCACAGAGACCTAACATTTTTAAAACTTTGTTGCTCGGAGTAAGAACAGTAAATATTTTATTTTACAATTATATTAAAATCACAGAGACAGTGTCTTAATCTGTGTTTCTAAACTGAAACTGGTCACGTGGTAACTTTAAACTGCTTCTCAGGCGATGCAGATTCCCGGACAGACATCTCTGCCTTTAGTGAATCATTTCACAATTGAAATGTGACACAGAGATTCACAATTGAGCAGGAATAAATCCCGCTATAACTCAGGGATCTGAGAGTGAGATCCACCAGCACAGAGACAAGGAGGCAGTCAATGTAATGTAAAGTGGAGTGATGGTATTTTGTGGAATAAACATAGAAGCCAGTTGAGCACAACAATATCCCACAAACAGGCCTAAAGTGATTGTGAAATTTTATGTAGATGATTGTTGACCAGGACAACCGGAGAAAGAGCGAGAGAGAGAGAGAGAGCGAGAGTGAGAGGGAGAGAGAGAAACGTAGAGAGAGAGAGAGAGAAGCCAGCTTCTGTTTTTGAACATTTCCGTGGGCTCTTTAACATTCAACTAAATGCCTTGGGCCTTGGTTTAATATCTCAACACATACTTACACGCATACAGGCAGACAAACACATTCATATGTACATCATCATAATAATCCATGGATTTGATATAGCACTTCTCACATATTCCAGATGTCTCAAAGCGCTACCCAGAATATACTGTAAGGTACATTTGTGGGCAAATTAGCTGGCCAATTGTGCGCAGCAGTATCCCACAAATAGTCATGGATTCAATTGACCAATGTTATTATATTTTTTTAACTTGAGGATTATTATCAGGTGCATGGAATAAGGAAACTTGTCCAAGGTTTTACCTTGCCAGGAATTGAACCCAGATAACTCACATGTAAAGCCAGTGCTCCAATAATTGAGCTACAGGAATCCAACAAACTCACAAACAAACTCACAAACACACCTATAAACGCACTCAAAAAGTTACACATATGCACACACACATATACAATACATATACAAATAAACACAGAACGTATACAAATAAATACACATACATAGACACATATATACATACATAAACACGTATACACATAAACACACACATCCATACAACATCAACAACAACAAAGTTACATTTGTTTAGCGCCTTTCACATTGGGAGGACACCCAAGGAATTACAGTCAATATTTTGGACCCAAGCAGGAGTTGGAATTGGGGAGGGTGGAGGGAAAGGAGCGGATGGGACTGTTGAAGATGAGGGTCCTGAGGTGGGACTTGAAGTAGGCTAGGGAGGTGGTGAGGCAGAGAGACTGGGGGAAGGAATTCCAGAGGGTAGGGCCAGAGTGGCTAAAGGCTCACACGCCGATGGTGGGTCGGGGCACATAGAGTAGGCCGGAGGTCACTTATTGGAGGGAGCGGGAATGTTGGTAGAGAGTTAGGACGTCACAGAAGTAGGGTGGAGTAAGGCCACAGAGGGCTTGTGAGGATCAGGATATTGAAATGAATCCCCTGGTTTTGGGCAGCAAATAAACTCCTGTGAGAATGGGGGAGATGGGGTCACGGAGCATGGAGCAGTAGCAGACACGTGAGACAGAGTTCTGGATGATCTACAGACTATGGAGATGGGAGTTGGATATGCCGACAATTATGGCCTTGGTATAATCAAGCCTGAATGTGATGAAGGCAAGCTTGCATTGATTTGTGTCACAGGTTTATTTCAGTTTATCTGTATGTCTGACCAAATTGAAGATACTGGAATGCAACTTTGCTCTTGGTTTCCAGCTGTCCCTACTCCTCCCAGTCTTTATGCTCTGCTGCCATCCTGTGGACCATCCACTTCTAGAGGCTCAGTGACTTTCTGGTGTCTGGCCACCAACTACCACCCTGAGCCGGCCACTTTTAGCTGGACATCAAATGGACGTTCCATCACTGACCAAGTCAAGACATATCCCTCAGTGCTCAACAAGAACGGTCTCTACACTCTTAGCAGCCAGTTAACAATCGCTGAATCCCAGATGGACAACAGCAACATCCGTTGTAAGGTTAAAAGCAGCAGCTGGCCAGATGTGGACATTCCTTTACCAGGTTAGTTTTGTGTTCCAAGGTCCAGAACAATCAGACATGTCACTCCCACAACATTCAGGTGAGAATACTCGACATTGAAGGTAAGGGTCTGTCAGTTTTCTTCACCAGGTTATTTGAACACTCCCATCACAGAGAATCTTTAATGGCCTGGGAATGTTACACTCATTTCCCGAGTGCTGCTTTACCTGGAGATAATTGACAGATATGAACAGACAGAAAGGACTCCAACCAGTTCAGTAGAAACATAGAAACATAGAAACATAGAATTTTACGGCACAAAAGGAGGCCATTCGGCCCATCTAGTCTGTGCCGGCTCTTTGAAAAGAGCGATTCAATCCCACTGCACTGCCCGCTCCCCATAGCCTAATAGACCTGTTCTCCCTAAATAAAGATCTAATTCCCTTTTAAAAGTTGTTATCGAATCAGCCTCCACCACCTTTTCAGGCAATGCATTCCAGATTCGAACAACTCGCTGAGTGAAAACATTTCTCCTCAGCTCCCCTCTACTGCGCCTTGAAACTATTTTAAATCTGTGACCACGAGTCACAGTAGGACCAGGGGAAAGATGGACCCGCAGCAAGACAAAATACAGATAAACTACACGCTCAACAGAGGGAAGGTGGAAGTCAGAGAAGGAGAGCGAGCTGGCTTTGGAGAGTAAGGATTAAGGAATGCTCAATGACAGGAAGGGAGAATGGAGGTTTTTCCAACTTCAACCCTGTTTTATTTTAGAGTTTAGTGCAATACATCAGAATCAATGATTGAGGAGATTATAGTGTCTAGTTTTCTTAGTCATTAACAAGACCAGCACAGACAAGTCAATGAGGCAGAGCTGTCCACACCATGTATGCTTCAATACTAATATCAATTGCATCGAACCGAAAATGTTTGCATCTGACACAACATAACCTCTTATATAATGTCTTGCAGTTGAGTTACTCCAGGATCCATCACCTCCAGTTGTGATCCTCACACAGACTTCCCCTGAAGACATCACACTGAACAAACAGGCCACTGCTGTCTGCTTAATATCCAGTTTCCGTCCAGACAAACTCAGGGTTGACTGGCTGAAGGACTGGCAGATCATAACCTCAGGTGTTGTGACCTCTCTCTCGGTTAAAGAAGACAATGGGACATTCAGCACCAGCAGCCGGCTGACTGTCCCCGCCAGAGACTGGAGGAACGACGCGGTTTACACTTGCCAGGTGACCCATGTCCCCACCCAGACCATCATTGTCAAGAACATCACCAAGTCCTCAGGTAGGTGGCGCTACACCAGCTGATAAACATGGCAACAACCTGGCTCTCAGTTTCCTTTCCAATGTCCACTTGTGGGAGCTCTAACGGTCATTTGTATTGTGTCCCTTTGGTGTATTTCAGTGGGAACATTGCGCTTGTGAGCTTTGTACATGCATTTGTCACATCAAGGCTTCACTATGGAAACTCCCTCCTTGTCAACCTGCCCAACACTTCACTCCAGAACCTGTGACCCCATCAATCCCACACTCGCACCTACCCTAGCCTGGCTCCACTGGCTCCCCATCCTTCAGAGGAAAGAATTCAAAATCCTGCTCCTCACTTTGAAAGCCATCCACAGACTTGCCCCCTCCTCCGTCTCTGACCTGCTGACTCGCTTTCAACATGTGCAAAGAAGGTTTACTAGAATGGTACCAGGATTGAGGGACTTCAGTTGTGGGGAAAGGCTAAATAGGCTAGATTTTTATCTTTGGAACAGAGAAGGTTGAGAGGAGACCTAATAGAGGTTCATAAAATCATGAGGGGATTCGACAGGGTGAATCAGGAAAACTGTTTCCGCTGGTGGGCGAATCTGTAACTCATGAGCACAGATTTCAAATAGTTTCAAAACGAAGCAGAGGGGAGCTGAAGAGAAATGTTTTCACTCAGCAGGTTGTTCAAATCTGGAATGCAATACCTGAAAAGGTGGTAGAGGCCAATTGGATAACAGCTTTTAAAAGAGAATTAGATCACTATTTAGGGAGAAGAGGTCTGTTAGGTTATGGGGAGAAAGTGGGGCAGTGGGATTGAGCTGCTCTTTTCAAACAGCCGGCACAGACCAGATGGGCCGAATGGCTTCCTTTTGTGCCATAAAATTCTATGATTCTATATCTGCTCCCTCTATTCACCAGACACCGCCTTCTCCATGTGTCTCGCCTGTCAAGCCCTACCACTGACAACCGGGCTTTCAGCCTCTCTGCCCCTAGCCAGGTGAACTCCATCCCATGATCCCTTCACCATGCTCCTATCCTTGGCTCCTTCAAGGCCAGACTGAAGACATTCCATTTGGACCATGCCCTCAGCCACACACATGATTCTCCGCACTCAATCACCCAACCCTGTCCAAACCCCTCCCCCATGGACATATCTGGACCCCTGACTGTCCAGCACCTTGGCACATCCTTACAAATTACAGGTGTAATTTTGTTGTTGCTTCTTTTTCCTTTTCCAGAATGTGTGGATCACGGAGATGTCAAGGTCTCTTTCTTGCCACCTTCACAGAAACAGGTTTTGATGGAATCCTCTGTAATTCTGACCTGTATTGTGACTAATTCACCACTTGACGTCAATGTGGATTGGACACAAGGACAGACAACTTTACAGTCTGGACATGGGAAACAGTCTGCCACTGAGCCTCAGGAAGTGATCAGTGAATTAAACATTTCTACACACGACTGGATTAGTGGGAAAGAATTCAACTGCATTGCCAGCCATGAAGATATGCCAACTCCCATCAGAGAAAAGATAGTTAAGAGGGAAGGTAAGGAGCCAGGTTTCAGCAAATATATAATTTATTTGGTTACTGTAACTTCAGAGTCTGGACAAATGTGAAAACAATCAAAAAATCTGTCGGATTTTTTCTGTATGTCAGTAGATTTGTCCCCTCCACAAAGACCAGAAAATACACCCTTATATAAAGTGATAACTACATTCACTCACGTGATTAATATCTAAAATAATCTAAGCATTTTATCTGGAGATTATCTAAACATGTTTTCACAGAGAAAACGCAGCCACATCTAATCCACTGGTCACTGGATGCAAATAATAAAGTACTGTTGGGAGATATCAATACACACCAGTGTTCCCAGTCACACCAACAATTACAAATCACTGAGCACAAAATGAACAGAGACACATATCATTCTCAGCTTGTTCTGCTGTATCTTGTGCTTGAAGGTTTCCTCTGATTGACCCCATTAGTGTATTGATTTGATTGTATTCTTCCCACAGTTCTGCACATGAAACAACCTTCAGTGTATCTGCTCCTCCCCTCGGCAGAAGAATTGTCTACTCATCAGTCTGTCACCCTGACCTGCCTGGTGAAGGACTTCACTCCCAAAGAGATCTTTGTGGAGTGGGCTGTTAATGACCAGGTGATTGATGCCAGCAACTACATGAACACTGAGGTGATGGCAGCCAGTGCAGATCACAACTACTCCATGTACAGTATGTTAACCATCTCAGCCGAAGACTGGGACCGGGGACACACCTACTCCTGTGTGGTCGGACATGAATCTTTCCCACTAAAGACCCTGACCAGAGCTGTGAATAAATGCAGCGGTAAACCCAGTTTTGTAAACATTTCCCTTGTCCAGATGGACACAGTGAATGCTTGTCAATGAGCTTCCCTCAATACCATTTTGCTTATTCTCTTGTGCATTCACCTCCCTACCATTGCATTGTCAGTTTGGAGTCATGAAAAAGTAACTGAAATAAAGATCATTATTGTATTGATGAGTCAGGTACAGAGGGGATGGTTTAAAATGAATCATTAATTATACACACAATATCCAGAGTGAGGAATGATCCTCTGGAATCCACTCACTCCCTGGCACCTTCCCCATCTCCTCACTCCCCCAACCCCCAACCACCACCCGGAGCCTCACTCGACTGGCACTGGCCTCCTGCTTGTCCCTCACACCCTCCGTCTCACCATCAGAGGTCACGCTTTCAACCATTAGGCCCCCAAACACTGGAACACTCTTCCTCATTCTCTCCACCTTGCCCGAATCTGTCCACCTTTTCATATCCCACCTGAAATGCTTCCTCCTCGTCGATGCTCATGGGCACCTACCCCCAATCCCCCTCAAGCTCATAGTTAGACTGCACCACTGTTAAGTGCTCTGAGACGCTTACCAGCTTGGAGGGCAGTATATAAGTGCAAGCTGTTGTTGTTCCTGTATCTTTTGTTTGAAGCAATGTTAGTAGCAAGTTAATAGAACAGTCAGTTTGGTTTGGATTCCCTTACGCCTGGGGATGGGTTTCCAAATGTGAAAGACATCCAGCTGGCCAAACAAAAGTTAATAGAATTGTCCCAAATCATTCTACATCACTAGTTACCATCCAATCTCAGTCAGAATTGTGTTTTGGAATTGTGCAGGAAAGCTACACCTGATCCCTTCCAGGATATTTTCTTTTTCACTGAATAACATCACATTCCACACGTGACAACATCTCGGCCCTTGTAAAAAAGTACCATGATAATGGTACTGTCATGCTACTACCACCATTAACATGGTACTTTTTTTTACAAGGGGGATGCAAACTCTGGCATGTTTTTGACCATATTTCCTGTTAAAACCAATACTTCTTACATAGCCAGAAACAGATCTGGGAACAGCAACATATTCACTTGAACACACACATACTTAGACACACACACAGACACACACTTATTCACATCCACCCAGACCTAAACACACTCACGCACCCAGACCCACACACACTCATACATATACATTCACATCTACCCATGCCCATAAACACTCACACTCATCCAGATCCACACACACTAACATACACTCACATTCACGCAGGTTCACATACTCGCACAGACTCGCAATAACACAGATCCACACACGCACTGACAATCAACCTGGCTCACACATACACTCACACTCACCCAAGCCCACTCACTAAAACACACTCAAAATCACCCAGCACCCCCTATCACACACTCATAATCATGCAGGCCACAAGCAAACACACAAACTCACAGACATTCACAATCACCCATTGCTCACACACCATCACAATCACCCAGATACATCCCCCCCTCCCCCCCCACCCCAACTCACACAATCACTTAGGCCCACGCAGACTCAGTATCATCCAGGCCCTCACACACACTCACACTAAACTGATCACATTGCTGCAGCTCTTGGTCAGGCAGGAGACTCACTTCTCCCCTTTTATACGTTGCTGTTACAAACACAGCTTACTTTTACTGTTACTCATTTTACTGGAAGTCTATCTGCAGTTGTTTGACAATATGGTCCATGTTATTGTTCTTTAAGATACGAAACATCATCTTGACAGTGAGGGCCAGTATCTGATCCCTTCCCCAATCAGCCTCACACGGCCGGCCACAGGCAGCAAAGGTGCTAATCAATAGCGCTCAAAGATGAACCCTGTTACACTTAATCCTCAATCCCTTTAGTTTGTTTCCCTAGATGTTTGTGTCAGTTCCTCTATTGCTTTACAAGGCCTTACACGGCCTTGCCCCATCCTACCTAACCGATCTACTCTCCCCCTACACGACCACCCGGACCCTCCGTTCAACAGGACTTGGCCTGCTCCAAGCCCCCCGCCCGAACCGCCCCACCATCGGAGGCCGGGCCTTCAGTTTCTCCGCTCCCACCTTATGGAATGCCATCCCTCAATCCCTCCGTTTCGCCTCTTCACTTTCCTCTTTCAAGGCCGATTTGAAGACTTTCCTCTTCGATCGTGCCTTTTGTTCCACCCTGAACTCTTTTACCTCCCCTTCGTGTTTCACCCCTTCCCAAACACTCCCATCCCAGCTCGGGTCAAACGCCTCTTGTTTAGCGCCTTGGGACGTCCTCCCGACGTGAAAGGCGCTATATAAATGTAAATTGTTGTTGTTGTTGCTTTACAACCATGTTAACTATTTGATATAGACATTTTGACATAGATATTGATATAGACACCAGTTCGAAAAAAATTTGCTACAGGAATTACAGCAAAATAATAGTATTAAATGTGAAATGGGAGAGAGCTTGCAGTATAAGTAGATACAAGTGTGTATCCAAAAGGCCATCAAGATGGATTATGTGTGTTTCACACTGGTAATCGATAGCCAATGACATATAAAGTTAGCAGGATTGTGAGGGGAGTTACTGTGTGCAGTTCTGGACACTATTATACCAAGGACATAGGAGCCGCTGAGAGGGTTTAGAGAAGTTTCACAAAGATCACAAAGATGATCCTGGTGATTGGCGTTTCCAGTGATGAAGATCAGCTGCAAACATTGTGGCTGTTCTCATAAAAAGAACAAGTGAAGAGAATCAAACACAAGTTTTCAAATGTATGACGGTTTTGAAAGACTCACAGAGTGAAAGACAATTGTATCCATACAAACGGGATAAAACATACAGGAAAGTCACTAAAGGCAGAGTGGATTTTTATATAGAGATCTTTTAGAATATAGGATTCTTTATCACAATATCATAATGTGAAGGAATTTCAAATGGTATCAATAGTCACCATGTAAATGTGCGAAAGAACAGGCAGAAGGTGGAATTGGAGGATTGGAGCAGGTCTGTCCTTGCTCTACCTGCAGAGTCTCAATGGAAGGATTTCCGTTCTCTGTAATTCCACAGATTCACTTTTCCCAATGCAATGGATACAACAATTTGTTGGGAACAAACACACAAATGATTAAATCAATCTCTTCTTTATTTCTCTTAATATTAAAAGCTTGGAAGAATTGGCAGGAGGTTCTGTGTAGTTCAATAGAGGGAAGGGAGCCCGTGAACAACTAGGAAACTTTATATACATTAATAATCAAACAGGGAAAAGAAGAAAAGTCTCAGGTTTCAATCTCCTCTGAATATATTTCTTATCCTTTATCCTCACAGATTTCCCAACTGAGATGATGCTGGAAGGTTTCCCACCTGATGAAAGTGGCAACCTCTGGCCTACTGCTTCCACCTTCATCATCCTCTTCTTCCTGAGTATGTTCTATAGTGCCACCATCACTCTAATTAAGGTGAGGAGAGTAAATTCATTGATACCATGAGGTGATATAACAGCTACTGTTAAATACTTGTGCATGGCAACACTAATAGTGATTCTAATTACAGCCACTGCACTGGGAAACTCTATCTGTCCTTACAGGGCAGGATCATTGTGTGGGATCACAAACAGTCATTGAAGTGGGATTAGGGGAAAAGGGGGGGAAAGATGGCAAGGGGATGGGTCGGGGTAGGCAGAAGGAGAGCAGGGAAGCCGAATGTATATTTGTGGGTGAAACGTGTCACCCAAATATATTTTCTACCTTTCTTCATTTTTCCCACAAACAGTCATTGAAGTGGGATTGGGAGAAAAAGTGGGGAAAGATGGCTAGGGGATGGGTCGGGGTAGGAGGAAGGAGAGCAGGAAAGCCGAAAGTATATTTGTGGGTGAAACACTGCAGCCAAATATATTTCCTAACTTTCTTCATTTTTCTTCAACATTTCTTCAGTTTTCCTACCATTCCTACCTTTCTTCATTTCTGACCCCTCCCCCCCTGGTCTTGTCCCTACCTAACTGTACAGTGCCTTGGGACGTCCTCTTGACGTAAAAGGCACTATATAAATGTTAGTTTTGATTGATTGATATCTTGCAAGCTGGGGAAACCAAGCTGGGGAGACCTGTGTTCAAATCCAGGCAGGTCAGGGCGAAACCTTGGGCAAGTTTCCTTACTCCACACGCCTAATATTAATCCCTTCAAAAAAACACAATAATAAAATTGGTCATTTCAATCCACGACTGTGTGTGGGACACTGCTGTACGCAATTGCCCACAAATATATACAGTCAATTCACCTTACAGTATATTCTGTGAAGCGCTTTGGGACGTTGATAAGATGTGGAAAGCGCTATATCAAATGCAAGGATTATAATTATTATTATTATTATTAATGTAGCTCAGTCCTGCAGCTCAATGGTTAGAGCATTTGCCTTACAAGCTGTGTGAGACATGTGTTCAAATCCAGTCAAGTCAGTGCTAAACCTTGGGAAAATGTCCTTACTCAACATGCCTAATAATAATCCCTTCAAAAAAGCAATAATAAAAATTGGTCATTTCAATCCACGACCGTTTGTGGGAAAATGCTGTGTGCAATTGGCTGCCACGTTTCACCCACAATTATAGAGTCAATTGATTTTATGGTATATTCTGTGATATATTTTGAAACAGATACAAGAAGTGAAAAGCGCTATATCAAATGCAAGGATTATTCTTATTCTTATCAGTTGTATGTGTGTGTGCATCTATCTGTGGATTATTATACATCAATAAAAACAAACTTAAATACCATCTTGCCACAAAGGCTGAAATTATTGATCCTATGTTTACTTCTATTTTCCAGGTAAAATGAGTTTCTTAACCTTAACGTCACAGATGTGCCTCGTGTGTTTATGTTTATCACCAATGTCTTGTGACGGATTATGTGATGTTTTGTTTCACACATTTTACAAAATCACAGGAATTAAACATAGTATTGTGCAGCTCCATGAATTTTAGTGACTTTTCTTATTGTTGGTTCATATTACAGTGGGCTTTTGGGAATAACAAATCATGTTGGGATTTCATTTAACATCACACCTATCTGATATTCTTTATTTGCTGTTTACCATGTGTGAGGTGTAATGATACAGAAAGACAGAGGCTGTTATACTCTGTCCTTTGATTTCAATCTGAAGCTGTACATATTGTATTCTGCTCCTGTATCATAGTGCCTACAGACACTGTATGCTTGTTTGCCTGAATTATCAATAAATGATCAAACTTAGTGAGCTGTTTGTTCCCTCTCTTTCCTGTTAATTTTGTCTCAAGTGTGTCTTGGCTTCTGATTTCCAAATGGTTCAGATACACAGAAGCTCAGCATTAAACAAAAGCTGTTAAATGAACTGTCCAACATCAGTTAGGGTTTTGCTGAGAACGCCATCAATGTTTCCGCTTGAGTTGTGTCTTAGTAGTCTTAGCTGCTGATCCAGTGATCAGCAGCTGCTTTTGTTTTCCAAGTGTAATTATTTTACTGTTTTCACACTAAATGCTTGAATGCAGGATGGATGGTGCAGATTTAAGTAAAAGAGTGAGCGCAACAAGGAAATATCATTTGAAACCACATGATTGTAGTTATAAATGTCACAGTACATTGCTGTTTTACACAACAACAAGTTGTGTTTATATAGCAGCCCTCACTTGTCAGCATTTCACAGTAACACAGAATGTCCCTGCACAGAAGCACATTTGGTTTCACGTTTTTTTGGCCGTTGCTGCCTGTCGTTTTTTTCCAAATGAGTATTTATTCATCTCTCGTATAAAATTATCCCATCTCTCTCCCAATATACCATATAGGTTCCCTTTGTTCATCCAAGTTCCCTCTTTTGTATGTCTAAGCAGCTAATTCTATTTGATACATGATGAACAATTTAGATGTGGCGCTATATAAATTGAAGTTGTTGTTGTTGAACAACAAGAACACAATAAAAGTAAACTTGTATAGCACTTTTATAGGAAGATGTCCCGAGGTGCTGGACAGTCACTGTTTCAGACTCAAGCTGGGGACAGGAGTGGGGGAGTGAATGGGGGGATTATGAGTTACCAATGTGACCATCAAAGAGGAGTCTTGAGGAGGGACTTGAAGGAGGCCAGGGAGGGGCGAGGCGGAGGGACAGTGGGAGGGAAACCTGATAACATTCTTAGTGCAGAAATGTGCTGCAATGTGTACCTTGATTATTCTGCTAAAACAAAAGCACAACCCTTGATCTATCCTGTGTTCAGTATGTTTAACATCCTTAGTTATAATCCCTTTTAATCTGAGATAATCCACTGTAACACATCAGTTTGTCAACGTAGGAATAACATACAAACATAACAATTGCTAGTTGATAGAAGGTTATGGTCCATCCAGTTCACCTTCCATCATCCTGGCAGTCACATGCACACGTCATGTCCCAAACTATATACAGTATCCCCTATTTCGTAAAATAGATCTATCAATTTCCTTTTGAAAGATTCAACACATTTTCTTTCCACCATCTCCCTGGGAAGTCTATTCCTTACAATTACTGCTCGCTAGGTTCCAGCTATATATCAATATATCGGTTATATTTGATACAATCTTCATATCGATCTGCCGACATAAACATTTTCAATATATCGATATAGCGAAAAAGTCGATATATCAAAAAAAACAGAATGCGCGTGCACTGAACTACAAGACTCAGAATGCTCATCTCTACACACAATGCACAGACTGAGATGCAAGCTGCCATATTGTATTCATAGTCCTCGAATACAATATACAGGTATACAAGGGGTGTGGGGTGGGGGGAAGAGAGACAGCGGGGGTGGTGGGGGTGGGGGAGAGAGATGGCGGGTGGGGAGAGAGGGACAGCGGCGGGTGGGGGCGGAGAGAGGGACAGCAGTTGGGGTGGTGGGAGACAGGGACGGTGGTGGTGGGGGTAGAGGGAGAGAGGGACGGCGGCGGCGGGGGGTGGAGAGAGGTACGGCAGTGGCGGTGGGTGGGAGACAGGGATGGCGGCGATGGGGTTGGGGGGAGAGAGGGACGGAGGCGGGGGTGTAGGAGGAGAGAGGGATGGCGGCAGAAGGGTGGGGGGGAGAGAGGGACGGTGGCAGGAGGGGGAGGGGGGAGAGAGGGACGGCGGCAGTGGAGGTGGAGGGAGAGAGGGTTAGTGGTGTGGGGGGGTGGGGGGAAAGAGGGACAGCGGCGGAGAGATGGGGGGTGATGTGATAATATACAGATAGATAGAGATGGGGGGATGTGAGAGAGGAGAGAGACACAGAGACACAGACAGACAGAAAAACACAGAGATGGAGAGAGTGAGTGTGAGAGACACAGAGAGAGAGAGTGATATTTACCTCCTGAGGAGATAGGCCCCGAATGCGCGTGCACCTCCGAATGCGCGCGCACTTCGCGACGCGCGCGAATGCGGTGTACGAAAACCCTGAAAATATCGATACATCGGTATATCTCGATATGAGCCCATCGATATATCTAAATTGGAAAATTTCCATATCGACAGTCCCTACTCAAATAGTATCACTCAAATAGTATTTCCACAGATTTGTTTAGAATTTCAAATGCAGGCCATGCCCTCTGGTTAGCTGCCACTCAATACCTGTATTTTGCTACTAATGTTCCCCTCCCTGAGAATGAGCAACACTGGGAAGTAATTTATCTTGGGTCATGCTTTACTGCTTTATGCAGTATGGTAACAAGTCCAGAACTTGGCTGAATTTAAAACAAACCCACACATTTAATATATATTTGCACAAATTTCTGGTATCAACTGCAACAAACTACCACAAATTACATCAGGAAATCACTTTTCACACCGGGAGGACATTCCGAGGCACTGAATCAGGATACAGTTTGTACTGGTTTCAAAACATTTGGTATTTCAAAAAAGTTCTGCAATCTTTCTAATAATAATAATCTCTGCCTTTGATGTAGAGCCATATCAAACTTTGGGAGACATCTCAAATCATTTACTGTTTACTGAAATGACTGTATATTTGGTTACACAAACAGAATGAATATCGATCCATGAATTATTTCCATATCATGGAGATTCATCTAATCATGAAGCTGCATAGACATTGTTCCCGGAGGAACAAACCTGTCCAACCTAATTCAGATGCATTTCAGATGCTGGTTAGTCAGGCTTTGGACTTGTAACTGCTGGAGTTTAAGAAGTTAAATTTGACATGCGCTGTCTGGCAAGTTTGCTGCTACTTGACCAGTGAGAACTGTCCTCTGTGTTAGTGTTTTGGCCTACTAGGTAAACAGGACCTCAATTGGATGAATCTCCAATGGCCGCTATGACTGCTTTGCCCTCTGGTCCTGCCAATGAGGCAGCCAGGCTCGATGGTTTGTCAACAACAGGGCCTGGAAGGTCTGACCCACTTGGCTCAGGAAGTTGATTATCGAGACTGACTAAGTTCCACAGTTTCATTGCAATCTTTCCACCAAGGATTTAATCCTTCTACATTGAGTCATTTAGACCAGTGTTTCTCAACCTTTTTGATGGTGGGGACCAGCTGGCTATCTTCCTAAACTGATGCGGACCTCTTTCAAGGTCCTGGCCATTTTGTTCTATAATTTACTGTCGGATTTATGCATATAATAATTAGCAATAGATCATTGAGCCCCCCGTACCCCAACAACAATATAACAACAACTTTGATTTATATAGTGCCATCCACGCCGGACAGAGTCTCAGAGCGCTTCACAACAACAGATCCCAGGACCGAGCCAAGGGCAGGGGTAGAAAGGTGACCAAAGGCGTGATCGCAGAGAAAGGTCTTTAGCTGTGACCTGAAATTGGGAAGAGAGGGGGCGAGGCAAAGGGAGTGAGGAAGAGATTTCCAGAGCCTCGGGACATGGTGGCTGAAGGCAAGGCCGCTGAGGGTGGCGTGGAGGATTCGGAGGAACAAGGAGGAGGCCAGACATGCTGGAGCAAAGGCAACAGGTATTGATTTGAGGAGAGAGGAGGTCAGAAGGTTAAGAGGAGGTGCAGAGGAGTGGAGGGATTTGAAAACAAGTGTGAGGATCTTGAAATCGATCCTCTCTGGGACAGGGAGCCAGTGAAGTCTGGCAAGGACTGGGGTATTGCGGGAGCAAAGTTTGATGCGGGTGAGAATGGGGGCAGCAGACTTTTGAATGAGTTGGATTTTATGGATTGTGGTGGATGTGAGACCGGTGAGGAGGCCATTGGAATAGTTCAGCTGAGAGATGACAAAGGCATGGACCAGGGTTACAGCGGCTTTTGGGGTGAGATATTGCCAGAGACGGGCGATCTGACGGTGGTGGAAGAAAGCGGGCGATCTGTCAGAGATGGAATATAAACTTAAAATTAATTGAAAGTGCAGACACTGGCGTTTAAATAATTTGAATAATCTGAAACTCACCCTCTTTAGTACAGATAACAATAAAAATATATATTTTTCCTGCTGTAATTGTACACTTTAGAAGAAACCTTTGACATGAAGTGAGCACGCGTCAGTTATCCTGTCATTGCAAGTCACTGAAAACCTAATGTTAAATGGAAGACCTGGAGCAGAGCAGGATGGAATGGAACAGAATGTAAATTTACTGTGAACTGTTTGGGATTTTGTGAAAATTTGCACCGCTCAGAAATCTGAGTCATATTTTTCTTTTTTTCAAAATTGATTTTCTTTAAACTCACACTGATCTAGAACCCCCACCTCACTCCACAACTCATACCTACCTCCCCTGTACTCCATATGGATATTAAAATTAATGTACATACATCTATAGTTGATAACTTGTGAAAAAATTAAGTTAAATTAACACTGAACTGAATCCTGCTGCCCCCGTTTAAACAACACTAACAAGAAATCATTGACATTGGCCACCTGATGATCTGGGAAAGAGTCAGTTTCTTATCAGCAGGAAACACCTGCACTTTCTGACATTAAATTAGAGTGTCTTCCTCTTAATAGTAACCTCACCTGAAAGCCATCTGCTAGAAACTGGTTAAAAATACTCCAACAAACAACTCGAGCATTAACCACACATGCCTTATGTCTGTGGATATAAACTAATGATCAAATTAAAGTATCAGATATTGTTCTGCAGAGGATATAAAAACAGTTGTTCGGCATTAATATTATCTGGCACCAGGCCACTGACAATCACCAGAGTACACATGTTGCAAAGAAAAAACTTCAGGAAATTTAATTTCTCAATAATTCTTTTTAGTTAATGTTTATGTCACTAGATTTCTCCACCCAAACTATACATTATTTAAGTAAAAAAAAATTCAAAATAAATTGCAGGTGAATTATCATCAGAGAGAATAACAATTTGCAGTTTTTATTAGGTCAGAATTATTTTAAAGTTACAGAAAAAAGAATAAGAGTGATGACAGAGCAGACAGTGACCTTTTTAAATTGAATAAAATTTAAATACTGCACTATAAACAATCTTTGACAATGCATTGTAGAGATGAGTACAATCAAGTCAAACTTATTCAGGAAATACTATTCCTTTTGTGTCTCAGCATGTTTATATAGAATCAATGGAAAGAAGTAAGCTGTGATTATTATGTCTGTCTGAAAACTGAGGATGCCCCTAACTACGTCTATTAATATGTCTCATCGGGCAGGACACTCGCTTCTGAGTCAAAATGTCGTGGGTTCAATCCCCATATTGAGAGTTTGAACTTAGAGTTCACCGATAACCGTAAGCATTAACCTGGCTCAGTTGGCAGCTCTCTGGCCTGTCAGTCAGAAAGTCATGGGTTCCAGCCCCATGTCTGCATGTGGAGCTGATGTACTCCAGGCTGATACTGTAATGCAGGGCAGGGGATGAATTGTAATGAAGTAGATTTGGTCTGACTGTTTCTGTGGACATTATAGATCCCATACCACTGTCTGGGGGAAACAAGTGAATTTCTCCAGATATTCAGGCCGACAATCCCCACAATACAACATAGTCTTTTACCGTATATGATAATAATGTTTGATTTGCACAGACAGCGTCTTATCGAGTTGTTGTGGCAAGATTATCATATTCTGTGTGGACTTGCTGCGTATTGCAGGGGCGAGGAACATGGAGCAGGCCAGAGCTCACTGAACGGAGGGGACGGGGAGGTTCATAGTGGACAGTAGGTCGGAGAGGTGGGGGGGAGGCAAGGCCGTGAATGGCCCTGAAGGTGAGGACTAGGATCTTGAATTTGATCCTCTGGGGAATGGGAAACCAATGGATCTGGGCGAGGGTGAAGAGAAGAACCAGGAAGGCCGAGAAGGAGGGAGTTTCCTTAGTCGAGTCTTGATATGATGAATGCATGGACAAGAGTTTCTGAGGGTTGAGGCATTGGCGGAGTCTGGCGATGTTGTGAAGGTGGTGGAAGTCGTGGAGTTGAGGGTGGAAGTGGAAAGTTAGAGTTGAGTGTCATCCACGTACATATGAGAGTTTAATTAATGTCTTCGGATGAAGTCACCGAGGGGGAGCATGTAGTGTGTGAAGAGGAGGGGACGAAGTACAGGGATCTGAGGAACATTGTCGAGATGTACAGGGACTGGAGGAAAAGCCGTTGTCAGGCACAAAGTCCCATTTAAGCCAGCTGGAGCATCAATTGGCAATTATTCCATTAATTAATACATATTTATTGAATATGTGATATCTTTACTTTTAGCTTGATTCGCCGCAGGGTCTTTTTAAGACAAAATTTTGAAAATTTTAAAACAAAATGGTTTCACAATCTCAACGTATCTGGTCTCACAGATTATTAGGCCTAAAATCAGTTCCCTCCTTGTTATTCATTATTTGGTTAAATGAAAATATCAGTTATTTGGTTAAATGAAAATATCAGATTGCAAATCTTGCTCGTCAATAGTCAAATGGTCAGTGACCAGAGGAAACAAAGCTTTTTGTTGAGATTCTCTTCAAAAATGATGAAATCTACAGACATTTCTCAGCTCAAGAATCAGACAATTCCAAATTGTGCCCATTGATTAACAGCACTGATAGTGTTCAAGATTCTCCACTGCTCCTGCAGCGCAGCTCAGTGGTTACATTAGAGCATGAATTCCAATTTGGTTGAAAGACAGTGATTCCTTTCAATGCCTGTTTCACCAGCTTGTAATAAATAATAATCCTTGCATTTGATATAGCGCCTCCACATCTTCTAGAATATACTATAAAGTGAATTGACTTAAATACCAATGATAATGGAATATTTTTATAATAATAGTTATCTTTGCATTGATATAGCGCTTTTCACATCTTATTGATGTCTCAAAGCGCTTCATAGAATATACCTTTAAGTGAATTTACTGTATATTTTGAGGGCGAAACACAGCAGCGAATTGTGCACAGCAGAATCCCACAAACAATTGAGGATTGAAATGATCAATTTTTAGTATTGTGATTTCTGGGAATGATTATTAGTAGGCATGTGGAGTAAGGAAATTTGTCCAAGGTTTTGCCCTGATCTACCTGGATTCGAACACAGGTCTCCTGCTTGTAAGTCGAGTGCTCCAACCCCTGAGCTCAGGTGCTCCACAACAGGTTATACCTGACAGTATTCAAAATTTCTTTATTCGAAGTTGTACTTGGTATTTTGGCAGTTAGGCAAATAGAAATTGCAAGGTGATTGCAATACATTTATTTAGCGCCTTTCATGTTGGGAGGACATCCCAAGGCGCTGTACAGTCAGGTATGGACAAGAGCAGGTGGGGAGGGGTTGGGGCAGGATGAAGGAGAGTAGTTGACTGGATATTTGTGGGCGAAACGGGTAGCCAAATTGCGCACAGCAGTGTCCCGCAAACAGTCATGGAAGTGGGATTAGGGGAGAAAGGCGGGAAAGATGGCAAGGGGAGGGGTCGGGGTAAGGGGAAGGAGAGCAGGAAAATGGACTTCATACAGTATTTGTGGGCAAAACGCAGCAGCCAAATTGCACACAGCAGTATCCCACAATCAGGCCAGGGAGAAAGGGGGAAAAGTGGGTAAGGGGGAAGAGGGAGGGAAAGATGAGTGGGTGGCAAAATAAGGGGGAAATGGGGAGAAGGGAGGTAAGAGTGAAGAAAGGAGGAAAAGGGGGAGAGAAAGTAGGGAAATTGTCACACCTATCTTTACCAATTAGTCACCAGGAACCCAATTGTGAGTCAGATCGCTTGTTTGCAATTATCTGATATGGTACACCCACAAATATACAGTCAATTCATTTTACAGTATATTTTGTGAATCACATTGAGACATCTCGAAGATGTAATAACCTATTAATTCTCAAAGTATAATTGCATATTGTGTCTTATACATGTTGGTAACTGCTGTGTATGTGGAGGCAAGTGTACAGCTGTGATTGTATGGTGGTTAGTACTCTGTGTTGTGGCTGCTGCAACCTCGGTTACAATCCCAGTCATGGCAAAAGCCATTCCTTTTCCATTTGACATATTTTTTAAATGTTTAAATCTGAACAATTCACGTGATTTTGAAATACCCCACTTTGCAGTTAATCTCTAATAAAAATAATAATACTTACATTTAATGTAGCATTTTATGTCATCTTCAAAACGTAACAATCATTTTAGAGAATACATGGTAAAGTGAACTGACAATATATTTTGTGGGTGACAATAACCAGGTCCACCAGTCAAGTTTAATGGACAATGTTAATGGACCCGAGCTCCCCTCCCCCTCTTCAAGTTTTTCCCCCCAACCCCCCTCTCCTTTATTCCTTCTCTACCCTTCTCTCTCTTCGCCCTCCTCGCCTACTGTCCCTGCTCGACCCTCCCACCGCTTCCCTTTGTTCCAGTTTTGGAATCCTCCGTCGGGCTCACCGTGGCACTCGGCGCTGAGTGTCCAACAGCAGCCACACCAAGTGCCCTGTCCCCCACCATCCCCGCCAGCCCCACCGGACACAAACCCGGGGTGTCAACCTCTCCTCCCTTATTCAGATCCCCACCCTCCCCGCTGACCATCACAGTCCTCCCTCACACCCCTCGGCCAATTGTTTTTTCCGCATCGGCCTCCAAAATGTCCACTCTGTCTGCAACAAGACCCTGGCCATCAACGATCTCATCCTTGATGAGAATGTTGACATCATGGCACTGACGGAGACTTGGATCACCCCAGGCGACACTTTTCCCCTCGTTGAAGCCACACCACCCAACTACACATTCCACCATGCTCCTCGACCCAACCGTCGTGGCGGTGGTGTGGCCCTCATTTCAAAGTCATCCCTCGCCCTATCCCCCTACTCCTCCGGTTCCTCACCCTCTCTCACTCCTCCCACAATTCCTTCAAAATCCTATTAGTCTATCGTCCCCCCAAACCCTCCCCCACTTTCATTTCAGATTTTTTTTCACTTTTAACCTCCCTCTGTGCCTCCTCTGATCGCCTTATCATTCTTGGCGACTTCAACCTCCATTTCACCCCCTCCGGCCCCATTTCCTCTGAATTTTCCTCTTTACTTTCGTCTTTCAACTTCTCCCTTCATATTAACACTGCCACCCACACTCACGGCCATCCGCTCGATCTGGTGATCACCCGAGGCCTCAACGTCTCTGGCGTCACCATCATAGACAAGGCCATCACTGACCATTTTTTCATCTCCTGCAACACCTCTATCCCTCCCCCCTCCACCTCCAAACCCACCACCATCTTCTACCGGCCCTGGAAGAAGATTCCCCCTCAAACTTTCACCTCTGCCCTCGAAACCTCCGACCTCCTCCCACAGTGGCACTCTTTTTGCACCGACCCATCCTCCACCTCCACCGCCCTCCACAACACCCTCTCCACTACCCTCGACACCCTGTTTGTCAGTCAGATCTTGGGAACCCATCATATGAAGATTAAGAATTCTATGCCGCCAACACATGGAAATTCCTATGTTTCTAATGGAATCAATATGGTTTACAAGGCAACACATTTGTATTGCACACTCCCCTTGGGCAAGTTTCTTTACCCCACACACCTGCTAACAATCCCTTCAAATAAACACAATAATAGATTGGTCACTTCAATCCACAACTGTTTGTGTGTGAGACACTGTGGTTAGCGGCAGCATTCCGCCCACAAAATTAAGTTCACTGATAATATACAACAACAACAACATTACATTCATAGAGCACCTTTCACATGGGGAGCATTCCCATGGTGCTGTTTAGTCAGATCGGGATCCGAGCAGGGGAGGATGAGTCAGAGTAGGGCAGGGGGACAGAGAATAGGAAAGGTGGAAGAGTTTGGAGGGCAGCAGAAAGCACAGTTGAAGAGGATGGTCTTGAGACCAGTCTTGAAGGAGGAAAGCAAGGCAAAGTGATTACGGGATGGAGCTTCAGAGTGTGGGGGCATAGATGCTGAAAGCCCAGCCATCAATGGTAGTGTAGGTGGTTCAAGCAGGGGACACGGAGCAGGCCAGAGCCTGCTGATAAATTCTATGAAGTGCATTGGGATGTCTAGGACACAAAAAGCGCTGTATCAAATGCAAGGATTATTATTATATTTGCCTGAAAGCAAGGCTACCAGGGGTCATGAGAGAGCCAAAGCCAGTGGAGCAGAGGCAATGGGTTGTAGTTTGGGCGGCAAACAGGTTCGAGTGATAGGGAGGTGCCAGGTGATAAAGAGTTTCTTAAACGAGGGTGAGGATCTTGAAATGAACCTGTTCAGTGATGGAGAACAAGTAGATCTGGCTGCATTGGTGTGAAGGAGGCAGTTTATTATGGGTGAGAATGCGACGGCGGAGTTTGTGTCATTGGGATAATGTGCCTGGTGGAGGTAGCAACGTGGGCATTGGAAGTCCCAGCAGCCAATATTCCCTGCACGTATCCTGTACCGGCCTCACTTAGATTATTCCCAGTTAATTGGACACAACATTCCTGGGGATGAGGCTAGGATTCAGCTGGATCCCAGAGGAGGTGGTTAGCGATGGAATAACAGGATCAAGTCTATCCTCTGTGGTGATCTCGGTCATCTTCCTCCTCAGCCCAGCGTACCTGCAGTTCTCCAGGGCACTGATAATAACATGGCTCATTATCATGAAATGGGAGCTTGATAAGATAAACATTTGTCAGCGGTGGTATTCAAAGCCCTGTTCCCCTAAGAGACTGGAACATAATTCCATCGCCTTAGACCGCTTGGCCCCTCTACCCCATGTATGCACTTCTCTGCGAAATAAATTGTACCAACATCTCTCTATTATTTAGTATCAAAGATTAAAGTTCAAAGTTAAATCGTGGCCTTGCCAAGATTCTCGGGCAATCGATAGACATTTATGTAGTAAACAAGGGTCTAATGTAGTAATCTCATTGACAATCTCAAGCATTATTAAAACAATATTCAACCCAAGGTCTTTGGGGAGATGATTGTATTTTATGCCCTGCTGCACCACTGCACAGATTGTCAGAAATTAAATGTGTTAGCTTCAGTTTGGTTTTGTTTGAAAAGCTTGAAATGTCTCCATCACATAATTCATGGTTGCAGGTCCTTGAGTTCTTCTGATCTTCCTATTTTTGGAGTTTAAAAAATATTTCTTCAACACTGGCTAGGCCTCAACTGGAGTACTGCGTCCAGGTCTGGGCACCTTATTTCAGGAAGGACATTAAGGCACTGGAAAGGGTGCAGAGGAGATTCACGAGAATGATACCAGGAATGGGGAACCTTAGCTGTGAGGACAGACTGGAGAAGTTAGGACTTTTCCCATTAGAGCAGGTTACGCGGGGACCTGATAGAGGTCTTCAAGATCATGAAAGGTTTTGACAGGCTAGATAGGCAAAAGTTGTTTCCGCTGGTAGGTGTGTCTGTGACCCGTGATCACAGTCTTAAGATATCTACCAAAAGAAGCGGAGGGGACGTTGGAAGAAATCTTTTTTACTCAGCGAGTTGTTTGATTTTGGAATGATCTGCCTGAAAGGGTAGTGAGGTCCGATTCAGCTTTTAAGAGAGAACTACATAGGTATCTGGGGAAGACGGGTTTGCAGGGTTATTGGGAGAAATCTGGTGATTGGGGTTAATGAAAGTGACTTGTTTGGTCAAAGAGCCAGCTCAATGGGCCGAATGGTCACCTTTGTTGCTGTAACATTCTATGATTCTAACATTCATGGCTGGAGAAGTGGTGTAGACAGGAGGGCCCTCAGGTTCCTAGATCATTGGGAGCAGTTCTGGGGCAGGAGGAACCTGCACAAGATGGATGGTTTACATCCAAACAGGGCTGGGACCAATGTCCTTGCAGGGAGGTTATCTAACGCTATAGGGGGAGGTTAAACTAATTTTGAGGGGGGATGGGAATGCAAAAAGCAGTAGTCCGGAAAAGGGAGGGATAAGACTGAGGGGGAAATACAGAACAGGCAAAGTCTGTCTTGGAGATACCCCATAGCCTGGATGTTGTGAATAGATCCACAGCATTTCGGAGGAGAGAGTTTCAGCTTTCCACTGAACGTTGGTTGATAAACTGCCTCCTAATTTCATTTCTAAATGGCCCAGCCCTCATTATAAGATGACGCTACCACAGGTAGCGTGGAGCATCCCTCAACAGAGGAAATAGTGTTTGTAACTAGCTTGTCAAAACATCTATCATATTTTTTATATGGATCCTTATAAAATGCCTTCTGAAAGTCCATATAAACAGCATCCATAGACACTCTCTTATCTATTATTTTCATGACCTCATAAAAAAACCTCTAATTGGATTAGTCAGTTACGACCTACATTCAGAAATCCATGCTGACACTTTGACAAACACAATGCTCAGTCATTGTGTGCATGATAATTATAATCCTTGATATCGAGTATTTCACATCTTCTAGATTATATAGACTAGTCTTCTTGACTTCTTTTTGTTCTGATCAGTTAATAGATACATCCCCAGATACAGTGTTAAAATCCTAAACTCCTCGTGATGACAGATCCCCAGTATTATTGTATAGATACACAGTTTGCGATGACTCATGATCAGCAACAACAGTTACACTCAGGACCTCCTCAACTCAAACAACCAATTACCTCAGCTTTCAGGGTACTGACAGGTTAGAGTTCAACAACCAGTGAGGATAGAAATTCAGGTAGGTATTTATTATGTCAGAAATCATGATTGTGGTGTCCTGTAACTCACCTCACTAACGAGAGACCTGGGTTTGATTCTTATGGGCCAAGATTCCTAACTCAACACTCCTCTGTTTACCAAGTAGTCAGCAGGATCCCAATTGTGAGTCAGATCACTGGTTTGCAATTATCTGATGCGTTACACCCACAAATATCCAGTCAATTCATTTTACCGTATATTTTGTGAATCGCATTGAGACATCCAGAAGATGTAAAACATATTGTTGAATAAAAGCCAGTTTGTCTCAGTTGTTAACCTTGTTAAAATATGAAGTATTCTGAATTGAAGGATTAAGAGAAAACACATCCACAGCAGTGAATAACTTGTTAATTCTCAAAATAAGATTGCATATTGTGTATTATATTTTTTGGTAACTGCTGTGTATATGGAGGCAAGTGTACAGCTGTGATTGTATAGTGGGTAGTAGTCTGTGTTGTTGCAGGAACCTCGGTTACAATCCCAGTCATGGCAAAAGCCATTCCTTTTTCATTTGACATATTTTTTAAATGTTTAAATCGCAACAGTTAACATGATTTTGAAATGCCCCACTTTGCAGTTAATCTCTAATAAAAATAATAATGCTTTGACAAAGGCCTTGGATGATTCTCAGGCAATCAAAAGACTTTTATGGAGTAAAAAGGGTCTAATGTAGTAATCTCATTGACAATCTCAAGCATTGTTAAAACAATATTCAACCAAAGGTCTTTGGGGAGATGTTTGTACTTGCTGCCCTGCTGCACCACTGCACAGATTGTCAGAAATTAAACTTCTTCTTCGGCTCAGGTGCCTTTGGTTTGAAAAGTTTGCATTGTCTCTGTCACAGGATTCATGGCTGCAAATCCTTGAACTCTTCTAATCTTCTTATTTTTGGTGTTTAAAAAATATTTCTTCAACAAACAGGTCAGAAGATCCAATTTTCTTGAGCTGCTAAACGCCAACCCTTATTTGAGTTTTGACAAAGATCCAAAAGGCAGCATTCATTTTGTATTAATCTCTCGATGGTAATCGGGTCACTGAAGTTTCCGTAGTGTAGTGGTTATCACGTTCGCCTCAAACGTGAAAGGTCCCAGGTTCAAAACCTTTATTTAACTTTATTTTCCAAATCATCCTTAAGTGTTGACACACATGCTCACACTTTCAACATTGATGAGGATGGAGCAGAAAAAAGCACAACTGCCATGGAAATAAATTATATTTTGTAGAGATAGAAACGCTTGAAAACATTTCAGGTAACAAGTGAAATGTAAAATATTACTCCAGCTGCTGAACTGAGTTTTGTTGTTGTTGTAGTTATTGTTGTAGCACTGTTCTGTTGTTGTAGCACTTGATGTGACATCAAAATATAGAGTCGGTTTCCCTTTCATTTTGAGTTCTTCAATCATTGGCTACAGAATTCAGTACGCTGAAAGCAGTGACATGATAAAGGTGATCATTACGCTCAAACTACAACAACAAAAACAACAATAAAATTACATTGTTAGACTGCCTTTCATGTCGGCAGGATGTCCGAAAGCGCTGAAGAATCAGGTTTGGACCCGAGTTGTCAAGGGTCTGAGAAGATGGAAAAGGAAGGAGAGTAGGAGAAGGGGAGAAGTTAGGAGTTGAGCAGAAGTCATGGTCAAAGAGGAATGTCTTGAGACCAGCCTTGAAGGAGGAATGAGAGGAAGTGAGGGGAAGGGAGGGAGGGAAGGGTTGGAGTTCCACAGTGTGGGAGTAGAGAGGCTGAAAGCCCGGCCACCAATGTTGGGACGGTTAGGGTTTTTGAAGCAGAGCAGAGCGGAGGTGATATGCAGGCTGATAGATATGCAGCAGGTCAGAGAGAAAGCCATGGGAAAGCCATGAATGGCCTTGAAGGTGAGGACGAGGAATTTGTATTCGATCCTCTGGGGGATGGGGTGATGGGCGATGGTGGGAGTGATGTGGTCGCGGAGCCTAGTGTGGGAGAGTACAAGTGCTGCAGAGTTCTGAATGATCTGCAGCTTGTGAAGGGAAGAGCTGGGAAGGCCAACAAGGAGAGAGTTCCCGTAATCCAGCCTAAATGTAATGAAAGCGTGTATGGGTGTTTCGACTGCATGGGGGGGAGTGAGGTAGTGGTGGAGTCTTGCAACGTTACACAGGAATAGGATCTATTCTCCTATCAACATGAAATATAACCATAGATTATGGTAATCACAGTAATATCCAACAACAACTTGGATTGATACAGCGCCCTCCATGCCGGACGGCGTCTTACAGCGCTTCACTACACTCGATCCTCATGCCCCAATCACCACCTCCTACTCTAGAACCTCACCTAGTTCACCAGCCATCTCTGCTCGCTCAAGCCACTGGGCCACTGAAAGCACCTGGTTCAAATCCAGCCCAATGGTCCACGGCATATCTTTCTGGACCACATCAAAAACTACCGCTCTGCTCTGGGTTCTGCCAAATCATCATTCTGCTCCAGGATAATCCTGGAAGTGAAGTACAATTCCAGGCTCCTGTTCTCAATGCCAAACTGGCTCCTCTGCCCTCCTGCCTTGCCCAGCAGATCCTTTCCTAGAACTCCCACTGCGGGGAGATGCTGGATTTATGCAAGTTCAAACTCAATGAAATCTGCTCAGTTGTCAATGCCCTTGCAACTTCCAACTTCCAGCCACTCCCCACTTCTCTGTCATACTCCAATTCCTACCCGTTCCTCCTTCCACACCTTTGAACCAGTCTCCCCATCATCTATCATCACACCCATATCCTCCATAAAGTCTTCCTCCTGCTTCCTGCACCCCTTCCTCACCCCCATTTAAGTGTAAATACTTATGGATGATTTTATAAATAAGAGTTAAACAAATGTTTTCACCAAGTTTCAAACCTGGGACCTTTCACGTGTGAGGCGAATGTGATAACCAGTACACTATGGAACGTGATAACCACTACACGAACGTGATAACCACTACACTACGGAAACTTCAGTGATCTCCTCACTTCCCAGCTCCACCTCCTTGTCCCACTGCTTGCCAACACAATCAACCTGTACCTTTCATCCGGCATCATTCCCACCCTCTTCAAAACAGCCACTGTCACCTGCATCCTCAAGACATCTTCCCTTGATGTGATGCACCTTTCAAGCTACCAGCCCATCTCCAACATCACTTTTCTGTCAAATGTCCTTGAAATAGTTTTGACTCCCAGCTTCACTCCTTCCTTTCATCCCACTCCTTACATGAGCCACTCCAATTGGGCTTCCAAGCTGCCCACAGCATAGAAACTGCTCTGCTCAAGGTCACAAATGAGATCCTGAACATGTTGCCCAGGGCACCCTTTGCCTCCTTGACCCATCCGCCACCTTCAATATCATAGACCACTCAATCCTGCTCCACCACCTCTCCTCCCACCTCAACCATCAGAAGATACTGATCTTGATTGGTTCCAGTCCTACCTTTCACATGGTCTCCAATTTGTGTCCTGCAGCTCTCACACTGTCTTGTGCAGTGTCCCTCAAAGGTCTGTCCTTGGTCCCCTCCTCTTCACTCTCAACGTGTATGCAGCTGACTCAATTTTTCCACCTCACTTTGCAACCCCAAGTCCCCTGATGTCCACCTGCTTGACGACATCAGGAGCTGGATGAGTGTGAATTTCCTGCAGCTGAATATTGACAAGACGGAAGCCATATGCTTTGACTCTTGTCATCATCGTCAATCACACCGCTCTCACCTTCTCCACCTATGCGACCTGCCCCTAAAACTCTCCTCACTGGTCTCCCCTCCAACACAATCTATAAAATCCCGCACCATGTTCTGTGAGCACATCACTCCCACCCACACTGTGCTCCTTTGGCTCCCCATCCCCTGAGAAACAATTCAAGATCCTGTTCCTCACATTGAAGGCCATTCATGACCTTCCCCCCTCCTATCTCTCCCGATCTGCCTCCTTAAAAACCTACCCACCCCCTCTGTTCAGCAGTCTCTGTTCTGCCCAGTGTCTCTCGCCTAACCGCCCTACCTTTGGTGGATGGGCTTTCAGCCCACACTCTGCACCCACACTCTGCAACTCCAACCCAGAGTCCCTTTGCCTCGCTTCCTCCCTTCCCTCCTTCAAGGCCAGTCTCATGACCCTCATCTTCGATCGTGCCTTCTGCTGCCACCAATTCGGATAAATCTGCTGAACAAGAAACAAGGGGGAATAACAATCATCGGAATAGTCTAATTTGTTAGTCAGCAGTTTCTCAGTTGGCACAATTTCAAAGCGTGGTTTCGAAATCCAAATGCACCACATTTCATTTGATTGCTTCTGTTTAATCCCAGGTCAGTTTGACACTCTTTTTGCACATCCATGGTAGATATTCTCCTTTTCCAGAAATGATAATAATAATAAAAATAATAATACTAGTATTCAGCTCTGAGGAGGGGCAGAGGTGAATCAATCACCAAGAATCAAAGCCTGACTCACACCAATAGGATAATATCACTGTCTCACTGATGCTGTAACTGATAATTATTCCGCCATAGAATTGGTTATTTACAGCATTGATCTCAGAAAGATAGTTTATTGCTTTCAAAATATAGAGGCCGAGTGAGAGGTATCACCAACATTCGTCTAAAATTCAACCTCAACCAATATTTAAACCCAGGGTAACTCGCATATTTATTTCCTCGGTTGCTATCCCCAAACTGAGAGTCATACCCCTAGACCAATGAGCCACTTGTAGAACAAATAGCTGACATTTCAACACTGATATTGGCAACATGAACCTGAAGGGCTCTTTGTTGATTTCCTGCACTTTTATCAAAATTCCTCACGATCTTCAAATCCAATTGCCAGACAAATGATCAAATACACTGACACAATGGGTCACAGAGGCCACAGCTTGTGGTTCACAAAATGACACACAAAAACAATTACACTTGTGTAGCGCCTTTCTCATCAGGAGCATGTCCCAAGTCACTGGAAATGTGTCTTCCCATACCGGGAGTCGAACCCGGGCCACCTGGGTGAAAACCAGGAATCCTAACCGCTAGACCATATGGGAGGTCAATTACATCAACAGATATCTTCTTTGCATATTGGCAACAAACTGATTGGTTCTCTTGAGAGTTGGCTATTTAATGTAGTGTCAGAATGTCAGTGTAGCTGAATTAACAGAACATTGCCTGAGATTCCACAAGATGTCTTATCCTCCTCCCTTAACATCCAATATCAACCTTTGTAGATTTTTCATTTGAAATTAAATTAAATTGAATCAACTTCAAGAACAAAAATAACAATAACTTGCACTTATCTACCCCCTTACAAGATTAATTGTGTCTCAGACACTTATTCAGGTTTTGTAGAAGATCACACTTACAGAGGCTGGATCACAACCACAGAAATAATACTCCTCGACCACCACTGTTGTCCACTGATGCAAATCATTGGAATAAAACACTAAAATCTCCTGCTCTGGTGAGGATTGAACTCACAACCTTGGCATTTCTCGAGCAAGTACTGACATATAAGTACTATGATCTCTCACCATAGTCATGAATGCTGAGTGATCCAAACAATTTCTGGTTCAAACCATTGCCGTGTTTTAAGAACATAAGAACATAAGAATTAGGAGCAGGAGTATGCTATTCAGCCCTTCAAGCCTGCTCCGCCATTCAATAAGATCATGGCTGATCTTCTCACCTAACTCTGATTACCTGCCCTATCCCCATATCCCCTAATCCCTCTATTTTTCAAAAATCTATCAGTCTCAGCCTTGAAAGTGGTCAGCGACTGAGCATCTAAAGCCTTCTGGGGTAGTGAACTCCATAAATTCATTACCCTCTGAGTAAAGAAATGTTTCCTCAACTCTGTTCTAAAAGGCTGACCCTTAATTTTATGACTGTGACCCCTGGTTATAGATTTTCCTACCAAGGGAAACAGTCCCTCAGTGCCCACTTTATCTAGCCCTTTAAGAATCTTATATGTGTCAATAAGATCCCCCCTAATTCTTCTGTAATCTAGAGAATGCAGCCCTAGTTTATTCAACCTATCCTCATAGGTCAGCCCTCATCCCAGGAACTAACCTAGTGAATTTATGCTGCAACCCCTCTAAGGCAAGTATGTCCTTTTTTAATTAAGGAGACCAAAACTGCCCACAATACTCTAGGTGCGGTCTCACCAGGGCCCTATACAGTTGCAGCAAGACTTCCCTACTCTTATACTCTTAAACTTTTGAAATGAACGCTAGCATGCCGTTCGCCTTCTTGGTAGCTTGCTGCACCTGCAAACTAACTTTCTGTGACTGGTGTACAAGGACACCCAAATCCCTTTGAATACTAACACTATCTAACTTCTCCCCTCTAGAAAATAATCTATTCTTTAATTCTTGCTACCTAGATGAATAATTTCACACTTGCTAACATTGAATTCCATCTGCCACCTCCTTGCCCACTACCCTAGCCTACCTATATCTTGTTGCAATCTTTTTGCATCATCCTCAGAGCTCAATCAGCTACCTTATAACATTTTATTTTGATATACTGATGAATCTTATGAATAATTGACATTACAACTGACTCAAAAAACAAATTGTCAGTAAGTTTTGGAAAGTTTTTACCATCAACCTGTCTTACCTGATGTAGTGATTCTCAAATAAATTGATTAACAATATTATGAAAGAAATCTTTCAGTGAGGATTAATTGGCATTGGTCAAGGGGAAAGTCTGTATCACGTCTCCACTACAGGTTCCCACAATGTACGATTATTACAATTGTGAAAAGTTTCCTACAAACAGTGGCACAATTATAGTAATAGAGAGCAATGTTCATAGTTGGCAGGATTCAAACCAGCGTGGGAAGATTCCCAATGGATTTCTAGTCCATCACCTTAATCACTCGGCCATGACTACTGACAAATGAAAATAAACTGATTTAGAGTAAATCTTCCCTGCAGTTGATTCCTTAACTCTAAATGTTCTTTGATTTGATTCTTCTCATTTCATATAGTAGGATAATGTGTTATCACATTGTGCAGACAACTCCAAGACCTTCATTATAATAATTCTTACATTTGATATAGCTCTTTTCATGGCTTTTAGATGTCAAAAAATGTTTCACAGAATAAACTGTAAAGTGAATTGATGTATACTTTTGGGTGAAAAGTGTCAGCCAGCTGCACACTGAAGTGACTGTGCCTGTGCATAAACAGTCATGGATTGAAATGACAAATTTTTATATTTGTTTGGAGGGATATTCAAAGATATATATAACAACAACAACAACAACAATTTACATTTATAGAGCGCCTTTCACGTCGGGAGGACGTCCCAAGGCGCTGATATAAATATAAATTCACACATATTCTGACCTTGAATTTCTGGCAGAACGCTTCACCAATTAGCCCACAACAAGTAGTTGTGAATTACATATCCACTTTCAGATGAAGTGTCGTGGACCTGAAACGTTGACTTACTTTTTCTTGCTCCATAGATGCTCCTGACCTGCTGAGTGTTTCCAGCCATTTCTGTTTTTGTTTCAGATTTCCAGCATCTGCAGCATATTGTGTTTTTGCCCAAGATACACTCTCTGGTCGCTCAGCCTTTGCTCTTGCTGACCTTCTCCCAATATTCTTTGTAATCAGGTAAAGAAGATGTCTCACCATGTGTACTGTAGGTATGAATTCTCAAACTTCTCATCAGCTGATAATGGGTTTCCAACACTCGGCTGACAAAACAGAAGATGTAATATTAATCAATGTTGATTCATGAATACGAGTTTATTGTGTGGTTAACGATAGATGAGTGAAGAATTATGATGGCTGAGTGAGACTTTGAACTCAAAACACAAATGCTTTCATCACCACCAGAGATAGTTCTGATCCCAGAAGAAGTGATTTAATATTAACGCTGGTGATTAAACTTGACTGGTTGGCACTGATTAGTGTCACCCACAAAATATATTGTCAGTTCACTTTGCAGTGTATTCTTTTAACCATTTGATACGTCTTGAAGATGGAATAAAATGCTATGTCAAATGCAAGTATCATTATTTTTATTAGAGATTAACTGCAAACAGCAGGAAATTTAAAACTCACGTTATTTGTGGAATGAGATTACGTTAAACATTTTCAAAATGTGTCAAACAATAAAGGAATGGCTTTTGCCATGACTGGGATTATAACCGAGGTTGCTGCAGCCACAACACTATATACAGCTGTACACTTGCCTCCACATACACAGCAAGTATATGAAACAAGATGCAATTATATTTTGAGAATTACTATGTCATTCACTGTTGCTGTGGATGTGTTTTCTCTTACTCCTGTACCTCACAATACTTTATAATTTAACTGAGTATCAACCGAAACAAACTGACTTTTACTGCACAAAATATGACCACAGCATTTAGGATCAGTTATCATCCTATAGGTACAACATGAAACAACTGCGAATTCTGTGCACACAACACTTGTAGAAAATGTATCAATGAGAGTGAAGTGGGTAGGAATAAATTATAATAATCCTTGCATTTAATATAGCACTTTTCACATCTTTTGGAAGTCTCAATAAAATCTACAGAAATATACCGCAAAGTGAATTGTCTGTATATATTTGGGTTAAATGGCAGATAATTGTGCAACAATTGCTACTCTCCACTTGGTAAACAGAGGAATGTGGAGTAAGCAAACTTGCCCAATATTTTGGCCAGCCTGGAATCAAAAACATGTCTCTCATTAGTGAGGTGTGCTGCAGGTCACCACAGTCATGATTTTTGGCATAATCAATACTTAGCTGAATTTGTATCCTCACTGGTTGTTGAACTCTTATCTTCTCAGTGCCCTGAAAGCTGAGGTTGTTTGAGTTGAGGAGGTCCTTAGTGTAACTGTTGTTGCTGATCATGAGTCATCGCAAACTGTGTATCTACACAATAATCCTGGGGAAATGTGAGACATTATTTAAAGTCAAATGAGGAGAAATGTCCGTGATCAAAGTACTTGTGCTGATGAAAGAAGTCCAACATTTCCTAAAACATGTGGTTTGGAAATTAAATGAAATGGTCAGTTAAAAGCCCAATAAATAGTCATTCAAATTATTACTGCAGCAAAAAACAAGAAAAACAATTGATGCATTATTTTTTACCTCATTTCAAGTGCGAGTAAAGAATTGAACAAGAATGCATTTCAGGAGAAGATTGTTACTGGGTGGACTTGAACCACCAAACTTTCAGTTAACAGCTGAACGCGCTAACAATTGCTCCACAGAGACTTCTGCCTAGAATCCTTCTTCTAGGAAAATACAGCATTTTGTTGACTTAATTGTTGTCACAGGTAAACTCTGGATTGGTAAGAAATGTCAACACCGGTAAGTAAGTTATTCAAAGCATAAATCGGAATGCAAATAGAAGTTTAATAGATAGAAAGTGATCATGGTGGAGACTCTGAGATAGATTTCCAGAGGCTGGTGCCTTATCAATGGAGGGCAACACCATTGGTGACATTGAGGGTCAGACACATTTCATCAGTGGGCGAAACATCTGTGCAAGTAAATGTGATATATATATATTATATATCATAACACCTGTTGTCATAAGGAAACATATTTGTTCCCTTCAATAGTGTTGGGATGTCCTCCCGACGTGAGTGGCACTATACATATGTAATACATATGTATAGCCCTTTAGCTCAGTGGTTAGAGCATTCGCCTTACAGAAGTGAGACTTTTGTTCGAATCCAGACAGATCAGGGCGAAACCTTGGGCAAGTTTCCATACTTCATGTGCCCAATAATAATCCATCCAAAAAAAACACAATAATAAAAATGGATCATTTCAATCCACTGCTGGTTGTGGGACGCTGCTGAGTGCAATTGGCTGCTGCGATTCACCCACAAATATACAGTCAATTCACTTTAAAGTACATTCTGTGAAGCACTTTGAGGCATTGATAAGATGTGAAAAGCGCTGAATCAAATGCAAGGATTATTATTGTTATTATTAATTGTCGTTGTTGTTGTTGTTTCCATCACCAATACTTTTCGTGAAATACTCAAACAGATTACAAACACACCGGAGGCTGCTTTCAATTCTCAGCTCTGTGGTTTCAGTTGGTTAAACTCCAGCAGTTCCCCAAAGCTCACACTGTGGTTCCTCAGCTTTGGGTCTTGCTGACCTGGTCCAAATACTGTCTGGAATCAGGTAAACAGGATGTGTCCTCCTGGTAAAGCTTGTTCATTCCATTCCAAACATAGCAATTCCCATGTGTGGGTAGTATGGACCTCACTAACTTGCTTTAGCTTGATCATGGGTTTGTGACACCCAGCTGACAAGATGTCATTCTAGGTCATCTGTTACAATATATTTCATTAAGAAACTTTGATACATAAATACTAGATTATATCATGGTTGAAGGTGGGAATGTGATGAATTATGATGGTTTAGATGTTGGTCTCAAAAAACGTAGAGTTTATGTTTCATTGTTTACTTGTAGAAAATAAAACATTAGATGTAAAGTTCTGTAGCTCGATGTGGAGTACTGCAGGTCAGCGATTGGTGCACTCCTCTTAAAAGTGAGATACATAGGTGTTTTTCTCAGACGGTGAGGGTGAAAACTTGGACACATTTCCTCACTCCACAGTCCACACGCCTGATGATAATTCCTCACAAAAAACAATAACAAAATTGGTCATTTCAATCCACTACCATTTGTGGGATACAGATGCGAGCAATTGGCTGCCACATTTCGCCCACCAATATACAGTCAATAATTATGTTATATTCTGTGAGGTGCTTTGAAACAACGAGAAGACATGAAAAGGCGCTATATCACATGCAAGCATTGTTATAATCAAAGATTACAATGAGGCCACAGCTGCCGATTCACTGACAATCGCTGACAGTAGAAACGCAAAAGTACTTACCGGTAGTTGCTTAGAGTGGTTGCGTTATCATGATTAGACAGAGGATCCTCTGAATCTGTGGATTCCTATTGTGTATTACAGTACTATGAGGCCAAGATAGTGCAGTATTGGGAAAGAGTTCAGGAAATATATTTTTTTTTCAGATTTTCAATTTTTTTTAAATTTGCTCCCAAAATTTTATATTGTGCAGTAGCTCAGTGTTTAGAGCACTCACTGAGTAAGCCAGTGACCTGGGTTCGATTCCCAGCAGGATGAAACTTTTGCAATTTTCATTGTGCCACACACATCTGTTTACCTAGCAGTGTGCAATTCTGAAGTGAAAATACTGTTGTTTATTCACTGGTCTGGAACTCATTGAATTAATTACATTAATTATTCAAGTTGTACATCAGTATTCGCTATAAGTACAAATTTCTTTCACTGCGAGCTCAGTGAGATCATTGAACTCCAAATTTTCCCTCCAGGAAAATTTAACCCAGTGCTTCGGTTGATGAATGCTCTAATCACTCAGCTGCAGGACTCACCTACAGACGTGGGGATAACCAGGGCTATGAATCTGAGAGTGTAAATCAGGGCATGGAATTTCCAACAGTGTACGCTATTGCAGCGATTTACTACCCCATTCTGGTAGCATTTGGAATTCCGGGTAATTCTATTTGTTGTCATGGTATGCCAATCGTGAAGAGACTAGATCAATTGGCATTTTGTATAGTGGCTTATTATTTCTTCTGGAAATCTCAAATCAGTTCAAGGAATATACTGTAAATTGAAATGACTTTGTATTTGTGGGCGAAAGGTGAGAGCAAGTTGTGTGTTTCCGTGTCCTATCAAAGTATCATGGATTGAAATGATCAATTTTATTATCTTTGGTGATGGATTATTACCAGTGTAGAGTAAGGAAACTTGCTGAAGGTTAGCCCTGACCTGCCTGGAATTGAACCCAGTGCATCGGTTGATGAATGCTCTAATCACTCAGCTGCAGAACTCGCCTACAGAAGTGGGGATAACCAGGGCTAAATGTATAACTTGATCTGAGAGCTCGTGTAGACTCGAAGCTCCAAAAGATTTCTATTCGCTTGTAAATATATGTGATTCATAATAACTTTTCTGAATTCGAATATAACAGGATCAAAAATAGACACACATGACCTAATAGAGGTTTATAAGATCATGAGGGGTTCCGACAGGGCAAATAGAGAAAAACTATTTCCACTCGTGGGCGAATCTGTGACTCGTGGTCACAGATTTAAAATAGTTTCAAGGCGAAGTAGAGCAGAGCTGAGGAGAAATTTTTTCACTCAGCGAGTTGTTCGAATCTGGAATGCATTGCCTGAAAAGGTGGTGGAGGTTGATTCGATAACAACTTTTAAAAGGGAATTAGATCTTTATTTAGGGAGAACAGGTCTATTAGGCTATGGGGAGCGGGCAGGGCAGTGGGATTGAATGGCTCTTTTCAAAGAGCCGGCACAGACTAGATGGGCTGAATGGCCTCCTTTTGTGCCGTAAAATTGTATGAATCTATGAATCTATGAATTTGTAGCTATTAGACTAGCTGGATTAATCAGAGAAGGCACTGATTAATTGTACTATCATATTATTGAGACATTTTTCTGGGATTTCAATATTACAACAACAAAGATGGAATTACATTATAGAGCACCTTTCACATCGGGAGGATGTCGGAAGGTACCGAACAGTCAGGTTGGGACTCAAGCAGAGGTAAGGTAGAGTGTAGTGAGGTTGGGCAGTTAGGAGGGGAGGGAGATAGTTGGGAGGGCAGCAGAAGGTACAGATGAAGAGGAGGGTCCTGATATCAGCCTTGAAGGAAACAAGGGAGGAATCCAGGTGAAGGGAATGTGGGATGGAGTTCCAGAGTGTGTGGGCAGAGATGTTGAAAGCCACCGATGGTAGGGCGGGTCAGGTGAGGGACATGGAGCAGACCAGAGCCTGCTGAATAGGGGTCTGGCAGATTCATAAGTCGACAGCAGGTCGGAGAAATAGGAGGGGGCAAGGACATGAATGTATATTTCTGGGCAAAATGCGGCAGCCAAATTGCGCACAGCAGGGATGGGTAGATTTTGAGGAGTGGGCAGTGGTGTGGAGGAGGTAGAAGTTGGAAGGGTGGTGAAAGCTAAGTGGACTCCCTCGATTTTGGACTCGAGAACATCCAGCATCAACTCATATTTGGAGGAGAGGATCTGAGAGGTGGACGGGGAAGGGCGGAGGAGCCGTTTGGAGTGGAGAACAGGAACTTGTGGTTTTCTTGGATTATCCTGGAGTAGAAGTACGATTTGGTGGAGACCAGAGCGGAGAGGTAGTTTTTGATGTGGTCCAGCCATATATGCCAGTGGACCATTAGACCAGATTTGAGACAGCTGCATTCAGTGGCTAGCACCTGGCCTTTGAGCAACAAGAGGTGGCTGGTGAACTAGGGTGAGGTTCGAGAGTAATTTCAAGAGAAATAATTTTTCCTATTTTCTTTCCATCACACAGTAAATTTGCTGGCGATTGTGATTCTGTCAAGAGGAAACTGTGGTCTCTCAAAGTGCGTCACTCGCTATCTGGTGGCCATGGCAGCCGCAGATCTCCTCGTTGTCATCACGGAAGTGTTGTTAAACAAAATTAATAATCTGTATTTCCCATTAAATTTCTTATTCTACACTCCAGTGTGTAGTGTTAGACTTGTGTTGCTGGTTGCAGCAATGTTCATGTCTTTGTGGTTCACTGTTGCTTTCAGTTTTGATCGATTTGTCGCCATTTGCTGCCAAAAGCTGAAACCAACATATTGCACGGAGAGAACGGCCACAGTGGTGATTGTAACTCTGGCTGTTATTTGCTGCTCAGTCAGCATTCCCTGTTACTTTGTATTTGATCCTCAGTTCATAGTTAACAATACCCCATGGTACTGTGTCTTGAAACCAAGCATTTCTCTTTTGCTCACCTGGAAATTATACGAAAGGTTTATCCGTGTTTTTAATCCACTGTTTGTGTTTGCTTTGATTTGCCTGTTCAATGCTGTGATTATCAGACACATTCTGATGGCCAGTAAAGTCCGCAGGAGGCTTCGGGGTCAGAGAAACGCTGAGAAAACAATTGATCCCGAGTTGGAAAACCGAAGAAAATCTGTCATTTTACTGTTCGCCATATCAGGCACTTTTATAATTTTGTGGACAACTTATGTTCTACATGCCTTCATATGGCAACTTTCCAATATGAATTATAGTGAAACATTGGTCAATAACACCCAATATATTGTCCAAGAAGTTGGACTCATGCTACAAAGGTTGAATTGCTGTACAAACACCTGTATATATGCATTAACTCAGACGAAGTTCAGAGAGGAGTTTAAAAAAGGGTTAATTTATCCCTTTCATATCATTGGTAAAGTAATGATAAAACATGAGGAAAAAATGGTAGGAAAGTAATTGGCTACAAACGCAGTTCAACTTCACCTTCATTATTTTCACAAACAGGGAAACTTTCCAACATTACTGTAAGATCTGTAGTTAATATATTAAATTAATGTATCAATTACATTAACAATAGATAGTTGAGATATGTGATTGGTCAGGTGCTTCTATTGGCAGCTGGTACTAGTGTAGTTTGGTTGTTGTTGTGACCCATCATTGTGAAGCCGTGACCGGCTTCACAATGATGGGAGCTGGTTGTGACCGGCTTTGCAGAAGAGACAACAAACTGGTTAAAGTTGACAAACCGTTTCCCTGGCCTTATTGGTGTGTTTCCCATGGAGAGGTGGTCTGCAGGTGGAGAGACAGCTGAGCAACATTTGGTTTTGCAGAGGAACCCTCTTGCAGAAGAAACTGGGTGAAAAGATCATCCAATGAACATAAAAGGGGGGATTGATTTGAAGATCAAAGAAGAAAGAAAAGAAGATAGTGGAACTTGCAGCATTGCAGCTTCTGAAGAAGAAACAGTCAAGACTAAGTCGTAGACAACTGTCAACACCTTTACCAATGCTCTCAAACTGTGTAACAGTACATAGTTGCTGATTGAAAGGGCTGCTGTGCCTGAATACCTCAATACCTTTTGGTGGACATTAAATTAAATATGAATTGGACATTATTCCTCCATCTCTTTGGCAACATTGGTTTGGTCAACTTAAATCATTGTGAGCTGTTGGCCTTTATGGAAGCATTGTTGTGATGTATACTTCTAATTTAGTTATAAATATTATGAATCTGAATTCACATTCATGTTTTTTGTCATTCTGTATTTCACCAGGGGCATCACAGGACTAATTAACGCTTACATTATGAGCAGACGTCAATGATGTACTGTTTCCTTCCAAATGTAGTAACAATGACAACAAGATTAAATTGATAGAGCGCCTTTCATGACGGAAGGATGTCCCAAGGCACTGAACAGTCAGCATTTGGGAACCAAGCACAGGGGAGGGGTGGGATAGAGGCAAAAGGAGGCAGAGAATTGGGAGCACAGCTGGAGGTATAGAGTGTGGGATGGATGAGTCAGAGTGGCTGCAGTCAGACAGTCGGCGGCATCTGCCTAGGTGTGCGCAATGGAGAATTTGAAGTTTGGATCAGTGGAAGGCTGTGGAAAGGTCAAGCAAGACTAGGAATCAAATCGGTTGGAGGGAGATGAGTGGTCATTGGGAATAGTGGAGTGTGGGGGACAGGAACAAGAGCAGTTTGGGGATGCAGTGCTATGACTAGGATCAGACCATATTGGAGAGTGGGGGAGAGGTGGGCGGTGGTGGTCAGTGAGGCAGGGTTTGCTCTCTGGGCAGGTGTGGATCATAACGGCTGTTTTCTCGGTGAGTTCAGGGCTGGGAAATTCAAATGACGTGGCCGGAATGACATCACACGACTGCCGGTTGAGGCCTCGGTGAGTCAGTGATTGTGGTGATGGTGCTTCAGACCAGCCAAGGGTGAGGCGCCAGTCATCTCCGTGGCATCAGGCCTCACGTTGAGACTTGTGTCCCTTGATGTTGAAATCCAAGGCGATAAAGTGGCCAAATCCGCATGTCAGCCTGGCCACAGGTGTGAGCCGCTTCAGGAGCTGGTTCCAATCAAGATTTGGGTCCTGCTCGAATGTGAACATAGATTTGTCTACCCCATGAGGCTGTGGATGCTCAATCCTTGTATATATTGAAGATTGAGACTGATAGATTTCTAAAGGATAGAGGCATTTAGGGATACCGGGTATAGGATTGGTAAATGGAATTGGGTTAAAAGATCAGCCATGATCTTAATAAGTAGCAGGACAGGCTCGAGGTGCTGAATGGCCTATGCCTCCTCTTATTTCTTATGCTATTATGTTCATGTTTGGTACTTTTTGCTGAAGTTACACCCGCACCAAGCTCCACGACCTTGTCACTGTGCCTGGCTCCATTGGCTCCCCAACTCGCAGAGTATCGAATTCAAGATCCTCGTCCTCACTTTCAAGGCCATTCATGGACTTGCCCCCAACTATCTTTCCTACATACTGTCCCCCTATTAACCTACCCTCCCCTACAGGCTCCAGCCTGCTCCATATCCCTCAACCGACATGCCCTACCATTGGTGGCTGGCCTTAAATCCTCTCTTTCCCCTCACTCTGGAACTCCATTCCAGAGTCCCTTCACCTCGTTCCCTCCCTCGCCTCCATCAAGGCCATTCTCAAGATTCTCCTCTTTGAATGTGCCTTCTACTGCTCTCCTAACTTTCTCCCTCCTGTCTTAACTCTCTCCTGTCCCTCCGAACTCTCTCCACTCCTTCCCCCTACATTGTCCCTCTTCCCAGCTCAGGTCCTGACCTGACTGTTCAGCCCCTTGGGACGTCCTCCCGATATGAAATGTTCTCTATAATGTCACTTTGTTGTTGTGGTGGCCGCCCAGTAAAAGTGTGTCTGTGACACCGGGCATCACAGAGCACATACTGTGGGCACACACTGCAGTTACACCTGGTGGCCACACCCGCTGACTGTGGCGCTGTGGCGTCCTGCACAGGCGTCCTAAACAGTGACAACAACAAAATTATATGTTTGAAGCACAGAGTCCTCCCATTAATAAAATTGATTAAAAACAAGTTTTAAATGATATTTTGCTTCATATTTCTTCAAAGCCGGAGTGTTTTGTGAGGTGGCCATGGAGCTGTTCTGTGTCTTGTTGTCTATGAGCCATGAGTAATAATAATACTTGCATTTGATATAGCGCTTTTCACATCTTCTAAACTGTGTCTCAAAGCGTTTCATAGAATATACTGTAAAGTGGATTGACTCTATAGTTGTTGGCAAAACCCGGCAGCTAATTGCACAAAGCGATGTCCTAAAATAGTCCTGGATTGAAATGACCAATATTTTATAGGTTTCTTTGGGATGCATTATTATTCAACACATGGAGTAAGGAAACTTGCCCAAAGCATCGCCCTGCCTGGAATCGAAACACAGGTCTCACGCTTGAAAGTCGAGGGCTCCAAACATTGAGCTACAGTAATCCACTGTAATGATTCATTTCCTGATGTGTGGGATTGATGTTGTGCTCACAGGTTTGCTGTAAGATGGGAGGCCTTGTAGATCTTGTACAGTTCCCAGATCCAGTGCCCAAAGGAGAATTCAAGATTCAGCGGTGGATCCACATGTCTCAAAGTTGAGTCCTGTAGCTCAGGGGTTAGAGCACTCACCTCGCAAGCCAGAGACTAGGGTTTGATACCTGGCAGGACAAAGCCTTGGGCAAGTTTCCTTACACCACACTTCTGATAATAAGTGGTCAAGATATTATAACAGTAATAAATTACTTAAATCATTTCTGATTCAAGCTTCATATTATTTCTTCCCAGTTTTCTTCTTGTCCTGAAGGAGTGTGACTGGTCTGACATTACACTGGGCTCCCACTCAACCAGCAGCCCTCCCCACCTGGCTTCTCACCCCAAGAGAACATTTCATGTCTGGCTTAAAATCATGAGCCGCCACATCAAACCGTTCACCACCATTGCATTATTTCATAACCAATCAAGCTTGTGATTTCAGTAAATGCAGGGACTGAGAACAGAGAGGATTATTATTGTAAGTGGACTGAAGGCTGAATTCATTCCCATTATCTTCCAATCCAGAGATAATTATTGTGGCTACGTTTGATATCGAAACAGACAATAAGATAGACTTCCTCAAATGTAAGAGAACAGAGAGCAAAGTAGGAGTAAGGACACATCAACAATTTATAAAATAGAAAAAAAAGATTAAAGATCCCTCTCTCCCCCCACGCCGCCATCTCTCTCTCCCCCTACTCCCTCCCGCAAGGAACATAAGATTTTTCAGTATCAATATATCCACATCAAAATGCCAGTTGAAGTAACAAGAGGATTCACGCCTTCATGCCCATATGTGATGTGAAATCAGAATTGAAAGAGCAGGAAACAGCAAATAATCATCTGCAGGTGATCAGAACATCACTAAACCATAGGAAATAATTAAGGCACAATGTTAATTATTGTACATAAAATAAACAGTTACTACAATTTAAAGAGCATTTTGTGAAGTTCCTTTAGACATTTCAATAACATGAAAAGGCATTATGTCGAATGCAAGGTTTATGATCCAAAAGATGATTATATAAACATAAGAAAATACTAATTGCAGCACAAAAGCCAATGGTCCATTTGGATTGCCTTCCACCATCCTGGCCGTCACACATACTTGTCATGTCCTCAACAATATACTGTATCACAAAATATTATTTTCAAAAGTAACCCAGGGCTTCTATATTTTTCTGCTGCCACTGTCTCCCTAACTTTAACAGTCACTCACTGAAATAGGGTTCACGTAGGTTTGTGTTGAACTTACCAATTACTCCACTCACACACACACACACACATTAAAGGAAACAATTCATGAGGCTTCAGGGTCGGTGATGGGGCTAATACTATCGACACTTATATTAATATGAATTTGCGGTCAATGCCGAATGTAAAGGGCACAATTATTGATCTGTGCAGGTCCAAGGGAATGTGAGGCGTGACTCCCCTCAGTCCTGTAGCTATTGGTCCATTCTCCAAACACCTGGCCCCACTGCCTCTTGTTAAATAGCGGTCACTGGGGACTGAGGCCATCTGTCCATCCGGCAGATCTTTGTCCCTCGGTTATTGGGCTCAAGGGTCAGTTCTGACAATTGCCCAGAAACATGAGGTCCCTGATATCTCTCAGTCTGTTGCTGGCTCTCTTCTCCCGTGAGTTCTATTATTGGGACAAGTCTGACTGTGTGTGTGTGTGATTCTCTCTGCAATGTCACAGAGCCGGGATATCTCACAATAATTAATCTTTGGTCATTTGTTCTTTACAGGTGTCCAGGCCGATGTGGTGCTGACACAGCCGTCGTCTCTAACCGGGAAGCCTGGCCAGGCCCTGAGACTCACCTGTACAACCAGCGGGTTTGATCTCAGCAACAAATTTATGTTCTGGGTCCGACGGGTTCCTGGGAAGGGGCTGGAATGGCTGCTCCGGTATTACAGGAGATCCCATTCCGACAATCTTTATGCGCCCGGCATCCGAAACCGTGTCACTGTCATCAAAGATTATTCCGATCACATCTGCGATCTGACCATCAACAGCCTGACAGTTCAAGACACCGCCATCTATTACTGTGCAAGAGGGTACAATGTATACAGTGTGTACACTGGAGTACTCATTGACTACTGGGGACAAGGCACCATGGTGACAGTGACTGACGGTAAGAAACCGACACTCTCACTCACAATGCTGAGTTTATATTTATATGTTTATTTTATTCTCTTTAACAGCTATTTAATTTAATGACCTGTGAGTAGCCAGGCCTATCTCAGAGTTTAGTGCGAGTTAAATTCATTTCACTGCTATTGCTTTCAACAGCCACTGTTGATTTAAGGATTATTCTGTCCATGTTTAGTTCATTGCTGGTGATATTTGTGGTGGTTAGTGACTGTACAGCTGAAGTTACACTGATGGACTTTCTGCAATGTCTGATCACAGTGACTGGTGACTGCTGTTTTCGGGGTATAATGTGATCAGGAATTGAATAAAAGTGTTTGAAATTTTGCCCACATGTTGGGAATCTTGGCCTGAATGTTGTGGGATGAGCGACTGGAAGGTTATCTGATCGGTTCCAATATGTATTTCAATCCATTATTTAATATAAGCAAAGTGGCTGCAGTTTAAAGAGGCTGATCTGGGGGAGGGGGGGAGTCTGAAGTAAAGTGGGTTTTTACTGTTGGGAATCTGATTGAAAATACAGCCACTCAATCTGCTCAGATATTATAGAAATAATAGTGAAGGTTTTTATTTTAATTGATATCGGCATTAATGTGTTGCTCACAGTCTCATTCCCTCAGCTTCCCCACACACCAGTCACTATTTCAGTCAGCGACAGTCAGAGTTCAGACTTCATTTCAATTGATTTTAACAGCAAATGGAATGAGGCTTCCTAACAGTGCACAGAGACACAAGAGGTCGCTGCTGCTTTATAATCATCAGTTTCTTGTTTTACACCAACTGATCTGCCAAAAAACACAGATTTTATTTGAATAAACAAATAGTAAACTCTACCTAACACAGCTGCAGTGTAGGAGATCCAGTTGTTTATAATAATAAGCCTTACATTAGCTATAGCGCTTTTCACATCTTCTGGACGACTCAAAACATTTCACAGAATATACTGTAAAGTGATTTGACTGTACATTTGTGGGTGAAATTAGATGCTTAACATACAGTGACACTGGTCGCTGGCAGCAAACTAATGATTTCAGAGCTAATCAGCTCAATGTTCAGAGACGGCTGAGCTGAAGGTGAAAGGCATCAATATCTCATTTCATTGTAAATCGACAAATACAGTCATTTCACTTTACAGTATATTCTGTTAAGCGCTTTGAGATGCCTAAAAAACTTGAAAAGTGCAATATCTAAAATAAGAAATTGGTCATTTAATCCATGACTGTTTGTGGGACACTGCTGTGCACAATTGGCTGCCACGTTTCACCCACACATTTACAGTCTATTCACTTTACTGTATATTCTGTGAAGCGCTTTGAAAAGTCTAGAAGACGTGAAAAATGCTATTTAAAAATATAAGGATTATTATTATATCAAATGCAAGGATTATTTATTTCATATTCCATGGTTTACTTATCGTGTGTAACTTTGTGCTGCAGGGAATTGTGACTGTGAGTTACACTGCACCAGGTTTAATGCTTCATGTTGTGATGTGGAAGGACAGTGTGTGAGCTGGCTGGGCAGTTACTGAGAGAGAGAGAGAGAGAGCTTCGGGCTGAGAGAAAGAGAATATTGAGTGATTTGTGGATTATTGGATGGAAACAGTTTGTGTTTGAGATGTCAGGGTTCAGTATGTGATTGTGTGTTAGACCTGATTAAACAGCATTGAGCAGTGTAATAGCTAATGGCTGAACAGGGATATCTGACAGTGTGTGCAGAGCTGTTGGGAGCTGGGGTCAGTGCGTTACGTTTCTCCCGAGTTCTTCAGAATAACCGGATTCTAAATTCAAATTAATTTGAAGGTTATTATTAATTGGAGGCAAATCTCTAAAGTAAAGATATGTAATGGGCTCCCAGTGTTCGGCTAGTCTCTGGCTTTATCAATGGTTTATTACATTTATTTATAAGTAACAAGGCAGTGGCCAAAGGGGCAGGAAGCAGACAACAACGACAACAACACATGACATTTATAGAGCGCCTTTCACGTCGGGAGGACGTCCCAAGGCGCTGCATACGAGGCGTGTGACCCGAGCTGAGAGGGGAGTGTTTGGGAAGGGGTAAAACACGAAGGGGAGGTAGAAAAATTCGGGGTGGAACAAAAGACACGGTCGAAGAGGAAAGTCTTCAAACCGGCCTTGAAAGAGGAAAGGGAAGAAACGAGAGAGAGGAATTGAGGGATGGCATTCCATAGGGTGGGAGCGGAGAAACTGAAGGCCCGGCCTCCGATGGTGGGGCGGTTCGGGCGGGGGGCTTGGAGCAGGCTAAGTCTTGTTGAACGGAGGGTCCTGGTGGGCTTGTAGGGGGAAAGTAGATCGGTTAGGTAGGATGGGGCAAGGCCGTGTAAGGCCTTGTAGGTGAGGACGAGGATCTTGAACTCGATCCTCTGGAGGATGGGGAGCCAGTGGAGACGGGCGAGGGTGGGGGTTATGTGGTCGCGGAGGCGGGTGCGAGATAGTACACGGGCTGCAGAGTTTTGGATGGCCTGCAGCCTGTGAATGGAGGAACAGGGAGGCCGACGAGGAGAGAGTTTCCGTAATCCAGCCGTGAGGTGATGTACGCATGCACGAGTGTTTCGGCAGCGCTGGGGGTTAGATAATTGCGGAGCCTGGCAATATTGCGCAGTTGGAAATAAGCGGTGCCAGTCAAAGCGCGGATGTGGGGGAGGAAGGAAAGTTTTTGATCGAACATGATGCCGAGGTTCCTGATTGGCTTTGTGAGGTGGAGAGTGCAGCCTTGGATGTTGAGGCTGGCAGTGCCCGATGTGCGGAGGCGCTGGCTTGAGCCGATCAGGAGGGCCTCGGTCTTACTCACGTTCAATTGCAAAAAGTTGTCCCTCGTCCAGGACTCGATGTCGGACAGATACTAGCGTCACTTGTTGTTCATTGTTAACACCACCTGTGCTGCCTGTCTGCCTGTCTGTCTATCTGTCTGTCAGCCTGGGTCAAATTTACTGCAACATGAAAAAACAGGACGTTTAAATGTCGCAGAATAAATTGTTTTATAAATGTCAGTAAATCTGAAAGTTTCAACTATGACATTTTCAAACAATCATACAAATGTGTAAATTTATCTGTAGATCTGTGTAATCTTGAACTAAGTATTTATTGGCAAACCATTTTTTTCATTTCTCAATTAATTAATTAACATTTCATTTGAGATTAAATGAATTAAGCAATATTTGAATTTCAGCTGCTTTTTGACACAGAGACCGTACATGTTTAAACCTTGTTACTTGGAGGAGGTACAGTAACTATTCTAGCTTGGGATAATTTTTAATGCTATTATAATCACAGAGACACGGTCTGAATCTCCGTGTTTCTAAACTGAAACTCGTCACGTGGTAACTTTAAGATGCTTCTCAGTCGGTGCAGATTCCTGGACAGACATCTCTGCTTTTATTTAACCATTTCACAGCTGAAATGTGACACAGAGATTCATAATTGAGGAGGAATAAATCCTGCTACAGCTCAGGGAACTGAGAGTGACATCCATCAGCAAAGGGACAGGCATTGCCGTGCAGAGTAACAGTTTTTCTCTCACACAGTCACAGCTGAACCAATATTATTATGATCTTATATTTAAACTGTATTTACATTTAAACAGACAATTGTGTCACCTTGGGGCCAATTCAGCTGCTGCTCCCCCCACCCCACCCCTCTGTTTGTTTCTGGAAATACAAATTCATACTAATATTGTTATCAAAATTTCAGTAAACATTGGGAGAAATTTTAAATATCTCAACACACAACTCCAACTAGCCTACATTAGCAGGTATGCAGACAGTCAATCACACAGAAATACAATAATAATCATTATATTAGCTTCAGGATTCCATTACATTGCAGGATTACATTAACATCGAATTCAAGATCCTCGTCCTCACTTTCAAGGCCTTGCCCCCGCCTATTTCTCTAACCTACTATCTCCCTATCAGCTTGCCCACACCCTCCTTTCAGCAAAATCAGGCCTGCTCTGCATCCACTGCCCTAACCGCCCAACCATCGGTGGCCGGGCTTTCAGCCGCTCTGCTCCCTCACTGTGGATACTCCATCCCTCCGCCCCTTCGCCTTGCTTCTCCCACCTTGCTTCCTCCATTTCCTGCATCAAGGCTGGTCTCAAGACCTTCCTCTTCGGCTGCCCCACTAACTCTCCTTCCCCTTCCCCCGACCCTCCGCCCGCGCTCGGGTCCCAACCAGACACTGTGGGATGTCCTCCCCAGGTTAAAGGCACTATATAAGGACAACTTTGTTGTTGTTCAGTGCCTATCACTTTGGTGAGACGTCACAAAGCGCTTCACAGGAAATAATATAAAGTGGAGTGATGGTATTTTGTGGACTAACCACAGAAGCAAGTTGAGCACAACAATGTCCCACAAAACAGGCCGAGAGTGATTGGGAAATTTATTTAGAGGATTGTTGACCGGAACAACAGGAGAGAGAGAGAAAAAGTAGCTTCTGTTTTTGAAAGTGCGGTGGGATCTTTAACATCTAACTGAATTTAGATTGGGCCTTGGTTTCATGTCTCGGCATGCTAGCGTACATTTCAAAAGGTTTCGAGTACAAGAGTAGGGAAGTCTTGCTGCAACTGTATAGGACTTTGGTGAGACCGCACCTAGAGTATTGTGGGCAGTTTTGGTCTCCTCATTTAAAAAAGGACATACTTACCTGAGAGAGGGTGCAGCGTAGATTCACTTGGTTAATTCCTGGGATGAGGGGACTGACCTATGAGGATAGGTTGAATATTTTAGGGCTGTATTCTCTAGAGTACAGAAGAATTAGGGGGTTCTTATTGAAACATATAACATTCTTAAAGGGCTGGATAAAGTAGACACTGAGGGACTGTTTCCCCTGGTAGGAGAATCTATAACCAGGGGTCACAGTCGTAAAATCAAGGGTCAGCTTTTTAGAACAGAGTTGAGGAAATATTTCTTCACTCAGAGGGTAGTGAATTTATGGAATTCACTACCCCAGAAGGCTGTAGATGCTCAGTCCTTGAACATTTTCAAGGCTGAGACTGATAGATTTTTGAAAAATAGAGGGATTAGGGGATATGGGGATAGGGCAGGTAATTAGAGTTAGGTGAGAAGATCAGCCATGATCTTATTGAATGGTGGAGCAGGCTCGAAGGGCCGAATGGCCTTCTCCTGCTCCTAATTATTATGTTCTTATGTTCTTACACATGGTGCTCAGTGATCCCAAATGAGAGGACCTGGGTTTGATTCCTGAGCTGATCAGGGCAAACTACTGGGCAATTTTCTTCAGTCCACAAACACACACACAAACACACTGTTTACCCAGCAGTAAATAGGATCTCATTTGTTTGTCTTTTAGCGGATTATATTTCCAAAATTAATAAATCAATCAAAGTAATAATAATAATTTGGTCACTCAATCCATGGCTGTTTGCGGGACACTGCTGTGCACAATTGGCTACTCAGATTCATTTTAAAAACGGTTAATTCACTTTACAGTGTATTCTGCAAAATAATTTGAGATTTTTTGAAGATGCAATAAAGGCAATATATTAAATTCCAGAATTATTATTATTTTGTCAAATATGAATGTAAAAGTCAATCAAAGCAGCTTCAATGACATCAACTCCTCCGGACACAGACCAGTGTCTTTAACCATTTCACAGCTGATGTGTGACACAGATAGTCCATGATGTGCTGGACACATTTGTGTCTCTATTTAGCATTAGGGCAGCGGCTGCTGCAGGTTCCACTGATCACAATCACAAGTCAGACAGGATTCCTTGTGAGAATCTTGTCCTGGGCACAACACAGGTTATTCTCTGTCAGGATCTGTCACTGTTACGTGCTCTGAGGCACTATCCTGACTGCTTTAGCGCAAGTTGTTGTTATTGCATTGTATGGTTTCTCTAGTTTGGTTGATAAAAGAGTTAATATTGACCATAATCCATAATTAGTCAAATAACTGTTTATTATACCAATTTAATGCCAACACAGTGGCTGTCTGATGGGTTGTGGTGATTTTGTAATCTAGCTAAACAGAATTAATTGTTTGAATAAATGTCAGTAAATCAGAAAGTCTCAACTTTTAAATTTTCAAGCAATTGTATAAATGTGTAAGATTATCTGCAGGTTTGTGTAATCTTGAAACAAGTACCTATTGGCAAATTGAATACAACATTTAATTAATTAATATTTTAATTAAGATTAAATTAATTCAGCAACATTTAAATTTCAGCTGCTTTTCAAACAGCCACAGAGACCTAACATTTTTAAAACTTTGTTGCTCGGAGTAAGAACAGTAAATATTTTATTTTACAATTATATTAAAATCACAGAGACAGTGTCTTAATCTGTGTTTCTAAACTGAAACTGGTCACGTGGTAACTTTAAACTGCTTCTCAGGCGATGCAGATTCCCGGACAGACATCTCTGCCTTTAGTGAATCATTTCACAATTGAAATGTGACACAGAGATTCACAATTGAGCAGGAATAAATCCCGCTATAACTCAGGGATCTGAGAGTGAGATCCACCAGCACAGAGACAAGGAGGCAGTCAATGTAATGTAAAGTGGAGTGATGGTATTTTGTGGATTAAACATAGAAGCCAGTTGAGCACAACAATATCCCACAAACAGGCCTAAAGTGATTGTGAAATTTTATGTAGATGATTGTTGACCAGGACAACCGGAGAAAGAGCGAGAGAGAGAGAGAGAGCGAGAGTGAGAGGGAGAGAGAGAAACGTAGAGAGAGAGAGAGAGAAGCCAGCTTCTGTTTTTGAACATTTCCGTGGGCTCTTTAACATTCAACTAAATGCCTTGGGCCTTGGTTTAATATCTCAACACATACTTACACGCATACAGGCAGACAAACACATTCATATGTACATCATCATAATAATCCATGGATTTGATATAGCACTTCTCACATATTCCAGATGTCTCAAAGCGCTACCCAGAATATACTGTAAGGTACATTTGTGGGCAAATTAGCTGGCCAATTGTGCGCAGCAGTATCCCACAAATAGTCATGGATTCAATTGACCAATGTTATTATATTTTTTTAACTTGAGGATTATTATCAGGTGCATGGAATAAGGAAACTTGTCCAAGGTTTTACCTTGCCAGGAATTGAACCCAGATAACTCACATGTAAAGCCAGTGCTCCAATAATTGAGCTACAGGAATCCAACAAACTCACAAACAAACTCACAAACACACCTATAAACGCACTCAAAAAGTTACACATATGCACACACACATATACAATACATATACAAATAAACACAGAACGTATACAAATAAATACACATACATAGACACATATATACATACATAAACACGTATACACATAAACACACACATCCATACAACATCAACAACAACAAAGTTACATTTGTTTAGCGCCTTTCACATTGGGAGGACACCCAAGGAATTACAGTCAATATTTTGGACCCAAGCAGGAGTTGGAATTGGGGAGGGTGGAGGGAAAGGAGCGGATGGGACTGTTGAAGATGAGGGTCCTGAGGTGGGACTTGAAGTAGGCTAGGGAGGTGGTGAGGCAGAGAGACTGGGGGAAGGAATTCCAGAGGGTAGGGCCAGAGTGGCTAAAGGCTCACACGCCGATGGTGGGTCGGGGCACATAGAGTAGGCCGGAGGTCACTTATTGGAGGGAGCGGGAATGTTGGTAGAGAGTTAGGACGTCACAGATGTAGGGTGGAGTAAGGCCACAGAGGGCTTGTGAGGATCAGGATATTGAAATGAATCCCCTGGTTTTGGGCAGCAAATAAACTCCTGTGAGAATGGGGGAGATGGGGTCACGGAGCATGGAGCAGTAGCAGACACGTGAGACAGAGTTCTGGATGATCTACAGACTATGGAGATGGGAGTTGGATATGCCGACAATTATGGCCTTGGTATAATCAAGCCTGAATGTGATGAAGGCAAGCTTGCATTGATTTGTGTCACAGGTTTATTTCAGTTTATCTGTATGTCTGACCAAATTGAAGATACTGGAATGCAACTTTGCTCTTGGTTTCCAGCTGTCCCTACTCCTCCCAGTCTTTATGCTCTTCTGCCATCCTGTGGACCATCCACTTCTAGAGGCTCAGTGACTTTCTGGTGTCTGGCCACCAACTACAACCCTGAGCCGGCCACTTTTAGCTGGACATCAAATGGACGTTCCATCACTGACCAAGTCAAGACATATCCCTCAGTGCTCAACAAGAACGGTCTCTACACTCTTAGCAGCCAGTTAACAATCGCTGAATCCCAGATGGACAACAGCAACATCCGTTGTAAGGTTAAAAGCAGCAGCTGGCCAGATGTGGACATTCCTTTACCAGGTTAGTTTTGTGTTCCAAGGTCCAGAACAATCAGACATGTCACTCCCACAACATTCAGGTGAGAATACTCGACATTGAAGGTAAGGGTCTGTCAGTTTTCTTCACCAGGTTATTTGAACACTCCCATCACAGAGAATCTTTAATGGCCTGGGAATGTTACACTCATTTCCCGAGTGCTGCTTTACCTGGAGATAATTGACAGATATGAACAGACAGAAAGGACTCCAACCAGTTCAGTAGAAACATAGAAACATAGAAACATAGAATTTTACGGCACAAAAGGAGGCCATTCGGCCCATCTAGTCTGTGCCGGCTCTTTGAAAAGAGCGATTCAATCCCACTGCACTGCCCGCTCCCCATAGCCTAATAGACCTGTTCTCCCTAAATAAAGATCTAATTCCCTTTTAAAAGTTGTTATCGAATCAGCCTCCACCACCTTTTCAGGCAATGCATTCCAGATTCGAACAACTCGCTGAGTGAAAACATTTCTCCTCAGCTCCCCTCTACTGCGCCTTGAAACTATTTTAAATCTGTGACCACGAGTCACAGTAGGACCAGGGGAAAGATGGACCCGCAGCAAGACAAAATACAGATAAACTACACGCTCAACAGAGGGAAGGTGGAAGTCAGAGAAGGAGAGCGAGCTGGCTTTGGAGAGTAAGGATTAAGGAATGCTCAATGACAGGAAGGGAGAATGGAGGTTTTTCCAACTTCAACCCTGTTTTATTTTAGAGTTTAGTGCAATACATCAGAATCAATGATTGAGGAGATTATAGTGTCTAGTTTTCTTAGTCATTAACAAGACCAGCACAGACAAGTCAATGAGGCAGAGCTGTCCACACCATGTATGCTTCAATACTAATATCAATTGCATCGAACCGAAAATGTTTGCATCTGACACAACATAACCTCTTATATAATGTCTTGCAGTTGAGTTACTCCAGGATCCATCACCTCCAGTTGTGATCCTCACACAGACTTCCCCTGAAGACATCACACTGAACAAACAGGCCACTGCTGTCTGCTTAATATCCAGTTTCCGTCCAGACAAACTCAGGGTTGACTGGCTGAAGGACTGGCAGATCATAACCTCAGGTGTTGTGACCTCTCTCTCGGTTAAAGAAGACAATGGGACATTCAGCACCAGCAGCCGGCTGACTGTCCCCGCCAGAGACTGGAGGAACGACGCGGTTTACACTTGCCAGGTGACCCATGTCCCCACCCAGACCATCATTGTCAAGAACATCACCAAGTCCTCAGGTAGGTGGCGCTACACCAGCTGATAAACATGGCAACAACCTGGCTCTCAGTTTCCTTTCCAATGTCCACTTGTGGGAGCTCTAACGGTCATTTGTATTGTGTCCCTTTGGTGTATTTCAGTGGGAACATTGCGCTTGTGAGCTTTGTACATGCATTTGTCACATCAAGGCTTCACTATGGAAACTCCCTCCTTGTCAACCTGCCCAACACTTCACTCCAGAACCTGTGACCCCATCAATCCCACACTCGCACCTACCCTAGCCTGGCTCCACTGGCTCCCCATCCTTCAGAGGAAAGAATTCAAAATCCTGCTCCTCACTTTGAAAGCCATCCACAGACTTGCCCCCTCCTCCGTCTCTGACCTGCTGACTCGCTTTCAACATGTGCAAAGAAGGTTTACTAGAATGGTACCAGGATTGAGGGACTTCAGTTGTGGGGAAAGGCTAAATAGGCTAGATTTTTATCTTTGGAACAGAGAAGGTTGAGAGGAGACCTAATAGAGGTTCATAAAATCATGAGGGGATTCGACAGGGTGAATCAGGAAAACTGTTTCCGCTGGTGGGCGAATCTGTAACTCATGAGCACAGATTTCAAATAGTTTCAAAACGAAGCAGAGGGGAGCTGAAGAGAAATGTTTTCACTCAGCAGGTTGTTCAAATCTGGAATGCAATACCTGAAAAGGTGGTAGAGGCCAATTGGATAACAGCTTTTAAAAGAGAATTAGATCACTATTTAGGGAGAAGAGGTCTGTTAGGTTATGGGGAGAAAGTGGGGCAGTGGGATTGAGCTGCTCTTTTCAAACAGCCGGCACAGACCAGATGGGCCGAATGGCTTCCTTTTGTGCCATAAAATTCTATGATTCTATATCTGCTCCCTCTATTCACCAGACACCGCCTTCTCCATGTGTCTCGCCTGTCAAGCCCTACCACTGACAACCGGGCTTTCAGCCTCTCTGCCCCTAGCCAGGTGAACTCCATCCCATGATCCCTTCACCATGCTCCTATCCTTGGCTCCTTCAAGGCCAGACTGAAGACATTCCATTTGGACCATGCCCTCAGCCACACACATGATTCTCCGCACTCAATCACCCAACCCTGTCCAAACCCCTCCCCCATGGACATATCTGGACCCCTGACTGTCCAGCACCTTGGCACATCCTTACAAATTACAGGTGTAATTTTGTTGTTGCTTCTTTTTCCTTTTCCAGAATGTGTGGATCACGGAGATGTCAAGGTCTCTTTCTTGCCACCTTCACAGAAACAGGTTTTGATGGAATCCTCTGTAATTCTGACCTGTATTGTGACTAATTCACCACTTGACGTCAATGTGGATTGGACACAAGGACAGACAACTTTACAGTCTGGACATGGGAAACAGTCTGCCACTGAGCCTCAGGAAGTGATCAGTGAATTAAACATTTCTACACACGACTGGATTAGTGGGAAAGAATTCAACTGCATTGCCAGCCATGAAGATATGCCAACTCCCATCAGAGAAAAGATAGTTAAGAGGGAAGGTAAGGAGCCAGGTTTCAGCAAATATATAATTTATTTGGTTACTGTAACTTCAGAGTCTGGACAAATGTGAAAACAATCAAAAAATCTGTCGGATTTTTTCTGTATGTCAGTAGATTTGTCCCCTCCACAAAGACCAGAAAATACACCCTTATATAAAGTGATAACTACATTCACTCACGTGATTAATATCTAAAATAATCTAAGCATTTTATCTGGAGATTATCTAAACATGTTTTCACAGAGAAAACGCAGCCACATCTAATCCACTGGTCACTGGATGCAAATAATAAAGTACTGTTGGGAGATATCAATACACACCAGTGTTCCCAGTCACACCAACAATTACAAATCACTGAGCACAAAATGAACAGAGACACATATCATTCTCAGCTTGTTCTGCTGTATCTTGTGCTTGAAGGTTTCCTCTGATTGACCCCATTAGTGTATTGATTTGATTGTATTCTTCCCACAGTTCTGCACATGAAACAACCTTCAGTGTATCTGCTCCTCCCCTCGGCAGAAGAATTGTCTACTCATCAGTCTGTCACCCTGACCTGCCTGGTGAAGGACTTCACTCCCAAAGAGATCTTTGTGGAGTGGGCTGTTAATGACCAGGTGATTGATGCCAGCAACTACATGAACACTGAGGTGATGGCAGCCAGTGCAGATCACAACTACTCCATGTACAGTATGTTAACCATCTCAGCCGAAGACTGGGACCGGGGACACACCTACTCCTGTGTGGTCGGACATGAATCTTTCCCACTAAAGACCCTGACCAGAGCTGTGAATAAATGCAGCGGTAAACCCAGTTTTGTAAACATTTCCCTTGTCCAGATGGACACAGTGAATGCTTGTCAATGAGCTTCCCTCAATACCATTTCGCTTATTCTCTTGTGCATTCACCTCCCTACCATTGCATTGTCAGTTTGGAGTCATGAAAAAGTAACTGAAATAAAGATCATTATTGTATTGATGAGTCAGGTACAGAGGGGATGGTTTAAAATGAATCATTAATTATACACACAATATCCAGAGTGAGGAATGATCCTCTGGAATCCACTCACTCCCTGGCACCTTCCCCATCTCCTCACTCCCCCAACCCCCAACCACCACCCGGAGCCTCACTCGACTGGCACTGGCCTCCTGCTTGTCCCTCACACCCTCCGTCTCACCATCAGAGGTCACGCTTTCAACCATTAGGCCCCCAAACACTGGAACACTCTTCCTCATTCTCTCCACCTTGCCCGAATCTGTCCACCTTTTCATATCCCACCTGAAATGCTTCCTCCTCGTCGATGCTCATGGGCACCTACCCCCAATCCCCCTCAAGCTCATAGTTAGACTGCACCACTGTTAAGTGCTCTGAGACGCTTACCAGCTTGGAGGGCAGTATATAAGTGCAAGCTGTTGTTGTTCCTGTATCTTTTGTTTGAAGCAATGTTAGTAGCAAGTTAATAGAACAGTCAGTTTGGTTTGGATTCCCTTACGCCTGGGGATGGGTTTCCAAATGTGAAAGACATCCAGCTGGCCAAACAAAAGTTAATAGAATTGTCCCAAATCATTCTACATCACTAGTTACCATCCAATCTCAGTCAGAATTGTGTTTTGGAATTGTGCAGGAAAGCTACACCTGATCCCTTCCAGGATATTTTCTTTTTCACTGAATAACATCACATTCCACACGTGACAACATCTCGGCCCTTGTAAAAAAGTACCATGATAATGGTACTGTCATGCTACTACCACCATTAACATGGTACTTTTTTTTACAAGGGGGATGCAAACTCTGGCATGTTTTTGACCATATTTCCTGTTAAAACCAATACTTCTTACATAGCCAGAAACAGATCTGGGAACAGCAACATATTCACTTGAACACACACATACTTAGACACACACACAGACACACACTTATTCACATCCACCCAGACCTATACACACTCACGCACCCAGACCCACACACACTCATACATATACATTCACATCTACCCATGCCCATAAACACTCACACTCATCCAGATCCACACACACTAACATACACTCACATTCACGCAGGTTCACATACTCGCACAGACTCGCAATAACACAGATCCACACACGCACTGACAATCAACCTGGCTCACACATACACTCACACTCACCCAAGCCCACTCACTAAAACACACTCAAAATCACCCAGCACCCCCTATCACACACTCATAATCATGCAGGCCACAAGCAAACACACAAACTCACAGACATTCACAATCACCCATTGCTCACACGCCATCACAATCACCCAGATACATACCCCCTCCCCCCCCACCCCAACTCACACAATCACTTAGGCCCACGCAGACTCAGTATCATCCAGGCCCTCACACACACTCACACTAAACTGATCACATTGCTGCAGCTCTTGGTCAGGCAGGAGACTCACTTCTCCCCTTTTATACGTTGCTGTTACAAACACAGCTTACTTTTACTATTACTCATTTTACTGGAAGTCTATCTGCAGTTGTTTGACAATATGGTCCATGTTATTGTTCTTTAAGATACGAAACATCATCTTGACAGTGAGGGCCAGTATCTGATCCCTTCCCCAATCAGCCTCACACGGCCGGCCACAGGCAGCAAAGGTGCTAATCAATAGCGCTCAAAGATGAACCCTGTTACACTTAATCCTCAATCCCTTTAGTTTGTTTCCCTAGATGTTTGTGTCAGTTCCTCTATTGCTTTACAAGGCCTTACACGGCCTTGCCCCATCCTACCTAACCGATCTACTCTCCCCCTACACGACCACCCGGACCCTCCGTTCAACAGGACTTGGCCTGCTCCAAGCCCCCCGCCCGAACCGCCCCACCATCGGAGGCCGGGCCTTCAGTTTCTCCGCTCCCACCTTATGGAATGCCATCCCTCAATCCCTCCGTTTCGCCTCTTCACTTTCCTCTTTCAAGGCCGATTTGAAGACTTTCCTCTTCGATCGTGCCTTTTGTTCCACCCTGAACTCTTTTACCTCCCCTTCGTGTTTCACCCCTTCCCAAACACTCCCATCCCAGCTCGGGTCAAACGCCTCTTGTTTAGCGCCTTGGGACGTCCTCCCGACGTGAAAGGCGCTATATAAATGTAAATTGTTGTTGTTGTTGCTTTACAACCATGTTAACTATTTGATATAGACATTTTGACATAGATATTGATATAGACACCAGTTCGAAAAAAATTTGCTACAGGAATTACAGCAAAATAATAGTATTAAATGTGAAATGGGAGAGAGCTTGCAGTATAAGTAGATACAAGTGTGTATCCAAAAGGCCATCAAGATGGATTATGTGTGTTTCACACTGGTAATCGATAGCCAATGACATATAAAGTTAGCAGGATTGTGAGGGGAGTTACTGTGTGCAGTTCTGGACACTATTATACCAAGGACATAGGAGCCGCTGAGAGGGTTTAGAGAAGTTTCACAAAGATCACAAAGATGATCCTGGTGATTGGCGTTTCCAGTGATGAAGATCAGCTGCAAACATTGTGGCTGTTCTCATAAAAAGAACAAGTGAAGAGAATCAAACACAAGTTTTCAAATGTATGACGGTTTTGAAAGACTCACAGAGTGAAAGACAATTGTATCCATACAAACGGGATAAAACATACAGGAAAGTCACTAAAGGCAGAGTGGATTTTTATATAGAGATCTTTTAGAATATAGGATTCTTTATCACAATATCATAATGTGAAGGAATTTCAAATGGTATCAATAGTCACCATGTAAATGTGCGAAAGAACAGGCAGAAGGTGGAATTGGAGGATTGGAGCAGGTCTGTCCTTGCTCTACCTGCAGAGTCTCAATGGAAGGATTTCCGTTCTCTGTAATTCCACAGATTCACTTTTCCCAATGCAATGGATACAACAATTTGTTGGGAACAAACACACAAATGATTAAATCAATCTCTTCTTTATTTCTCTTAATATTAAAAGCTTGGAAGAATTGGCAGGAGGTTCTGTGTAGTTCAATAGAGGGAAGGGAGCCCGTGAACAACTAGGAAACTTTATATACATTAATAATCAAACAGGGAAAAGAAGAAAAGTCTCAGGTTTCAATCTCCTCTGAATATATTTCTTATCCTTTATCCTCACAGATTTCCCAACTGAGATGATGCTGGAAGGTTTCCCACCTGATGAAAGTGGCAACCTCTGGCCTACTGCTTCCACCTTCATCATCCTCTTCTTCCTGAGTATGTTCTATAGTGCCACCATCACTCTAATTAAGGTGAGGAGAGTAAATTCATTGATACCATGAGGTGATATAACAGCTACTGTTAAATACTTGTGCATGGCAACACTAATAGTGATTCTAATTACAGCCACTGCACTGGGAAACTCTATCTGTCCTTACAGGGCAGGATCATTGTGTGGGATCACAAACAGTCATTGAAGTGGGATTAGGGGAAAAGGGGGGGAAAGATGGCAAGGGGATGGGTCGGGGTAGGCAGAAGGAGAGCAGGGAAGCCGAATGTATATTTGTGGGTGAAACGTGGCACCCAAATATATTTTCTACCTTTCTTCATTTTTCCCACAAACAGTCATTGAAGTGGGATTGGGAGAAAAAGTGGGGAAAGATGGCTAGGGGATGGGTCGGGGTAGGAGGAAGGAGAGCAGGAAAGCCGAAAGCATATTTGTGGGTGAAACGCTGCAGCCAAATATATTTCCTAACTTTCTTCATTTTTCTTCAACATTTCTTCAGTTTTCCTACCATTCCTACCTTTCTTCATTTCTGACCCCTCCCCCCCTGGTCTTGTCCCTACCTAACTGTACAGTGCCTTGGGACGTCCTCTTGACGTAAAAGGCACTATATAAATGTTAGTTTTGATTGATTGATATCTTGCAAGCTGGGGAGACCTGTGTTCAAATCCAGGCAGGTCAGGGCGAAACCTTGGGCAAGTTTCCTTACTCCACACGCCTAATATTAATCCCTTCAAAAAAACACAATAATAAAATTGGTCATTTCAATCCACGACTGTGTGTGGGACACTGCTGTACGCAATTGCCCACAAATATATACAGTCAATTCACCTTACAGTATATTCTGTGAAGCGCTTTGGGACGTTGATAAGATGTGGAAAGCGCTATATCAAATGCAAGGATTATAATTATTATTATTATTATTAATGTAGCTCAGTCCTGCAGCTCAATGGTTAGAGCATTTGCCTTACAAGCTGTGTGAGACATGTGTTCAAATCCAGTCAAGTCAGTGCTAAACCTTGGGAAAATGTCCTTACTCAACATGCCTAATAATAATCCCTTCAAAAAAGCAATAATAAAAATTGGTCATTTCAATCCACGACCGTTTGTGGGAAAATGCTGTGTGCAATTGGCTGCCACGTTTCACCCACAATTATAGAGTCAATTGATTTTATGGTATATTCTGTGATATATTTTGAAACAGATACAAGAAGTGAAAAGCGCTATATCAAATGCAAGGATTATTCTTATTCTTATCAGTTGTATGTGTGTGTGCATCTATCTGTGGATTATTATACATCAATAAAAACAAACTTAAATACCATCTTGCCACAAAGGCTGAAATTATTGATCCTATGTTTACTTCTATTTTCCAGGTAAAATGAGTTTCTTAACCTTAACGTCACAGATGTGCCTCGTGTGTTTATGTTTATCACCAATGTCTTGTGACGGATTATGTGATGTTTTGTTTCACACATTTTACAAAATCACAGGAATTAAACATAGTATTGTGCAGCTCCATGAATTTTAGTGACTTTTCTTATTGTTGGTTCATATTACAGTGGGCTTTTGGGAATAACAAATCATGTTGGGATTTCATTTAACATCACACCTATCTGATATTCTTTATTTGCTGTTTACCATGTGTGAGGTGTAATGATACAGAAAGACAGAGGCTGTTATACTCTGTCCTTTGATTTCAATCTGAAGCTGTACATATTGTATTCTGCTCCTGTATCATAGTGCCTACAGACACTGTATGCTTGTTTGCCTGAATTATCAATAAATGATCAAACTTAGTGAGCTGTTTGTTCCCTCTCTTTCCTGTTAATTTTGTCTCAAGTGTGTCTTGGCTTCTGATTTCCAAATGGTTCAGATACACAGAAGCTCAGCATTAAACAAAAGCTGTGAAATGAACTGTCCAACATCAGTTAGGGTTTTGCTGAGAACGCCATCAATGTTTCCGCTTGAGTTGTGTCTTAGTAGTCTTAGCTGCTGATCCAGTGATCAGCAGCTGCTTTTGTTTTCCAAGTGTAATTATTTTACTGTTTTCACACTAAATGCTTGAATGCAGGATGGATGGTGCAGATTTAAGTAAAAGAGTGAGCGCAACAAGGAAATATCATTTGAAACCACATGATTGTAGTTATAAATGTCACAGTACATTGCTGTTTTACACAACAACAAGTTGTGTTTATATAGCAGCCCTCACTTGTCAGCATTTCACAGTAACACAGAATGTCCCTGCACAGAAGCACATTTGGTTTCACGTTTTTTTGGCCGTTGCTGCCTGTCGTTTTTTTCCAAATGAGTATTTATTCATCTCTCGTATAAAATTATCCCATCTCTCTCCCAATATACCATATAGGTTCCCTTTGTTCATCCAAGTTCCCTCTTTTGTATGTCTAAGCAGCTAATTCTATTTGATACATGATGAACAATTTAGATGTGGCGCTATATAAATTGAAGTTGTTGTTGTTGAACAACAAGAACACAATAAAAGTAAACTTGTATAGCACTTTTATAGGAAGATGTCCCGAGGTGCTGGACAGTCACTGTTTCAGACTCAAGCTGGGGACAGGAGTGGGGGAGTGAATGGGGGGATTATGAGTTACCAATGTGACCATCAAAGAGGAGTCTTGAGGAGGGACTTGAAGGAGGCCAGGGAGGGGCGAGGCGGAGGGACAGTGGGAGGGAAACCTGATAACATTCTTAGTGCAGAAATGTGCTGCAATGTGTACCTTGATTATTCTGCTAAAACAAAAGCACAACCCTTGATCTATCCTGTGTTCAGTATGTTTAACATCCTTAGTTATAATCCCTTTTAATCTGAGATAATCCACTGTAACACATCAGTTTGTCAACGTAGGAATAACATACAAACATAACAATTGCTAGTTGATAGAAGGTTATGGTCCATCCAGTTCACCTTCCACCATCCTGGCAGTCACATGCACACGTCATGTCCCAAACTATATACAGTATCCCCTATTTCGTAAAATAGATCTATCAATTTCCTTTTGAAAGATTCAACACATTTTCTTTCCACCATCTCCCTGGGAAGTCTATTCCTTACAATTACTGCTCGCTAGGTTCCAGCTATATATCAATATAACGGTTATATTTGATACAATCTTCATATCGATCTGCCGACATAAACATTTTCAATATATCGATATAGCGAAAAAGTCGATATATCAAAAAAAACAGAATGCGCGTGCACTGAACTACAAGACTCAGAATGCTCATCTCTACACACAATGCACAGACTGAGATGCAAGCTGCCATATTGTATTCATAGTCCTCGAATACAATATACAGGTATACAAGGGGTGTGGGGTGGGGGGAAGAGAGACAGCGGGGGTGGTGGGGGTGGGGGAGAGAGATGGCGGGTGGGGAGAGAGGGACGGCGGCGGGTGGGGGCGGAGAGAGGGACAGCAGTTGGGGTGGTGGGAGACAGGGACGGTGGTGGTGGGGGTGGAGGGAGAGAGGGACGGCGGCGGCGGGGGGTGGAGAGAGGTACGGCAGTGGTGGTGGGTGGGAGACAGGGATGGCGGCAATGGGGTTGGGGGGAGAGAGGGACGGAGGCGGGGGTGTAGGAGGAGAGAGGGATGGCGGCAGAAGGGTGGGGGGGAGAGAGGGACGGTGGCAGGAGGGGGAGGGGGGAGAGAGGGACGGCGGCAGTGGAGGTGGAGGGAGAGAGGGTTAGTGGTGTGGGGGGGTGGGGGGAAAGAGGGACAGCGGCGGAGAGATGGGGGGTGATGTGATAATATACAGATAGATAGAGATGGGGGGATGTGAGAGAGGAGAGAGACACAGAGACACAGACAGACAGAAAAACACAGAGATGGAGAGAGTGAGTGTGAGAGACACAGAGAGAGAGAGTGATATTTACCTCCTGAGGAGATAGGCCCCGAATGCGCGTGCACCTCCGAATGCGTGCGCACTTCGCGACGCGCGCGAATGCGGAGTACGAAAACCCTGAAAATATCGATACATCGGTATATCTCGATATGAGCCCATCGATATATCTAAATTGGAAAATTTCCATATCGACAGTCCCTACTCAAATAGTATCACTCAAATAGTATTTCCACAGATTTGTTTAGAATTTCAAATGCAGGCCATGCCCTCTGGTTAGCTGCCACTCTATACCTGTATTTTGCTCCTAATGTTCCCCTCCCTGAGAATGAGCAAAACTGGGAAGTAATTTATCTTGGGTCATGCTTTACTGCTTTATGCAGTATGGTAACAAGTCCAGAACTTGGCTGAATTTAAAACAAACCCACACATTTAATATATATTTGCACAAATTTCTGGTATCAACTGCAACAAACTACCACAAATTACATCAGGAAATCACTTTTCACACCGGGAGGACATTCCGAGGCACTGAATCAGGATACAGTTTGTACTGGTTTCAAAACATTTGGTATTTCAAAAAAGTTCTGCAATCTTTCTAATAATAATAATCTCTGCCTTTGATGTAGAGCCATATCAAACTTTGGGAGACATCTCAAATCATTTACTGTTTACTGAAATGACTGTATATTTTGTTACACAAACAGAATGAATATCGACCCATGAATTATTTCCATATCATGGAGATTCATCTCATCATGAAGCTGCATAGACATTGTTCCCGGAGGAACAAACCTGTCCAACCTAATTCAGATGCATTTCAGATGCTGGTTAGTCAGGCTTTGGACTTGTAACTGCTGGAGTTTAAGAAGTTAAATTTGACATGCGCTGTCTGGCAAGTTTGCTGCTACTTGACCAGTGAGAACTGTCCTCTGTGTTAGTGCTTTGGCCTACTAGGTAAACAGGACCTCAATTGGATGAATCTCCAATGGCCGCTGTGACTGCTTTGCCCTCTGGTCCTGCCAATGAGGCAGCCAAGGCTGGATGGTTTGTCAACAACAGGGCCTGGAAGGTCTGACCCACTTGGCTCAGGAAGTTGATTATCGAGACTGACTAAGTTCCACAATTTCATTGCAATCTTTCCACCAAGGATTTAATCCTTCTACATTGAGTCATTTAGACCAGTGTTTCTCAACCTTTTTGATGGTGGGGACCAGCTGGCTATCTTCCTAAACTGATGTGGACCTCTTTCAAGGTCCTGGCCATTTTGTTCTATAATTTACTGTTGGATTTATGCATATAATAATTAGCAATAGATCATTGAGCCAACCTAACGATGGATCGCCTGCTTTCTTCCACCACCGTCAGATCGCCCGTCTCCGGCAATATAACCCGTACCCCAACAACAATATAACAACAACTTCGATTTATATAGTGCCATCCACGCCGGACAGTGTCTCAGAGCACTTCACAACAACAGATCCCAGGACCGAGCCAAGGGCAGGGGTAGAAAGGTGACCAAAGGCATGATCGAAGAGAAAGGTCTTTAGCTGTGACCTGAAATTGGGAAGAGAGGGGGCGAGGCAAAGGGAGTGAGGAAGAGAGTTCGAGAGCCTCGGGACATGGTGGCTGAAGGCAAGGCCGCTGAGGGTGGCGTGGAGGATTCGGAGGGACAAGGAGGAGGCCAGACATACTGGAGCAAAGGCAACAGGTATTGATTTGAGGAGAGAGGAGGTCAGAGAGTTAAGAGGAGGTGCAGAGGAGTGGAGGGATTTGAAAACAAGGGTGAGGATCTTGAAATCGATCCTCTCTGGGATAGGGAGCCAGTGAAGTCTGGCAAGGACTGGGGTAATGCGGGAGCAAAGTTTGATGCGGGTGAGAATGGGGGCAGCAGACTTTTGAATGAGTTGGATTTTATGGATTGTGGTGGAGGGGAGACCGGTGAGCAGGCCATTGGAATAGTTCAGCCGAGAGATGACAAAGGCATGGACCAGGGTTACAGCGGCTTTTGGGGTGAGATATTGCCGGAGACGGGCGATCTGACGGTGGTGGAAGAAAGCAGGCGATCCATCGGAGATGGAATATAAACTTGAAATTAATTGAAAGTGCAGACACTTTAAATAATTTGAATAATCTGAAACTCACCCTATTTAGTACAGATAACAATTAAAAAATATTTTTCCTGCTATAATTGTACACTTTAGAAGAAACCTTTGACATGAAGTGAGCACGGGTCAGTTATCCTGTCATTGCAAGTCACTGAAAACCTAATGTTAAATGGAAGACCTGGAGCAGAGCAGGATGGAATGGAACAGAATGTAAATTTACTGTGAACTGTTTGGGATTTTGTGAAAATTTGCACCGCTCAGAACACTGTGTCATATTTTTCTTTTTTTCAAAATTGGTTTTCTTTAAACTCACACTGATCTAGAACCCCCACCTCACTTCACAACTCATACCTACCTCCCCTGTACTCCATATGGATATTAAAATTAATGTACATACATCTATAGTTGATAACTTGTGAAAAAATTAAGTTAAATTAACACTGAACTGAATCCTGCTGCCCCCGTTTAAACAACACGTACAAGAAATCATTGACATTGGCCACCTGATGATCTGGGAAAGAGTCAGTTGCTTATCAGCAGGAAACACCAGCACTTTCTGACATTAAATTAGAGTGTCTTCCTCTTAATAGTAACCTGACCTGAAAGCCATCTGCTAGAAACTGGTTAAAAATACTCCAACAAACAACTCGAGCATTAACCACACATGCCTTATGTCTGTGGATATAAACTAATGATCAAATTAAAGTATCAGATATTGTTCTGCAGAGGATATAAAAACAGTTGTTTGGCATTTGGTAACTATTGGAGATTATTTCACAAACAGCATTAATATTATCTGGCACCAGGCCACTGACAATTACCAGAGTGCACATGTTACATAGAATAAACTTCAGGAAATTTAATTTCTCAACTAATAAATCTTTATTAGTTAATGTTTGTATCACTAGTTGCCTCCACCCAAACTGTTTATTATTTAAGTAAAAAAAAAATCAAAACCAATTGTAAGTGAATTATCATCAGAGAGAATAACAATTTGCAGGTGTTATTAGATCAGCATTATTTTAAAGTTACAGAAAAAAGAAGAACAAGAGTGATGTCAGAGCAGACAATGACCTTTTTAAATTGAATAAAACTAAAACACTACCAACAATCTTTGACAATGTATTGTAGAGACGAGTACAATGAATCAATGGAAAGAAGTAAGCTGTGATTATTGTGTCTGTCTGAAAGCTGAGGATGCCCCTAACTATGTTTATTAACATGTCTCATCGGGCAGGACACTCGCTTCTGAGTCAAAATATTGTGGGTTCAATCCCCACATTGAGAATTTGAACTCAGAGTTTACCGATAACCATAAGCATTGGCCTGTCAGTCAGAAAGTCGTGGGTTCCAGCCCCATGTTTGCATGTGGAGTTGATGTACTCCAGGCTGATACTGTAATGCAGGGCAGGGGATGAATGGTAATATGGGGATAAGGCAGGTAATTAGAGTTAGTTGAGAAGATCAGCCATGATCTTATTGAATGGCGGAGCAGGCTCGAAGGGCCGAATGGCCTACTCCTGCTCCTAATTCTTGTCTTATCTTAATGAAGTAGATTTGGTCTGCCTATTTCTGTGGTATAGGTTCCATACCACTTTTGGGGGGAAACAAGTAAATTTCTCCAGATATTCAGGCCAACAATCCCTACAATACAACATGGTCTTTTACCTTATATGATAATAATGTTTGACTTGCACGGACAATGTCTTAATCACGTTGTTGCGGCATGATTATCATATTCTGTGTGGACTTGCTGTGTATTGAAGGGGTTAAAACAAGTAAAACCTACATGGGTGATGCAGCATCTGAGAGAATAATAATTTAGTGTCTATTATTCCCTTATTTATGGTATCAAAGATGTTTACATTGTAGAAAAGGTAAATTGGTCAATTCTACATCAACTGGTTCTTTTAAGAGCAATGCTTTGTATCACGTTCACTTGCTCTGTTCATATGCACCAGTAGACTCCACTTTAATAATAACATTAATAATTTTTGCATTTGATTTAACACTTTTCAAGTCTTCTAGATGTCTCAAAGCACTTCACAGAATATACTGTAAAATGAATTCACTTTACATTTTGTGGTCGAAACGCACAGTCAATTGAGCACAGCAGTATCCGACAAACAGTCCTGAATTGAGTGACCAACTTATCATTGGCTTTTTGTATGAGGCATGTGGAGTAAGGAAACGTACCCAACATTTCACCCTGAGCTTCCAGGAATTGAACCCTGGTCTCTTGCTTGTGAGACGCTTGCTTTAGCCACTGATCGACAGGACTCCAGTCCAGCCATGTGTCTGGCTGTTTTCAAAACTAACATGGTTCTTGTCACAACCTACTCCAGTCAGGACACTCTGTATCTATAAAACACTCTGTGCCATGAAAAAAAACAACTTTGCCATTTGCTCAGTTGCTAACTATCTTATATTCATGCCATTTAGTCACCGGTTTATCCAACAGTGGTAATAAAGTCTCTATATTAGCTCTATTAACAATTTGGATAATTTAAAAGATGTGTATCAGGTCAACCCTTAACCACCTTTGATCAGCCTTACACCATTCCCAGATTTTCTGTTTCTTTCTGAAACCTGAATATGGAAATAACAAAAACAACAACTAGCATTTATATAGCGCTCTCCATGCTGGTCGGCGTCTCGGAGCACTCCGTATCTTGCTGAATGTTTATGAATAAAGATCAGCAAGGTTACAGCAAAGGTCAATCATATTTCTAAAGGCAACAACAACAACAAAGTTACATTTATAGAGTGCATTTCAGTCGGGAAGATGTCTCAAGGTGCTGAACAGTCAGGTTGGGAACTGTGCAAGGTCGAGGTCAGCGTAGGGTGGAGGGGCGAGAGAGAATTATGTGGGGAGGGAGAGAGTTGGGAGGGCAGCAGAAGGCTTGGTTGAAGAGGAGGGTCTTGAGATACTTGAAGGAGGCGATGGAGGGAACGAGGCGAAGGGACCGTTGGATGGAGTTCCATAGTGTGGGGGCAGAGAGGTGGAAAGCCTGTCCGCCGATGGTAGGGTGGATCGGTGGAGGGACATGGAGCAAGCTAGATCCCGCTGTACGGAGGAGGCGGGGAGGTTTTTAGGGGACAGTAGGCTGGAGAGGTGGGGGGAGGCAAGGCCATGAATGGCCCTGAAGGTGAGGATGAGGGTCTTGAATTCGATCCTCTGGGGAATGGGAAACCAATGGATCTTGCTAGTCATTAGTTCAAATGGTCAGTGACCAGAAGAAACAAAGCTTTTGTTCAGAATCTCTTCAAAAATGATGAAATCGACAGACATTTCTCAGCTCAAGAATCAGACAATTCCAAATTGTGCCCATTGATTAACAGCACTGATAGTGTTCAAGATTCTCCATTGCTCCTGCAGCGCAGCTCAGTGGTTACATTAGAGCATGAATTCCAATTTGGTTGAAAGACAGTGATTCCTTTCAATGCCTGTTTTACCAGCTTGTAATAAATAATAATCCTTGCATTTGATATAGCGCCTTCACATCTTCCAGAACATACTATAAAGTGACATCTTCTAGAATATGCTACAAAGTGAATTGACTTAAATACCAAGGATAATGGAATTGTTTTATAACAATAATATTTATCTTTGCATTTGATATAGCGCTTTTCACATCTTATCAACATTTTAAAGTGCTTCACAGAATATACCATTAAGTGAATTCACTCTATATTTTGTGGGCAAAACACGGCAGCCAATTGCACACGGCAGAATCTCACAAACAATCATGGATTGATATGACCAATTATTATTGTTGTGATTTTTTGGGGACGGATTATTATTAGGCATGTGGAGTAAGGAAACTTTTCCAAGTTGCCCTGATCTACCTGGATTCGAACACAGGTCTCCTGCTTGTAAGTCGAGTGCTCTAACCACTGAGATCTAGTAGCTCCACAAAAGGTTACACCTGACAGTATTAAAATTTCCTTTATTCTAAGTTGTACTTGGTATTTTGGCAGTTAGGCAAATAGAAATTGCAAGGTGAAAAAAAAGACGCAAGTCCGTCTAGTTCACCTTCTACCATCCTGGTAATCACATTCTACAATAACAATTGAGATGTTCACTAATCATAGCAATTAGTCTACCCAGACATTGCATGTAGCAAATAAAACCTGACAGAAGTGGAAAGTTTGAAGAACCAAAGGGTGAAAGTTGCCAGTTTCTACCAAGAATATTACAATATTTTGTGCCCCGGGTTAAACAAGTTAAAAACAACTTGAAAAAAAAAATTATATTCAAATGACAGATATTATAGAATCATAGATTATTACAGCTCACCAGGAAACCATTAGACTCATTGTGCCTGTACTGGCTAATTGAAGAGCTGCCAAATCTGTTCAACTCCTCCACTCTCTTCCCATGCAAACTTTCCTTTTGTCAAGTTCATATCCAATTCCCTTTTGAACATGCTTATCAAATCCATCCACACCACCCTTCCAAGCAGTGCACTGCAAACTGTAATACAACGACAACAACAACAATAAAATTGCACTTATAAAGCACATTTCACGTCGGGAGGACATCCCAAAGCGCTGAACAGTTAGGTTGGGACCCGAGCGGGCTGCGGGTTGGGGGTGGGGGGGAGGGTCGGGGTAGGGCGAAGGAGAGTGGGAGAGCAGGAAGAATTAGTGGGCAGCCAAAGGCGCGGTTGAAGAGGATGGTCGTGAGACCAGCCTAGAAGGAGGAAAGGGAGGAAGCAAAGTGGAGGAGCTGCAGGATGGAGTGCCACAATGTGGGAGCAAAGAGGCTGAAAGCCAATGGTTGGGCGGTTAGGGCGGTGGACGCGGAGCAGGCCTTAATCTGCTGAACGGAGGGTGTGGGCAGGCTGATAGGGAGACAGTAGGTCAGAGAGATAGGCGGGGGTAAGGCCGTGAATGGCCTTGAAAGTGAGGACAAGGATCTTGAATTTGATCCTCTGGCGGATGGGAGCCAGTGGAGACGGGCGAGGGTGGAAGTGATGTGAACGCGAAGCCAGGTGTGGGAGAGTACATGAGCAGCAGAATTCTGAATGATCTGCAGCCTGTGAAGGGAGGAGCTAGGGAGGCTGATGAGGAGAGATTGGCTTTGAGAGGTGGAAAGAGCAGCCTTGAACACTGATGTTGTTAGCTCCTCAGGTGCGGAGGTGCTGACGTGAATGAATCAGGAGGGCGTCCATCTTGAGGAAATTTGCCCTTGTCCAGGACTCTATATCGGACATGCATGCAGTCAGAATGCCAGTGGTTCTGGAATTGAGGATTGACACGGATAGGTAGAGTTTGGTGTCATCCGCATATATGCGCAAATTTACCCATTATCTGTGGATGATGTCACCCAGGGGGAGAGTGTAGAGGGTGAATAGCAGCGGACCAAGCACAGAGCTCTGGGGAACACCACATGTGATTGTGCGGGGGCTGGAGGAGAAGCCGTTGGAGGAAACAAAATAAAGGCAGTGGGAGATATAGGACCGGAACCATTCGAGGACAGAGCCTTGCAGGTTGAGGAGGGAGGAGAGGCGGGTGGAGGAAGATAGCTTGGTCCACGTATCGAAGGCAGTGAATAGATCGAGGAGGATGAGAAGGCAGAGGTAGCCCTGGTCACAGATAATCAACATGTCATTTTTGACCTTGACAAGGGCAGTTTTCATGCTGTGAGAGGCATGGAAACCCGATTGGAGGGTTTCAATGAGTGAGGAAAGAGTGGAGCTGGGAGGAAACCACTCTTTCAAAGGACTTGGACAGGAAGTGGAGGTTGGAGATTGGCCGGTAGCTTGATAGCTCTGATGGATTGAGGGAAGGTTTTTTTAGGATGAGGGTGATGGTGGCGGTTTTGAATGGCGTGAGAACAGTCCTGGGTGAGAGGGATAGGTTGATCGTGTCGGTGATTAGAGGTGCTAGAAGGTGGAGCTGAGTGGTAAGGAAAGGGGTGGCGATGGGATCTAAGGAACAGGTGGTGAGCTTCATTGAGGAGATGGTGTCAACAACGGAGGATGGGGAGATGGGGTCGAAGATGTGGAACGAGGGATGGGTAAGAGACGGGGTATGGGGGGGGAGGGTGTGGAATTTGGGAGAAAGTGATCGCAGAGCGGATTCCCTCAAATTTGGTCACAAGGAAATCCAGCATCTATTCACAGCGGGAGATCAAGGAGATGATCTGCGAGGCGGGGTGGATGAAGGAGATGGTTGGTGGTGGAGAAGGAAAGATGTGGGTTGTCCTTCGCCTCCAGGATTATCTTGGAGTAGAAAGACAATTTGGCGGAGGATAGGGTGGAGCTGTAGGAAGATGTGAGGTCCAGCCAGATATGCCGGTGGACCGTGAGGCCGGATTTGTTCCTCCACATAGGGAGGAACTGTGATAGTTCCTCCCCATCTCGTCCATCAAATCCTCTCAGTTTTGACCATCTCTACTAAATCTCCCATAAAGATTCTCAGCTCCAAGGAGAACAATCCCTGATAATCTTGTCTCTACATGTAACTAAAGTCACACATACCTGGTACCATCCTAGTAAATCTCCTCTGCAGTTTCCCCATGGCCCAGACATCATTCGTAAAGTGTGTGAGCAACACCTTGACAGAATTCTCCAGATGAGGCCCCTACAGTGGCTTATAGTGAGTTGCTGTGGTCAAGATCACAAATGACATCTTGTCCATATGTGACCAGAGCTCCCACTGCCTCTTCATCCTCCTCAACTTCTGCCGCCATTGACACCATGGGGACCACTCAATCCTCCTCCACCACCTGTCCTCTCACTTCAACCTTCAAGGTTCTGTGCTTGACTAGTTCAGGTCCTATCTCTCACACAATCTCCACTTTGTCCCCAACAATGATTTCTCTTCCAGCCTCCACACAGTCTTGATACGTCAGTGTGGACGTGGCTCGGCCTCTCCTACCTTTAAAACCAGTTTCTCAGTTTCTTCCCATAATCATTATTGCCACAGAAAACTGTGCCTCAAATTACAAAATAAAAGCTCAGGTTTCTAATAGGAAACCAGTGGGAAGACTGACAGAGATGAAGAGTTACACTGTCTTCATTTCCTTGGATAGAATGGGCTAAAGTGGAGGAACCCGGAATGCGTATTGATTTGAACACAATGAGGATAATAATAAAACATCAACAGAAATGGCTGGGAACACGCAGCAGGTCAGGCAGCATCTATAGAGAATGGAAAAGTCAGTTAACGGTTCGGGTCCACGATCGTTTGTCAGAACTGACGAATGGCCCTCAACCCAACCCAGGGCTCTCCAGGCTTCTCCCTCTGACCTGCTGCCGTCTCTGGGCTGCAGGCCTCCTCCCTCCCCTACCCCCACCCCCACCCTTTGAGGGGTCGTCATTGCCATCGCCCCCAACACAAGTCTCCTGAAGGCAGCGAAAGCCTTGAGCGAGCGCCGACCGTTTGGGGCCGAGGAGCACGCGGGGTGAGGGGGGAAGCAGCGCATGTGTCAGACCACGTGCTGGCGGGCGGCCAATGGGGGACTCAGCAGGAGCCCCACGTGATGAGTGAGAGCGAGCGCGGGAGAGAAGCGCAAGAGGCAACCGTTACAGCTCGAGCTTCATTTCCCACCCCCCATGGGGACAGTTAGAGAGAGGAGCGGCTGTTTTACACAGGAGCCAAGCGCCCCCGCCCCCACCCCCTACCAACATGGGAACAGTTAGAGACAGGAGCCACCACCCACCTCCCCCACCCCCACCCCCACCATGGGGACACTTAGAGAGAGGAGCACCCCCCCCCCCCGCCCCCCCCAATGTGGACAGTTAGACACAGGAGAGGAGCCCCCCCCCCCCCGCCCCCACCCCGCCTTGGAGACACAAATAACAACAAAACTTGTGCATCACAGGACATTTGCACAGTCGAGCCGCGATGTAATGAAGGCGTGGATGAGGGTTTCAGCGGCTTTGGGGGTGAGGTAGTGGTGGAGTTGGACAGTTAGAGAGAGGCCCCCTCCCCCACCCCCACCCCTCTCTATGGGGACAGTTAGAGAGACCCCCCCAATCAATGATCAGACTGGACTGTCAGCTCAAAGCCGACTCAGGGCTGGAACCCACAACTCCCTGACCCAGAAGTGAGAGCGCGTCCACCTGAGTTTGACATCTTATAATCAAACTCACATCAGTCTTGTCAGTCAATTGCCCACAGTCATGCCCCAAATAGGCAAGGATTGAGTGACCAGCCTGTTATTATTAGCGTTTATTATATTGGTTTTAAGAGTTTATTTCCCCCCGGAAAGCAATCCGTCGATTGACTGATAACCGGGTTCCCATTTACTGCTATATCAACACAGGTGTGGGGAGTAAGGAAACTTGCCTAACATTTCACTCATGGCATCTCTTGCTTGCGAGATGAAGCTCTAACCATTGTGTGACAGGACTCCACACTTGTGTAAATCGAGTTTAGTCCGACTTCACAGTAAATAAGTTCCTCATTTTGAACAGGAGACACTGTACTGGCCATGGAGCACTTCAGCTAATCATTAAGCAAGACGAGATGGAGGGGGTTGGGAGATTGGAGAATCAGGGAGAGACAGAGGGAAGTAGAGAATGGAGATGTGAGATGGAGAGACGAAGGGAACTGAGGATAGTTATGCAAGAAGTGTGAGAGTGGAGTACATAGGGAGGGGAAGAGAGTGGGAATAAAGGAGAGAGGATGGATTGGGTAATGAGCCAAAATTTGATGAGTGGAGGGCCAAGAAATTTGGGAATGGGAATAGAACTTCAGTAAGAATGAGATAGTGATGGTGGGGATGAAGGGCAGGGAGTGTGGGTGTGGAGGACAGGGAGGTTGGGTGCGGGAGGTGGGGTAGGATGGGAGGGCAGAGAGTGTGGGGGTGGAGAACATGGAGTGTGGGTAGGGAGGGAGAGGTAGGATAGCAGGGAAGGTGGAAGATAGAGGGTTGGGGGCGTGGGTAGTTGGGCAAGGATGATGGGGGAGCAGGGCAGGAGGGTGGATAGCAAAGGTGGGGGTGATACAATGGGTATGGGATGGAAGGTGGTGGTAGGGGTAGGAGGGCAGTGAGGGTGTGGTGGGAGGGCTGGGGCATGGGTGAGACACAGCTGTGATCAACAACCAGTCATGGATTGAAGTGACCAATTTATTTTATATGCAGGTATCATTACATCCACACACAAACCAACAGAAACTTGTTGGGATTTCCGATCCCGAGGATTCAAAATATGACCCGACGATCCCAAATTGGTGCAGTCAAAATTTATTGTGAAGCAAGGTTAACGTACAATTAAAAGGTGTATAACTAGGATATACTACCAATACCGTATAGCCCACAAATATATGTTTGGTTTTCCTGCTTTCCTTGCCCCTACCCCTCCCCCTCCCTCCCTGTTCTGGTCCCTACCTCTTTTCCCCCCTTTCTTCCCTCTTTTTCTTCTTCCTACCTCAACCCCTCCCCACTACTTTGGTCCCTACCTTGGGATGTTTTTGTATTCTGTGAAACGCTTTGAGACGTCAATAAGATGTGGAAAGCGCAATATAAATGTAAGGATTATTATTATTGTTATTATTATTATTATTATTATTACTATCAGGCAGAGATTCCAATTCAAGATCCTGGTCCTCACATTCAAAGCCCTCATGGCCTTGGCCCATCCGCTCTCCCTCTGCGACCTCCTAATGGCCAAACAAACTGCCCCATCTCTCTGCTCCACAGGCTCCTCTGATGCAACTGCCCCATCATCTTCTTCAACAGCACCTTTGGTCACCTTTCTGCTCCTGCCCCTGGCTCGGTCCCAGGATCCGCTATTATGAAGTGCTCTGAGACGCCATCCGGCAAGGATAAATCAAAGTTGTTGTTGGTGTTGTTGATGAGCTTTCAGTTGTTCTGCCCCTAACCTCTGCCTGGCCCTCTGCCTAGCGATCTTCATGTCCTGTGTCAAGAACCTCCTCTTCGACGGTCCCATTGGTCACCCCCAAATCCCCCCCTTTCCATCCACCCCACCAAATCCTGACCAGGCTCATGTCTAAAACAGTAACTAGTGTCCAGTACCTTGCGACATCCTACTAATGTGAATGGTGCTTAGAAGTGTAATTTTGTGGTTGTTACTACAGGATCTACATGGATTCACATACAACAACAACAACAAAAGTTGGTTTATAGAGCGCGTTCACCTCATCGCCTCCTGTAACCCTTCCCCTCCACCACCCCAAATTCCCTTAAACATGGAAACTAAGATAAATCCACGACACTCTTAATGTGTTATAACTGGCAGATTCTCAGTGGCTGCGAGTTCTTCTCTTCATAATTATGACAGGGATTCAAGAGAAGATAAAGTTTCTTAGTGAAATTGTGCATGGAAATGTGGAGATGAGACATAGTAGCAGCGTTGTAAAATGACACCTTTCTCCCCTCATAGTCCAGGTAAACTCCAATCTTCCCAGGTCTCACTGTCAGTGGCAGGAGGGTGGGAGGTGATGTCATGGCCGAATATGCCTCACCCCACAGCCACACACCCCAGACCCCATCCTCCAGTAACCATTTGATTCACAATCTTCACTTCAAATGCAAAGTGAGGAGGTCATACACCTCTTATCTTCCAAATTCCACAACATCGACCAGGCAGCCTCATCCTCCTGCCTCTAGTAACCCACCACTACCATTCCGTCCTTTCCGTCCCCCTCAACCACCACATAATCAGCTCCTACCATGACCCACTGCCTGCATATCTTCTCTCCCGATTCTCCTTCCTTCTACTCATGCAGCATCACCTCAATGAAGTCCACCACCTGGTGCCTTGATCTCCTTCCCACCAACTTACTGGTCGCCCGGCTCCACCTGCTCTGCCCACTGCTGATTGACATCATCAACCAGTATATACCGGCTCCACTGGATCAATCCCTGCCCAACTCAACATTGCTGCCATCGCCCCCTCCTCCAAAAATCCTTCCTTAATTCCCTCAAACTCAAACCACTACCACCCTATTTCAAACCTGCCCTTCCTTGCCAAAGGAGTCGACCACAAAATTGCCAAAACCATTGTCCACACATTCATCACATCAAGGCTCAATTATGAATTCTTCTCGTCGTCCTTTCTGGTTCTTCCTTTCACAATCTGCTGATCATTCAGAACTCTGCACTTCATGTCCTCTCCTGCATCTAGCTCCGTGACCACATCTCTCCCACCCTTGCCCGTCTCTACTGGCTCACCATCCCCAGAGGATCAAATTCACGATTCTCATTCTCACTTTCAAGGCCATTCATGTCCTTGCCGCCTCTATATCTCCAATCTGCTGTCCACTTATGAAACTGGCAGACCCCTCTGTTCAGGGGCCTGGTCTGTGCCATGTCACTCACCTGACACACCGTACCATTTCAACATCTCTTCCCCCACTGGAACTCCATCCCACATTCCCTTCACCTGGATTCCTCCCTTGTTTTCTTCAAGGCTGGTATCAAGGCTCTTCAATCATGCTTTCTGCTGCACTCTCTACCCCGCCTAACTCTCTACCGCCCATCCCCCCTACCCTTTCCCTCTCCCTTGCTCAGGTCCTGACCTAACTGTTCAGCAGCTTGGGCATCCTCCCAATGTGAAAGGCACTCTATGAATGTAATTTTGTTGTTGCTGTAATGGTGTAATCCCAGAAAATGGCTCAATAATATGATAGTACAATTAATCTGTGCCTTCTCTGAATAACCCAGCTCATCTAAAAGCCACAAATTATGTGTCCATTTTTGATCCTGTTATATTCGAATTCAGAAAAGTTATTGTGGAATCACATATATTTACAAGAGAACAGAGATTTTTTGGCTCTTTGAGACTGCACCAGGTCTCAGATCAAGGTGTACATTCAGATTCATAGCCCTGGTTTTCCCCATTTCTGTAGCAGAGTCCTATAACTGAGTGATTAGAGCATTCATCAAGCGATGCATGCTGGTTCAATTCTTGCCAGGCGAGGGCTAACCTTCAGCGAATTTCCTTACTCCACACATTCATCACATCAAGGCTCAATTAAGAATTCAGCAAATTTACTTACTCCACCACTGGTAATAATCAATAAAATATAATAAAATTGATCATTAAAATCCATGATAGTTTGTAGGATACGGAAGCACACAATTAGCTGTCGCCTTTCACCCACAAATACAAAGACATTTCAATTTACAGTATATTCCTTGAACTGATTTTAGATTTCTAGTAGACATGATAAGTCACTATATAAAATACCAATTGAACTCGTCTCTTCACAATTGCCATACCATGAAAACAAATAGAATTACCCGGAATTCAAAATGCTACCAGAATGGGGTAGTAAATAGCTGCTATAGCGTACACTGTTGGAAATTCCATGCCCTGATTTACATTCTGGTATTTTCCTGCTAAAGTGGAGGCTTCAATGAACTCACTGAGCTCACAGTGAAATAAATTTGTACTTATAGCGAATGCTAAGTACAACTTGAATAGTGAATGCAATTAATGCAATTAGTTCCAGACCAGTGAATAAACAATAGTTTTTTCACATGATAATTGCACATTGCTAGGTAAACAGAGGTGTGTGGTACAAGGAAACTTGTAAAATGTTTCATCCTGCTGGGAATCGAACCTAGGTCACTGGCTTACTCGGTGAGTGGTCTAAACACTGAGCTACCTGACTGCACAATATGAAATATTTGAGGCAAATTATTTTTTTAAATTGAATATCTGAAAAAACATAACATTTATTGAACTCTGCCTTGCTCTTTCCCAATACTATCTTGGCCTCATAGTTATAAACAATAGGAATCCATAGCCTTCCTAAAATCCAAATATACCACATCTACTGGCTCCCCCTTATCCAACCTGCTGGATACATCCTCAAAACATTCTTAAAGATTAGTCAAGCATGACTTCCCTTTTGTAAAGCCATGTTGACTTTGCCTAATCTTTTTATGGTCTTCACGGTATCCCATAACTACGTCTTTTATTAAGGACTCATTAATTTTCCCTACAACTGACGTCAGACTAACTGGTCTATAGTTTCCCATATTTTCTCTCCCACCCTTCTTAAATAGTGGAGTTACATTTGCAATCTTCCAATCAATGGGGACTTTTCTAGTATCCACAGAAATTTGGAAGATTATAGACATGCCATCCACGATCTCAGTAGCCACCTCCTTTAAAACTCTAGGATGCAGACCATCCGGTCCAGGGGATTTATCAGTTTTGAGACCTGACAATTTACCTAGAACCATCTCTTTACTAATATTAATCTCCCTAAGTTGCTTCCTATCATTGTCTTCTTGATTCCCCTCTACTTTTGGTATCTTCCAGTGTCTTCTACAATGAAGACTGTAGAAAAATACTTGTTTAATGACTGCCATGAAGGTGGGCAAGGATGTGAATTATTGGTTTGTCTCCGGCCTGCATGTTTCTAAGGCTGAAGAGAGATTACAATAATAATGATGATAATCCTTCCTGCCTCCTGTTTCTTCTATTCTTGATGTTGTACACAGTCACTGCTGTTACCTCCTGATGCCACCCTCTCTTCAGCCCCAACAGATAATCAGACATTTGACCTCAAACCCGTCATCGGGGTCTGACATCACAATCTCCCCCCTGAGCTGCCCTGGCGTGTCAGCCTCGAGACATCATGGTCTGACCCCCAACCACAATACCAACAGCCAATAGACAGCTCTGCCATCACAATACCCCGTTACCATGTCGCTCACACTGGAGAAAATCTACTGACATTTTTCTAGCCTTTCAAATTGACAGCAACACTAACACATTACATTTGTGTAGTGCCTTTCATGTCAGGAGGACTTCACACAACACCAAGGATATCTCAAAGCTGCATGGCACACAAGCCCTCCCTCGTCAAACAAATGTATTTAAACCATTCTGGCTTTAGAATAAAAATACAGAAACAGTAATCATCCCCTACAATCTTTCAGATTGTGGCTGAACTGTACCTCACATCTAATTAACCCCACACCCCCACCCTTGCCAATATCCCTCAATACTTTGATGCACCATAGCCTGGATGTTGTGAACAGATCCACAGCATTTCGGAGGAGTGAGTTCCAGCTTTCCACTGAACGTTGGTTGATAAACTGCCTCCTAATTTCATTTCTAAATGGCCCAGCCCTCATTATAAGCTGATGCCACCTTGTTCTAGATTTCCCCACCAGAGGAAATAGTGTTTGTAACTAGCTTGTCAAAACATCTATGATAGTTTTATATGGATCCTTATCAAATGCCTTCTGAAAGTCCATATAAACAGCATCCATAGACACTCTCTTATCTATTATTTTCGTGATCTCACAAAAAAAACTCTGATTGGATTAGTCAGATATGACCTATCTTCACAAACCCATGCTGACACTTTGACAAACACAATGCTGAGTCATTGTGTCCGTGATAATAATTATCCTTGTATTTGATATAGAGAATTTCACATCTTCTAGATTATATAGACTAGTCTTCTTGACTCCTTTTTGTACTGATCAGTCAATGTATATGTCCACAGATACAGTGTTAAAATCCTGAACTCCTCGTGATGACTTATTCCAGTATTTTCGTATAATCGTAGTTGAGATGACAGGTCTGCAGGTCCTGTTTCTCCCTCTCTCCCATCTTCACTAAAGGGGAAAAAGACAAGGTTTGTCCACAAACCCGTCGTCGGAGTCTGACATCACAATCCCCCCACTGAGCTGCCCTGAAGTGTCAGCCTAGAGACATCATGTTCTGACCAGACTTTCAAGTTGTGTAAAAAACAGCTGGTAGATGGTACAATGCTGGTACACTATGGTGTCACAAAGACAATCAAGCCTAGCATGTGACGCCCCCCCATAAGGGGTTGGTGCGGTTATCTCTCATGTGTTAGAAACAGGGGAAGAGAGACCAACAGCTTTCACTTCTAGAACTTTGAGTAGTAGTGAGAATAACTACGCCCAAATAGAGAGAGAAGCTTTGGCATTGATTTTTGGAGTTAGGAGATTCCACAAATACTGTTATGGTCGCAAGTTCATCATTTAAACTGACCATAAACCTTTGACAGCCATCCTAAATCCAAAATCACAGATACCTACTCGAGCAGCAGCCAGAATGCAAAGATGGTCATTGATCTTGTCAACATACCAGTATGACATACAATATCATAGGTCAGCAGACCATGGTAATACGGATGCAATGTCGAAGTTACCCTTAGCATCAGAAATCAAACCCAATAGGGAAGATGTGTTCTGCAAGCTTTTCAAGGATGTCCCTCAATGGTGTGTCCTTAGACTTAGCTGGGGTTAACAAATTCTTCACTGTTTCATACACATCGGGACCCACTTCTGTCAGAAAGATTGCTCTCATTCTTTCTTGCACTGCTGTATTTACACTTGCAGCGTTATCTTCAGAAGCTTCAATTTCAACAATATTATTGGCAGCAAAGAACATCTACAACCGCTCAATGTAAACACTAAACGTTTCCTGGCTTTGTTGAAACTCACCCAATCATCCGATGTATGCTATGGGGGTCATCATTTTTGGATTTCTTTTAGTATCAGTTCCACCACATGTGAAAGCAAACTTTACTGGATTTGTAGCTCTCAATCAAAATGAAAAGTCTTCACACACCTCTCCGCACTTTGCAGAGTCCTTGTCCAACAAACAGAAATAGCTAGGGAATGCATTATCCCCATCCTTATCACCAATTTGTGATATCTCTGGGAGTACAAGTATCACACACATTCATGCTCTGTTGTTCTGGAAAACGACTGCACACATCATGTGGTTTATTTATATTTTTTACACTGGTCACTAGGTGGCGTTATCACAACTTCCAATTCATCAAATCCAACTCATTTAAAACTCTGTCACCTGCATTCTCACCTGCAACAAACTTTGCTCCCCCATTACCCCAATCCTTGACAGACTTCATTGGATACTGTCCCAGAGAAGATTGATTTTAAGATCCTCACTCTTGTTTTTAAATCCCTCCACTCCTCTTCAACTGCTACCTATCCGACCTCCTCTCTCCTCAAACCAGCACCTATTGCCATTGTTCCACCACATCTGGCCTCGTCCTTGTCCCTCGAATCCTTCGCTTCACCATCGGCTACCGTGCCTTCAGCCACTATGCCCTGAGGCTCTGGAACTTCCTTCCTCACTCACTTCACCTCTTCCCAGTTTAAGGTCTCAGCTTAAGACCTTTCTCTTTGAATGCACTTTCAGTGACCTTTCTCCCCCTGCCCATGGCTCGCCCCCGAGATCTGTGATTGTGAAGTGCTCTGAGACGCCGTCCTGTGTGGAAGTCACTATATAAATCAAAGATGTTGTTGTTGTTGTTGAACTTAGTCTTGATCTTCCTTTAGAAGTTGGAATGTGGTTTGCGACTTCAAGTTCCAATTTCTTCCTTTCTCCCGTCTTTTTCAAACCGATCTCTGGTTATATTGTTATACAAATGTAATTTTATTCTTGTTGCTGAAACAACATATTACATTTGTTGCAGTACACGTAAATCACTATCTCACATAAAGACTGTGCTAAGAGCCTTGGATAGTGGTCTGGGAAGAGGTGAAAGAGCATGTATTGCATCTGTTGTCTTTTGCAAGATGGTTCCTGTGTAAAAATAAAATACAACACAACACCCTCAACATCTGCAGACCAAATTCCATGAAAAAATTACTGATCAGGACTGAAAACAAAGGCTTTTGTTTCGTCTGCGAAGCTACTCACAATCAGCTCCCATCATTTGTGATTGATCACGTCTCCAATGTATACATATATATTTGACATATTATTTAACACATTAATTACAGAATGTTACAAATCTAATTCCCTTTTGAAAGTAATTGTTGAATCTGTTTCCTCACACTTTCAAGCAGTGTATTTCACTCAACATGAAAGGCGCTATATAAACGTAAGTTTTGTTTGTTTTTGTAACAACTCTCTGTATAAATACATTTCTCCTCATCTACTATGGTTCTTTTGACAATTAACTTAAATTTATGTGCCCTGGTTGCTAACCCAACCCCCTGTAGTAACAGTTTCTACTCTACTAAAAGCCCTCATAATTTTTGAACACTGCTATGAAATCTCCGCTTAACCAGCTCTGCTCCAATGAGAAAAATCGCAATTTCTCGAGTCTCCACATAAATAATCAACCCTGGTACCATTCTGGTAATATCCTCTGCTCCCCATCCAATGCCTTAATATCCTTCCTAAACTGTGCTGCCCAGAATTGGAAACAATACAACAGCTGAAGCCTAACCAATGACTTGGTAGGGATAGCGGAACCTCCTTGGTTTGGACTGTATGCTTCTATTTAGAAAGCCAAGGATCCCATATGCTTTATTAATTAATAGCTCGATCAATCTCTCCTGATCGTATCTGTGTATGCACCCCCAGGTCTCTCTGCTCCTGTATCCCAGTTACAACTATAACATTTATTATACATTGCCGCTCCTCTTTCTACCGCTCAAAAAGCAACATCTCACATTTCCCTGCATTAAAATTCACCTGCCACGTATCTGCCCATTTTACCAGTTTGCAGTCCACCACCAATCTCCTCACAGTTTGCCACATTCCCACATTTTGTCATCTGCTTTAAAATTTTGCTCTCCCTATACCCAATAGAGTGGACGCAATACTGAACACTTTGGTTGAGGCTAAAAAAAATCACCATCACTACCCTCTGCTTTCTGTCTCCCAGCCAATTTTGTATCCATGTTAACACTGTCCCGTTTATAACATAGGCTTCAATTTTACTGACTCGTCTATTATGCAGTAACTTAAACACAATATCACCTCCATTAACTTTATCAACGCTATCCATTAAATAATTAAAAACTCAATTGGGTTTGTCACACACAATTCAATTTTAACAAATCTCTGTTCACTGTCATTAATCAAGTTAAATGTTTCTAAATTAAAATTTATTTTGTCTAGGATTATGGTCTCCAAATATTTCCCCACCACTGATGTATACCCATGGCTACACTGGCTGACGGGCCTGTAGTTAACTGGTTTATTTCTGTACGCTTCTAAAATAGTAATCCATGGATTTGATACAGTGCTTTTCACATTTTCTAGATGTCTTAAAGTGATACTGATGATACTGTAAAGTGAATTGACTGTACATTTGTGGGCGATTTGTAGCAGCCAATTATGCATAGCAGTGTCCCACAAAGAGTTGTCGGTTGAAGTGAAAAAATAACTATATATTTGTTAGGGATTATTTTCAGAAATATGGAGTAAGGAAATTTGCCCAAGGTTTCACCCTGCTTGGAATTGTACCCAGGTCTCTTGCTTATAAGGCGAGTGCTCTAACCACTGAGCTACAGCACTCGGTCCTGTATGGGATGTAAGAATTGGTACCTCTCAAACCTCAGGCAATACTCTCATTTACAAGGAAGATTGAAAGATTGTGGCCAAATCCACTGTAATTTCCATTCTAACGTCCCTCAGAAACTGAGGAAGACTTCCACGGGATCAGGTGACTTTTCTACTCTGTGTGCTGCTAACCTCCTAAGTAGCTCCTCTCTATTTTTATCACATTCAATTTCTCTATTTCCTCCTTTACTGTGACAGTGGCGGTATCTTCTTTTGTGAGGACAGAAGGTACAGTACTCATTCACTACCACAGCCATTCCCTCTGTGTCCACAACAAGTTTTCCTTTTTGGTCCCACCCTTGCTTTGACCATATGTTTACTACATATGTGCTGATAGAAGACTCTAGTATTCCTGTTTATGTCACCCACTAATCGTTTCACATCCACACTTATTCTCCTCCAATGGCTTCTCCTCCAGCCCCCACACAGTCACGTGCAGCGTTCCCCAGGGATCTGCCCTTGGCCCCCTGCACTTCACTCTCTACACTCTCCCCCTGGGCAATATCATCCATAGACATGGGGTACATTTCCACATCTACGCGGATGAAACCCAACCCTACCCATCCACGTCAATCCTCGATTCCAGGACCACTGTCATTCTGACTGTCCAACATTGAGTTCTGGATGAAGGCAAATTTCCTACAACTCAATGTCAACAAGATGGAAGCCCTCCTGATTGGCTCACGTCAACGCCTCTGCACCTCAGGCACTGACAACATCAGCGTGCAAGGCTGCTCTCTCCACCTCTCAAAGCCAATCAGGAATCTGGGCATCTTATTCGACCCCAAACCCCACATCTGCTCCATGACCAGCACAGCCTTCCATCACCACTGTAATATTGCCAGACTCTGCCACTACCTCACCCCTCACGCTGCCAAAAATCTCATCTATGCCTTTATCACTTCCAGGTTCGACTACGGAACTCTCTCCTCATCGACCTCCCCAGTTCCTCCCTTCACAGGCTGCAGGTCATTCAGAATTCTGCAGCTCATTTACTCTCCCGCACCAAGCTTCACGACCACATCACTCCCACCCTTGCCCGTCTCCACTGGCTCCCCATCCCCCAAAGGATCGAATTCAAGATCCTTGGCCTCACTTTCAAGGGCATTCCCAGCCTTGCTGCCGCCTATCTCTCTGACTTATTGTCTCCCTACAAACCTGCCTGACCCTTCCATTCAACAGACTCAGGCCTGCACCACGTTCACCGCCCTAACCGCCCAACCATCCAACCTCTCTTCCACACTGTGAACTCCAGCCCGCAGCCCCTCCACTTTACTTCATCCCTTTCCTCCTTCAAGGCCAGTCTCAAGACCTTCCTCTTTGACCGTGCCTTCTGCTGCCCCACTAGCTCTTCCCCTCTCCCACACTCCGTCCCCTTCCCCTTAACCCTTACCCCAACTCCCCCCCCCCCCCCACAACCAGCTCGAGTCCCGACCTGACTGTTCAGCGCTTTTGGACGTCCTCCCGACTTGAAAGGAGCTCTATAAATGCAATTGTGTTGCTTGTTCATCCTTTTGCAATTTACCTCTGCACTTCTATATCCTGTTTGATTCTCTAATGTATTTTCATCCTGCATTGATTGTAAACCTTTCATCTTAATCCCAATTTCCGTCGTGATCCGGGGACCACCTACATTGGATGCCCTACTATTCCCCCTCATGGGAATTGTTTGACCTGCACAATTACTATCTCCCGCTTAAAGGCCCCGATTGCTCATTTACCATTTTCTTGTCAATTCATAGATTCATAGAATTTTACGGCACAAAAGGAGGCCATTCGGCACATCTAGTCTGTGCCGGCTCTTTGAAAAGAGCGATTCAATCCCACTTCCCTGCCCGCTCCCCATAGCCTAATAGACCTGTTCTCCCTAAATAAAGATCTAATTCCCTTTTAAAAGTTGTTATTGAATCAGCCTCCACCACCTTTTCAGGCAATGCATTCCAGATTCGAACAACTCGCTGAGTGAAAAAATTTCTCCTCAGCTCCCCTCTACTTCGCCTTGAAACTATTTTAAATCTGTGACCACGAGTCACAGATTCACCCACGAGTGGAAATAGTTTTTCTCTATTTGCCCTGTCGAAACCCCTCATGATCTTATAAACCTCTATTAGGTCTCCCCTCAATCTTCTCTGCTCCAGAGAGAATAACCCTAGCCTATCTAGCCTCTCCTCATAGCTGAAGTCCCTCAATCCTGGCACCATCCTAGTAAATCTTCGCTGCACCCTTTCCAATGCCTTCACATCCTTTCTGTAGTGTGGTGACCAGAATTGAACACAGTATTCTAGCTGAGGCCTCACCAAAGTCCTATAGAGGTTAGTCAGCACTTCCTGACTTTTGTACTCTATACCACTATTTATAAAGCCTAGTATCCCATATGCCTTCTTAACAGCCTTGTCTTCCTGTCCTGCCACCTTCAACGAGTCACTAACACAAATCCCCAGGTCTCTCTGTTCCTTCACACCATTTAACATTGTACTATCTAGCCTATATTGCCTCCCTTCATTTCTTCTCCCAAAATGCATCACCTCACACTTCTCTGCATTAAACTTCATCTACCATGTGTCTGCCCACTTTACCAATTTGTCTATATCCTCTTGCAGATGGCTACTATCCTCCTCATTATTTACTATTCTCCCTAACTTAGTGTCATCTGCAAACTTGGAAACTGTACTCCGTACACCCAAGTCCAGATCATTGATGTAGATTACAAACAGCAATGGTCCCACAACTGATCCCTGTGGCACACCACTGCTCACTTCCCTCCAATCTGAAAAACAGCCGCTCACTACAACTCTCTGCTTTCTGTCTCGCAGCCAGTTGTGGATCCACACTGCCACTGTCCCTTTTACGCCATGGGCCTTTAATTTCATAATAAGTCTCTCATGTGGCACTTTGTCAAATGCCTTTTGAAAGTCCATGTAAACTACATCAACTGCGCTACCATTATCCACCCATTCCGTTACCTCATCAAAAAATTCTATCAGATTTGTAAGGCAAGATTTGCCTTTAACAAATCCATGTTGACTGTCCTTTATTAGCCTATATCTTTCTAAGTGAAGATCTACCTTGTCCCTTGGATTAGGAACCAATCTTGGTTCCTAATCCAATTAGGCCAGGTCCCTTTTCAACCGCTTTATAGTTGAATATCTTCAGCATAGAGTCCAGTAGTTCAGTGGTTAGAGCACTTGTCTTGCAAGCTAGAGACCTGGGTTTAATTCCCAGCAGGGCAAAGCCATGGGTAAGTTTCCTTACTCCACATACCTGATATTAATCCCTCAAGAAAAACATAATAAATTGGTCACTTCAATACACAACTGTTTGTGGATCACTGATGTATGCAATTCACTGCCACCCCTCAACCACAAATATACAGACAATTCACTTTACAGTATATTCCGTGAAGGTCTTTGAGATGTCTTAAGACACTTACAGATGTGAGTATCAATGTGATTTTGTTGTTGTTGTGGTCATCTGAATGATGAGAAAAGTGCTATATCAATTGCAAAGATTATTATAAAATAGACAATTCATTTCTTAGTATGTTGTGTGAAGCCCTTTGAGATGTGATAAGTTGCTGTAACAATACAAGTTATTAGAATTATTACTTATTTAAAAAAAGCTTTATTGAAACAAACAGAAGGAAATAGATTGTTGCAAAAAAACTATTACTTGTATCTTCAACAAAAACTTGGTTCCTTTTTTTCCTATGGGATTGTGAGTGGGGGCAGGGGTGGGGATGATATCAGACAGGCTACAGCAGCTCACCACCTCCTCCTCCTCCTTCTCAGGATCAGCACCACACACAGACATAGAGAGACACACAGACACACCAAATAGGAACATACTCTCAGAAAGAGACACACATCCACTCAGAAACACAGAGACATTCTCACCTGGAAAGGCACACACTCACACTCCAACAACACATTTACACTTGTCTAGTGCCTTCACATCACGAGGATGACCAAAGGTGTTGGACAGCCAATGTTTCATTCCTGAGCTGGATTTGGGGATGGGAACGGGGGAGGGAAAGGAGGAGGGGATTTGAGGTGACCGATGGTGACACCCACCCACTCATAAACACAAAGAAATATCACATACAGACAGGCAGACACATATTCACACAGAGACACTCCAACAAACATATACATATAGAAGAGATACAGACACACTCACAGAGAGACAAACACACAGACAATCACAATGGATCTCAGAGTGTAGCCCATTTGTTGCTTGCACTGTTCATGCGCAGGTGCGTCCAGATCCACTCTGCCCACAGTGGTGTCAGGTAAACAGCGAGCCCATGAGGGCTAGAAACTATATTTATTCTGGGTTTGTGGCTGGCGAGAGCCATTGTAGCAGGAAACGTGCAGAATCACTTTTCTATTCTCCCAGGTCACAGCTTAATTCACTGGTGACATCCCTGAAGCAGAAACATTCACATGATCTCCAGCTGAGCTGCCCGCTCAGGGTATCTGAGACACATTGACAGCCTAAGTGGAAAATCATTTGCTCCCTCGTGTCTGTGCTGGTGCTCACTCCCCCCCACCTCAGCTCCATTATCACTTTATTCTGCTCGTTCACCATTGTGTCTGTGATGGTACTTTTAGCCACTACATTCCTAACTTCTGCAAATCCCTATCTCAGCCCCTCTGCCTTGCTCACTCTTTGCACATCTTTCAATTCTAAGACACACTCAATTCTAAAGACACACGTGTTTGACTGATTCTGTGGTAATCTCCCTGGTGCCTTGCTTTACATCCATCCCCATGATGCTACAGAGCTTTGAGTCCTGTCTGTGCTGCTGCTTGCTCCACTTTGCAGCTCTCTAATCTAACCCCATTTACTGCTCTCTTCCCCATCGGGTCTGTGCTATTGCGTGCTCCCTGCTGGAGCTCTATAATGCAATTAACCTGCATTTTCTCAAAAGCTTAAATATTTTTGTCCCATGTTTGTCTAATTCTCAGTAAACACTACTGTTGGAAGAGCCAGGCATTCCACACTACAACACTGTTTGTAAGGTGTCTCCTCTAAATTACAGCTTGTTTCCTCTTTTGATAACCTTACTTTGTGTCCACTTATGGACAAAAGGATTAAGGGATATGGGGATAAGGCAGGTAGGTGGAGTTAGATTAGAAGATCAGCCATGATCTTGTTGAATGGCGGAGCAAGCTTGAAGGGCCGAATGGCCTACTGCTGCTCCTAATTCATATGTTCTTATGTGTCTCGTCACTAATCAGTTGTCATTTGGAGGTTCGGTGTGGAACTTGGTAAAAAGACAAGTTACATTTGCTACATCTTCATTTCCCCAAAGTCTGACTGCTCGCCTTCAACGTGGATTAGTTCAGGTAGAACATGCAGCCACATGGACAGGATGTTACTTTACAAACCAATATCTTGTAGATGAGAAAAACAGCTCCAACACAGGCCAGGCTTCCCAGAGCTGTTCCCACAGTGATCCAGACCTGTTCTCTGCTCACTGTATCCAAACAATGTGAAGAAAATGAAAAAATCAGAGCATCACAATAACTGACAATTACACACTGTAACACATGTAAACAAAAAGCAAAACAAGATAGAGTAAAAGCCTGGCACCCTTGGGACCTGGCCAATGCTGGTTAAACGGAATGCCGGATATTCCGGCGGCCAGCTGCCGAAAACGCAACACAAAAATCATAAACTTTTTTTTAAACATACCATATTAAGAATAGACTAAATAATAACTGAATATTGTATAGATACTGACCAACAAAGCAATAAATATCGATTACAGTCTATAAACACAGCACACAATCACAAAGCAAACTTCTACAATGGCGGATGCTAGTGGCTTAAAGTGGTACTGTCGGTTTTTCCTCTTTTTTTCTTTCTCTACCTCCTCCCCTCTCTCTCTTTCACAAACACACTCAGTCAGTCTGGCATATCATTGGCTCAAAACCCAACCGCACTCCACTCTTATATCCATCTGAATTGATCAACTCCCCCCCTCCCCCCCACCACCGCGCTCTATCTCATCTCCTCTCGTTCACCTCTCTCTCCCTCTCCTCTCTTTCTCATCCTCTCTATCTCCCTGCCTCTATCCTTCTCCCACTCCACAGCCCACCCAAACAGTGTATAAACCTATGATACAGTCAGGCTATATAGGCAATTTGTAGTATCCGTCGGAGGGAGGGAGGGAGGGAGGGAAGGAGGTAGGGGGGGAGGGAGGGGGGGGGGAGGGCGAGGGGGAGGGCGGGAGGGAGGGCGGGAGGGAGGGAGGGAGGGAGGGAGGGAGGGAGGGAGGGAGGGAGGGAGGGAGGGAGGGAGGGAGGGAGGGAGGGAGGGAGGGAGGGAGGGAGGGAGGGAGGGAGGGAGGGAGGGAGGGAGGGAGGGAGGGAGGGAGGGAGGGAGGGATAGAAAGAGAGACGGAGAGATAGAGAGGAAGGAAGGAGAGGGAGAGAGGGAAAAAAAAAGAGGGAAAGAGAAAAAGAAGAGAGGGAGAGGAAAACCAACAGCGGCTTTAAGAAGAAAAAATGGAAGCATCATTATTAGTAGCATTCAGAACTAATTGTACTGTACTCCCATGCGACAATCAACTCATTAAATGCGCCACCGAGATTGTGCCGTTTAAGATCCAGTTATTTGAATTGGGACTTTATTGTTTTGAGGTGCTGGTTATACAGAAGTTATGGTTGATCAGGTCACGGATAAACAGATTTTTACTGTAATAAATTTACATTAGGGAGTTCATTTCTCACAAACCAATGTAGGAGTTGGAATTGGGATGTGCTACCGACATGAAGGCCATACTCTTTGGCTCTCGTCGAATCCCATGGCTCTCATGTCCTCCACCTACCTGACATGTTGCCAAAACTCTCCAAACCCGTATGCAACTTAGGCATCATGTTTGACCCCCAATTATCCTTCCTCCTCCACATCCGGTCCCCCACCAGCACCGCTTTCTTCCATCTCCGACACATTGCTGGTTCCTGCCAATATCTCACCCCCAAAGCTGCCACAACCCTGGTCCATGCCTTTGTCACCTCATGGCTGTACTATTCCAATGTCCTATTCGATTGTCTTCTCTCTGTAATTAATGTGTTAAATAATATCTCAAATTATATTAGCAGATATACATATATGAGACATAACTAATCAATTGTATATGATAGGACTTGGTTATGACTAGCTTTGCAGAAGAAACAAAAGATTGTGTATCAACAGCAAAATGTTTCAGTCCTTATCAATAATTTTCTCATGGAGAAATGGTCTGCAGTTTGAGAGGGAGCTGTGTTGCATTTGATTTTGCACACAAACCATCTTGCAAAGGACAATGGGTGATAGGTGACCTAATGAACTGGATAGAGATTCATTCAAAGAAGAAGTTTGAGAAATAATAAACTGGAACTTGGATTCACAAATCCATGTTCTAGCTTCAGAAGAATGGGAAGATCAAGACTATGAGTGGAGCAACTGTAGATATACTTGTATATCGAACTGGGAATGGCATAATAATACATGGATACTTTCGGATGTTGAGCTGGAAACCACACAACAATACTTGGATACCTATTGATGGATTCAAATTTGGATTAATATGGTGATTAAATTGGACTTAAACGTGGATTAGTTCAGGTAGAATATGGAGCCACATATGAGGGGGTGGGGGGGGGAATGCAAAAAGCAGTGGTCCAGAAAAAAGAGGGATAAGATGGGGGTTTTACAGACAAGATTGGTCAGCAGGCTCAAGTTGCTGCTAGGGGATATGATATACTAGCAGTAACGGCGACCTGGCTCAAACAAGGGCAGGAATGGGAACTGAACATTCCTGGCTATAATGTATTCAGGAGGGATAGAGAAGGAAAAAATGTAGGGGTGTGGCAATATCAATCAAAGATACAGTTACAGCCTGAGAAAAGGACAAGTTGCAAGAAGGCCTAAACACACAATCTGGTTAGAGTTAAGGAACAAAAAAGGAGCTGTTACACTGTTATACTATAGACCAACAAATAGTGGGAAGGAGATAGACGAGCAGATCTGCAAGCAAATTTCAGAAAGATGCAAAGTCAATAGAGTAGTCATAATGGGGGACTTCAATATCCCAACATAGACTGGCAAAATCAAGAGTATCTAATGATGTTGTGATCACTATTGCCCAGATGCCCTCCGACGGAAACCTGCTCCACTTGCCGCACTTCATTCCCCAGAACGAGATTAGCATTGCTTCCTTCCTCATTCTGTTTTTCAGCCTTCTTGCACCTCGTCCCTTTCTAAGGATGTAACAGTGTAAAGGGCAAGGAGGGAGAAGGATTCCTGAAATGTGTACAGGATAACTTTCTTGATCAGTATGTTTCCAGCTCAATGAAGAAGGAAGCAGTGGTGGATCTAGCTCTGGGGAATAAAGTGGAGCAAGTGGAGCAGGTTTCAGAAGGAGAGCATCTGGGCAATTGTGATCACAACATCATTAGATTCAAAGTACTTATGGAAAGGGACAATCAAAGGTGAAGCTACTCAACGGGAAGAAGGCTAATTTCAGTGAGTTAAAAAGGGATCTAGCCAAGGTGGACTGGAAAGACAGATTGGGAGGTAAAACAGCTAAGGAGCAGTGGAATGCCTTCAAGGAGCAGATAGTTCGGGAACAGAACAAATACATTTCCACAAAGAGAAAAAGTAGGGCATCTAAACCTTCCGGGATGACTAAAGAAATTGGGACTAAAGTAAAACAAAAAAAGGAGGCTTATGACAAATGTAATGCCCAAAATACAGAAGACAACCAAATAGAATATAGGAAGTGCAGGAGAGAACTGAAATAGGAAATTAGAGGGGCAAAAAGACTATACGAGAAATCATGAGCAGGTAACATTACAGGGAACCCTAAGGTATTTTACAAGCATGTCAAGAATAAAAGGTTAGTCAAAGGTAGAGTGGGGCCAATTAGGGACCAAGGAGGAAATCTTGTTGTGGAGGCAGAGGGCATGGCTGATGCACGGAATGATTACTTCTGTCTTCACAAAAGAAGAGGATGCAGCCAATGCCACAGTATCGGATGAGAGGGTAGAGGACATTGATAGGATAAGTATCAACAGAGAGGAAGTACTAAAAAGACTGACAGTGCTCAAAATAGATAAGTTACCCAGTCTGGATGGGATGCATCTTAGGTTACTGAGGGAAGTATGGGTGCAAATAGCAGAGGCTCTGACCACAATCTTTCAATCTTCCTTGGACACAGGGGTGGTGCTAGAGGACTGGAGGGTTGCTAATGGTAATCCAATGTAAAAAAAGCAGCAGGAGGACAATCCTGGGAACTACAGGCCAGTCAGTCTAACGTTTGGTAGTGGGGAAACTTCTAGAGACTATAATCAGGGACAAGATAGATCTTCACTTGGAAAGATATTGGTTAATAAAGGACAGCCAGCATGGATTTGTTAAAGGCAAATCTTACGTAACAAATATGAGTTTTTTGATGAGGTAACGGAAAGGGTGGATGGGGGTAGTACAGTTGAAGTAGTTTATATGGACTTTCAAAAGGCATTTCACAAAGTGCCACATAAAAGGCTTATAAAGAAAATAGAAACCCACAGCGTTAAAGGACAGTGGCAGCGTGGATCCAGAACTGGCTGGGAGACAGAAAGCAGAGTTGTTGTGAGGGGAAGTGTGCAGTGGCATCTCCCAGGGATCACTATTGGGACCACTGCTCTTTTTAATATATATTAATGATCTGGACTTGATTATAGGGAGTACCATTTCCAAGTTTGCAGATGACACAAAGTTATGATAAATAGTGATGAGGAGTGTAACCATCTGCAAGAAGATATAGACAGAATGGTAAAATGGGCAGACACATGGCAGATGAAGTTTAATGCAGAGAAGAATGAGGTGATGTATTTTGGGAGGAGGAAGGAGGGGAGGCAATATAGGCTAGATAGCACAATTTTAAGGGGTGTGAAGGAATAAGGAGATCTAGAGGGTTTTGCTATTTGCACCCGTACTTCCCTTAGTAACCTAGGATGCATCCCATCCAGACCGGGTGAATTATCTACCTTGAGCACCTTCAAGGCCATTCACTGTCTTGCCCCTGCCTGACTCTCTGACCTGCTGACTCCCTATCAACCTGCCCGTCCCCTACGTTCAGCAGGCTCTAGCCTGCTCCACATCCACCACCGTAACCACCCTACCATTGGTGGCCGGTTTTTCAGCCTCTCTGCTCCACACTGTGGAACTCCATCCAGTGAGTCCCTTTGCCTCGCCTCCTCCTTTTCCTCCTTCAAGGCCGGTCTCAAGACCTTCCTCTTCGACCGTGCCTTCTGTTCACCTCCTAACTCTTCCCCTCTCCTATTCTCCTTCCCCTTCCCTTTACTCCGACCACTCATCTGCTTGGGTCCCAACCTGGTTGTTCAGCGCCTTGGGACGCTGCAAAAAAAGCATATGGGACACAAGGCTTGATAAATAGGGGCATAGAGTACAATAGTCAGGAAGTTCTGACTAAACTGTATAAAACTTTGGTTAGGAATCAGGTCGAGTTCTGTGTTCAATTCTGGTCACTAACAACAACAACAAATTAAACTTATAGAGCACCTTTCACGTCCCAAGGCACTGCACAGGAGGTGTGTGACCCGAGCTGGGAGGGGAGTGATCGGGAGGGGGTAAAAAACGTGGGGGAGGTCGACGAATTAGGGGGGGAACAGAAAGCATGGTTGAAAAGGAAAGTCTTCAGACAGGCCTTGAAAGAGGAAAGTGAAGAAATAAGGCGGAGGCATTGGGGGATGGAATTCCATAGATTGGGAGCAGAGAAACGGAAGGCCTGGCCTCCGATGGTGGGGCAGTTTGAGCGGGGTGCTTGGAGCAAACCAAGTCATGCTGAACGGGTGGGCTTATAGGGGGAGAGTAGGGTCCAGCGATATATCGATATATCGCTAAAACCCGATATAATTTTCATATCGATACGCCGATATAGGCATTTTGAAAATATCGATATATCGAAAAGTTGATATATCGAGGTAAAAAATCGGAATGCCGCACTCTGAACTACAAGACCCAGAATGCTCATCTCTATACACAATGCATAGACCGAGGTGCAAAGCCGCCATATTCTATTCATAGTCCTCGAATACAATATACAGGTATGCAAGGGGTGGTGGGGGGGAGAGACGGCTGGGGGTGGGTGGGGGAGAGAGACGGTTGGGGGGAGGGGAGAGAGACGGCTGGTGGGGGAGGGGGAGAGAGACGGCTGGGGGGGAGAGAGAGACGGCTGGGGTGGGGAGGGAGAGAGAGATGGCTGGGGGGGAGGGGGAGAGAGACGTCTGGGGGGGGGAGGGGGAGAGAGACGGCGGGGGGGGAGGGGGAGAGACGGCTGGGGGGGAGGGGGAGAGAGTCGGCTGGGGGGGGAGGGGGAGAGTCGGCTGGGGGTGGGGAGGGAGAGAGAGGTGGCTGGTGGGGAGGGGGAGAGAGACGGCTGGGGTGGGGAGGGGGAGAGAGGTGGCTGGTGGGGAGGGGGAGAGAGACGGCTGGGGTGGGGAGGGGGAGAGACGTGGCTGGTGGGGAGGGGGAGAGAGACAGCTGGGGGGCAGGGAGAGAGAGACGGGGGGGGGGGGGGGAGATAGACGGCTGGGGCGGGTGGGGGAGGGGAGAGACACGGCGGGGGGGGGACGGTGGCGGGGGGAGGATGGCGGGGGGACGACGACGAGAGAGGAACGGCGGTGGGGTGGTGGGGGGAGAGACGGGGTGGATGTGATAATATACAGATAGATAGAGATGGGGGGATGTGAGAGAGGAGAGAGACACAGAGAGAAAAACACAGAGATGGAGAGAGTGAGAGACACAGAGATAAATATATTTGCCTCCTGAGGAGATAGGCCACAAATGCGCGCGCACGGAATGCGCGCACCCCGAAGGTGCGCGCACCCAGAAAGCACGCACATCAGGAATGCGCACGCACCCGAATGCGCCCGCCACCTGCGCATGCACAGTACGAAAAACCTGCAAATATCAATATTTCGGTATATCTCGATGTGAGCCTGTCGATATATCTAAATCAGAAAATTTCCATATCGACAGACCCTAGGGGAGAGTAATCGGATAGATAGGGTGGGGCCGTGTAAGGCCTTGAAAACGAGGACAAGGCTCTTGAACTCGATCCTCTGGGGGATGGGGAGCCAGTGGAGACGGGCGAGGGTGGGGGTTATGTGGTCACGGAGGCGGGTGCAGGATAGTACACGGGCTGCAGAGTTTTGGATGACCTGCAGCCTGTGAATGGAGGAGCTGGGGAGGCCGACGAGGAGAGAGTTTCCGTAGTCCAGCTGTGAGGTATGTACGCGGGTGCGAGTGTTTCGGCAGTGTGGGGGGTGAGATAGTTGCGGAGCCTGGCAATGTTGCGCAGGTGGAAAAAAGCGGTGCCAGTCAAGGCACAGATGTAGGGGAGGAAGGAGAGTTTATGGTCGAAAGTGATGCCGAGGTTCCTGACTGGCTTTGTGAGGTGGAGAGTATAGCCTTGGATGCTGAGGCTGGCAGCGCCCGATGTGCGGAGGCACTGGCTTGAGCCAATCAGGAGGTCCTTGGTCTTGCTCACGTTCAATTGGAGGAAGTTGTCCCTCGTCCAGGACTCAATGTCGGACAGTCATGCTGTCAGAACATCGATGGTCTGGGGGTTGATGGATGAGGCTGAGGGGTACAGTTGGGTGTCGTCCGCATACATGTGGAAATTTACCCCATGTTTGCAGATGACATCGCCCAGAGGTATGGTGTAAATGGTGAAAAGGAGGGGGCCAAGTACAAAGGCCTGGGGGAACGCCATGAAAAACTGTGCGGGGGTTTGAGTAGAAACTGTTAGAAGATACAAAATGTAGGCGGTGGGTTAGGTAGGAATGGAACCAGTCAAGGACTGTGCCTTGAAGGTTGAGGTGGGAGGAAAGACGTTGGAGGAGGATGATGTGATCGACTGTGTCGAACGCAGCAAACAGGTCAAGGAGGACGAGGAGGCAGAGGGAGCCCTGGTAGCAGGTGGTTAGGATGTTGTTTGTAACCTTGACCAGGGCAGTTTCCGTGCTGTGAGCAGGGCGGAAACCTGATTGGAGGGGTTCAAGGAGTGAGTGAGTTGAAAGGATGGAGCGGAGCTGGGAGGCAACCACTCTTTCAAGGACCACACTTTAGGAAGGATGTTAAGGCATTGGAAAGGGAGCAGATTTACCAGGTTGGTACCAGGAATGAGGACTTCAGTTATGATGAAAGGCTAGAGAGGCTAGGTTTATTCTCGTTGAAGCTGAAAAGGTTATGAGGAGACCTAATAGAGGTTTCAAAGATCATGATGGAATTCAATAGGGTAAACCGGGGAAACTGTGGGGTGTGCCAGTGACTCGATGTAAAATAGATTTAAAATAGTTTCTAAAAGCAGCTGAGGGGAGCTGTAGGGAGTTGTTCACTCAGCAAGTTGTTCAAATCTGGGATGCATTGCCTGAAAAGATGGTGGAGGCCGATTCGATAACAGAGTTGATAACAGAGTCCTACTCGCTGCTCTTTTAAAAGAGAGGTAGAAGTTTATTTGGGGAGTACGGATTTGCGCGGTTATGGGGAGAGAGCCATAGAGTTGGATTGAGTTGCTCTTTTCAAAGAGCTGGCACAGACTACATGGGCCGAATGGCCTCCTTTTGTGCCATAAGATTCTATGATTCTATGTATAGGACTTTACAAACCACACATCTTGTAGATGAGAACAACTGCTCCAACAAAGGCCAGGAATCCCAGAGCAGACCCCATGGTGATCCAGATCTGTTCTCTGCTCACTGTATTCAGACAATGTGGAGAGAATAAGAGAATCAGAGCATCAGATAACTGACAATTACACACTGTCACACATGTAAACAAACAGCAAAACAAAATACAATATAAATTTACATTACAGAGTTCATTTCACTCAAAGCAATGTAGAAGTTGGAATTGGGATGTGCTACCGACGTGAAGGCCATGCCCTTTGGCCCTCGTCGATGTATTCAATCCCACAACTCTCATCTTTTCCAACTAGCTGACCTGTTGCTAAACCTCTCTGAACCCATATGCAAGTTAGGCATCAGGTTTGACCCCCAATTATCCTTCCACTCTTCACAAAGTCCAGGTTATCCAAAATTCCGTGACCCAAATCAAAGATTGCTGCCAAATTACCCCAGTCCTTGCATTCTATCTTCGGCTGTTGTACCTTCAGCTACTACGCCACAAGGCTCTGCAAAACCCTTCCTCAATCCCATCACCTCGCACTGTCCTGTTTTCAGCTCATGCCTAAAGACTTTTCTTTTTGACCACGCTTTTGGTCACTGTCTTCGCCCTCCCACTACCTCTTTTATTGTGAGGTGCTCTGAATCGCTCTCTGGCATGGAGGGCTCTCTATAAATCCAAGTTGTTGTTGTTGAAAGGCGATAAACAAATGCTGGGGTTTGGGTGGCTGACACAATAGACACTGATATTTATATTGTGCTTTTCATATCGGGAGGACGTCAAAAGTGCTCAACAGTCCTGGATTGGCCCCCAAGGTTGAGGGTGATGTTGGGTTGGGTATAGTTGATTTGGGATTGATTTATTGTGTAGTTTGTATCTGCCTCTCGCTCTTCACACTGCTCCTCTCTCTCCTCAGACTGTGCCTCTCTCCTCAGGCTGCGCCTCTCTCTCCTCACTCTGTGCCTCTCTCTCATCTGTGTCACTCCTTTCTCAGTCCGCACCACTCCCGTCACTCAGTGCCACTCCCTCCTCGCCTCTACCTGCTCACTCGTGCCTCTCCATCCTCACTTTCTGCCTACACACAGTGTGAGTTTAGGATATGTACCTAGAGAAAGCTCCTGAGGACATTTGATCAGCTGAAATCAGATAATAAAATCTGGAGTAAATTTACTTACTGGTTATGTTCAGCTGGGTCCCGTTCCCACAGACATCTCCCCACACACAGCACTGATAGGCAGCAGCATCACTGAGTGTCACGCGTCTGACTATCAGAATGTAGGTGTTATTGGAGGTGATTCTGGATGCCTGGAGACGCTGATTAGTATATTTGTGATCTACCTTCCTGCCATTTTTATAATGTTAAAATGCACTCCCTCTGCTGTCCTGGGAGTTGTCGGTACCAGTGTACATCAGTGTTGCTCACGCTGGCGTTCTCGATGGAGCACTGTAACTGGGCCAGGTGTCCCTCTGTGGCACGTTCCAGGGTCGGGGACTGAACCAGGAAAGGAACAGCACCTTTAAGGGAAAAATCATCAAAAAATTTCAAACTGCACTGAATGCTAAAAAGCGTCAGAGGACATAAAGGGCAGTCCAGGTTGTAAACTAGAGCTGAGCTCACACTCCCGTGCAATGGTCAGGGAGACACCATCTTTCAAAAGTGATGTAATGTGATGGACATGAAAGATCCTGTGACAATTGAAAATGAGAGTAATTTTCTGGTGGTGAACACTAATGGCAGCGCCTTGGGACGTCCTCCCGACGTGAAAGGCGCTCTATAAATTTAAATTGTTGTTGTTGTTGTTGTGAACTAGCTCACAAACTCCCAGATAACACTGATTATTAACTCGGAGCAGTGTGAATTTAGGGTGTGGCCCGAGTATAGGTGTACTCACTGGTTACATTAAGTTGACTACCATCCGCACAGGTATTGATTTGCACATAGCAGTGATAGACGGCAGTATCACTGACTGACACGGCTGGGAGGATCAGAATGTAGGTGTTTTTAGATGTGTCTATGGATGGCTGGAGAATCTGATCGGTATCAATGTCCCAGAGTATCCTGCCATCTTTTTCACGTGTTATCATCCACTTCCTCAGCTGTCCCGGGTACACCCTGTACCATTGAACACCGTTCTGCTCCACACGTGCCTTCTCCATGGAGCACTGTAACTTGGCCATGCCTCCCTCTCTGACAGTTATCAACTTCGGAGACTGAACGACTAATGGACTGTTCGGAGCTTTAAGACAAAAATTACACTATAAATTCCAGCCCAGCTATTATTCCAGACCTTATGTACAGATGTTGGAAATCAGAACGAGGGCAACTAATGGAGGGGTAGAGGAAGCAAGTTCCAGTGACTGAGCAGTAAGATCCAAAGCTTTGGCTGTCGATGAGGACGTTGGTAGCACGGGTATGCCCAACAAACCCACGTTAGCCAAGTGCAGTGATCGGATTTTCTGCCACCTGCTGCCCCAAACACAGTCCTGTCTCCTGTCCCGGCAGTCAGCAGCTTGTTGTAACCTGTCACTAGGGAGCACAGCGACTGTCTCACAACTACAGTGTGTGTGCTCTGTGCGTCACATATACACAGATACCAACACAACAAGAACAACAAATTTGATTTATATAGCACCCTCCATGTAGGACGGTATCTCAGAGCACTTCAAAGTAGCAGATCGCAGGACCGATCCAGGGGCAGGGGTTGAAAGATGACCAAGTGCGCGGTCAAAGAGAGAGGTGTGACAGAGCCTCGGGGAGTAATGGCTGAAGGGATGGCCGCCGAGGGTGGAGCGGAAGATCAGGGGACATGGAGGAGGCCAGACCCGGTGGAGTGAAGGCAGCGGGTGCTGGTTTGGGGAGAGAGGAGATCAGAGAGGTAAGGAGGGTGCAGAGGAGTGGAGGGATTTGAAAACAAGGGTGAGGATCTTGAAGCTGATCCTCTCAGAGACAAGGGAGCCAGTGAAGTCTGGCAAGGACTGGGATAATGGGGGAAGCGACGTTAGATGTGGGTGAGTATGTGGACGGCAGAGTTTTGAATTAGCTGGATTTTGTGGATTCTGGTGGATGGGAGACCGGCGAGGAGGGTGTTGCAATAGTCCAGGCGAGAGGTGACAAAGGCATGGACCAAGATTTCAGTGGCTTTTGGGGTATTGTCGGAGATGGGCGATCCATCGGAGGTGGAAGAAGGCACTGCTGGTGAGGGACTGGATGTTGGGGAGGAAGGCCAGTTGGGGGTCAAACCAAGGTCATGCAAAGGTCATGCAAAGGTTCAGAGAATTTTAGCGGCAGGCCGGGAAGGTGGAGAAGGTCAGAGCTGTTCGAATGGAGACGTTGACGAGAGACAAAGAGTATGGCCTCTGATGCGGTGGTTCGCGCTCATCCAGCTCCTGATGTCTGACAGACAGGCTGACAGAACATCAGGGGACTCGGGGTCGCAAATTGAAGTGGAAAAGTAGAGTTGGGTGTCATCTGTGTATATGTAGAACTGCGCCCCATGTCTGCGGATGACATCCCCATGATAGAGCGTGAAGCTGAGGAAGAGGAGGGGGTCAAGGATGGTTCCTTGGGGTACCCCATAGGTTTATTGAGATGTACTGCTGGCAGTTTGTGAGATAGGACTCGAACCAGGCGAGTGCAGTCCCACTGAGGTGGATGACAGAGGACAGGGGGTGGAGGAGGATGGTGTGGTCGACTGTGTCGAAAGCAGCGGACAGGTCCAAGAGGATAAGGAGGCAGAGGGAGCCCTGGTCACAGATGGACAGAATGTCGTTTGTGACTTTCACAAGTGGAGTGTCTGTACTGTGGGCAGGGCGGAAACCGGATAGGAGAGGTTCAAAGAGGGAGTGGGAGGAGAGGTTGGCGCGGAGTTGATTTGCAATTAACGTTTGTCTGTGACACACACAGACACAAATGCGAGTGCACACACACCTACTTATACACAGATGCATACACACAACTACACAGATACACACAAATACACATACCACCAATCGTGTTTCTATTTCCTACTAAGTAAACAGTGGAGTAAGGAAACTTGCCCAGCATTTCGATCGGAGGGAATGAAACCCAGTTTCTCTTACTTGCAAGGCGAGTGATCCAACCACTAAGCTACAGGACTCTCTATCTCTATTTCTCCATCTGGCTTTCTCTCTCACTCTGGGTCTGGTTTTTCTCTCCCTCTGTCTGGTTTCTCTCTGTATGTCTGACTCTCTTTCTGTCTGGTTTTCTGTTTCTCTCTCTCTCTGTCTGGTTTTCTCTTTTCTGTCTGTCTGGTTTTCTCTCTCTATCTCTCTCTGTCTGGTTTTCTCTCTCTATCTCTCTCTGTCTGGTTTTCTCTCACTCTCTCTGGTTTTCTCTATCTGATTCTATCTCTGATCTTCTCTCCCTGGATTTGTCTCTCGTTGGTTCTGTCTCACTCTGTTTCTCACTGCTTCTCTTGGTGCTCGGCTCAATGCCCTGGATTCCCAGCACAGAGCCACTGCTTGAGGTCCTGTCTGTCGTTCACTTACCTGCAACAATGCCCTCACTCCCGATTCCATTGCTATTTGTTCTGCATCATAACACAAATAGACGCCAGAGTCTCCAGTGTTAATTTTGTTAAGTATCAGCCTGAAGAGATTTATTTTGGTGTCCCTAAAACACTGTGAAAATTCATCAATTATGTTAATCAAATTTTCTTCCATTCTGTAATGTTGTAGCAACACCCATTGGACTTGACCTTCATTGCCTATGTGCCACTCCAAGTCCACGTCAGACACTTTACCATTCTCAACTCTACACAGTAGAATCACCATCTGACTCGTTCGGACTGGACAAAATTCCGGAGACTGAACCAGGATTGGCGATTGAACCATTATACCTGTAAGTGAAAACGTTTAAAGGATGAGAAAGCGCCAATCAATATACTCACAACTTCCCACATTCAGTGGCAATCCCACGTTCTGAGCCGTTATTTTGGGAGATGGAAAAGAATACGAGTGTCACAAAATCAGTGAGATATGGTCAGCCTGTTGTCACTGTAGTGGGGCTAAGTAGAGCAGCGTTGGCAAGTGTAATAGAGTCAAGAGTGGTGGCAACAGATATCAGCTATTGACAACAGGGTTAGAGAGAGTTTAAGGAGAAGGGAGAGGTGACAAAGGATTGGAGAGGAAGGGAGGGAGGCTGTAGAGAAGGATAATAAAGATCAACACAGACACACAAAAGTTCTGACATCAGTTGCCTCCCTGGCAAAATTAACCAGGAAAAGTCCTGTTTAAAGGAACTAACCCTCCCCCCACCAACCAAACAGGGACTTACCCACAGAAAGGCAGAGAGTCAGAGAGACAACTGTGAGGAGCTCACTGGCCATTCTAATTGCTGGGGGCTTCCCTCAGTGAGCTGCTGCTCTCTCAGACCAGGGTTCCACTGGGATGAGATTGTGCCCACACACACAGAGTATCAGAGCAGATGGTACAGATAAATGCTTCCTGTTCGGCCAGTGTCCAGCTCAGAAAGTGGAGTTTAGTGGCTTCTGTATCAACCTGCCCCAATGGTTAGCCCCTAGAGAAAAGACAGCATCACACAGTGAGAGATAGCGCAGAAGAGAATAATGAGCGGCTCTAATGCAATCAGACTCCAATGGTCAGTGGTGATCAGTGAGAGTACGATTGATCAATTTGCAATAACTCTGCTCTGACCTGCCCCATTCCTGGAGCAGGAATGCACACTTGCCCCACACTTCCCTACTACTCCCTTCATGAGTCCCTACTCACAGCACGGAAACGGCTTTCGTCAAGGTGAAGAACAACATCCTGTCCTGTCCTGTTCAAATGAATCCTCATCCTCCTGGACTTCCCTGCCATCTTTGATAATGTGGACCACTGCATCATGTTCTGTGCTTGACTTGTTCAGATCTCATCTACCACTCTGTCTTCTATTTGATTCTGCCAATGTTTTTTTCTTCCAGCCCCCAAACAGCCTTATGCAGTGTTCCTGATGGCCCTGTCACCTCCTCTTCAAACTCCTCCATACTTCTCTCTCCAATGCCATCGATGCTCTTGCCCCGTCACCTCTCAAATCACCTCCCAATGCACAAGCCACCGCTGCTCCTCAAGGGTCAGATGCACACAGCCGAATGCACCTGGCTCAAACATGGCCAAACAGCCAAACAGTGAATCTGGTTGGACCACACAAAAAGTTTGCGCTCCACCCTTGCCTCCGCCAAACTGTACTTCTAATACAAGATAATCTGTTGTATAAGAAATAAGGAAATAGAAAAGCAGATCTCGGAAAGATGCAAAGCCAATAGAGTAGTGATAATGGGAGACTTTGATTATCTCAACATCGACTGCTAGAATAGTAGTGAAATGTGTACAGGATAACTTTCTTGATCAATATGTTTCCAGTCCACTAAGGAAGGATGCAGTGCTGGATCTAGTTTGGGGGAATGAGATGGGGCAAGTACAACAGGTTTCTGTAGGTGAGCACCTAGGAAATAGCGATCACAATATCATTAGATTCAGAGCAATTATGGAAAGGGATAAAGAACGCTCAAAGGTGAAGACATTTAACTTGAAGGCTAATTTCAGTGAGTTAATATGGGACGTAGCCGAGGTTGACTGGAAAGAACGATTGGCAGGTAAAACATCTAACGAGCAGTGGGCAGTCTTCAAGGAAGATAGTTCCTTTTGAAAGTCCATGGGCACAGGGCATAAGTCAAAAACACTCCAACAAAGATAAAATGTAGGGTATCCAAACCTCCATGGATGACGAGGGTAATTGGGGTTAGAATTGTTTCTTTCACTCAGCGGGTTGTTCTGGAATGCAATGCATTCCAGGACGATCTAATAACAGCTTTTAAAAGAGAATTAGATCTTTATTTAGGGAGCACAGGTCTGTTAGGTTATGGGGAGAGAGCTGAGCAGTGGGATTGAGCGGCTCTTTTCAAGGAGCCAGCACAGACTCGATGGGTTGAATGGCCTCCTTTTGTGCTATAAAATTCGATGTTCCTATCTCCGACAGACTGTTAAAATTGTGTTTGCAATGGGTTGTCCTGTCATCAGCAGTGCCCTGGAATATCACAGAACTGCCTGGTTCAGGAACCGAACTACAGATCAATAGAGATCACTGGCATTCCGCTGGCAAACATACCAGTGAATTGACTGTATATTAGTAGGTGGAATGCGGCAGCCAATTGTGCACAGCAACGTCCCACAAACAGTTGTGGATTTAAAATGATCTATTGCTAATTTAATATAGCATTGTTTTGAGTCAGATTATCACCAGGTGTGGAGTACGGAAAGTTGCCCAAGGTTTTGCCCTGACCTGCCTGGATTTGAAACTTAGGTCTCACTCTTGCAAGGTGAGTGATCTAGTCAGTGAGCTACAGGATTCTCACTGGGTGGACAGTTATTACCAGGAATCCCCTGCGCTTCCCACATGATGTGTGAAACCTTTGAAGGCTTTCTCCCACTCCCTTCTCTCAAACCCTTTCTCACACACTCGCCATATCTCAGACACTCTCCCTTTCTCTCTCTCACTCTCTCCACCTGTCATGATAACAACAACAAAATTGCAATTATATAGCGCCTTTCACTTCGGGAGGATGTCATTACACTCTCTCACCCTCTATTTCTCATTGAATCAATGTCTATCTCCCTCTCACACACTCCCCCACCCTCTTTCTTTCTGTATTTCAGACACTCACTGTCTCTCACTCCTCTTCACACTCTCTCCCTCTCACACACTCACTCTACTCCTCTCTCTCGCTCTCACTCCCACTCGCTCTCCGTCTCACTCTCTCACATTCTCTCTCACACACTCTCTCTCTCTGACTCTCTCTCTCACACACTCTCTCTCTCTGACTCTCTCTCTCACACACTCTCTCTCTGACTCTCTCTCTCACACACTCTCTCTCTCTGACTCTCTCTCTCACACACTCTCTCTCTCTGACTCTCTCTCTCACACACTCTCTCTCTGACTCTCTCTCTCACACACACTCTCTCTCTCTGACTCTCTCTCTCACACACTCACTCTCTCTCTCTGATTCTCTCACACTCACTCTCTCTCACACACTCACTCTCTCTCACACTCACTCTCTCTGACTCTCTCTCACACTCACTCTCTCTGACTCTCTCTCACACTCACTCTCTCTGACTCTCTCACACACTCACTCTCTCTGACTCTCTCACACACTCACACTCTCTCTCTGATTCTCTCACACTCACTCTCTCTCACACACTCACTCACTCTCACACACTCACTCTCTCTCACACACTCACTCTCTCTGACTCTCTCTCACACACACTCACTCTCTCTGACTCTCTCTCACTCCCTCACACACTCACTCTCTCTCCCTCACACACTCACTCTCTCTCCCCCATTTTATCTGGAGACTGTCACAAGATGGCGGCGCTGCTCCCGCGGTTGTTTTTGTTGTTGTGTCTGGAGCCGCCGGCAGGTGTGAGGCTGGTGCGGCTCGAGGAGCGGGGCGGGGGGGGTCAGGGGGGGGGGGGGGCAGTGGGGGGGGGGGGGGGGGGGGCGGGGCGGGGGAGTCAGGGGGGGGGGGGCGGGGGGGGTCAGGGCGGTGGTGGGTCCGGGTGCGGCGACCCCATTTTGAAATTTCCCGCCCAATCCAACGGCCACCGCTGTGGGTGTGACGTCACTGGGTCCGCGCGGTGACGGGGGAGGCGCCGATTGTTCACATCCCTGCAATCCAGGTCTGTCAGTCTAATGTCGTGGTTCCCAGGCCGCCCAGAGACAGAGAGACAGCCACAGGCAAACACAGGGAATGGCTGCTCTCTCTGCCCACTTCTCCTGTTTGGCCTCCCTGCCGCCTTCAACACTGTCAACCTCACCGTCAGCAAACACTCAACCTCCTGTCCATCTGCTGATTGGTGTTGTTGTTTGATTCCACCCCCCCCACTGGCCTCCCCTCCCCCCCCCCACCCCCACTGGCCTCCCTTACCCCTCCCCTCCCCCCCCCCCCCCACTGGCCTCCCCTCCCCCTCCCCTCCCCCCCCCCCCCCACTGGCCTCCCCTCCCCCCCCCACCCCCACTGGCCTCCCTTACCCCCAACGCCCCCCCACTGGCCTCAGTGGCAATGAAGGTTGGACGTTTCGGGTCGTACTGAGCGAGAACTGCAGATGAAATTAGCAAATCTTTCACGATTTGAAATGAACTCTGCTGTGTGTTACCCCAAGACCAAGCTGTCTCTTTCTGTAGCAGCTGGCGTAATGGCTCGTTGATCTCTGCCAACCCAGGGACAAACTTCCCAAGTTGGTTGACCATTCCCATGAATCTCTGGAGCTCAGTGATGTTGGATGGGACTGGATACTCTGCAATGACTGTAGTCTTGCATTGGTTAGCACTGGTGGGTGTATCATTGACTCTTGGTCACAGATTTAAAATAGTTTCAAAAAGAAGCAGAGGGGAGATGAGGAGAATTTTTTCCCCTCAGTACGTTGTTCCAATCTGGAATGTATTCCTTGAAGAGGTGGTGAAGGCCAATTTGATAACCAGTTTTAAAAGAAAGATAGACGTTTATTTGGGGAAGACGAGTTTGCGAGATTATGGTAAGAGAGCTGGGGAGTGGGATTAAATTGCTCTTTTTAAAGACCCACCACAGACTCGATGGCCAAATGGCCTCCTTTTGTGCCATAAGATTCTATGATTCTAAGACCACGAATGGCCTTGAAAGTGAGGACGAGGATCTTGAATTTGATCCTCAGGCAGATGGGGATCCAATGAAGCCGAGGGAGAGTGGGAGTGATGTGGTCGTGGACCTTGGTGGGGGTGTAACTGCACAAAAAATGTGAGTGAAGAAATGTTTCCTCAACTCTGTTTGAAAAGAATTTTGAGACTATTGTGGAAACCATGTTAAACATTGGCAACCATGTTAGCTGTTTCTTAGCTTCCCCTGGACATTGTTAGCTGTTTCTTAGTCTCCCTTAGAAATTCCAGAGGTCAATAGGGGTATCAGCAAATGTCAGTTGTATGACATAGTCCAGACCAAGAAGGGAGAAAGGCTTGTGTTTGAGTAAATTAGACATTCCCTGCTTGTTATTCTTTAGATGATCAATTGCTTCCTGATCATTAAAGACGATTTACTTCTTTCTTTGAAAATGGTAATCTATCAATTAGCAACTTGTGGTTGTCTAGTTTTGTTTTAATAGATGCTGCCCTTATTGCACCCCATGGCTAGTGTAAATAGAGTTCAACTCTCTTCCCACATTCACTTTTATTGATTAGGTGGGTTGCTGTAATTGGTTAACGGAGCTTATACTACTGTCATGCGGTGTGCAAACGAATAAGATATAAACCGTTGTATTTCTGTTAGTTCTTTAGAAGTACCAACTCGGGTATCTGACCTGTGAGGGTATTTCTCCTTTCGGCCGTTAGTATATATTAAATGACTGTTTGTGCTTTACATGAATAACCTGATCTCTTTGTGAGTTATTCCACGACAGTACTTTTTGGAGGTTCCACCGAGATGACTAACTCTGCCTGAATTCTGCCTACACGAGAGGGTGAGTAGATTGCGAGTTGATTCAGAGTTTTCTCTCAACTCCTACCAGTCTGTCTCCTGTGTAGTGTGTGAATGGGTGGATACGTCATCAGTGTTGAATAGACAAAGTGTTTTTACTGTTATACGTATAAGGAGAGTGAGGTAACCAGTCCACACTCAGAGTGAGGTAACCAGTCCACACTCAGAATTGGGGTAACCAGTCCCTGATTCAGGATTGGGGTAACCAGTCCCTGATTCCGTAGGGTAACCAGGCCCTACGATCATAAAGTAACCAGTCTTTATGATATATATATATATATTGTTGATGATTGCAATCTATGGGTTTAATAGTATATTGAAGGTTTGTTCGCGAAATCCTTGTTTATTGTTTGTTTGTCTTGTATTGTTTTGGTGTGTTAATTGGAAATACTTTTGGTAAATTAACCAGAAGATATATTTGTTTGACAATTGAGCAGTTGATTGGACATAAGAAAATTTAGCATTATCAAAATTGTTCTTCCCGGGAAGTCTTGATTGGCTACAGTAAAACATGGGTAAAAGTAATAGTAAAGATTTGGTTCCCAATAAAAGGACTCCATGTGCATATGTGTATGTACATTATGGTTCTGCTGGTATACAGTATGTGAAGAAATGGGAAAAATGGTCACGGTGTGAGAGAAATAGTTTCCCAAGAGATGGTTCATGGAATTTAGATCGTATCACAGCCTTAGGAGACGTCCTAAGGAAACGTGTAGCGATTAGAAAAAATAAGCAATGTTGGATGCTTGTTTAGGTAATCATAGATGGAAAAAGGTTAAAAATAATTGTGATTGGACATTAGATCAGGATAATTCAAATGAAGAGCACATGAAACAACTGTGGGTTAGAATTAGCGAAGCGCTGCGTGGGCAATTTCCTAAAAATGTCAATTGGGGTAAAATCCATTGTACTGTACAAAAATCAGATGAGGATGTTGGTGATTATGTTGAGCGTCTTCGGAATGTGTTTGAAAAGTATTCGGGAATTAATCTAGAAGCTGGATTACCTGCTTTGATTAGTGCTATTGTGAACGGGTTGCAACCTGGTATTAGGAAAATGTTTTGTCCTGCTTGTATAGGATATGAGACTAAGTCTATGAATGAAGCTGTTAACGTTCTGCAGCATTGTCAACGTCAAATTCAGCAAAAATTCAAAGATAAGCCCGAACGCGTCCTGATCCAGTATGCTCCTTTTGGCCATCCAAACCCTAACCCTTACAACAATTATCAGGGTCAGGATAGGGGACGCGGCCGGGGACGTGGACGAGGTCGTGGTCGTGGCTGGGGAAACAATTGGGGAAATAATAATTCTAAACCTGGTTTATGTTATATATGCCAACAACCTGGACATTGGGCTAAAGAATGCCCCCCAAGTACTGTTGGAGGACAGCAGGGGCACAGTGGAGGATATCAAATGCAACCCCCACCTCCATCTGATGCGACCCCTCAGGGAAATTGGGCATCTTTTACTATGAATGCCCCATTCCCCAATTCGCCTCCTAAGAATAATTGTCAATGACTGTGCCACAACCCGGACGGTATATTACCACAGAGAGATGATGACAATTTTTCTAATGAGCCTTTTTGTTCTGTGATGGTTAATGGTCTCTCCCTTCCGTTCCTTATTGATACAGGAGCGACACATTCTACCCTAAAACCTTCCACTTTACCTGGTATTAAAGCAACGGGTAATACAATTAATGTAGTGGGTCTTACTGGACAGCCTATTTCTATCCCTTTTTCTGAAAATATGTTGTACAGCATCCATGGGTGGACTGGGGAACATCAATTTTTACTCGCAGAAAGTGTTCCTTGTAATTTACTCGGACGAGATTTACTGTGTAAACTTGGATGCACTTTAGTTTGTACTGATGATGGTGTGAGTTTGCAAGTTCCTGAACAACAATATGGCTATGTTTGTGCTTTACTTCAAGAAGCTCAAGATTTGTCAGGTCCAATTGTTTGGTGGTGGAAGATTGTTAGTCCAATGTTATCTTCGGAGCTTTTACATATAGTACAAACTTTAATACACTTACCAGCATTAATGCCTTATTTACTATTGCCTTCTTTTCAACCTTATAAATGGCATTCTCATCTCCATTGTACGGCTTATTTTGATAAAGAAGGAAACGACACTGATTATGCACAACAGCACACTGGTGAATTGGGACAGTCATTTTGTATGTCCACAAATACGATATACTATGGACTTGAAGGGATTGCTTTATATGTGGATCTTTCGCCAGCAGCAGTTGCTGGAAACAAAGCAACCACCCCTAATGTTTCTCACTGTACTCTCTATGTAAATGATGGGTATGTGCCAAAAGACTTAGGGTCTATGGTTTTCCGACTTCAACAGCAACAGCCTTTGCAAACTATCCCTACCTGTTTAGGTCAGGTTTTTGTTTTTCCAAATAATGAATTTTGTCTTACGTTAGCTTTTACAACTATGACTGGCATTTTTGAACGACACCAATTGGCCTCCGACGATGTAACCAGGATTATATTCGACCAAGTACCTACATGTTTGTGGGCCATCAGACCGAATGAGGTAGGAAAAGTTCTCTCCGCAGCCCCATTCGTGGTCCAGGTGGATGTCACTAAGCAACTTCCCCGACGACAGCAATATCCGTTAAGCCCGCAAGCTTCATTGGGAATCCAATCAGTTATTCAGGACCTTTTGCAACAAGGTGTGATCATCCCAACCGTAAGTCCATGTAATACTCCTATTTTACCCATCAAGAAACCGGGAAGAAATACATGGCGGTTCGTGCAAGATTTACGTGCGGTAAATGCAGCAGTGGTACCAGCTTTTCCTGTTGTTCCTCACCCTGCGACTATATTAAGTTGTATTCCTCCCTGTACTAAATATTATTCTGTCATCGATCTTTGCGGCGCTTTCTTTTCTGTTCCCCTACATCCTGACTCCCAATATTTGTTTGCTTTTACATATCAGGGTAAACAATATACGTGGACAAGGTTGCCACAGGGATACACTGAAAGCCCTACAATTTTCTCTCGCATTCTTCAGCAAGATTTACAGGATATTGTATTTCCTGGAGGTTCGGTGCTGATTCAGTATGTTGATGATTTGCTTCTTGCATCACCCTCACAGGCTTCTTCTGAATCAGACACCATCCTTCTCCTCCAAGCACTGGCCCGTAAAGGACATAAAGTTTCGAAATCTAAAGTTCAATTATGTCAGCCTAGTGTTCAGTATCTTGGACATGTTTTAAGTGAGCACACTCGTTCGCTATCTGAAAAGCGTGTTCTGTCCATTACATCATTGCCTCGACCGATGAATAAAAGACAGCTTGTGCATTTTCTTGGAATGACTGGCTATTGTCGGCAGTGGATTCCTTCCTATGCTGAACTTACTCGCCCTCTCCAAGATTTGGCACTGCCTTCCGCCTCAGATGAAGTAACCTGGTCTGAAAACGCGAACTTAGCGTTCTCATCCCTCAAAATTGCTCTTACAAGTGCACCAGCTTTAGGGTTACCTAATTATGAGAAACCATTTCATCTTTTTGCTAATGAAAAGCGGGGTTTCTCTCAATCCGTTTTGACTCAGTTACATGGTGACCGCCACAGACCAATCTCTTATTTTAGCGTTCGTCTTGATCCAGTAGCACAGGCGCTCCCTGGGTGTTTAAAGGCTGTTGCGGCTGTTTATCATGCTGTAGTTTCCTGTCAACCCTTGGTTCTCGGTCACCCTTTGTCTCTTCATGTGCCTCACTCTGTTGTCTGTTTATTAACTCGTTCTGTGACTCAACATCTTACGGCTGCTCGAACTACTAAGTACGAAGCTATTCTTCTTTCTGAACCTTCTCTTACTATTCTTCGCTGTACCAATCTCAATCCTGCTGATCTTTTACCCACTGAAGACGACGGTGAACCACACGATTGTGAACTTATAACCCAGACGGTCTCACTGCCTCGTCCAGATTTACGGGACTATGCTCAACAAAACGTTGATTTAGAGCTCTTTACTGATGGATCCTGCTCGCGTTCCGAAACCGGCCAAAGTCGGTTATTCGATTTGTTCTCCCACCGCAACTCTGGAATCAGGCCAACTGCCTTCAACATGTTCTGCCCAGGCTGCTGAATTATTTGCTTTAACCCGAGCATGTATTGTAGCCCATGGCCAGTCTGTTAACATTTATACTGACTCTCGTTATGCCTTTGGAACAGCTCACGATTTTGCTATTATTTGGCAATCCCGTGGTTTCCTTACCTCTTCTGGGACTACGGTTAAACATGGACAATTGATTTATAATCTTTTAAAAGCTCTTCAGTTACCTTCATCTATTTCAATTATTAAATGTGCCGCCCATACCACCGGTATAGATGATATCTCTCTTGGTAATATCCGTGCTGACCGTGCCGCAAAAGCAGCTGTGCATGGTAATGCAGGGGTTATGGTAAAATTATGTGTTGCTAAACCTACGTCTAATCTTTCTCCCTTGTCATCTCTCCTACATTCCCAGGCTGAGTCACCCTCTGAAGAGGTTGCTCTCTGGAAGGCTGCAGGATGCTCTCAACTCGAGTCAGGTCTCTGGGTATCCCACGACGGCCGCGTGGTTGCCCCAAAGAGCCTGTTGCCCTGGCTGTGCCCATATGTGTCATGTGTATACACACGCGGGCAAAGGGGGAATGTTAAGCATTATTCAGCAATCTTGGTATGCGCCTGGATTTGCTAAACTGGCTGTGAAAATTAGTACGCAGTGTGTTATATGTAATAAATATAATGCGGGTAAGACTCCGACTGTGCAGCCGGCATCACAGCCGCAGCCTTGGGGACCTTTTATCCATTTACAAATGGATTTTATTCACATGCCTACATGTATGGGTTTTACTTATGTTTCAGTCATTTTGGATGTTTTCTCTCGATGGGTAGAAGCCGACCCTACCACGAAACATGATGCAATAACAGTGGCTAAGATTCTACTTAAAGATTTTGTTCCTAGGTTTGGAGCCAGAGCGTTTATCCAGTGACAATGGACCTCACTTCACCGGCACTATCATTAAAGAATTGCTTAGAGCCTTACAGTGTACACAGCATTTTTCTTGTCCCTATCATCCACAGTCTACAGGTGCAGTGGAGCGACATAATGGGATTTTGAAGAATAAGATTGCTAAATTATGCGCTGAAACGGGTATGAAATGGCCAGAAGCCTTACCGGTTGCATTGATGCTCATGCGTTCAAATCCTAACAGATTAACTGGTCTATCTCCTCATGAGATAGTTATGGGTCGTCCTTTACGACTACCGATAAGCGCCCCATTAACAACTAGACAAATGGTTCTCCATGCTATGGATGAAGCTTTGTTATCTTATTGTGTAGCTCTAACGAAGTCTTTTAGAACTTTCCACACGCAGGGTAGTGGCTGCCCAGCAGAAACCGACTGAAGACGCCTGTCACGATTACACTCCTGGTGATCACGTCTACATAAAGGTCTTTCGAAGGAAGAATTGCCTGGAGCCCCGGTGGGAAGGACCATACCTTGTCCTGTTGACAACCCATACTGCTGTCAAGTGTAAAGGACAAAATACTTGGATTCACGCCACTCACGTCAAGCCAGCACCTTTTACTGGTTGAATGATGTTGAATCTATATTATTGCCTTTTAGTATGTTCTACTCAGTTATTAAGTGTAAAACCCCGTATTTCTGTTCATGCTAATACATATTTGTACATGTCATACGTTTTTGCAAACCGCACAGGACAATCAGCTTGTTGGGTATGCTCACATATCCCTCTCCATTCAAAAGGAGGCATTCCTGTACAATCAGTCCCTTTTGATTTGTCAGAAACGGTTGAATGGATGCTCTATCAATTTAAAAAATGTAACCCCTATTCAATAGAAGTCATTTACCTCCATTTTTGATTATCCCTCGAAATAAAGGTACCGAAGTAACTCTAGGTCATGTCTGCTTTGTACGACCTTCACTACATGGTCTTTTTATGGGTAACAGTCTTTGTTCATACCATATTTCCATAGGTACGATCACAGTGAGTAAGGATAACACTGATATCTGGCCTATCTTCGGTATATTTAATCTTACTGGGTTGCCTAATATAACAAGTGGACTTCGATGGTCGGGCCCTAGTTTAATGATTTGGAAAGATGACCTTCGAGCAGTGTCTTATAATGGCACTTATTTTGTTTGTGGGCAAAAAGCCTATCCCTGGTTGCCCCTTGGGTTGGGTCCTGTTATTTGGCTTATGTGATCCCACAAGTTCGTCATTTGCAAAGTTTACCTGCCTTGCCTTCCCAGAAGTTCCGTAGATCTATTTCTACATGGGAAATGATTGCTTCTGCCTTTGTCCCATTCTCTGGAACAATTCAATCTCAAATAGAAGTAAATAAAGTATCTTCCCTATTGGAACAAATTGCAAATGACACTGCGACTGCCCTAGAACAGCTTAGTGCTGAATTAATGGCCATTCGGACGACCACCCTCCAAAATAGAATGGCCCTTGATTTTTTATTGGCCAAACAAGGCGGCACGTGTGCCTTAATAGGTACTGAATGTTGCACCTATATCCCTGATTCCTCAGAGAACATTACTTATCTAATCACCCATATTCGATCTGCTGTTAACAGTTTACACTCTACTGGGTCTACCTCTTGGTACACTTGGTTTGGAGGTCTTGGCGGTACTTTTGTCCAAGGTTTCATAATAATTATTTGTGCTTTTGTTTTGATATATGCTTGTGTCATGTGCTTCCGCTGTTTGTGTGCTCAAATGTTTAGACCTCCAAACTTAAATGTCCCTGCCCTCCTTCCATTACTATCGTTATCCTACCCTGGAGAATTCGATCTAGATAAGGATTCTATTGAACAAGAAGCTGCTCGGCTAGCTGCTATTAATTTTGATTAGCCTTACTATATTTGTCCTTAGGAGGACAAAAAGGGGAGATTGTGGAAACCATGTTAAACATTGGCAACCATGTTAGCTGTTTCTTAGCTTCCCCTGGACATTGTTAGCTGTTTCTTAGTCTCCCTTAGAAATTCCAGAGGTCAATAGGGGTATCAGCAAACGTCAGTTGTATGACATAGTCCAGACCAAGAAGGGAGAAAGGCTTGTGTTTGAGTAAATTAGACATTCCCTGCTTGTTATTCTTTAGGTGATCAATTGCTTCCTGATCATTAAAGACGATTTACTTCTTTCTTTGAAAATGGTAATCTATCAATTAGCAACTTGTGGTTGTCTAGTTTTGTTTTAATAGATGCTGCCCTTTTTGCACCCCATGGCTAGTGTAAATAGAGTTCAACTCTCTTCCCACATTCACTTTTATTGATTAGGTGGATTGCTGTAATTGGTTAACGGAGCTTATACTACTGTCATGCGGTGTGCAAACGAATAAGATATAAACCGTTGTATTTCTGTTAGTTCTTTAGAAGTACCAACTCGGGTATCTGACCTGTGAGGATATTTCTCCTTTCGGCCGTTAGTATATATTAAATGACTGTTTGTGCTTTACATGAATAACCTGATCTCTTTGTGAGTTATTCCACGACACTATCACTCCCTAGTTTGTAGATTCTCCAACCAAGAGAAACATTCTCACACTGCTTACTGTGTCAATCTTCTTAAGAATCTTATAGATTTCTATATGATTGGCATCGCTGGATAGGCTTCCAGAGTGTGGTGGCAGAGATATTGAATTCACTTTTATCGGGATGTGAAGTGTGAGCTGGCATTTATATTTTGACAGGATGGCGGCAAGTAAGTGGCGGGTCCCCTGAGTTGCTGGTCGATCATGATCATTAAAACAAGTAAAATAAACTGTGTGGTTGTGATCTCAGTGCATGTCACCAATCGTAGGTGATTCAACTCAACCCAGGGTGTTGGGAGCTCTTGGGTTTGAGGCCTCTCATGGCCAGAATTCCAGAAATGGGAACGGAGGTGACCTCCTCACGTGTGGTCTCCTGAAGCACGGCTGAGACTTGTTGCCTCCAGTGGGTCCCGTGGCTCACGGTCACAGTCGAGCGGGTCCTGAATCAAGATCAAAAGCAGCTCCTGAAGCGGATCACAGGTGAGGGGGACCTGTGGCCAGGCGGACCCGAGGCTTTGGCAACTTCAACATTGTGGATTTCAACCTCAATGGCCACAAGACCCAACTCGAGGCCCGAGGCCGTGCAGATGACCAGGGATTCACCCTCGGATGGTCTGAAGCACCATCACCACAATCACCGACTCACTGAGGTCTCAACTAACCAGAAACCGGCAGCTGTGTGATGTCATCCTACCCGCGTCATTTGAATTTCCCAGCCCTCGACTCACTGAGAAAACAGCAGTTATGATCTACACCAGCCCAGAGGCCAAACCCTGCCTCACTGACCCTTCACACCTACCCCACACTGCACCCCCCTCCCACATCAAAATGCTCCCGTCCCTGTCCCCACCCTCCACTGCTCCCGATCAACCCTACTTTATCTCCGACTGCCCTGATTCCTATCCCTGCTTGACCTTCCCACAACCTCCTTCTGCTCCTCTCTTCATTGTCTCCATTGAGCACACTGTGGCAGATGCCTCCGACTGTCCAACAGCAGTCACTCTGACTGCCCCATTCCCCACTCTCCACACAAGGTCCATAGGTACCCATCCCTGGGGTTCAACCTCTACACCCTTATCCATATTCACAACCTCCCTGTCAACTCTACCCCTCTGCCTCATCACTCACAATCCGCCACCACCAACTGTACCCTCCTCATTGGTCTGCAAAATTATCATCCAGCATTTGTCCTCTACCACAACAAGCTCCGCGACTCCATCTCCATTCTCACACAACTGCATTTGCTTCCCAGCACTCAGAGGATTCAATTCAAGATTCTGGTCCTCACTTTTAAAGCTGTCCATTGCCTTGCCCCTCGCTACCTCTGGGAATTCCTAATCCCCTACCAACCTGCCTGCTCACTCCACTCAGTGGGCTCTGTATTCCTTGATTTTTCTGCCCCAACATTGGTGGACGAACCTTCAGCCACTCTGCCTCCAACCTCTGCAATTCTATCCCACAATTGCTCCATCTCTCCCATTTTCCTGGCATCCTTCAAGTTCCATCTCAAGACCTTCCTCTCTGATGGTCACATTGGTAAATCCCCGATCTCAAATCCCTTCTTTTCCTTCCACACTCATCTTCCCAACACAGTTCATGTCTGAAACACTGACTGTCCAGGGCTTTGGGTCATTATGCCAACGTGAAAGACACTATAAAAATGTAACATTGTTGTTGAGTGAGTGAAAACACCTCCCTCTAGGTACAATTTAAACTGAAATTATTTGATTTTTTTTTCGCAATATCACCCAACCAGTCATTTGATCTGAGTGTGTTTGTTCTTTCCTGAGTTGTCGACCACCAAATACGGTGGGAATATTACACCAAATAACATATGAATGAAACTTTTTATGCATCAGAAAAACATGAAGAAAACCAACAAGCCAGTCCAAGAACCACTACCATCCACATCCCATCTGGTTACTTTCATTTCTTTACAACGGAATCCAGCTTCGAGGTCATCACTAAAAAGGGCTTAAGTGTGGCAGATGGGTTTTCTGCCTGAGGATGAGAAGGTTATGGATTGAATATCAACTAGGCATTCTTTACACAGTGTTGTATTCCATATAAATTATTTTCATACAACACAAATTTACATTTATCTGCTGCTATTCATATCTAAACGGTGCGTACAATATTGGCTTGACACCACCACCAACAACAACAAATGACACTTATAAAGCGCCTTTCACGTCGGGAGGACGTCCCAAGGCGCTGCACATGAGGCGTATGACCCGAGCTCGGAGGGGAGTGTACGGGAAGGGGTGAAACATGTAGGGGAGGTCGAAAAATTCGGGGTGGAACAAAAGGCACGGTCGAAGAGGAAAGTCTTCAAACCGGCCTTGCAAGAGGAAAGGGAAGAAACAAGACGGAGGGATTGGGGGATGGAATTCCATAAAGTCGGAGCAGAAAAACTGATGGTGGGGCGGTTCAGGCGGGGGGCTTGGAGCAAGCCAAGACCTGCTGAACGGAGGGTCTGGGTGGGCTTGTAGGGGGAGAGTAAATTGGTTAACTAGGGTGGGGCAAGGCCATGGAAGGCCTTGAAGGTGAGGACGAGGATCTTGAATTCGATCCTCTGGAGGATGGGGAGCCAGTGGAGACGGGCGAGGGTGGGGGTTATATGGTCGCGGAGGATAATACATGGGCTGCAGAGTTTTGGATGACCTGCAGCCTGTGAATGGAGGAACTGGGGAGGCCGACGAGGAGAGAGTTTCCGTAGTCCAGCCGTGAGGTGATGTATGCGTGCACGAGTGTTTCGGCAGCGCGGGGGGTGAGATAGTTACGGAGCCTGGCAATGTTGCGCAGGTGGAAGTAAGCGGTGCCGGTCAAGGCGCGGATGTGGGGGAGGAAGGAGAGTTTATGATCGAACATGATGCCGAGGTTACTGACTGGCTTTGTGAGGTGGAGAGTGCAGCCTTGGATGTTGAGGATGGCAGCGCCCGATGTGCGGAGGCGCTGGCTTGAGCCGATCAGGAGGGCCTCGGTCTTACTCACGTTCAATTGCAGGAAGTTGTCCCTCGTCCAGGACTCAATGTCGGACAGACATGCTGTCAGAACATCGATGGTCTGGGGTTGAGTGATGAGGCAGAAAGGTACAGCTGGGTGTCGTCCACATACATGTGGAAATTTACCCCATGTTTGCGGATGACAGCGCCCAGAGGGAGCGTGTAAATGGTGAAAAGGAGGGGACCGAGGACACAGCCCTGAGGGACGCTGTGAGAAACTGCGGGGGTTTGAAGAAAAACCATTGGAAGATACAAAGTGTAAACGGTGGGTCAGGTAGGAATGGACCCAGTCAAGTACTGCGCCTTGAAGGTTGAGGTGGGAGGAAAGACGTTGGAGGAGGAGGATGTGATCGACTGTGTCGAACGCAGCAGACAAGTCAAGGAGGACGAGCAGGCAAAGGGAGCCCTGGTCACAGGCGGTTAGGATGTCATTTGTAACCTTAACCAGAACTGGCAATTGGATGTGAATGAGCTTTGGAGGGGAAAGATAACTGAAGTGAAGTCTTTGTATTCCTATATGAGGTTTAAAATAGTCACATTTACCTCAGTGTGATCCAAGCATTTAACTGCCATGGTCTGGTTTCCCTATTTGAGAATGTTCTGTGATAGTTTGATTTTCCCTTCCAGAAACCTACGATTTACACAGCAGCTGTTAGGAGTCTGGGATGTCTGGTTCCTGAGCTGGGAATGTCTGCAGTATTTTCAGGCTCTCACTGCTGACGATGGAACAGCCAGTCTCTGCCTGATCAGCAGGACCTGGAAGGGCAGAGCATTACTGGGGGATTGGAGTCATCCTGCTCAGCCCTGTTAACTGGTTGTTTCTGCAGTACCAGAGGCAACGTTTGCCAGACAGTGATACATACCAATGACAAACTTTGCTGTTTTAGCTGATTAGTGTCCAGCACTATCCCAACACACACTCTAGTGAGCCCAGCCTTGGTTCTTGTCAACTGTCACCTCATACATTCCAGAAATCGGAAAACATCAAAAACAACAAAAACGTACAGGAGTGGTTTACAGGGGGGGGATGTAGGCACATGAGGGTGACCAAATGTTTCTGAACTCACAGGTATATCTGTTGCATTAAGATTGTAAAATTTTAAATCTCTGCAACCATTAAAGTTGTATTTATTGGATTATATTGCATCGCTATTAATATACTTAACAAAAGGCATCACTTTACACTTCTCTGCATTAAATTTTATCTGCCGTCTGTTTGCCCATTTCATCAGCCTGTCTGTTCCCTCCTAATATCCTCAATTTTCCATATTTTGCGGATAAAACCAACACATCAACAATCAAAGTAATTGTGATATTGACAGCAAGATGACTTATGTATCAATGACAATAATAATAATATTCCTTGCATGTTATATATCACCTTCGAGATGACCCATAGTGCTTCACTACTCTAAAGTGAATTAACTGTGTATTTTGTGAGTGAACCATAGTAGCTGATCACACACAACAAGTGTCCCACAAACAGTTAGGGATTGAGTAATCACATAATTATTCATATTGTTTCTGTGGAAGGCATTATTAACCCAGAAAAGTGATCGACCAACAGAAGGGTTACTTCTCACTGCTAGGTAAACAGAGGTGTTCGGAGTATGAAAAATTGTCCAATTATTATCTGGCCTGGCAATTGAAGCTGAGTCCTCTTGCTTGCTCGTTCTGTTATCCAATCACTATGCTACAGGACCCAACAACTTCAGGGGATCTTGAGTTCCATGTGTTTTATTGTTTAATAAATATTTGGCAGTGTTTGACTTTGACAGCCCGAGCTCTGTAGCGAATGGACACATCACCTTCATCACAGATATTGGTGGAAATCTCGCATCATGTGCTCTTGTGACTCGGAATATTGTTCTCTGTCCAGCCCAATATCTCATGAGGATGGGCAAGTCATGGACGGCCATATAGTTGTTATCAGAACTCAATCAATGTTATTTATTTTCCAGTAGTTATACATATACTACAAATAAATTGCTTCCCAATCAATATATTCCCCAATCACAAAGCGCAGGATGAATCCGCCACTACTTAGTGCCTTGGGACATCCCCCTGACTTGAAGTGTAATAAATGTATAATACCAGCAATTATTTGGACGGCAGCAATGTACATATTATGTGTGTGATGGAAAGCCTCATTGAATACACAATCAAACATTCCTTCACCAATTCAAGAAAAGTTCACTTTTAATGTTTCATGGAGCAGGAATTTACACTTTACAGACAGTTACAACATTTGAAAGGAAACTGTGAATCATTGATATCTGCACATAATGTTGGAAGGTTTCCCTGTTTGTGAAGATAGTCACTAATGTTGCTGAAGTTGAACCGTGTTTGTGGCCAATTTCTTTCCTTCCTTGTGTTGCTGATGTTTTATCATTAATTTAGCAATGATATGAAAGGGATAAACTAACCCTTTCCTAAACTCCTCTCTGAACTTAGTCTGAGTTAATGCATATATAAAGGTGTTTGTACAGCAACTCAACCTTTGCAGCATGGTTCCGGTTTCTTGGACAATATATCGGGTGTTATTGATCAATGTTTCACTATAATTATAATTGGAAAGTTGCCATATGAAAGAATGTAGAACATAAGTTGTCCACAAAATTATAAAACTGCCTGATATGGCGAACAGTAAAATTATGGATTTTCTTCGGTTTTCCAACTCGGGATCAATTGTTTTCTCGGCATTTCTCTGACCCCGAAGCCTCCTGCGGACTTTACTGGCCATCAGAATGTGTCTGATAATCACAGCGTTGAACAGGCAAATCAAAGCAAACACAATCAGTGGATTCAAAACACGGATAAACCTTTCGTATAATTTCCAGGTGAGCAAAATGGAAATGCTTGGTTTGAAGAGGCAGTACCATGGGGTATTGTTAACTATCACCATAGGATCAAATATAAAGTAACAGGGAATGCTGACTGAGCAGCAAAAAACAGACAGAGTTACAATAACCACTGTGGCCGTTCTCTCCGTGCAATATGTTGGTTTCAGCTTTTGGCAGCAAATGACGACAAATCGGTCAAAACTGAAAGCAACAGTGAACCACAAAGACATGAACATTGCTGCATTCACCACTGCAACTCTAACACTACACACTGGAGTGTAGAATAAGAAATTTAATGGGAAATACAGATTGTTAATTTTGTTTAACAACACATCCACGAGGACAACCAGGAGATCCGCGGCTGCCATGGCCACCAGATAGCGAGTGACGCACTTTGAGAGGCCACAGTTTCCTCTTGACAGGATAACAATTGCCAGGAAATTAACTGTGTGAAAGAAGGAAAATAGGAAAAATTATTCACATGAATAAAGGTGTGATATGAGGAGTTTTAAGGGTGTGTCATATTTGGTTGTTTATTCTTTGAATTTATCAATTTATTTAGAACATGGTCCATATCTCAAACCTTTAGCAAACCCTTTCGTACAGGTTCGAATTGTGGCCTTGTTGTAAGGTAGCCTGCATTAAACAATCAGCAAAATTATTTCTCCTGATTACTTTCCAACGTTTTACTCTCAAACCTCACCCTAGTTCACCAGCTACCTCCTGCTGCTCAAAGGCCAGGTGCTGGCCGCTGAACACACCTGGCTCAAATCTGGTCTAATGGTCCACTAGCATATCTGGGTGGACCACATCAATAACTGCCTCTCTGCTCTGGTCTCCACCAAATCGTACTTCTACTCCAGAATAATCCTGGAGGTGAAGGACAACCACAAGTTCCTGTTCTCCATAACAAACTGGCTCCTCCACCATTACCCATCACACCTCTCAGATCCTCTCCTCATGCTCCCACTGTGAGGAGATGCTGGATTTTTTCAAGTCCAAAATTGAGGGAATGCACCTAACTGTTATCACCCTTCCAAATTCCACGCATCCCAATATCTCGCTATCCCTCCTTCCACACATTCGAACCTGTCTCCCCATCCTCTGTCATCAGCGCTAGATCCTCCATGAATGTCCTTGAAATGGTCGTTGCCTCACTGATTCCCTGCTTTCTCTCATCAACTACCTCCATGATCCCCTCCAATTGGGGTTCCTTGCTGCCTACACCACGGAAACTGCTCTGGTCATGGTCACAAATTATATCCTGACCACTCAATCATCCACCACCTCTCCTCCCATGTGAACTTTCAAGGATCTGTCCTTTACTCTTTCCGGTCCTATCTTTCACACCGCCTACACCAATGGCTTTTCCTCTCGCCCCTGCATTGTCTCATGCGGCGTTCCTCAGGACTCTGTCCTTAGTCCTCTTCTCTGCACCCCCTCTGTGACATCATCTGCAGACATGGGATAAATTTCCACATGTGTGCGGATGAAACCCAACTCTAATAAAGGAATTAAGGGGTATGGGGATAAAGCAGGTAGCTTGAGTTAGAAAGGAATATCAGCCATGATTGAATGGTGGGGCAGGATTGAAGGGCCGAATGGCCTAATCCTGCTCCTACTTCTTATGCTCTACCTTTCTGCTTCCACCCTCAAATCCAGTACTACCAGCATCCTGAAGTTGTGCTGGTGTGTCAACGAGTTTGGGACAAAAGACAACTTTCTCCAGTTGAATGTCGGCAAGACTGATGCCCTCTTGATTGGCTCACATCAGCAGCTCTGCACCTCAGGCACTGGCAACATCAGCATCCAAGTCTGCACTCTCCACCTCACAAAGCCAATCAGAAGCGTATATTTCGCTATGAACACTGCTGCTTCCACCACCTTCTCAACATGACTAGACTCTGCCACTGCCTCACACCTCAGTCTTCCAAAACCGTTGTCCACACATTCATCACAACAAGGCTCGACTATGGAAACTCCCTCCTCATCACCCTTTCTGCCTCTTCTTTCCATAATCTGCAGATCATCCAGAACTCTGCAGCTCATGTCCTCATCCATATCAAGCTCTGTGACTGCATTTCAACCTTACCCGGCTCCATTGGCTTACCATCCCCAGAATTCAGGATCCTCATCCTCACTTTCAGGTCCTTCCAATCCTCCCTGCTGCTCTCCCTTGCTCAAGTCCTGATCGAACTGTTTAGTGCCTTGGGACGACCTCCCATTATGAAAGGATCTGAATCAATGTAATTTTGCTCTTCTTGTAATATTCAAATCCCAGCAAAATGGTTCAAAAATATTATAGTACAATTAATCAGTGCCTTCTCTGAATAACTCAGCTAGGGTAAAAGCTACAAATTCTGCGTCCATTTTTTATTCTGTTTTATTGAATTCAGAAAAGTTATTATGTAATCACATATATTTACTAGAGAACTGAGATATTTTGGTTCTTTGAGTCTGCACCAGGTCTCAGATCAAGTTATACATTTAGATTCACAGCCTTGGTTATCCCCATTTCTGTAGCCAAGTCTGTAGCTGAGTGATTAGAGCATTCACCGAGTCCTGAAGCGATTCTCCTGGGTTTGATTTTAGGCAGGTCAGGGCAAACCTTCAGTAAGTTTCATTACTCCACCACTGGTAATAAATAATCCATTGTTAAACGATCATAAAATTGATCAGTTCAATGCATGATAATTTGTAGACACGGAAACTCACAATTACCATAGCTGTCGCCTTTCACCAACAGTTATTTCAATTTACCAGATATTCTTTGAATTGCTTTGAGATTTCTAATTTGAGATTTCCAGAAGCCATGATAAGGCACTATATCAAGTGCCAATTGAACTCATCTATTCGCGATTGGCATTACATGAAAACAAATAGAATTACCAGGAATTCCAAAAGCTACCAGAATGGGGTAGTAAATAGCTACTATAGTGTATAGTGTTGGAAATTCCATGCTTGTTTCACATTCTGGTGTTGCCTGCTGAAGTGGAGGCTTCAATGTACTCACTGAGCTCACACTGAAATAAATTTATACTTCTAGCGAATGTGAAGGTGCAATGTGAATAATGAATGCTATTAGTTCCAGACTAATGAACAAACAAGAGTGTATTCTAATGAGAATTGTACACTGCTAGGTAAACAGAGGCATGTGGCATAAGGAGAAATGTTTTGTCCATCTGGGAATCGAACCCAGGCCACTGGCTTACTCGGTGAATGCTCTAAACACTGAGCTACATGACTGCACAATCTAAATTGTGGCAAATGATTTTTTAAAATTGAAAATCTTAAAAAAACATTAAATTTCCTGAACTCTGCCATGCTCTTTCCCAATACTATCTTGGCCTCATAGTGATACACAACAGGAATCCACAGAGTCAGAGGATCCTCTGTCTAATCATGATAATGTAACCACTTTATGCAACTAAGTACTTTTGCATTTGTACTGTTAGCGATTGTCAGTGAATCGGCAGCTGTGGCGGATTTGTAATCTTTGATTATAACAATGCTTGCGTGTGATATAGCGCCTTTTCAAGTCTTCTAGACGTTTCAAAGCACCTCACAGAATATAACATAATTATTGACAGTATATTGGTGGGCAGCCAATTGCTCATAACAGTATCCCACAAACAGTAGTGGATTGAAATGATCAATTTTATTATTGTTTTTTGTGAGAGACGATTATCAGGCATGTGGAGTGAGGAAACTTTTCACCCAAGTTTTCACCCTGTTGTTCTGGGAATCAACCACCACGTACCTCACTTTTAAAATCATTGCTCTAACCACTGAGTTACAGAACTGCACATCAAGCTACAGAACTTTACATCTAATGTTAATTTTCTATAAGTAAACAATGTCATCAACTCTACAAGTTTGAGACCAACTTCTTAGCCATCATAGTTCATCACATACCCACTTCAACCATAATATAATCTGGTATTTATTTATCAAAGTTTCTTAATAAAATATATTGTAACAGATGAGCTATAATGACATCTTGTCAGCTGGGTGTCAGAAACCCATTATCAAGCTCAAGTTAGTGAGATCCATACTACCCACACATGGGAATTGCTATGTTTGGAATGGAAGGAACAAGCTTTACCAGGAGGACACATCCTGTTTACCTGATTCCAGAAAGTATTTGGACCAGGTCAGCAAGACGCAAAGCTGTGGAACCAGAGTGTGAGCTTTGGGGAACTGCTGGAGTTTAACCAACTGAAACCACAGAGCTGAGAATTGAAAGCAGCCTCTGGTGTGTTTGTAATCTGCTTGAATATTTCAGGAAAAGTATTGGTGATGGAAACAATAACAAGAAAAATTACAGTTCTATGAATTTCATAGAATTATGATTCTATGATTCTATGATTTGTATAGAGCCTTTCATGGAATCGTAGAGTCTTACGGCACAATAGGAGGCCATTCGGCTCTTTGAGTCTGTGCCATCTCCTTGAAAAGAGCAATTCAATCACACTCCCCAGCTATCTCCCCATAACTGCTCAGACACATCCTCCACAAATAAATGTCTAGCTCTTCTTTAAAAGCCTTTCAAGTCGGGAGGACATCATAACATGATTGAAGGGGAACAAATCAGTTTCTTTCCCTATGAAAAACGGGTGTATTGATACATATTATTTATATATCACATTTTCTTGCACAGATGTTTTGCCCACTGATGAAATGTATCTGCTCCATCCCTTCAAAGTCACCAATGGCGTTGCCCTCTATTGCCAAGTCACCAGCTTCTGGAAATCTATCTCACTGTCTCCACCATGATCACTTTCTATCTATTAAACTTCTATTTGCATTTAGGTTTAACCTTTGAATAACTCACTTGCAGCTGTTGATATTTCTTACAAATCCAGGGTTTACTGTGACAACAATTAAGTCAACAAAATGCTGTATTTTCCTGGAAGAAGGATTCAAGGCAGAAGTCTCTGTAGAGCAATTGGTTCGTATGTTTGGCTGCTAACTAGAATGTTGGTGGTTCAAGCCCATCCAGGGATGATCCTCTTCTGAAACAAAAATTTTCTTGTTCAATTCTTTACCTGCACTTGAAATAAGGTCACAAACAGTGCATCAATTGTTTTTCATTTTTGTTTTGCTGCAGTAACAATTTGAATGACTATTTATTGGACTTTTAACTGACCATTTAATTTGATTTCCAAACCACACGTGGTAGGAAATGTTGAACTTCTTTGATCAGCTCAAGTACTTTGATCAAGTCCTTTTCACCTCATTTGACTCCAAATAAGGTCCCACATTTCCCTACGATTATTGCATACATACACATTTTGTGATGCCTCACAATCAGCAACATCAGTTACACTAAAGACCTCCCCAAATCAAATAACCGACTACTCAGCTTTCAGGGCACTGAGAGGTTAGAGTTCAACAACCAGTGAGGATAGAAATTTAGGTAAGTATTGATTATGCCAGAAATCATGATTGTGATGTTCTGTAGTTCACCATGCTAACGAGAGACCTGGGTTCGATTCCAGGCAGGGTTATGGGCCAAGTTTCCTTATTCGTCACACCTCTGTTTACCAAGTAGTCAGCAGGAGCCCAATGTGAGTCAGAATGGTTGTTTGCAATTATCTGATGTGTTACACCCACAATTACACAGTCAGTTTATTTTACAGTATTTTTGTGAATCGCATTGAGATGTATAGGAGACGTAAAACATATTGCAATCGAAGCCAGTTTGTCTCAGTTGTTAACTTCATTAAGATATAAAGTATTCTGCATTGCAGGAGTAAGAGAAAACACATCCACAGCAGTAAATAACCAGCCAATTCTCAAAATGCGATTGCAAATTGTGTCTTATATTGTTGGTAACTTCTGTGTATGTGGAGGCAAGTGTACAGCTGTGATTGTATAGTGGTTAGTACTCTGTGTTGTGGCTGCAGCAACCTCAGTTTCAATCTGAGTCACAGAAATCAAAGTTCCTTTTCTGTTTGACATAATTTTAAAATGTGCTAATCTCCACAGTTAATTCATGTTGATGTCGGGACAAACAACAACAAACAAAATTTACATTTATATAGCGCCTTTCACGTCGAGAGGACATCCCAAGGCGCTGTACAGTTAGGTAGGACAAGAGCAGGGTGGGAAGGATCAGGGCAGGATGAAGAATAGTAGGAAAAGTAACTGTATATTAGTGGGCGAAAGGTGGCAGCCAAGTTGCACACAGCAGTGTCCCACAATCAGTCACGGAAGTGGGACTAGGGGCAAAAGGGGGTAAAGAAGCAAAAGGGGAGGGGTCGAGGCAGGGGGAAGAAAAGCAGGAAAGTCGACTGTATACTTGTGGGCGAAACGCGGCAGCCAAATTGCGTACAGCAGTGTCCCCACAAACAATCGCGAAAATGGGGCCAGGGGAGAAAGGGGGAAAAGAGGGTAAGGGGGGAGAGGGAGGGAAAGGTGGGATGGGATAGGGTTAGGGAGGAAGAGGGGGGAGAAAGGGGGGTAAGGAAGAGAGGGAGGGAAAGATGGGTGGGGGCAAGATCAGGAAGAGGGAAGAGGGAGGGAAGGGGAAAAGGGAGGAGAGAAAGTGAGGAAAGGGAGTGAGGGAAGAAGAAGATGGGGGCAGGGGTGGGGGGAATCAAACAACAATAATAAACAACAAAAGCAATAATATTAACAACAAAAACAGCAACAAACAACAACCAACAATTGTCCAGCAACCAGTCCTTGTCCTCGCCGCCCGCCTGGATGATCCCCGAGATGGCGGGAAAAAAAGGGCTCAGTGTGGTGTCAGTCCCCAAAACCCACCGGCTCCTCAGTCGGTGAACCCGGGGACTCGGTGATGGCCCTGGCACTTCAGACATGGTGTGTCTGGCCAACTCGCACAGCAGCAGGGACCTCAACAACTTGTTGATTATTAATTGTGCTAGACTCTATTTACATACAGAACCAGGAGAACTGAACAAGATGACATGTCCCAGGTTATGCAGATCATTATCACTGCTAACTGATATACCACTTCCAGTTATCACATTCAATTAGATGTTGTAATCTAACTTCATCTATTCATAGAATCTTAGAATCTTGTGGAACAAAAGGAGGACATTCAACCAATCAAGTCTGTGCCAGCTGTTTAAAAAGAGCAATTTAATCCCACTCCCTAGCTCTCTCTCCGTAAACTATCCCAAACCATCCTTTTACTGAAGCACAGGAAAAATTAAAATCAGACTGGAAATATAACAATTTTTAAATTACAGTTGCTTGGCCTTTCTGACAACATTCATTTAACATCCATAACTTAAATTGAGATCTAAGGGATCTCTGTCAATTCAAGGGAAGTGTAAGAAACTGCATTGAAATAATACTGATCATATTACTGTCCTGTATGGGGAGAATTTCAGGATATTTTTCCCTCCAGTGTAATCAACCAATCATCAATCAATCAATCAATCGGTCGGTCGGTCAATCAATCAAAACTTACATTTCTTGTCTCCTTCTCCTCTTGCATCCGTCTCTCCTCCACCAAACCGCAACTGTACTTTTCTGCCCATCGAAAAGTTCTTCTCTGAGACCCTCACAGAGGTGCTCACATCTTCCGACCTTCTGCCTTTCTGGCCTTTCACCCACAGCGATTCTGTAGCAGCTGTCCAGCTGCTCCATGATGGCCTCTCCTCCACCTTCAACTCTCTTGTCCCTCTTAAAATCCAGGTCCACCTCCACAACCACCCGCTCACCCTGGTACAACACTCACCTCCGCTCCCTGAAATCGAAAACCCGGCTGCTCGAGCGCAGGTGGCAAGAAACCGGTCTCACGGTTCACCACCAACTGTGGCTCGAGCATCTCTGCAGCTACCGCCGTTTCCTGTCTCGTGTGAAATTGGCTTACTATTCGAATATCATCCATATCAACCCCAAAATCCTCTTTTCCACCACTCTCCCTCTCCTCTGTGTACACCCCTCAGGCATCCTCAATCTTCACTTCAAAAATGAAGTGCGAGGAGGTCATGGACTTTTTCTCGTCAAATCTCGTCAAAATTCAAAACATCTGCCAGGCAGCGTCAGCATCGTGCATCTCATCGCCCACCACCACCATTCCCCAACTGCCCCTCTCACCCTCCCTGTCATCAGATCCTACCTCAACCCCCTTCCTACATTTCTTCTCCCCCATCTCTCCTTCTTCCCTCTCACACACCATCACTTCCATTAAGCCAACCACCTGCTGCCTCGACACCCTCCCCACAAACCTACTGCTCACCCAGCTCCCTGTCCTCTGCCCACTGATGGCTGATATCATCGGCCAGTCCCTCTCCACATGATCAGTCCCTGCCCCCATCAAAACTGCTGCCATCATGCCTCCTCCTTAAAAAACATTCCCTTGATCCCTCAAACCCCAGCCACTACCGTCCTATCTCAAAACTTCCCTTCGTTTCCAAAGCTCTCAAATGCATTGTTGCAAATCAACTCCGTGCCCACCTCTCCTCTCACTCACTCTTCGAACCCCTCCAGTCTGGTTTCTGCCCTGCCCACAGCAGAAAGACTGCACTTGTGAAAGTCATAAATAACGTCCTCTCTACCTGTGACAAGGTCTCCCTCTGCCTCCTTATCCTCCTGGATCTTTCCACTGCATTTGACACAGCCGACCACAACATCCTCCTCCACCCCCCTGTCTTCAGTGGGACTGCACTTGCCTGGTTTAAATTCTACCTCACAAATCACCAGCAGTACATCTCAATAAACGGTTTTTCCTCCCAATCTCACCTGGTTACCTGTGGGGTACCCTAGGGATCCATCCTCGTCCCCCTCCTCTTCCTCATCTACATGCTCCCTCTTAGGGATGTTATCCACAGACATGGGGCACACTTCCACATGTATGCGGATGACACCCAACTCTACTTTTGCATTTCACTTTGCAACCCCCAGTCCCCTGATTTTCTGTCAGCCTGTCTGTCAGATATCAGGGGCTTGATGAGTGTGAACTTCCTGCAGCTGAGTGTTGGCAAGACAGACGCCATATTCTTTGGCTCTCATCAAAGTCTCCATTCACATGGCTCTCTCCTCCTCTACCTTCCCGTCCTGCCCCTAAAACTCTCCAAACCTGTGCGCAACCCCCAACTGTCCTTCCTCCCCCACATCTGGGCCCTCACCAGCAACGCCTACAATGGATCACTCGACTCCGGCAACACCTCACCCCAAAAGATGCTGAAACATTAGTCCATGCCTTTGTCACCTCTCAGCTGCACTAATGCAATGCCATCCTTGCTGGTCTACCATCCACCATGATCCATAAAGTCCAGCTAATTCAAAGCTCTGACACCCGCGTTCACACCCGCACCAAACTTCGCTCCCCTATTTCCCCATTCCTTGCCAGAATTTACTGGCTCCCTGTCCCTGAGAAGACTGACTTCAAGATCCTCACCCTTGTTTTCAAATCACTCCACTTCTCTGCACCCCCACTACCTCTCTGATTTCCTCTCTCCCCAAACCAGCACCTGTTGCCTTTGCTCCACAGGGTCCGGCCCTCCTCCATGTCCCCCAAATCCTCTGCTCCACCCTCGGCGGCCGTGCCTTCAGCCACTAATCCCCAAGGCTCTGGAACTCCCTTCCTCACTCCCTTCCTCACTCCCTTCATCTCATCCCCTCTCTTCCCAATTTCAGATCACAGTTCAAGACCATTGTCTTCAACCTTTTTACACAGTTCACCTGATTGTGTAGTCTGTGAAGCACTTTGACATGTCTCATTAAAGTGCTAATGCACTTGATCACATTCAATGATTATGATTATTGTGCATCACAGTTAGTGTCTGGAGTGATGAGCACAATATAAATGCAAGCTGTTGTAGCAGCGAGTATGAGTCCAGGGTTAGGTCACTCCATCTTCAAGAGAATGTTATTTTACTAATTTAACTATTCCTGTGTAATGTTTTGTTGTGCTTTTCTTTTCTCCTCTACAGCCATCTCCACTGACTCCCCATCCCCAAGAGGGTCGAATTCAAGACCCTTGTCCTCACTTTCAAGGCCATTCACGGCCTTGCCCCCACCTATCTCTCTGACCTGCTGTCTCCCTATCAGCCCGCCAATCCCCTCCATTCAGCGTGCTCTGGCCTGCTACAAGTCTCCCACCCGAACCACCCAACCATCAGTGGCCAGCCATTCAGCCTTTCTGCTCCCACACTCTGGAGCTCCACCCTGCAATGCCTTCACCTCACTCCCTCTCTTTCCTCCTTCAAGGCTGGTCTCAAGACCTTCCTCTTCGACCGTGTCTTCTGCTCCCAATGGAAGGTTTTTTTTAACCATCAATCTGATGTACTGATCTCAACTAATATTGTTAACAATATTATGAAAAAAATCTTTCAGTGAGGAGAAATTTGCATTGGTCAAGGGCAAAGACTCATCTCAATCACGTATCCACTACAGATTTCCACAATGTACGATTATTATACACATGAAAATTGTCCTACAAACAGTGGCACAATTATAGAAACAGAGAGCAATGTTCATACTCGGCAGGATTTGAACCTGTGTGGGTAGTTCCCAATGGATTTCTAGTCCATCGCCTTAACCACTCGGCCATGACTACTAACAAATGCATGTGCTTGATGGGACTTAATAGAGAAGCAGAAGGAATTTGACAATGGCTGCTCCAGAGATTGCAATGGCAAGGCAGATGGGATGATAGAATAAGAAGCAGAGCAAGGTTTGCCAGACTAAGTGAATGGTGGGAAGATTGGTGAGTTAGGATGGGGATTAGGTGCTGAAAGCTGCAGAGGAGATTCTCACTGGGAAACAGAAAACTTTCTGTGAGGAAACTGCATATCATTTGGTGTCCATCTTCAATCCCTACCTCTCTTTCCACACTCTCTGCCCACACTCTGTTTCTCAATCACACTCTTTCCTCATCTTTCTGGTTCTCTTATTTGCCATCTCTCATTCAGAATCTAATTAGCTAGTAATTGGACAGCCACAAATTTATGGTTGTATGTGGGTGTATGGTTTGGCAGGAGCTGGCGATTAGGAAATCTCTGATGATAATGACACTCGCCGTCCGGCATGGAGGGCATTATATAAACCAAAGTTGTTTTTGTTGTTGTTGTTGACAGTCACTTGTCTTGCACTCAGCTCAATGGGAACTTCTTGACAGGCAGTAGCAATGGATAGTATGATGTTCACTCCCCGTGTGTCTATCTGCTTTAATGAGAGGGATGGATCGCTGTAGAGGAAGGCAGCTGGTGGCCTCCTAGCCACCCTCAATGGGTGAAAGCATTTGGAAATGTCTTGTGGCCCATACGAAACTATCCCCTGGGTTATAGGAAGCCCATGGGCCATTTTATGAACAACGTTGAGAAAAGTAACGGCACAGTTAGCTTCTCATAAGGAATCCTACATTATGGACAAAGTGAAGGGATGGTGGACTGGGAATAAATAAAGGATTTAAACAATGTTTAATTAATCATTGCTTTCAGTTTCACGTTGCAATTAAATTTTGTGAAGTCTCAACAACTACACTCCCTTGAGATTTTGCACAGATTTAGTCTAAATTAGTTTCTAAACAAGGGAAATAGAATAGTTAGGTTAAACACCCACACATATACATATAAGGTGCGCAAAAAATAATCATTAGCTAGTCTCTAAAAAAAAATCCATACAGTTTCAATACAAATTTAAAGTTGAAATCCAGGTGCTTACTTTTAAAAATGTGTTTCTCATGATGCGTATGGGTGAGATGTTTGTTCAATAACCGTGAATAACATCTCTGATGATATGAGGTAAACCCTGGAGATGTGTTAATATTATAAGAAAGAGAATGTAGGAAGCTGCCATCTCAATCAGCTCTTTGGAGCCACTGCAACAACAACAACAACAACTTAGCTTTATATAGCGCCCTCCACACCAGATGGCATCTCAGAGTGCTTTACAGTAGCGGATCCCGGGACCGAACCAGGGGTAGGGGCAGGAAGGTGACCAAAAGCTCGGTCGAAGAGAAAGGTCTTCAACTATGACCTGAGTGAAAGGAGTGAAAGAGGGGAATTTGGGGTGACTGATGTGACCATCTAAGAGGAGGTTATTGAGGAGGGACTTGAAGATCCTTTTTAAATTTCTGTAAATTCTGAACCTCTCTAACCTCTGTAAATTGAAACAATAGAAACTGCCCCCTTGTTGGCATTCCCAGCTCTTCCCCTTGTGAAATTGTAAAAAAATCATTTATGCCTGGATGTAATTTCTATACTTTTAACCCACTAACAAAATGAAAAAAACGGGGAACGCAGACTGGCACAAAGACAGTCGCATCCCTATCTAACTATTTCACAGGGCAGGGAACAGTAACTCCTGCAAACCTTGAAGTAACTGAGACATTGTCTAGCCCAGACACCATTTGGAGATAAGCTTGTTTTCGCCTGAATCGTTCCAAACCTGGACCCCTTTTCTTTATTTTTAATTACCCTGTGTTAAAAAGTTAAAAAGTTATTTCTTGGAAGATAACTTTAGAAATATATCTTGTGTAATTTAGACTACAACATTAATCCAGCACATCAAGCACATACCATGTGGCAATTATGTTTTCTTAACCCTTAGCCGACAAATGCTCAGCATGTGAAGAACTAATCAGTAGACAATATTTAACCTTGCTAGTGAGACATGGAGTGATTGATGCCACTATTCGAATAGTTGTTGGAGCCATGTGATTGATAATATTTTTGTAACTGCCTTTGTGTGTACTGCAAACCCCTGTTTGTTATGTATAAAAAGGCTGCATTAACTGACCACTGGCAGCTCATTCTTTTGAGTGTCCGGTGCTCTACTTGGAGACTGTTGACTTCTGAGAATCAGCTCTTGCTATAGGAAATAAACTTTACATTTTCTTATCCATGGTGTATGGTCTGTTTGTAAGACAATGGATCTGGGGATGAACAAAAAGTTCAACTTCACACCCTCACAAGCTGTAGAACATCCAGAACCTAGCAGCTCATGTCCTCTCCTGAACCAAGCTCCATGACCACATCAAGGGAGGAATCTAGGTGAAGGCACTATGGATTGGACTGTGGACAGAGAGGCTGAAATCCCATCCACCAATTGTAGGGTGGATTGGGTGTGGTAGATGGAGTAGATCAGAGCCCAATGAATGGAGGGGGCGAGCAGGTTGATAAGGAGATAGCAGGACGGAATGATAGGATATGGAAAGTCCATGAATGGCCTTGAAACTGAGGACAAAGATCTTGGATTCGATCCTCTGGTGGATGGGAAGCCTATGGAGCCGGGCAAGGGTTGGAATGATGTGGTCACGGAGCTTGGTGCAGGTTAGGACACGAGCTAGAGTTCTGGAACAATAGCAGCGTGTGCGTGGAAGAATCAGGAATGCCTACAAGGAGAGACTTTCCATAGTCAAGCCTTCATATAGAGTCTAGAGTTTCAGCAGCTTGAGGAGTGAGGCACAGGGGGCGTCTAGGAAATGTTGCAAAGGAAGTGGAAGGCAGTACTGGTCGTGGCGCAGATCGTGGACAGTTCAGGGTCGAACAAGACTCCAAAGTTCCTGACTGGCTTAGAGGTGGCGAGTGTAAGCTTGGATGCTGATGCTGTCAGTGCCTGAGGTGTGGAGGCGCTGACATGGCTCGTCAGCACCAATCAGGAGGGCCTGAGTCTTGTGGACAATCAACTGGAGAAAGTTGTCTCTCATCCAGGACACAATGTCAGACAGGGAGGCAGTCAGGAAGCTGGCAGTTCTGGAGTTGAGGGCGGAAGCAGAAAGCTAGGATTGCGTGTCATCCGCATACATGTGGAAATGTCCCCCACATCTGCGGATGATGGCACCAAGAGGGAGCATGTAGATTGTGAAGAGCAGGGGTCCAAGGAGAGAGCCCTGAGGAATGCCACATGTGGGGGCTGGAGGAAAACCCATTGGCAGACACATAATGGAGGCGGTGTGAAAGGTAGGACCAGAATCAGTCGAGTATTGAGAAAGAAAAAGATTTAAAGTTTGAAATCCATGACCTTTCATCAGAACAGCTCTGATGAAGGATCATGGACCCGAAACATTGACTCATTTTCCATTGTCCATAGATGCTGCCTGACCTGTTCAGTGTTCCCATTGACTGTTTTTTTTCTTCAGATTTCCAGTATTTTCAATATGTTACAATTTGTTTATAATACTCCAGATGCCGATGGTTTCTGCTCTAGGCTGCTACCAGTAAGCAGTGAAATTTTCATGACACTAATTATCATTTTCGTCAGGAGATTTTGGAATGATACCAGAGGATTTTATGACACAAATGTAACTTTGTCTTCTTGTACCCGAAACAACAATATAAGAACATAAGTACATAAGAACAAATGAACATAAGAAGTAGGAGCAGGAATAGGCCAGGCAGCCCTTCGAGCCTGGCCCGCTATTCAATCTTGGCTGATTTTCCATTCTAACTCCAGCTACCTGCCATACCCCATACCCCTTTACAAATGAGAAATCTATCTAACTCAGTCTTGAATATGTTGAAGGACTGAGCATCAACAGTCCATTGAGGGCAAGGAATTACATACATTCACTAATCTCTGAGTGAATAATTTTTTCTCAACACAGTGCAAAATGGCTGACTCCTAACTTTAAGACTGTGACCCCTGGTTTTAGTTTCTCCAACCAAGGGAAACAATCTCACACTATCTACTTTGTCATGCCCCTTAATAATCTTAAAGGTTTCTATCAGATCCCCTGTAATGTACCTGTGCATTGTGGGCACAGTACACAGTACTGCAGGGCTTTATAATTAATTAACATCTTAACATTGCAAGTATGTTGAGACTACGGCGACTTCGACTTTAAGTGAAACTATATTAAGAGACCCACTCAAGAATACTGGATGTTTAGTGTCTATGTATGCCTATGCTACTCAAAGTAGTTTGCTTCCATCTGCGCAAATGATATAACATTGAAAACTGGCGACGTTTAATGAATCGTTGTTCTCAGTGTGTCAGCGATGTAACCACTAGACGGCATTGACCGAACAACATTAAGCGATGTTTGCCTGTAGATGATTACATTTCTCAAATATACAACAGCATCAGGAGAGTGTAAAGCTATGTGTTGCTCTACATTAGATGGTGATACCCAAGACATTGTGAGCTACAATCAATGTTATCATATTCAATGGGAAATGTGTATTTAACCATAATAATACTACTCCTTGCATTTGATATGCTAATTCTTCTATTTGATTTAATGCTTTTGACATCATCTAGATTCTCAAAGCGCTTCACAGAAAATACAGTAAAGTGAATTGACTCTATACTTGTGGGCAAAATGCGGCAGTAAATTGTACACAGCAGCATCCCCCAAAACAGTCATGGAATGAAATGACCAATTTTATGTTTTTTTTAAAAGGATCATTATTAGGTATGTGAATGAAGGAAACTTTCCCAAGGTTTCGCCCTGACGTTATATTCATATTATATGAACTATATATTTGTGGGTGAAATGCTGCAGTCAATGATGTAAAGCAGTCCTACAAACAGTCTATGATTGAAACTTACCAATTTATTAATTTTCAAATTCCGAGGAATTATTATTGGGTGTGTAGATTAGGGAAAGCTGCCTAATGTTTCTCCCAAACCTGAGAAGAATCTAACCTAGGCCAGACCATTGCAAAGTGATTGCTCTAAACTCTCAGCTACAGGACTCTGCACAAATAAACACATGAAAAGTAATGAAAATGTGTGGGTCAGTAATACTGCAACAATGAGTGTAAAGCCCCACTCCCCCTATGCAGCCAAAACACGCATGAAAGAGACCAGAAGCGAGTGATTAGCAGGGCACCATCAGCCTGAGGCTATGTGGCCATGGCTAAGCTGTGACTAGCCATGTCAGCCAGGCCATTTTGTCCTAGCCGATTTTTATTGTTATTTAGTTAGTTTTGTAGTGTTAGTGGTGTTTTCAAATCCCTCCAATCCTCTGCACCCCCCTATCTCTCTGATCTCCTCTCCCCCCAACCCAGCACCTGCTGCCTTCGTTCCTCTGGGTCTGGCCTCCTCCACGTCCCCGAATCCTTTGCTCCACCCTCGGCGGCTGTGCCTTCAGCCACTATGTCCTGAGGCTCTGGAACTCCCTTCCTCACTCCCTTCGCTCGCCCCCTCTCTTCCCAGTTTCAGGTCACAGTTGAAGACCTTTCTCTTCGACCGCGCTTTTGGACAACTTTCTGCCCCTGCCCTTGGCTCGGTCCCAGGGTTCGCTATGGTGAAGTGCTCTGAGACGCTGTCCAGCGTGGAGGGCATGATATAAATCAAAGTTGTTGTTGTTGTTGTTAGTGGTGTTGGTGATGCGCTGACCCAGGGTTAGTTTAATACTGTATATAATATTCTAATTTATATCATCACATCGACATCCCTTTTTAAGAATCTGTGATTCAATCATAAATCCCTGACTGACCTTAACACTCACTCTCCTGACTTCGCTCCCGACTTCGCTCCCTACCCTCCAGCGAAAAACTAGAGTGTCAGCCCTATGCTATCAGTGATGTACTACAGTGTCAGCTCATCCCCTTCATTGCTGTACTTCAAAGTCATCCCCTCCTACCAGCTCTGGAATACAGTGTCAGCAACCCCATTCCTACCTGCCCCCCCAGTGCTCTACAACAGTGTCAGCCACCACACCCCAGTTCAGCACCACAATGTCACTCCTACCATCCAACGCTGTAATACAGAGTCAGCCCCTCCCACCCAGCGACGTAGTACAGTGGTAGCCCCCCAACTATCCTTCCTCCCTTGATGAGTCGCAGCCATCAAGCTACCGACTCATCTCCAACCTCACGTTTATATCTAAGATCCTTGAAAGAGTGGTTGCCTCCCAGCTCCGCTCTTTCCTTTCAATTCACTCACTCCTTGAACCCCTCCAATCAGGTTTCCGCCCTGCTCACAGCACGTAAATTGCCCTGGTCAAGGTCACTAATGACATCTTAACCGCCTGCGACCAGGGCTCATTCTGCCTCCTCGTCCTCCTTGACTTGTCTGCTGCGTTCGACACAGTCGATCACACCATCCTCCTCCAACGTCTTTCCTCCCACCTCAACCTTCAAGGCACAGTCCTTGACTGGTTCCATTCTTACCTGACCCACCGCCTACATTATGTTTCTTCCAATGGTTTTTCCTCAAACCCCCGCACAGTTTCTCACGGCGTCCCTCAGGGCTCTGTCCTCGGCCCCCTCCTCTTCACCATTTACACGCTCCCTCTGGGTGATGTCATCCGCAACCATGGGGTAAATTTCCACATGTATGCGGACGACACCCAGCTGTACCTTTCTGCCTCATCCCTCAACCCCCAGACCATCGATGTTCTGACAGCATGTCTGTCCGACATTGAGTCCTGGATGAGCGACAACTTCCTCCAATTGAACGTGAGCAAGACCGAGGCCCTCCTGATTGGCTCAAGCCAGCGCCTCCGCACATCATCGGGCGTTGCCAGCCTCAACATCCAAGGCTGTACTCTCCACCTCACAAAGCCAGTCAGGAATCTCGGCATCATGTTCGACCATAAACTCTCCTTCCTCCCGCACATCCGTGCCTTGACCAGCACCGCTTATTTCCACCTGCGCAACATTGCCAGGCTCTGCAACTACCTCACCCCCCACGCTGCCGAAACACTCGTGCACGCGTAGATCACCTCATGGCTGGATTACAGAAACTCTCTCCTCTTCGGCCTCCCCAGTTCATCCATTCACAGGCTGCAGATCATCCAAAACTCTGCAGCCCGTGTACTATCCCGCACCCACCTTCGAGATCACATAACCCCCACCCTCGCCCGTCTGCACTGGCTCCGTATCCTCCAGAGGATCGAGTTCAAGATCCTCATCCTCACCTTCAAGGCCTTACACGGCCTTGCCCCGCCCTACTTAACTGACTTACTTTCCACCTACAAGCCCACCCAGACCCTCCATTCAGCAGGCCTTGGCTTGCTCCAAGCCCCCCGCCCGAACCACCTCAACATTGAAGGCCGGGCTTTCAGTTTTTCTGCTCCCACCCTGTGGAATTCCATCCCCCAATCCCTCCGTCTTGTTTCTTCCCTTTCCTCTTTCAAGGCTGGTTTGAAGACTTTCCTCTTCGACCGTGCCTTTTGTTCCCCCCTGAATTTTTCGACCTCCACTACGTGTTTCACCCCTTCCCGAACACCCCCCTCGCAGCTCGGGTCACATGCCTCCTGTGCAATGCCTTGGGATGCCCTCCCGATGTGAAAGGCACTGTATAAGTTTAATTTGTTGTTGTTGTTCCTCCCTCACATCCGGTCCCTCACCAGCACCACCTTCTTCCACCTCTGATGGATCGCTCATCTCCGGCAATACCTTAACCCAGAAGCCACTCAAACCTTAGTCTATGCCTTCATCAACTCTCTGCTGGACCATTCCAATGCCCTCCTCGCTGGTCTCCCCTCCTCTAAAATCCACAAAGTCCAGCTGATTCAGCACTCTCCTGCCCGCCTTCTCACCTACAACAAACTTTCGCCCACTAATATACAGTTACTTTTCCTACTATGCTTTATCCTGCCCTGATGCTTCCCACCCTGCTCTTGTCCTACCTGACTGTACAGCGCCTTGGGATATCCTCTCGACGTGAAAGGCGCTATATAAATGTAAGTTTTGTTTGTTGTTGTTTGCTCCCCCATTACCGTAGTCCTTGCCCGCCTCCACTGTCTCCCTCTACTGAAGAGGATCGATTTCAAGATCCTTACCCTTGTCTTCAAATCCCTCCACTCCTCTTCACTTCCCCTACCTCTGTGTCCTCCTCTCTCCTCAAACCAGCACCCGTTGCCTGGCCACTGTGTCTGGCTTCCTTCTTGTCTCTGAATCCTCTGATCCACTCTTGGTGGCTGTGCCTTCAGCCACTACGTCCCGAGGCTCTGGAATTCCCTTCCTCACTCCCTTTGCCTCGCCCCCTTTTTTCCCACTTTCAGGTCCCAGCTGAAGACCTTTCTCTTTGACAGCGCCTTTGGTCACCTTTCTACCCGTGCCCCTGGTTTGCTCCCAGGATCTGCTATTGTGAAGTGCTCTGAGATGCTGTCCAGCGTGGAGGGCGCTATATAAATCGAAGTTGTTGTTGTGGCCACTCCCCCTGAACGCCCCAGTGCCAAACTACAGTTCGAGCCTCTCCCACCAGCACTGTACTGCGTCGCCATCCCTCCCCCAGCTCTGTACAACAGCCTCAGCCCCTCCCCCAGCACTGTACTGTATCGTCAGTCCCTCCCCCAGCACTGTACTGAATCATCGGTCCCTCCCCCAGCACTATACAACAGGGGCAGCACCCTTCACCCCCCCCACCCACCCCTGCGCTGGCTGCAGTGTCAGCCACTGCCCATGCCCACCAGAGATAAGAATAATAATAATAATCCTTGCCCTCAACCCCCAAGCCCTGTACACTACATTATTACCCCCTCCCTGTACAACTAACACTGTGCAGAATAACAGTCAACATTGTGAATTTGCACAGTTACACATTCAATTAAGCCTTTGACACAAAATCAATTTTAGGGGAATGTATCACGCGGTCTGTTGTTCAAACATGGAATAACATATCAAAAGGCGTGGTAATGGCAGAAAGTATCATGGGTTTTGAGAGCTAAGTAGATAAAGTTTGAAGTTTTACAAATTTAGTGGATTCGAGTGCGATTCAAAGAATAGTTTTGCTCTGAGGCCAGGGGGATTTATTGGGTGGGATCTAGATGTTTGATGAGTAGCTGGGTGGTTGAGGTGAGAAGAATATCAATATATATTGGCTTGATAATAAAAAGAATACTACTCATGACGTTTTATATAGCGCATTCCATATCATTGAGTCATCTCAGAATCAGGTACGAGAGGAAGATAGTCAGAGACTTGTTCAGAAAGTGAAAGTATTGATGTATGCAGCTGTGATGGGCAGATATTGAGGCAATAAAATATCTGTTATGAAATCATGAACTTTCAAAATAGGCAATGATGACTGAATGGCCACCCATTTCCCTCTGAGTTGGACATTATAACACTATTCTATGGACGTTGATTGCTGCGTCACAGAGTCTATCCTCATAGAGATGAAGTCTAATGGCTGTAAGTCACACATACTTACAACAAGTCACCTGATCTGTGACTTGTTGTAAAACTGAAAGTAATCTCAGTGTTGCTCTCTGATATATTACCGAAAGCAAAAGCAGAATATTGATTGAACTCATAACAGATCACATCAATCTTTCACCAGGCAGGTTTGAGAAATAAACAAATAAAGACATGGGAATGAAATATCAATTATAAACGAATGAACTTCCTAAACCTCCATGAAACCTCACCTGCTTTGCCCCAGCAGTTGGACATTTTAACACTCCCATTTTGAAGATTTAGATGAGTGCTCATTGACAAATTGTGGTATTGATTCATTTAAGTCGTATGCTGACTATCCCACACTGATGGAAGATGTATTTTATTTGTTATGAGCACAAACAATATTCTGAATTTTGTTTTGATTGAACGTCAGGATTGAACAGGAAGTACCGAAGTGACTCAGTTTGACAACAATTCGAAGATCAGGTGACTTCTTGTAAGAGTGTGTGACTTGCACCAACCAACCTTATCTTTGTAAAACAGGCTTGGTCACACAGCGCTGAGCTGGGTAGAACATAATTGACAACAACAACAAAGTTACATGGATAGAGTGCCTTTCACGACAGGAGTAGTATTGAGTACCAAAGTTTACAGTGGTCAAAAGTACAGTATATATACGGAGTACTGTAGTGGTTGGTGTGCTCGCCTCACAAGTAACAAGAATTATTATTATAGACAGAGAAGTATTGTTTCACACATATTGTGTGTTTGTTACTGGAGAAGCAGTGGGAAATTTTAGTATAATATTTTGACACAAGCATTGTTGGTATGTGCATTGTTATGCTTAATATTTACTCAGCGCTATATCACTGAGTTTATCTAAAACCTCCCTCCAACAGCGCCTGTCATGGTGACAAACTACATTTCTGTCCATCTGTGACCATGACTTCCCTCTCTCTTCTCATCCTCCTCGACCTCTCTGCTGCATTTGACACTGTGGAAAATTGTAGGCACCTCCAGTGCCTTTCCTCTCACCTCAACCTTCAAGGTTCTGTCACTCATAATTCAGATTATTTCTCTCACACCGTCTCCATTTTGTCTTCACATGTAACTTTTCCTCCAGCCCCCGCAGCATCTCGTGCTGTGTTCCCTAGCCCGTTACCTCAGTCCTTGGTGACATCTGTGGACATGTGGTCAACATTGTGGATTACCCCAACACTATTTATTTGCCTCTACCCTCGTCTGCATCAACATTGATGGCTTGACAGAATGCCTGTACATCACTGGATAAAATCCAATCTTCTACAGTTGAACGTCAGCAAGACAGAGGCCATAATGATGGACTCACTCCAGCATATCCGCATCTCAGGCAGCATCAGCATCTAATTAATACATTACCACAACAACAACAACGTTACATTTTTTAGCGCCTTTCACGTCAGGAGGGTGTCCCGAGGCACTGGAACAGACAATGTTTCAGACAAACATGGGATCATGAACTGGGAGGGTCAAGTGTAAGCTGGGATTTGGGGTGACCGATGGGACTGTGGAAGAGGAGGGTCTTGAGGCAGTACTTGAAGGAAACTAGGAAGGGGGCGAGGAGGATTGAATTAAAGATGTTGTGGCCAGAGAGGCTGAAGGCTCCCCGCCGATGGTGGGATGGGTTTGCTGAGTGACATGGAACAGGCTGGAGTCTGCTGAGCACAGGGATAGGTTGGTTGGGGTTTAGGAGATCAAAGAGGTAGTGTGGGGCGAGGCCATCGTGCAGTAGGCTTTGAATTTTAGTACCAGGATTTTCAATTAAATCCTCTATTTACTAGGGAGTCAATAGAGTCAGGTGAGAATAAGGGAAATGGGGTCACGGACCTTGAGGATAGGGCCTGCAGAGTTCTGTATATCTGCAGCATTGGGAGGAAGGAATTGGTAAGGCCAACAAGCAGGGCTTTGGCATAGTCGAGCCTGGAGATGATGAAGGCATGGATGAGTGTTTCAGCAGCCTGGGGTGAAACAGTGGTGGATTCAGGCAATTTTGCGGAGGTGAGGAATGGCAGAGCTAGTCATGGATGGATATGGAAGAGAAAATACATTTGAGAATTTAAGAGGTTCCTGACTGTCTTGCTAAGGTGGAGTGTGCAAAAATCGGTGTTGATGCTACCAGCATCTGATGTGTGAAGGTACTGGTACAAGCTAATCAGGAGGGCCTTGATCTTGTTAACATTCAACTATAGAAAGTTAGCTCTCATCCAAGACTTGATGTCCTGGATGAGATGTCTAGCAGTGGTCCTGGAGTCGATGTACAGATCATGCTTAGACCTAATTAGGCCTATTAATGTCTACCTTGAGTAGTAAAACAAATAGCCCCTTTGTTTACATTTCCTCTTACAATCAACATCTTATTTAGTCCGTTATTGTGCAAGTGCTTCCCTTCCCCATTCGCTGAGCTTCCCATTCCTCATCAGACTAATTCCCTATTAAGACATTGCCAACTCTCATTTCAACTTTCCCATTGTTCCATTTCAATAATTTGTGCAATTCAATGCATCCACTCTGCTCTGTGTGTAATCTCCTATTCTTTCTCATTTAAACTGATTTGTGTGAACCTGAGTGAATGCTTATCAAGGCCAATATGCATTGTTGCATTTTATCGATAGTTTTAGTTATTGTAACTGTAGTTTGGCCTCTGGAATTGTACGTAATCTCAACATTTTCCACTTTTAAAGTCAGTCATCTGTAATTCATCCTATCATAATTGAGATTTATATATTTCGTTTGTATCAAGGGTTTAAGGGATACGGGGTTAAGGCAGGCAAGTGGAGTTAGATTAGAAGATTAGCCATGATTTTATTGAATGGCAGGGCAGGCTCAGGGGGCTGAATGCCTTATTCCTGCTCCTAATTCTTACCTTCCACACAAAGCAAGTGGCTTTGTTTATTAAGATTCAGTGTTGACATAACTGACTCTGATTTCCCAAAGGGTAAAAGGCAGTGAGCTAGTCATCATCCTTGGATGATGTTGTGTTTGGCAGTGTGAGCTCTGGGTTAATTGGGAACATGCTGCCTCAGGAACAGGACTGGAGACCTTACACAGCATGTGTAGACCTCACTCAGGTCATGGTGTAGACCTCACACAGCATGGTGTGGATTTAGAAATTTATTTGTGAAGCACATCAACTTGGAACCAAATAAGATTATGTGGGAATGCAGATTGTGCGGGGAGAGGAGAGATTATGTAGGAGGAGAGATTGTGCAACAATGCAACTATCTTCTGACAGTTTGCTTTAATCAGGAGAGTAAACACTCTCCCATCTGGGAAATCCCCATACGTTAATGAGAGGAATCAGAATTATACCATGATCTGGAATAATGAGTATTCCAGATCCCATCTTCACTGGGTATTGTCTATTCTCCCTCTATCTCCTCGCCAGGATCGTGGCCAATTTTAAAAAGAATTACACTCCATTTAGAATCAAACTACTTCCCATCCTGGGCATTGTTCACAAATACAGCCCCAAATGCAAAGGTGTGTCAGTCAGGAGTGAGGTAAACACAATACAGGGCGGGACACACACAACACATACTCCCTGAGATTGAAGGACTTCAGACCTGAACGATCTGAGGTTGACATGGCTTGTCATCACCAGGTTCTTACTGAGGAGTTAAACTGTCCGATTTGTATGGATCACTTCACTGATCCTGTTACCCTAGATTGCGGCCACAACTACTGCCGCTCCTGTATCACCCGGCACTGGGAATATCAGGAGAAAAACTACTGTCCAGAATGTCGGCAGATTACTGCCAGAAAGCAACTCAAGGTTAATCGTGTCCTGGCCAAAATAGTCGAGAAAGCTCAGGAAATGAGGATGACCCCAAAACGGATGGAAAAGGATTGTCTGTGTGAGAAACACAAAGAGAAACTGAAGCTTTTTTGTGAAACTGACAAGAAATTGCTGTGTGTGGTTTGCATTCATGGGCGAGAACACAAACATCACAGCTTCCTGCCCATTGATGAAGCTGCTGAAATCTACAAGGTAACAATATCCCTCACATGGGATTCACATTATTTCACTTCATATATTGACCTTCAAACACTTGTATTCTATGCCTTTACTCCAGGATGAAGTGAGTTCCTCCTTACCTTCTCTCACACAGAGGGAGGATGTTGCTCTAATAGCTGAAGGCATTCAGAGAATTATGATTTCACGAGTTAAGGTATGTTGTGTCAGGGCTGATTTCTATGCTTTCATTGTTTGTCCTTTCTGTGTGTATAGTGTGTGATGTCTCAGTGGCTCTGTACTGTGTGGACAGTGTGTTAATAATTGTAGTCATAATAAAAATACTTACATTTGATATCGCACTTTTCCTGTCATCCAGACGTTGCAAAGAGTATCACAGAATATACTCTCAAGTGGATTAGCTCTTTATTTGTGGGTAAACTTCGGCGGCCAATTGCACACAGCAGTGTCCCATGAACATTCATTGGTAACCTTTGTTTTGTTGGGCGTGGGTGGGTTGGTGATAGGGGGGAGGGGGGGGAATTGTTGGCTGGAGAGGTAGGGATTTCATCCTGCAGCTTCTGCATACTAGACCCTATCAAAATATAATAAATATGATCTATCACCTCTGGTATTTCTAGTATGTGTGTACAACATCACATACAATGAGAAGCTTATGTAACTCAGTGGTTAGAACACTCGCCTTCCAAGTGTGAGACATGTGCTGGATTCCAGGCAGTTCAGGGAGAAACCCTGGGTAATTTCCTTACTCCACATGCATCATAAAAATCCGTCCAAACAAAATCCCCTACAATAATAAAAACTGGTTATTTCAATCCCCGCCCGTTTGTGGGACACTCCTGTGTGAAATGCACTGCTGCATTTCATCCACAAATATACAGTCAATTCACTTTAAATATATTCCGTGAAGCACTTTGAAACATTGATAGGATGTAAAAAGTGTTATATCAAATGTCAGGATTATTAGTACAAACATTGTCCAATATATGCCGTGTTTTGCCCACATATCATTTCACAATTCAATTGACTGTGAAGCACTTTCAAGATGTGAAAAGCACCATATTAAATCCAAAGATTATTCTTTTTATCCTTTGACAACTTCTTGTGTCAATTCCCTGAAGAGCAATATAATATTATGAAGTAAATAGTTCCATGTAGTAAAGAATGCATATATTTTAAAGTGGGAATTGTATAATGTTCACTTTTTGTAGCTCCGTTTAACTGTTGTGGATGCAAACGTATCCTTAATGACATGTTTAATTTGACCACTGCAGTCACCCACTCAGTTTACTTTTCTACTTTTTCTTATTTGGATACTTTCATTCGGTGATTTTTTTCTTTCCGCCTTTTTTTTATTGCCTCTGCTATTCTCCTGATCTAATTTTATCATATACTCTCCTTTGATTAACCTATCATTATTCACACCTGTTTATACTGTTCCACTATTTCTTCCACCTCCGTTGGTCCACGTTCCTCTATTTTCACATTCACAATTCTTTTTAACATTCTCTTTTTTTAAATTATATTATCCAAGTCTAATAATTGATCAGCTTCTACATTTACAATCTAGAATTTTACCAAATATTGTCTCCTTTTGTACATCAAGAAGAGCCTAAGAGACAGGAAATGTGAGCCTGCAGTAAAGGTTAAAGAGAAGAGAATCTTTCAGCTTTTCATTATTGCCATGGTCTCGGGAGCACTGGCTGCTTCTGCATGCTACCTGTTTACTCAAGGTGTGAAAACTCCTAATGTTTATTTTTTTTTAATTGCAGGCTTCCCAGCATCTCTCGGTATCAGGAAATATATACTAGTCTTGGTGGGGTGGGCAATTGTAGATTCACTGATCAGCATCTGGTGTGAAGGGATACAGATACCACCTGCGAGGGCTTGAATTATCTGGTTATTACTATAATTATGGTCTGACGAGAGCTGTATGGACACAGGCTGCCGAAACTCTCATCCTTGCTTTCGTCACATCAAAACTTGACTATGGAAATTCCCTCCTCGTCATCCTTCCTGTAGATCGTCCAAAATTCTACAGCTCGCATTCTCTCCCTCACTGTGCTCCATGACCCAATCACTCCCACCTGTGTCTGGCTCCATTGGCTCCCCTTCACCTGGAGGATCGAAATCAAGATCCTTGTCCTCACTTTCAAGGGCATCTTTCGTCTTGCCCACTCCTTTCTCTCTCTGATCTGCTGATTCCCTATGAACCTACCCATTCCCTCCATTCAGCGTGCTCCAGTCTGCTCCATTACTTCGACTCGACCGTATCTACCATTGGCACATGGGATTTCAGCCTCTTTACCTACACACCGTGGCATCCAGCAGTCCCTTTACCTCGATTCCTACCTTGTCTACTTCATAAGACAATCCTTTTTGATAGAGCCTTCTGCCACCCTTACACCTCTCTCCTTTCTCTCTCTTTCCCTGGCCCTCCCCCATACTATGGGTCCCTAACCCTGCTGGCTAAGCACTTTGGAATGTCCTCCTGATGAGAAGATCGCTCTATCAATGCAATTTTGTTATTGCTGTGGTTGCTCTTTAAGCTGATGTCTTGAATTCTGATTGCTGTGGTGTGGTTTAGTCCATCCTCCTGTGTCATACCCATTCATCCAGTCTATAAGAGAAGTCAAAAAAAGCATATCAATCTCTTCCACACTGCGCGTGAACTATGCATGATAGTCCACATATGTCGTCATACAACAATAACTAAGTTACATTTGTAGAGCACCTGGGAGGAACAGTGGATAAAAAATACATGGATCCTAAACTAAACCAGCAGCAACGTTCCTTGACACAAGGATTCCAGAAGAAGTCAAACTATGTAGAGCAGCTGATAAAAGGTGAGGTTTGTGGCATGTGCTTCTATGTGTGACGGAGGTGCGGTTGGGAGGAGATGGAAATTGGAATGCAATATGGTGGGGTTGAAGACGGCGCGGTTGTGTGAGTGATGTGGGGGTGGGGGGTAAAGGGCTGTTTGGTGGGAGGGTGGTGATGGTTGTGAGGAGGGTGGCCTGTGGGTTATGTGAGGATTGTGAGGGAAGGTAATACCTCTGTGAAGGTGGGGGATATGAGAGAGATGAGGCAAGTGGGGAGTTGGAGCCCTTGAGGAGCTGAGGCCCTCTTCCCTAAGTCACGATACAAATGTAATGTTCTTGATGGGAACAAATTTGTCACTTCAAGTCTCGATTACGGTCACTACCTATTTGTCGGCAACTCAAACTTTTCCTCAACAATCTTCAGATGAAGGTGATCATGCAGCATGTTTCCTATGACGCTCCAGGCTCCAGCAGCCCTACCCTGCTCCACTGGCTCCCATTCACTCAGAGGATCAAATTCAAGGTCCCCATCCTCAATTTCATGCCCCTTCATGGCCCTTTTCCCTCCTAGATCTGACCAGCTGAAACCCTCTCAAACTATCCACTCCATCTGTTCAGCTCCAGTTGTGTTCTGATCAGCGTTGTACACAATAATCCAGGCAAGTGTGGTCTGATCAGATTTGAACATACTTCACCACAAGTGGTCGGTCACTAGATATGGGAACAGTGCCTTTTGGTTGGAACATTGCGAATGTCACACCTGTTTTTAAAAGGGAGTGAGGGAGAACACAGGAAGCTGCAGACCTTTCAATTTAATGTCAGTTGTAGAGAAAATACTGGAATCCATCCTCAGGGACAGAGTACTTTCCCAGTCCGAACATATACTGTTCCAAGTAGTTTGGTCAATGAGTTATTTTAAATCATGTTAGAGTCGCTGTTTGCTAATGTTTCTTCCTCTCATCTGCTGACCTTCCTACTGCATTTGCATCCCCCTTTCTAAGTAGACCAGAAACCTTCCATACCTTCATGACTTTGCAGTTAGAGCTTCCCTTGATGTCACTCGTGTGCTGTTCATCACGGTGTTTTACCGTGCTCCTGTTGTCCCAGGAAATGTCTACAATTTGTATAGACACTCTCTCTTCAATTCTCTCTCTCCTTCAAGGTCAGCCTCAAGACCATCCTCTTCGACCGTGCCTTCTGCTGCACTCCGAACTCTCTCCCTCCTCCCCTCCAACCTCTCTCCCGCCACTCCCAACCGCCCTGCACCTCTCCCTTGCTCGGGTCCCTTACTGACTGTTCAGCACCTTGGAATGTCCTCCCGGTGTGAATGGCGCTCTGTAAGTGTATTTTGTTGTTGCCGTTTTTGTTTATTTAACTTCGGGATTTCACTCATTAGCGTGTGAGCTGGTGGCCCAGTAATTCACTAATCATGGCCACTTTGCAGACAGTGTGAGGTCAGATGTCACTGTCACTCCTCACTCAGTGACAGCTCACAGGTCAGGCAGCCTGTGTTGTGAAAGGAAAAGTGAGTCAATGTTTCAGGTCCACGACCATCGGCAGAATTGGGGCTATGAGGGAGAGGCTTTTAAGGATTAACAGAGGGGGAAAGGCAGGGCAAGGAAGACACAGGAGAAAATGGGGTAGGAATGTGTGGTTTAAAGAGGTGTTCGTATTGTGAAACACAAGGTGAATTGCAACTAAACTGTGGGGAAGAGATGCTCATTAAGTTAAATCAAAATGGGGTGAAATCTGCCTGTTGTTTGGCAATTCTGAGTGTTCCCAACTATTTCTGTCTGTGTTTCAGATTTCCAGCAACTGCAGAATTTTGTGTTTTTGTTTAACCCCTCCTTTCCTTTTTTTCAGAGTGGAAAATGATTCACAGATACGCAGGTAAGAGACTGAGTGACAGGAACCACAAAATTCACATCAACCTGCTGCAGTGCTTAGTGTTAAACTCTCTCTCTCTCTCTCTCTCTCTCTCTGTGTCCCCTCTCCAGCCTCTATGACTCTGGATCCTGACACAGCCCATCCCAACCTTACTCTTTCTGAGGATCTGACCAGTGTTATACACAGAGGCAAATGGCAGAAGCTCCCAGTCTCCCCAAAGAGGTTTGATACCTGTCCCTGTGTCCTGGGGTCTGAGGGTTTCACATCAGGGAAACATTACTGGGAGGTCCAGGTACACAACAAGACAAAGTGGATTGTGGGATTGGTCAGAGAATCTGTCAACAGGAAAGGACACATCACATTGACACCAGAAGATGGAATCTGGGTTGTAGGGCTGAAAAACAGGCACGAATATAAACCTCTGACTACACCTTCAACCCGACTGCTACTGAGAGATAGACCCGGGAAGCTGGGAATTTACCTTGACTATGAGGGGGGAGAGGTGATATTTTACAACGCTGATAGCATGTCTCATCTCAACACTTTCACCCAAAATTTCACTGAGAAGCTTTATCCTTTCTTTGCTATCTATAATAATGATGGCGGGAAAAACTCTGAGCCGCTGGGAATCTGCCGGGCGACATATTAATGAGAAGGCAAATTCTCAGCCATGAACTGTGTTTGACTCTGATTCCCACCAATATTGATAAGGACTTGGGCATAGAGAGCACTATTTCCAAGTGTGCAGATGATACAAAGTTAGGTAGGGTAGTAAATAATGAGGAGAACTGTAACCAACTGCAAGCAGACATACACAGATTAGTGGAATGGGCTGACATGTGGCAGATGGATTTCAATGGGTGAGGTGATTTCAATGGGTGAGGTGATACACTTAGCTAGGAATTTTTTTTATAGGAGACAATATAGACTTGGTAGCTCAATCTTAAGGGGGGTGAATGTACAGAGAGATCTGGGTGTTCAAGTAAGCGAATCATTAAAGGTAGCAGGGCAAGTAGATAAGGCAGTAAAACAGGCATTTGGTGTACTGAGCTTTATTATTGGGGCATAGAGTATAAGAGTAGGGAGGTTATGGTTAATCTATACAAAACACTGGTTAGGCCTCAGCTGGTGCACTGCGTCCAGTTCTGGGTACCTTACTTCAGGAAGGTTATTAAGGCACTGGAAAGGGTGCAGAGGAGGTTCACGAGAATGATACCAGGAATGGGGAACCTTAGCTATGAGGACAGGCTGGAGAAGTTAGGACTTTTCCCATTAGAGCAGAGAAGGTTACACGGGGACCTGATAGAGGTCTTCAAGATCATGAAAGGTATCGACAGGCTAGATAGGGAAAAGCTGTTTCCGCTGGTAGGTGTGTCTGTGACCCGTGGTCACAGTCTTAAGATATCTACTAAAAGAGGCAGAGGGGAGGTTAGAAGAAATTTTTCTACTCAGCGAGTTGTTCGAATTTGGAATGATCTGCCTGAAAGGGTAGTGAGGTCTGATTTGATAGCAGCTTTTATAGGTATCTGGGGAAGACGGGGCAAACGCAGGGTTATGGGGAGAAAGCTGGTGAATGGGGTTAATGAAAGTGACTTGCTCGGTCAAAGAGCCGACACAGACTCGATGGGCCGAATGGCCTCCTGTGCCGTAACATTCTATGATTCAATGATAATTATGCTTATATTTGATTTAGCAAATTATCACATTTTCGAGATGTCTCAATTAATCGTGTAAAGTTACCTGACAAAACATTTTTTGTTTGAAAAACAGCAGCCAATTCCACACAACAGTTTCCCACAAACTGTTGTGGATTGAATGAATCCCTTCATAATTTTTTCCAAAGGTATTGTTCCTCATGGAAAGTGATCATTCAATCCACTAACAACCAGGATCCTATTTACTGCTGATAAATAGAGGCATATGTGTGGATTAAGGAGACTTGCCCAATCATTTTCTTTGATTGCAATTGAACCCAGGTCTATTGCTTCCGAGATTAATCATCAAAACACTGAACTACAGAATCCCACTGAGTGTGACCAGGAGACTTTGGAGCCTGTAAAACTCTACCGATGCTCATCACTGAATGTGTTTAAAAAGCATGTGTATTTCCCAAGCAACATTCTTAATCTGTGTAAATACACAATAAAGATTGTAAGTTGTATCTCACGTTTGACACTGTGACAACATGTCAGATCTGCAACACCATTTACTATAAAGCGCATGCGGTGTTTGCTAGTGAATGCGGTAGCCAGTTTACACAGCAATATCTCCAATAATCCATATTTCACCCAACAAACATCAGTATCGAGCACTGAGCTCCTAATACCATAATAATCAACATAGTGTTTGACTTTGTGCTGTGCCACATCCTCCACAGGACTCAACGCGCTTCTTGGAATATAATGTAAAGTGTAGCAACGGAGTGTTTTGTTGGAGGCAACCAGTTGTGCACACTGAACATGTGGATGAGGAGGGCGAGGGTTTGGTGAGGACGGGGGGTGGGCTGGGAGAGGAGGCGGTGGGCTGGATGGGGAGGGGGTGGGCCGGGTGGGGAGGGGGTGGGCTGGGTGGGGAGGGGGTGGGCCGGGTGGGGAGGGGGTGGGCTGGGTGGGGAGGGGGTGGGCTGGGTGGGGAGGGGGTGGGCTGGGTGGGGAGGGGGTGGGCCGGGTGGGGAGGGGGTGGGCCGGGTGGGGAGGGGGTGGGCTGGGTGGGGAGGGGGTGGGCCGGGTGGGGAGGGGGTGGGCTGGGTGGGGAGGGGGTGGGCCGGGTGGGGAGGGGGTGGGCCGGGTGGGGAGGGGGTGGGCTGGGTGGGGAGGGGGTGGGCTGGGTGGGGAGTGTAGGTGCTGTTTGAGGAGGGGCATGGGCTTGGTGAGGATGGGGAGGGGTTGGTTCCTATCTGGTATTGCTTTATATTACTCATGTGAGTTGACTGTTAAATAAACCTTTTTTGAATTCAACTTGTTCTTAGTTCCCTCTATTTCTACGGCTAATTCCTGAACTCCCGTTACCTCATTTTGGTTGATGTTGTTAATACATTCTCCCAAATTCCACTTTCTACTTTACCTAACTTTGATCGTTACCCTTTTGCCCATTGTGGTAATTCAGTTTCTGCCATGGATACTGGTTTTATAATTCGAACAAATTTAGATTATTGTGTTAATGTGTAGGCCCAAACCAATTAATTTTTCATAATCTTTTTCTAAGCTTTAATAAAAATCGTCTCATAATTTTTTTTTCAAAGGCTCAACTTACAGTCTTTAGGTTATATATATCTACATACAGTATTAAGAATATAATATTTTAATTTACATAATTTCCCTGGATGATGAGTACCTTCCACAGCTTCGATGGGAAATACCTAATCTTAATGTAACAACTTTGGTGGAAAATACCTAAACACCCTTTAAGTTCTTAACAACTTTGATGGAAAATACCTAATTTTAAAACAACAAACAACCTTTAAGTTCTTAATAACTTCAGTGGAGAATACCTTGGACAACAAAATTAACTTTAGTATTTTAAATTAAATCACAAACTTCTGTTGAAATCCTGCCTACTACGCCAATTTGTTGAGAAAATGACTATTTGCAGCTGGCCAGTTCCCAAGTTCAATGAAGGATCACACTCGACATATGAATTGGTCAAAGGTAAGATTGGTTTATTTAACAGACAGTCAACTGACAATGCATGTCACACGACTAATGCAAAGCAACACTATGGCATGTTACACAAGTAATACAAAGTAATACTACCAGCCTCTAATAGGGTATTCACCTGTCAGTCACTGCTTCGAAGATGCATCTAACTTATAGCTCTAAGTTTCTTATTTTGATACTTCAATTTACCTCCTCTTTTCCTTTATATGGTTTTGTTCTTTTGCAACTTCAGCCCAAAGCCCCCTGCTCAACTCTCGTCCTGCGAGTACTAGTCCTAATCAACCATTGGCCTGGCGCCATACTGGTCTGCATTGATAAGACCTTTTCCCCTCTTGTCCTGTTCAATTTAACTACGTGCCTGCACTTCTCGGAGCGCTGGTATAGAATGGTACTCAGTGCTGTTGTTTTTACACACAGAGGAATGCACATCTGGTATCTGTATAGACAAGGCTGGTTTTCCTGCCACATTGTTGGATTCTCCCTAGCGGTTACTTAGCCTTGCAACTTCAACAAAAATTATTCATTTTTGCTCGTGACTGTGGTTAACTATCTGGCTCATAATGTTAACCTTTTGTTGCTTTTATCCTACTTATCTTATTTTACATTATGCTTACACTAAAACATTCTTAATCTAATCATCCTTATCCCAATAGGAGTCGGAGTGCGCAGATTTTTTTGTCTCAAAGTTGGGTTCCTTTTGTGCACCTGAATATTTGACTCACTTTACTTTTTCCATGGATACTGCCTGACCTGCTGAGTGTACCCAACCATTCCTTTAATCTATTTCCCCCCAAATGTTTGTACTGGAGTCACACACGAAGCTGGTTCTGCTGTCAGATCTGTGTCACTCCCACACAGGCTGGGGTTAGGCTGCAAATTTTTTGAGAGATGAACTTGGAATCACAGGAAAGGGAACCATTTGATTCTGGTCATAGAATCATAGAATTGTACGGCACAAAAGGTGGCCATTCGGCCCATCTAGTCTGTGCCGGCTCTTTGAAAAGAGCAGCTCAATCCCACTGCCCTGCCCGCTCCCCATAAACTAACAGACCTGCTCTGCCTAAATAAAGATATAATTTTCTTTTAAAAGCTGTTATCAGATCAGCCTCCACCACCTTTTCAGGCAATGCATTCCAGATTCGAACAAACTGCTGAGTGAAAACATTTCTCCTCAGCTCCCCTCTGCTTCGTTTTGAAACTATTTTAAATCTGTGACCACGAGTGGAAACAGTTTTTTCTTATTCACCCTGTCAAATCCCCTCATGATTTTATAATCCTCTATTAGGTTTCCTCTCAAACTTCTGTGTTCTAAAGAGAATAAACCTAGCCTAGTCTTTCTTCATAACTGAAGTCCCTCAATCCTGGTACCATTCTAGTAAACCTTTCCAATGCCTTTCTATGGACCAGAATTGGACACAATACTCCAGCTGAGGTCTAAACAAGTTTTATGGAGGTTAGTCAGCACTTACTGACTTTTGTATTCTATACCCCTATTTATAAAGCTTAGTATCCCATATGCCTTCTTAACGGCTTTGTCTACCTGTCCTGCCACCTTCAAACAGTCACTAACACAAATCCCCAGGTCTCTCTGTTCCCTCACAATTGTACTATCTAGCCTATATTGCCTCCACTCACTTCTCCCAAAATGTATCATCTCACCCTTCTCTGCATGAAACTTCATCTGCCATGTGTTTGCCCACTTTACCATTTTCTCCCACAAGTCTCCCATTATCACTACTCTATTGACTTTACATCTTTCCAAAATCTGCTTGCAGATCTGCTCTTCTATCTCCTTCCCACTACATGGTGGTCTATATTATACCCTTAACAGTGTAACTGCTCCTTTTTTATTCCTTATCTCTAACCACATAGATCCGGCTTTTTGGCCTTCTTCCACCTCATTCCTTTCTAAGACAGTAACTGAGTCTTTAACTAATATTGCCACCCTGCCTCCTTTTCTCCCTTCTCTATCCCTCCTGAGTATATTATAGCCAGGAATGTTGAGTTCCCATTCCTGCCCTTGTTTGAGCCAGGTCTCTGTTACTGCTACCACATCATATCCCCTTGCAGAAACTAGAGCCTGCAGCTCACCAATTTTATTTGTCAAACTCTGTGCATTTACATACGTGTACTCAAGACAGAATTCACCTGCTCTGTACTTTTCTCATGTCTTACCACTCCTCTTGTCCCCCGTCTTACCCTCTCCCTTATCTGGAGTACTATTTGCATTCCCACCCCAATTTAGTTTAAATGCCCCCCCCACAGCATTAGACAATCTCCCTGCAAGGACATTGGTCCCTGCCTTGTTCAGGTGAAATCCATCCATCTTGTACAGATTCCACCTGCCCCAGAACTGGTCCCAATGATGCAGGAACATGAAGCCCTCCTTTCTACACCACTTCTCCAGCCAAGCATTCATGTGCATTATACTACCATTTAGAAATACACCTGCTCAAGGCACCAAGATTAATCCAGAGATCACCACATTCAAGGTTCCAGTTTTCAGCTTTTTCCCCACCTACTGATCCACCGCCTAGAGTATCTCAGGCTCTTCCTCCCAATATCATGAGTCCCCACATGGACCACAGCTTCTGGATATTCCCCTTCCCCTTGTAGAATTGTATGTACCCATTCAGTGACATCCTGAACCCTTGCACCAGGGAGCCAACATAGCATCTGAGATTCATGTTTTCTGTCTGTCTGTATCTCAGACAGTATCCCCTGTGACAATTGCCTTTCAACATTCATTCCTCCCCTTGTCCCCCTTCGCTCTCCCCTGAGGTATCAACACTCTCGTCAGCCTTCAGTACAGAATACCGGTTTGTGAGTGCCACCCTTTCAGGGGATTCCTGCACTGCCTGTCCCCTCTTCCTACCACGTTAGGTTGTCACCCAGTCACTCCCCTTCTGAACCCTCGGTGGCAGTGGGGTGACCACCTCCTGAAACGTTTGGTCCATAAAATCCTCCGCCTCCCGGCCACGGTGCATTGACTGCAGTCTCTCCTCCAGCTCAGCAACCTTGTGCTCCAGCTCAATCAGCCAGAGGCAATTCCTGGACACATGGTTGTCCAGGTTGCACAAAGCATCCCAGAGTTCCTACATTAGACATGTCAGCTGCCCCACCATGTTCCTTACTTTATTTAAAATAGAATAACCTGCACCTACTTCCCACTCTCACCCAATTCCTTCTGTCTCTGGTCTCGCCTCATCCTACTGATCCAACCGGTTTCAGATTGGTCAGCAGCAGTGACCAACTAACACCTACTCAAGTAGCTAATCAGTATGTTGCTTTGTTATTGATTATGTCTAATTGGCTACAGCACTCCCTGTATAATGTATCCACAAGACCAATTTACCAATGATATCACTGTTTACCAATCTACCAATTCTACCAACAGTTTTAACAGTTTTTAACTGCACAATAAAGCTTGAATACTCATGCTCGTAGTTCCCACAGTAGCTTCCACTCTCACCCAATTCCTTCTCACTCTGATCCCACCTCACTACGATCGTAGCTCACTTAGGGCTCTCTGCTCTGGTCATGTGTGAGGAATTTATTGATTTGCACCTACGTTATGATAGACTGAAGCAGCTGGTGGGAAAGGAGAAAAAAGAACAGGCAATTCAATCACTAATATTAACTAACTCCAACCCCACATTTTTACTGAATCCAGCCGCCTCCCCGCTTCCTTCCCAAGAAATTTATCTTTGAAATTGTCGACAGTTACCTGCTCGATGTTAGGCTCTGATGTGGGACACTTCCCTGTGTGAGTGTCGCAGTTATCTGCCACTTGATGTAGTTGCAAATAAAAACACAATTCAATTTTTTGAGAAGAATAGCACAGTTTGCACTGTTCAAAATAAATAATTTAATCTCTGATGAAAACCACTTGCAATAATAATAATCCTTGCGTTTCATATAGCGCCTTATTGTGTGTTCTGGAGTCTCCAGGTATTTTAGAGAATCTACCTTTAAGTGAATTGACTGTATATCTGTGGGCGAAATGCAGCAGCCAATTCCACATAGAAGTGTCTCACAACCAATCCAGGTTTGAAATTTATTATTGGGTTTTTGTTTCCAATGGATTATTAATGTGGAGTCCTGTGGCTCAATGGTTAGAGCACTTATCTTACAAGCCAGTAACCTGGGTTCGATTTCAGGCAGGACGAATCCTTGGGCAAAGTTTCCTTACTCCACATGCCTGATAATAATCGATTAAAAAAATATATTAAATTGGTTATTTCAAACCACGGCTTTATGCAAATAGCTGCAGCATTTCATCCACAGAACTACACAGTTCATTCTCTTTAAAGTATACTTGCTGAGGCGCTTTGAGACGTCTAGAAGATGTGAAAAGTGCTACATCAAATTGAAGGATTATTACTATTATTAATGTTATTATCAGAGGGCGTGCGACGTAGCAAATCTTGCCTAATGTTTCGTCTTGATATGCCTGGAATTTAATCCTAGTCGTTTGCTTGCGATGTAATTGCTTAAACCTCTGAGCTGCGGGATTCTGAACACATCAACACATGAAAAGGAATGAGAGTATATTGGCCAATTATTGCACAAAAGTGACGAAAGTTTCTGAGACGTGATCGACTTGAAGATACAGATCGTTTGTTGGTGATCAAAACATAAGCATTGTTGATGCTGGAGCTTTAATATTGCCGCTGGAGTAATGGTGAACACAGGAAGGATTACAGTCCATCACCGCCATCTACTGGGCATATGTGTGTACTACACGTCTTCAAGATCATCACTTACTGCCTGGAGGTGAGGGCCAACTAAACAGATTATGTTCTAGGTTGGGAGTGACTTGTCAGCATTTTGGGGGATTCGGGTCCTTGTATACCAATCAAAGAAACTTAGTTGTGCATTTGCAGCAAGCAAAAAAAAAGCTAAGATCATGATAGGGTTTATTGCAAAAGTCTTTACTGCCATTATATAGGGCCTTAGTGAAACCACACCTAGAATATTGGGTGCAGTTTTGGTCTCCTTTGCTGAGTAAATATGTGCCCACCGTAGAGGTGGTGCAATGCACATTCACTAGTTTGGTTTCTAGGATGAGGGTGTTGACCTACATATAGAGGTTGAGTTAAGTAGTCCTATAATTTCTAGAATAATTGGCGTTGCTATTAATGAAACCTATCAGACTTTTAAGGGCCTTGAACGGGTAGAAGTTGTGAGAATCTAAAACGAGTGATGAAAATCTCAGGATGAAAGGTTAGAATTGTTCAGCAAAAAAATTCACTCCGAGGGTAATGAACTTGTGGAGTTCTGCAGCCCAAAAGGCTGCGGATACTCATTTATTGAACATATTCAATACTGAAATGGATAGTTTTCTTGGATTGATTGATGTAGGGATAGGGCAGGTAAACTGAATTAGGATAGAAAATCGGCATGATCTTAATAAACGGTGAGGCAGGCTTGATGGGGGCAAATGTCCTACGCCTGGTCCTGCTTATTTTGTTCTTGTATACATCTGAACATAGGGGTGAGAGAAAGCAACAGCAACAGGGAGGGAAGTAGAGTGAGAGAGCAGAGAATTTGCAGAAGAGTTATTCAGAGTGTGAGAGGGAGATTATGTGTTAGACAAATTGATGGAGTGGGAGAGAATGTATGAGAGAGAGATTCAGAAATTATGAGTGGAGAGATCATGTATGCGAAAGTAAGATAGCGAGAGCTAAGAGAATAAATGGCAGAATGGTGTGGGGAATGTAAAGGAGATAAAACGTTGATTGGAGAGGAAGGCTATGATGGGGAATCATTTATTAGGAGAGGAGATAGTAAGAGTGTAATAGGGGAAAGACACCGTGAGAGAGAGATTGCGTAGATTGCGTAGAGTGAAAACGAGCAATTCTCTCAGTAAAACAAGATTAATTGAGAGAGGGAATGATAGTCTGATAGTCTGAAGGACTGAAAGTGCTAGGAGTGTTTGATCGAGGGAAGAGAGCGAGAAAATTTGAGGAAATCAGAGTAAATTCACAACATTTAACATAATGTTTAACAGTTCACTGTTGTTAATAATAATAACAATCCTTGCATTTGATGTCTTATAGATGTCTCAATGGATACCGTAGAAAGTGAATTGACTGTATCTTTGCGGGTGAAACGTGCAGCCAGATGCACATAGCAGATTACCACAAACAGTCGTGGATTGAGTGACCAAACTATTATTTTATTTTGTTGGATTATTAAACATGTGAAGTAAATAAACTTGCCCAAGGTTTCGCCCCACACCTGGAATCTAATCCAGATCTCTTGCTTGGGTGATATTACATTCACCTAACTCGGTAATTTTTCATCTATTTTGATTCTGGAGATTGTATGCAGAAGCTGGGAACTTTGTGAATGTTTGTCAAGAACTTTTACCAAAAAAACAGATTTATTGTCAATGTTAATCTGACCGACCAAAAATGCCTTTTGCTATCTCTCCCACACCTGAACAGAACTGTTTGATTACATGTAAGTTGAAAATTAAAATTGTTCTGATGTTATTTAATTTAAAGGATCACAGTGAAACTCCATGGTCCTAAGTCTGCAGCCCAACCCACACTTATATTGACTGCAAATATCCATGAGTAAGTAAGTAATGCTTACGTTTATATAGCGCTTTCCACGTCTTATCCACGTCCCAAAGCACTTCACAGAGTTTGGGGAAGGAAAGTAGGAAAACTGACTGTATATTTGTGGGCGAAAATGCGGCAGCCAAATTGTGCACAGCAGTGTCCCACAAACAGTCGTGAAAATAGGGCCAGGGGAGAAAAGGGGAAAAGAGGAAAGGGGGAGAGAACAATCAATAGGAAAAAGGAGAGGTGCAAGGGAGAGAGGGGGGCAAGAGGGAAGAGGGAGAGAAAGGGAAAAGGGGGGAGAGAAATTGGGAAAGGAGTAAGGGAAGAAGAGGTGAGTGGGGGTGGTATGCCAGATGGCAGGGGTGGGAGGGGGAAATCAAACAACAGCAATAAACAAAATCAAGAACAATACACAACAAAAGCTATTGCTTTTGTTGTGTATTGTTCTTAACAACAAAAACAATAATAATCAAAAATAGTCCAGCGACCACTCCTCGTACTCGCCGCCCACCTGGACAAAAATGGCGGGAAAACAGGGCCCAGTGTGACTACAGGCCCGAAATCTGTCCCCATCCCGAGCCCTCGCTCTCGTCTCTGCCCTTGGTGCTGCTGGACGGTGAAGCCTCCTCACCTCTCGGACTCACCGACACCTTCCCGTCACCGAACAGTCACCGGTGATGGTGGCGGTGGTGAGGGAGGCGGCGCTCGGAAGCTTCCCTCAGTGGTGGTGGCGGAGACAATAATGCAGACTGGTCCTGATCATATTTTACTGACTATTGAGTGATGAGGTACACGGCAGAGGATTATAACAGTAGATTAGTTAACTTGGGAAAGTGACTGAAGTAGATCCAAGGGTAAGCTGAAGTTGGAGGTGGGAATACCACTCTACTGTTATTCTGTTTATTGATGAGAAGCCGAGTGACTCGGGATGAAAAATTGTTACAACTACAAGAATCTCATTTAAGTAGCAGCCTCCCAGAGCGCATTGACCATAACAGACATCTTGACACAGACGTTATTGAATTTCATATGATGAGAAAGGTGGATTTGGACAAGGCACTGGTTGGTCTGTGGAGTGCTGTACTACTGAGTTCTACATAAATTTGTTGTGACTTTCCAGTTTTGTTTCCTTCACCATTGTTTTGTTTTCACTGATTAAGTGAAGTCTTGATGAATGAAAAGTCCCTGCTGTTCAGTTGCTTCTCAAACTGAACACTCTAACGACCACTGCATCAGTCCACAAACCTATTCACCAAAACACAATGTCAAGGCTCTTTCATTGCGACTTCTCTAAACTTTTTGAGATGTCTGCTCAACGTGGAAAAAAACTGCAACAAAAGTAGTTTGTTAACCGAATCGTTGCAATTGTTCACCTTGCAACAGCAACATTGTTGGTGCATCTACATCAAAGAAAGCACAAATTATTACTTTCTTAACACAATCTTCATAAGATTGATATCTCCCTGTACGTTTGGTTGGAGATGCCAACTCAAACCAATAATCTTCTGATTGGTTTTCAATTCTCTGAAGTCAGGCCACATGCATCACAGTTTTTGTGCCAATCAAACACGTTCAACATATCCTACGATATGTAGTTTGGAAATTTAATCAAATATTCCAGCAATTTGTCAAAAATAAAAGCCTCACGCAATTCACAATGAAGTACATAAAAAAGACAAAACTTGTTTGTGATATTATGTAGAGTGATATTAAATATTGAAGAGGAAGATATTTCTTCCAGACTGGTGTCGTCGCTGGGTGGCCTTGAACCCCAACCTTTCAGTTAATAGCCGAGCATGCTGACCCATTGTGCCACAGATACTTCTGTCTGCACTCTCCTACCAGCAAGATATTAACTTAATTGAAACCTTTGGCAGACAATGAACAGATAAGAAATGATACCACCCAAGTTAGTTGTTTGAATGTGAAATCTGAATGTAAATAAGACAATGACCACTGTGCGATGGGTAATTCTTTACTGAAAATGCTCCGCGTTCACCCACAACAGGCTTTACTGTGATGTAGAAATGGCTAGAAAACTTTATTTGGTTCAACTCAGCAACTATTTCAGAAACAGAGTATTATCGGAATAGTTTAAAATGTAGTAAGAAATATATGAGATAAGTAACCTTATGTAACTTCTGGTGTAATAGACAGCAATGAAAGGCACACATTAAAAGGTAAATAAGAATAGTTTATTAATTGGTAATCAGGATAGGATGATGTACACAAATAGTCACACAGCAAATTCAATTTCCATATCTCTCACTCTTTTCCTGCCAGGACATGGTTTGGGTTAGCAGGCTGGGTTAATGATCTAGACAATCTAGGTTCTCTCTCTTTCTCACTCAAATCTAACCTTTCATTGCTGATGTCCAGGTTACTTTTGCGCAAACCTCACACAGCCTCATACACACGTGTATGACAAGCCCCTTTACACACGCACCTCGCAGTTATCCTGTCCCATAGCCTCGCATACTCTCAATCAAATTCTGAACCATTCAGTTTTGAGTTTCTGTTCCCGGTTGTTTTACTCACTGTCTGAACTTCCAGGTTTGCTCTCGCTCCACCTTGTGTTGTTTCACCCTCTCATCTGCTGCCTCTCTTGGATCCCGAAACAGCCCATCCCAACCTGACCAGTGTGTGACACGAAGGCAAACATCAGCAGCTCCCAGATTCCCTGAAGCTGGTTTATTCCTGTGTCTATTTCCTGGGATCTGAGGGGTGGATAATACATCAGGAAGACATGAGTGGGACTAACATGGATGTTTGCTTGGCCAGAGTGTCTGTCATCTGGAGATAGGAAGTGGCAAGGCCGTGAATGGCCTTGAAAGGGAATGTCTGTGAATGGCCTCGGCAGCACCAGAGGAGCCCAGCACAACCCTTGTGTTGCACTACAATGTGACCATCTCTGATAAACTATGACATTTGGGGCTGTCATTGCTGTTTCATACCTTCGTACTGAGTCGGGTAATTTAAATGGGATGGCATGTCTTCAGCGAGGAGTATGTCACCAACCACAAGAGTAGATTGTGATTACAAAGGGCATGTGGGGTGGCACATTGTAAGGCTGAAACGTGTCAGGGGATACAGAGGTTGTATTTATGCTGCTGAATATAGGAGCCAATTTGAGCCACGATCAGGCGAGAACACTCAGCAAGTAAAATGTAAACATTTATTTGGGGGAGATTGATAACCAGAAATCCAACACTTGATGAAACAGTGCCATGGTATCCTTGACATTCATTACCAACAAGCAGATGCCCATTTGAAACTGAAGATATTGTTTTGCCTAATCCCCGCTGTTTATTGAACACACAAGTAATGTTCTACCCATGCTCGATGAAGCAGTTTTTAGTACTTTTAAACCCAAGTGGCATTACTGTCTGTATCAACACAACTCTCCCACTATATCAGATCTTGAATCAGATATTTAATAGTTAAATATTCTACCAATGATATGATTAACTCCCCTCTTCTGATGCATGAATTCTACAATTTTTTGGAAATTCTTAAATATATATTTCCTGTGTTGTTAAGACAAGTATGTTTCGTATTTCATTTTGAAAGTAACTTGACAGTGTAAAAGGGGTGGTAGGGCAATTACTCAGTGGCTAGAGCACCCACTGTACAAGCATGTGACCTATGTTCGAATTCAGGCAAGCGAGGCCAAAACCTAATGGGATATTACAAATGGTAAGTAACAATCTAAGGTCAGGTATATATTGTATACTGGTTTCTCATTTAAAATCTAACTGTCCAATATCTTTGCCCCCAAAGTATAAAGTAGTAATCATAATTCCACAAGTTGCCTTCAAACAGCGAAATTCAAACATGGAGTGCTTAACAGGGCACAGACTGACACCGAGTCCGAGGGTCGAGGAATGGAGAGGGGAACGCAATCACAAGTAAAAGCGAAGGTCTTCAGGCAGGATATGAAACAGGACAGAAAAGTAGGGAGGAAAGGCCGGGTTAAAGGTGAGAGAGTGAGTGAGGGTGAAAGGGAGTGGGAATGATTGTGGGAGGCTGTCGACAGAAGGACAGAATGTCAGAGGGGAATCATTGATCATCGGTTAAGCCAGAGATTTCATGTTTTGTCTGAGTACCTGGACTCAGTGATGACCATGATTCCCACGTCGATTCCCGCAATCACTGACTTCCCTACACAAGACCTCCCTGATTAGCTCTCCGTGAAATGCCTCGCCCTCTCAGGGCCTTGCACCACAGGACTCCAACAAGGATTTTGTTCTCTGCCATAGAAAAGTATGTTAAGAGTTTCCTGAATATAGTTTTCATTGAACTAATGTGAGCTAATGTGGACAAGCTAATCAGGTGTTTCCGCATTAGTTTCCTTTACTGAGCACTTTGAGAAGCAAAGTGAGCGGGTAACTGACGCCCCTTCTGAGTTCCTCTCTGAACTTCCGTTGACTCGCCACATAGATACAAGTGTTTGTGCCACAACTCAGCAGCTGAAGCATAATCCCCACCTGTTGGGCCACAAACACGGGATCCTCCAAACTCGTGTAATAATAGTTGACTGAGACTCTCCCGTAAATGCCATTTACAAAATAGGTCATCCAGAGCAAAATAAAACTACCCGACACGGCGAGGAGCAAGATGACAGATTTGTTCCTGCTCTCCATCTCAGGGTCTTTACGCTGATCAGCATTGCCCTGGTTCCGCAGTCTTTTCCGCACTAAACTGGCCACCAGGATGTAGCGGACAGTCAGGGCATTGCAAAGCAGAATTAACAGGAACGGGAGTGAGGGATTCCAAATATAATAGTAAAACGTGTAAACTTTCCATCCCAGCAACGAGTAAAAACTGGGCGTCAGGTCACAACCCCAGGACACATTATTAACCTTATACTTTGGCCCAAATATGAAATATAACGGCGCGTTCTTCAAACAGATTACACTCACAAGTGCCCCCAGTATCCTCGCCGCTGTCGCCTCACGACAATATCGCTTCATCAGTTTTTGACAGCAGATAGCGACAAAACGGTCAAATGTGAAAGCCACCGTGAACCAAACAGAACAATCCGTGGACACGCTGAGGAGCACGACATTGGCGCGACACACGGGAGTCGTGTTCAGAAAGGAATCCGGGAAGTACAGGTAACCGATCCGATAGAAAATCACATCAAATATGACCACCACCAGGTCGCCCAGCGCCATGGCAACCAGGTAGAGAGTGATGCATCGGGAGAGACCACACTGACCCCGGGACAGGATCACAATGGCCACCACGTTCACTGTCGTGGAGAGAAAATAGATAGAGTTTGTTGTCGTTTAACATGTGGAGCTCCTATAGCTCAGTGATTAGAGCACTCGCATTGCACACATGAGACTTGTGTTCGAACCCAAGCAGATCAGGGAGACACCTTGCACAGATTTACTTTCTCCAGGCGTAATTTCTAATGAGCAATCCAAAAATGAAAAACCACAATAATAAAAATTGGTCATTTCAATGACCAATGTGCGAAATTAGCTGCCATGTTTCGCCCACAAGTATACAGTCAATTCATTTTATTTTATATTCTATGAGGTGTTTTCAGACATCGATAAGATGTGAAGAACGCTCTATCAATGCAACTATTATTAGATTATTATTCATATTACGGTAGTGGTGACACCATTGTTGGACTTTGTTTCAGGGGGACCTACATGGATAGTTGGTTGGGTAGGATAACTGCAAACTTTAGTAATAATAATAAGAAGCATTCTTACACTTTATAGAGTGCTTTCACGTCTTCCAGATGTCTCAAAGCACTTCACAGAATATACTGTAAATTGAAGAGATTGCATAATTGTGGGCGAAATGCAGCAGGTAATGGGTGAAATGAAATGAAGTGTGAGTTTACACATTTGGAGAGTCAAGATACAACAACAACTTCGATTCATATAGCTCCCTCTATGCCGGATGGCATCTCAGAGCGCTTCACGATAACAGATCCTGAGCACAAGCCATGGGCAGAGGGAAAAGGGTGACCGACAGAACAGTCAAAAAGAAAGGTCTGTACCCGAGACGCAAAATGAGTAAGAGAAGGTGCGAGGCAAAGGGAGTGAGGAAGGGAGAGCCAGAGATTCATGCTGTATTGGCTGAAGGCACGGCCGCTGATGCTGGAGTGGAGATTTCAGAGGAAATGGAGGAGAGGAAAAACAGAGAAGTGAAGATAATGGGTGTCCTTTTTGGGGAGAGGTGGGGTTAGAGAGCTTTGGGGTGCAACGGAGTGGAGAGATTTGAAGACAGTGGAGAGGTATGAAGATATACGTTTGGTGGTGAAATTTTTTAAATGGCTTGTAACTCCTGAACTGCTACCAAAACTATTAAATTACCCAAGGAAATCATAAGAGCATCTAGCTCCAGCAGAAGACATGCACTGACATACCGGGAATCTGAAGTGCTGCCAGAATGGGATAATAAATATAATCAATTGGATGAACCAATTCCTGACGATGCATGATGAGAGTGATAGTGACATTAATGCTCCTGATGACAGTGTTACTAACAATGATGAAAATCACAATCTCTTGTGACCTTTACTTATACAGTGGCTGATATCCATAGAGAGTCACCCCATGTGATCATTGGTGTCAGGTACACTTCATTGAACAAATAATTTAATGGAGTATTTACCGTGGAGTATCAAGAATGGAATTATTGAACATTGCCTCACCATTTGCCTTCCCAATTCTCTGCTCTTCTCCCATCATCTCCAAAAGCCTGAACAAATTCATCAAATTACTTTTATTCTCAAAGCCAAATTTACACTTGTCCAACAGGCACCATTTGCAAGTAAATTAGAAGTATTTAGAAAACATTTTGTAGAAGCAAAGTTTTTCTCACCCAACATATTGGGTTGTCCAACCAAAGTGAATTTTCCTTGATAGTAGCAGTGTTTTAGTAATGTGATATATGCCATGTCAAATACTTGATTAATGAACATGTACAAAATACGTTGTGTCTACTTTGCTCTTTGTGTTACCTACAGTCCTGCAGCTCAGTGGTTAGAGCAATTGTCTTACAAGCATGAGACCTGTGTTCAAATCCAAATAAGTCAGGGTGAAACCTTAGGGAAGTTTCACACACCTAATAATAATCCCTCCATGAAAATACTATAATAATAAAATCTGTAATTTCAATCCATGGCACTGCTGTGTACAATTGGATGTCATGCTTCACCCACAAATATACAGTCAATTCACCCATATTTGTGCTTCACCCACAAATATACAGTCAATTGTTCTTCGGGTTTTGCTCGAAGAACAATGCGATCAGTTGAAAATTCGGTCCCACTTGTTTACAACATTCTAAACGACATCCTAGCAATCTGTGACCAGGGCGCTCTCTATGATCAGGGCCTCCTTGTCCTACTTGACCTCTCCGCCACCTTCGAAACTGTCGACCATTCCATCCTCATGCACCACCTCACCTCCCTCCTCAATCTCCGAGGATCTGTCCTGGCTTGTTTGGACTCCTAGCTCTCTCATCGCCTACACCTTGTCATCAACAACAGTTTCTCAACAGACCCCGCAATGTTACCTGTGGTATCACCCAGGGCTCTGTCCTCAGCTTCTTACATTGCAACATCTACATGCTCCCACTTGTTGGCATCATCAGCAGACATGGGGTTAACTTCCATGTGCTACACGCAAGATGACACCCAAGTCTATCTCTCTGCCTCTACCCTCTTCTCCAGGCCTACACTGTCCTGACACTGTCTCTGTCAGACATCATGCCCTGGATGAGAGCTAACTTTCTACTGTTGAATGTGAACAAGATGGAGGCATTAATGATTGGCTCGATCCAGCGCTTCTTTGCATCAGGTACTGACAGCATCAACCTTCATGGCTGCACATTCAACAGCACCAACCCAATCAAGAACCTAGGTGTCTTGTTCGATCCCCAACAGTCTTTCCTCCACCACATCCAAGCAATGATTTGCTCCGCCTTTTCCCATCTATGCAGCATTGCCCGATTCTGCCACTATCTCACCCAAAGCCACTGAAACCTCCATTCTTGTCCGACTCAATTGGCTCCCCATCATCCAGAGAATTCAATTCAAGATTTCAAGATCCTGTTCCTCACAGTTAAAGCCCTCCACACTTCACCCCTCCCTACATCCATGAACTCCTATCACTTTACCAAACTGCCCACCACTTCCACTCAGCAGACTTTGGCCTGCTCTATATCCCCGGACCCATCTGCCCAATCATTGACGAGCGATCTGTCAGCCACTCTGCCACTAACATCTGGAACTCCATCTCATAGTCCCCACGGCTCATCCCCTCTTGATCTCCTTCAAGTCTCACCTCAACACTCTCCTCTTCAATGGCCCCATCTGCAACTCCTCCAACCCCCCCAACCCCCTTCTGTCCTCAGCTCAGATCTCAAGCAGTGTCTGTCCAGCGCCTTGGGACGTCCTCCTGATGTGAAAGGCAGTATACATATGTAATTTTGTTGTTGTTTTGGACATTAAAACAACGTTGATTTGAGTAGAAATAGGACGAAATAAAGCTATATTGATTTAACCATTGATCGGTTTTGATAGTGCACGCGATCTGCCTTGCAGAAATCAGTATTTGCTGGTATGAGCTGGGGTATGAGCTGGCAGATACTAAGAACATGGTTGATACCAGGAGTGTTTCACTTCCTGACATACGGTGTGAACCCGTGATTCATCTCAGTACCTTGGTTGGTGGTTCTGTTCGCCAAATGTGAAACTCTGATTTGTCTCAGTACATTGGTTGGTGGTTCTGTTCACAAATATGTGACTCGGGTGTGTAATCCAACTAGTTTATTTAGCGTTTGCAAAGCGGTGTACACCTTAGGTACAGACTCTCGTCCATCTACTCCAAGTGCACACTTAGAACAACCTTTACATGGGTAGTTATACACTTTTAGTTACATGACTGGGTTACAAACAACATGGTCTTGCAGCTGTATTACAAAAACATCATGGCCTTGGAGTTAATGAGATATAGGCCGACTACAGCTTACAATAGTAAGATAGCCTAGAAGTAAGATAAGATAACCAAGCCTAGAGCTTTACAATTATATCATAGCCTTGGTATGCCTGCCAGACACCCTTATGGCCCCTGTTATTCGCATCTTTCTTTAACAGGCTCACGGGTGTCGGCTAGAGGTTAAATAAAAGTGTGCATACAGGTTTGCAAGTAACTATTATGCGTAGCATAGCAGACGAGCAAATAACCACTATTCGTACATGGCAGACGAGCTGACTTCTCATTCCTTCCTTTTTGTCATTCCATGACAACCTGCTACTCAGAGATGCAGGTTGATGCAGAGAAAGCATCGTCAGGAGCCATGTACAGCATTGCTGCCGGGGAATCCCAGCCGATCATTATAGATAATACAATTTTCTTTAATAAAGGTAGACAACAGCATAATACGACTACCAGGATTATAACAATTATGATAATAAATGTCAAAATTTTAGTCATCCAACCACTAATCGACCAATCGGTCAACCAACCCCATATACCTGGGCTTGCGTTAGTCTGGTGCAATTCTCTGACTCGTTGCCTGATGTGCTGAACAATGTTCGTAATATTTTCAGAAGCATCCGGAATATATGTGCAACATTCAGAGCCAATCAAGGCGCAAGTGCCTCCCTTTTCAGCAAGTAATATGTCCAGAGCCATCCGGTTTTGCAGAGCCACAGTGCGGATAGCCACTATCTCGGCAGATATGTCTGGTAAGGCATCTGCGGTTTCATTTGCAACAGCCTCTAAGACCGTTTGTAAAGCCCCCAATGCTAGATTAGTACGAAACAAACCATATGGGGGCACGAACATACCGAAAATCTGTTCATACCATCCCACAGTTCTACGTTTGACATGATTTTTGATGTGCGGGTGTTCCGAAAGTTTTGTGATATGTAGGTGTGGGACAACGTATCCTAGGTAGCATGAACCGCTCCAGTTGGTTGGCAACCATGGGTATGCCAATGTCCCGCACACCCAGTAAGTCCCATTAGGGCTTTTTAGAGGGCCCGTGGGGTTCAGGAACATCCAACAACTGGAACCTAAAGTTACCTGCCCCTTCACTCCAACCAGCACCGATGTCAACTGACAAGGTGATTGTGGTGTTGCATAAACTTGCTCCCATCCGGGTCCCATTACCGGATCTTTGGAGACACCAATACCCGTGCGAGAGTGAAACTTGTATGAAGGGGGGGTCGTTCTTAAAGTTATACTGGCGCGTATACCAATCCCGAGTTTCCCTTAACATAACATGACATGCGGTGTCATTATTCCCTGGGACGCTAGTCATATTGAAACCCGACGTTCTTAGAGCCTGCATTGTCTGTATTTTACTGAAAGGGACTATCAACATGGGAAAACCCCCTCCTGCACTGTGTGGAAGGGCCGCACCCACCCAGCAGCTTGATACTCCCAGCGTCACCGTTGTTTTGTGTGCAGTCAGGAGGAAAGTGTTTGCTTTCATGGAGCATTCTACTTCTGTTTCCAGCATCATCCCCAATATCATCAGAATCCCTGTCCATTTCGCAAGGCTGAAATGTGGATATCGTAGGCCCTGCCCAATCAGTCTCTGTCTTTCCGATTGTGTCGGCCCATTTCATCTCCCGAAGGCATCGAACTTCTTCCACCAGAGTGACAGGTAGTTCTTCATCGCCGGCTTCCACTGCTTCTTCGAGACACCTGTAGGGATAAAATTATGCCCTAGGACGGGACAGTGGTGAGGGCAATAGCATCATGTCTTTTACAATCATGTATGTGAACCCAGTTATCTCTCCCCTCTAATTTTACCGCAGTCGGAGTAGAGAGGAGAACCTGAAAGGGACCTATCCACCGGGGATCCAGGCATTTCCTGACCCAATTTCGAGTCATGACATAATCACCTGGGCGCAAGGGGGAATCGGTGACTATGACTGCGGAGTAACAGTAGTTTGATTAATACGAAGAATTGTAGAAAGAGTTTTTATATACTCTACCATGTCAGCAGACATATGAGTAAGCGGAGAGGCGGCGGGAGCAGACCAAGGGCCTATCAATGGGCGTCCGTAGATAATTTCTGCGGGTGATAAACGACCAGTCCCAGTGGGGGCGGATCGTATCTGAAACAGCACGAGAGGCAAAATGCGGACCCAGGATGATCCATGGCCCCTGGTAATTTTTGCCAGTTTAGTCTTAATTGTCTGATTAACTCTTTCCACCATTCCTGCCGCCTTTGGATGATACACACAATGAAATGACTGCTTAATGTCTAAATGGGAACACAATGAGCGATTGACTGATGCAATAAAATGGGGACCATTATCAGAAACCAATCTGCCAGGCACCCCAAATCGAGGAATGATTTCCCGTAACAACAATCGCACAACCGTTTCGGCAGTATTGTTTACCGTTGGAAATGCTTCAACCCAACGGGAAAATACACCAATAATAACCAATACATAGTTGAAATTCTGACATTTAGGTAGTTGAATAAAATCCATCTGGAGAACCTCAAAAGGGAGCTGAGGAACCGGGGTAGCACCGGTGACCACTGGGAACCCTTTCCCAGGATTGTGCTCAGAGCACAATGGGCACTGGAGGACAGCCTTCTCAGACAGCTGCAACATGCATGGGTGTCACCAGGTCTGAAGGAGCCACTCAGAGAGCTGTTTACCCCCCGAATGAGTCTGTTGGTGACCACAGGCGACTACCCATCCTGCCAACTCATCAGTCATGCATGTCTGACCGACAGGGGTCATCCAGACCCCTTCCTCGGATATGGCACAGCCTTCTTTAACCCATGACTGACGAGTTGCCACCGGAGCGTCCTCCTGGAGTAACACAATATCATAAACAGAGGGCATGTTAGTACGGTCTTTTAGAATAACGGGAACCACAGTTTTAACGGGATAGGTACCATGTGGGGCCTCAGCCACTAGTTTGGCACATCTATCCGCATGTCCATTTCCAAGTGAGACCGGATCCTGGGCCAACGTGTGGGCAGAACATTTCACAACCGCTAACTGAGCAGGTTGCAGATTGTACGAGGTCGACAACTTCAGTACCGTTAGAAATGGGATGACCTGATGAAGTTAAAAATCCACGGTTTTCCCACAACCTCCCAAAATCATGAACCACGCCAAAGGCGTAGCGAAAGTCAGTGTATATAGAAATTTTTTCACTCAGCGAGTTGTTTGAATCTGGAATGCATTGCCTGAAAAGGTGGTGGAGACCGATTCAATAACAACTTTTAAAAGAGAGGCAGACATTTATTGGGGAGTAGCTGAATTCCCGCAAATGGGGTGATGTGGGACTTGAAGCAGGACACAGCCCGCTGAGCTGAGGGGGAGTGGGCAGGTTGTTAGATGATTTGGAGGTCACAGAGGTAGGGTGTAAAACAGCTCCTTATTTATGTATCGAAACATGTCTAACCCGATTATTCCAAAAGGCACACATTAGTAATGATCAAGCTGGATGTGTTGAGCAAGTTTAGAATAAGAAAAATAATATTAATCCTTGCATTAGATATAGCGTTCTCTAGTCAACTCAAAATGCTTCACAGAAGAAACTATTATGGGAAATGACTGTATATTTGTGGAAGAAGTTTGACTTTCCTTCAATCAGGATTCAATCAGGTGCCTCTGCTCTCTCAAATACAACCCTCTGTCCATCTCTCCCTCACATTCAGAGCTCTACAGATTCCTCCATCCGCATCTTGGAACCTGCTCCCCTCCTCTCTCACTAACACTATATCCAGCCACCACCTACTTCCTCATGGCCATCCCCACCCAGCTACACCTCTTCATCCCTTTATTTTCCAAACTCAACAATCTCTCCCTGGTAACTGGCACAATTCCCACTCCCTAATCCAGCGATCATCCCCTATTTTAACATATACTTCTAAATGATAGAGGGATTAAAGATTATGGGGATATGGCAGGTAAATAGAATTATTTGAGAAGATCAGCCATGATCTTATTAAATGGCGGGCCAGACTTGATGGGCAAACGGCATACTCCTTCTCCTATTTCTAATGCTCTTCTGTTTTGTAACCCTTATTGGATCAATTTTGGTAGTCCAGTAGCTCAGTGGTGGAAGCACCAGCCTCCAAGCAATAGACTGGTGTTTCACAGGGAGAAAACTTGGGCAGGCTTCTCACAACTGCTAATAATTATTACTACCTAATGTGTAAGTGATTCTTTGAAGGTGACAGGACAGATAGACCAGGCTGTTAAAGAAGCATATGGAATAATAGGCTTTATAAATAGGGGCATAGAGTACAAAAGTCTTGAAGTTCTGATTAAGCTCTATAAAACTTTAGTTAGGCCTCAGCTTGAGTACTGTGTTCTATTAGCACATTAGCAAGGATGTTAAGGCATTGGAAAGGGTGCAGACTCAGAGGAGATTCACCAGGATGGATCCAGTAAGGCGGGACTTCAGTTATGGAAAGGCTCTCATTGAAGAGAGAAAGTTACAAGGAGACCTCAAAGAGGTTTTTAAGATCAAAATGGGATTATACAGAGTAAACAAGGAAAACTCTTTCCACTGGTGGGAAAATCAGTAACTCTTGGTCGCAGATTTAAAATAATTTCAAAAAGAAGCAGAAGCAAGCTGAGAAGAATTTTTTTTACTCAGCAAGTTGTTCGAATCTGGAATACATTGCCTGAATAGTTGGTGGAGGCAGATTCGATAACAACTATTAAAAGAGAGGTAGACATTTATTTGGGGAGGACGGCGTTGAATCCGATATTTGTGTAGTATTATTTATCTATTAGAAAACAACACTTCAAACAGATAATCAGAATGCACTTTATTAATATGATACTAGTAAAGGAGAAGAGAATATGCGTCTCTCAATGGGAGTCGCTGTTGTCCTCTGAGTTTGGAACAGTCCAACTCCTCCTGTTATACACTTAAAACAATACACAATGTATTAGTTGAATTACAGAGGGAATGGACAGAAATGAATGCTATCTTGACACACGTAATTACTTATCAAAGTCACATGGAGATAGGTATAGCTGCTGGCATCAGTGGTACCACCCGGCTCAAGGCCTGTCTGTTCCCATGAGAAATGAGTGTTGACCAGGATGACCATAAGGAAGTGACCAACCATTTAGTCCTTGCGAATTCGGAGGTCGGACTCAAACCAAGTGAGTGCAGTCCCGATAAAGCGGATGATGGGATACAGGTGGTGGAGGAGGATGGTGTGATCGACTGTTTCCAATGTGGCAGAGAGGCGCAGTAGGATATGGTGGTGGAGGGAGCCCTGGTAACAGATAGAGTGGACATCGTTTGTGGCTTTTAGAAGCACAGCCTGTACCGTGTACTTATCTGCTAATGATAGTTTGTTTGAGTATGTTTTGGGCAATAGGTCATCAAAGCCTAGGGCTGCTCTGCACCCTCAGACAGGCCCATCTCACAGAACAGATAAAGAACTAAAACAATTAAGAGCACACAGTGCAACACCTCAAGTATTGGTGGGAAACATATCAAAAACCAAGCAATAGAAAAAGAGAATATCAGGGAAGACTGTCACCTCCCTCTTAACAGCAGATCTGATAAAGAGTGACTGCTAAGGGTAAGGACACAGTGCAACACCTCCAGCTACTTGCTAATGTGTTCGGTTTGTGTTTGTCAAGTTATAGAGCTCCTGCAGCTCAGTGGTTAGAGAACTCACCTTACAAGCGTGAGACCTGTGTTCAAATCCAAGCAGATCAGGGCGAAAGCTTGGGAATATTTCCTAATAATAACCGTTCCAAAAAAACAACAGTAATAAAATTGGTCAATTCAATCCGCGGCTGTTTGTGGGGACGCTGCTGTGCACAAACTATTGCCGCATTTCGCCAACAAATATACATTCAAATCACTTTACAATATATTCCGTGAAGCGCTTTGAGACATCGATAAGATGTGTAAAGCACTATATCAAATGCAATAAAGCAAAATCAAGAACCATTGTGTGTGTGTGTGTGTGAGTCGATAACCTACCAATTCCCTTTCCTTCCCTCAATTCTTGCTCTATCCCTCACCATCCCTCCCTCACTCACTACTTCCTCCTTCTTTCTCCCTTTCTCTCCTTCCCTCCACAGACACAGGCACACACACACAGACACTAACAGAATATTTAATGTCTATGTTTTATTTCATAACCATCAAACAAACAAACAAAATAAAAAGCGAGTAGTTTGATGAACAGAAAGTAATGGATTTAGCTCCTCTTGAGAGGAAAGTGGGATAGACTGGGAGAGAAGGAAATGGCGAGAGAGTGGGATACAAGAACAGAAGGATAGAGGGAAGGAGAGATGGTGAGGGAGACAACAACAACAAAATTACATTTGTATAGCGTCTTTTACGTCAGGAGGATATCCCAAGGTGCTGGACAGTTACTGAACCAGGCTGCAGACAGGGGGCGGGGGAAGGAATTGCTCTCAGTCTCTGTCTCAGCCTCTGTCAGTCAATCTCTGTCTTAGTCTCTCTCTTAGTCTCTCTCAATCCCTCCCTCAATCTCTCTGTCTCTGTCTCTCATATTCTCTCTCAGCCTCAGTCCCTCACTCAATCTTTTCCCCTCTCTCTCTATCAATCTTTCTCTATCAATCTCTCTCTCTCAGTCTCCCTCTCCCTTTCTCTATGTCTCTCTCCCTTTCAATCGCTGGGCGCAATAGACTGCCGAACTTTGCTCTCCCACAAAACACACAGTCAGTACACTTTACAGTGTGTCCCTGTGAAGCGCTTGGAGGCTTTTTGATGACGCGATATAGCATTGTGTCAAGATCCAGGATCATTATTAATATTATTTTATTTATTTTGCTAGGAGTAAAAGATTGATGACTCCAAATTGTGGTGAATTCCATGTAGATTGTTTGGACAGGTATTATTTTGTTTGTGTGAAGCCAAGAATCCAACCTCTCCCTCTCCCCACTCTGACAGTCACTACACCCCGTTTAGTCTGTCACTTTTACTCCACGTTGTCTTATGCCTTCTGTCACTCCACACACAAAACACACACGCACACACTCTCTCTCTCTCTCTCCCTCTCTCTCTCTCTCTCCCTCCCTCTCTCACTCTTTCTCTTTTTTGTCGTCAGTCTCTCCTCTCTCCCTCTTATATATCATACAGATCCCCTCCCTGCAAAAGACAGAGTGTTTCCTTCTATCTCTCTCTTTCTCTTGTTCCATCTCTCCGTCACTCGCTTCCATCTCTCCTCACTCTTCAACTCACCATCTCTCACCTATCCGTCTCCGCTTCTTTCTCCGTCTCTCTTTCTCTCTCTTCATCTCTCCCCACGTCTGCACTCTCCAGGGCCGTACGCAGGATTTTTAATGGGGGGCTGTGAATTGCTGGTGATGGCACCAACAATGGCCGGGGGCTTGGGGGCTGCCCCCGAGGGCCCCTGGCGGAGGTGAAGGGGGCAAAGCCCCTCGAGGCTCCGACATTTTATACAATTTGAGGTCTTATTTAATCAGTGTAGAAGATCCAATATGAACGGTAAATGTTTCATGTCCTTGGTGTTTAAGTGCATCATTATTTATTCACTGTTTTTATTTTCCCAGGTAGTCCGTGTCTAAATCTTTTGGAAAGGTCGAATGTGTTCGTCGATAAAAGCAAACACGATATATGCCTGATAGAAATGAGTATATGCCTCGTGTCTGGCAGCCCATTGTGTCTTGCACAAGTCAACAAGCCCCATTTGATGTTTTGTTTCCTCTGGCAAAGCCTTTCTAATAATCGATTGCAGGAGACCATTGCGCTATGGGCTTGCCAGGAAGAACCAACAAGCATGCCTTTAGCTTGTCAATTGTGTTTCTTGTGCGGGGGAGGGAGCTTCCACAAAGTGGTGCTACCTTTTTATGTAGTGACTGTATACGGGATGATTACTAATTGACACACCACGTAGACATAGCATAGGCCTACGTCCATGATAATTTTTTTCAAAGATAGGCATTCCCGTCCAGACACATATAACTTTTTTGTTGGGTTCTCAAAAGCTTTCATTTTTCAGAAGCTTGTAAATATGTTGTCATTGTTTGCTAGCATTACAGTCACACCTCTCAAAACTTGAGTAATTTTTACTTACGGTGATCAGATTAAAAGATGATTTTAACTTCCAGAAGTGGTGCTACCTTTGTGTCTGTTTTCGGGATGATTTCCAAACGAGGATGGATTTGAGTCTTGGCGCGCGCCTATGTTTATGCGGTGAGTCACAGACTCGCCGCGTCATTGACTAGCGCATCTATCGACGCGGTATGTTTTGGGTAGATGCCGATTCTGGTGTGCGAGTAATTTTATATTAATCCTAAAACATGCAAAGATGTGTATTTATAATTAATACATAGTTTTGAAGAATTAATTGTTACACAAATGCTCAATAAATTTACTTGGTATGTAAATTTGATAAAAATACAATTCTCTACCCCGGAAAATGTGGACCTTTTATAATTTGGGGGGGTGCGTACGCAACCGTCGCACCCCCCCTGCGTACGGGCCTGCTCTCTCTGTCTCCCATTTCTCTGCATCACTCTCTCTGCATCTCTCTTCTCTCTCAATCTCTCCATCCCCTCCACATCTCTCATTCTATCTCTCCTCCTCTCTCTCCGTTTCTCTTGCTGCTGGTGGGCCATCCCAATTCCTCCCTCCACGGACTGCAGATACCGTAAATACCCACGTATAAGGAGCACTTTTTTTAACGTTGGAAGATCTTGAAAGTTGGGGGTGCGCCCTATACGCAGGAACAAGAAATTTTGAGACTCGGAAATACAGTAAACAGGAGGGGCGGCCGGCACACTGTAGGCCGGGGTTTGGTCAGTGTCCGGGGGGGGTTGGGGGGAGCGGGTGACGGGGCTTCGGCCTCGGCCGCCCGGGCAGCGGCAGCAGCAGCGGACGTCAGTGCTGTGCCTGCTGCCTGCCTTCTGCCAAACCCAGTCTGCCTCCCTCCCTACCTCTCCTGCCTCCCTCCCTGCCTCCCTCCCTGCCTCCCTCCCTCCCTCCCTCTCCTGCCTCCCTCTCTCTCTCTCTCTCTACCTCCCTCCCTGCCTGCCTGCTTCCCTCCCTCCCTGCCTGCCTGCCTGCCTGCCTCTCTCCCTCTCCCTCCCTCCCTGGCTACCTGCCTCCCTCTGTCCCTCCCTCCCTGCCTCCTTCTCTCCCTCTCTCCCTCCCTCACTGCCTGCCTGCCTCCCTTCCTGCCTGCCTGCCTGCCCTGCCTGCCCTGCCTCCCTCTCTCCCTCCCTACCTGTCTCTCCTGCCTACCTCCCTTCTGCCGTCATTTTCATCGAAAATGCTTCCTTTTTTTTCACCAAGAAAAGGTCAAAAGTGGGGGGTGCACCTTATACGTGAGTGCGCCTTATACGTGGGTATTTACGGTAATCTAGATCTCTGTGGCCCATGTGCTATACCGTTCCAACCTCCGTTATCCCACCTCCCCCATCCTTGCCCGACTCAATTGGCTCCCCAACATGCAGAAGATCCAATTAAAAACCCTGGTCCTCACATTTAAAGCCCTCCACAATCACGCCCCCCCTTACATCCATGACCTTCTATCCACTTACAAAACCTGTCCACCTCCTCCGTTCAGCAGGCTCTGGCCTGGTCCACATCCCCTGACCCACACGCCCAACTATTGGTGGGCAAGCCTTCAGCCACACTGCCCCCAATCTCTGGAACTCCATCCCGAAGTCTCTCCCCCTCACTGGCCTCCTTCAAGTCTCACCTCAAGACTCTCCTCTGCGATGATACCAGTGATCACACACTAAAGATGTATTGACAAGGAATCTGCAAGCCCAAGGGTCAATGAATGCGCAGGCCCGGCGGGAGACATGAAGAACGCCTCAGATTAGGGCAAGTTGGTCGGCTAGGGCAGTGGCAGCTGAGGGAGTGAGGCAATGATGGCTTTCAAGGTGAGGACAGGCAGACGGGATGGGGGAATGGCAGTGGTGGTGAAGTATGAGCATGAGCAGCTGTGGTGAAATGTGGGCACATTAGCTCCTATCTCGGCTCCGACCCTCCCTCCCCTTCCCCTCCCTCCCCTTCCCCTCCCTCCCCTTCCCCGCCCTCCCTCCCTCCCTCACCCACCCACCCACCCACTCACTCACTCACACCCTTTCTCTTCACGCTTCCCAATCCTGAACCCACCTCGGGTCCAAACACTGTCTGATTGTCTGTCAGACATGAAGTCTTGGATGAAAGCTAACTTTCTACAGTTGAATACAAACAATACAGCGGGCATCCTGATTGGCTCACGTGAGCACCTTCACACATCGGGCACTGACAGCAACAACCTCCATGGTCCACACTCGACCTCACCAAGCCAGTCAGGAACCTAGGTGTCTTCTTCAAGAAAATGTCTTTCCCCTCCAACATCCAAGCCACAACTAACTCTGCCTTCCTTCACTTCCGCAATATTGCCCGACTCTGCCATTACCTTACCCCCAAGGCCAGTGAAATCCTCATTCATGTATCATAGAATCATAGAATTTAAAGGCACAAAAGGAGGCCATTCGGCCCATCTAGTCTGTGCTGGCTCTTTGAATCCCACTCAATCCCACTGCCCAGCTCTCTCCCCATAACCTAACAGACTTGTTCTCCCTAAATAATGATCTAATTCTCTTTTAAAATCTGTTATTGAATTGGCCTCCACCATCTTTTCAGGCAATGCATTCCAGATTCGAACAACCCGCTGAATGAAAACATTTCTCCTCAGCTCCCCTCTGCTTCGTTTTGAAACTATTTTAAATCTGTGACCACAAGTCACAGATTTGCCCACCAATGAAAACAGATTTTCCTTATTCACCCTGTCAAATCCCCTCATGATTTTATAAACATATGTTAGGTCTCCTCTCAACCTTCTCTGTTCCAAAGAGAATAAACCCAGCCTATCTAGCCTTTCCTCATAACTGAAGTCCCTCAATCCTGGGATTGAGGGACTTCCAAGTCTTTCATTATTCTGCACCTCTACATAAAAGCTTCCTGATATACCATCTTCCATTACTGTCTTGCAAAATACTAATTTGATTATACATTGTCAAAGTTTGTTACTATATGATCCATCTCTATAAAGCTCGCTGTAAATTATTGCTTTATATCACTATAGAACAGCGTTGCCTTGTTTAATAGTCTCTTGTCAATCTTTCTGCAAACACTGCTGATAAACCTTACAGATCTGCTCTCCACCATCACTTGGGCTTTGCAGCCACATGATGTCCAAGTGATCAAAACTGTAAAGATTATTTAATCTGCCTTCTGACCACATCCCTATAAACTGACAATTATTTTGTGTCTATGATAATAAACATTGCAGTGACTTTTGTTTTTATATTGCAAGCCTCGGGGTTTTCACTGGTTAAATTCCTGCCATGATCAATGATCACTTGCCAGCCCAGACCGAAACCCCACGGAAATTAGCCATACAGGATGTGTACCGAGAGAGTGAGAGATTTCCATGTAGAGATGGGATGCATGCAAGTGTTTGTACATTGAAAATATATTATGTGAAGATCTTTGAGGCACACTTAAGGCTTCTGTTTCAAATATAAGAATGATTAATTTTGAAATCCACTGCTCAATATTCTATGATATAATGAAACCCTCATTGTCTCTGGTTTGCTTCATACTAACTATTTTAATTATTTTGCTGCACTCAAACAAATTGCCATCCAGAAAAAAGATAGGCAGCAAGTGACCCATATTTTTTTTAAAAAAACTAACATAATAAGACACTGAAATTCTAAGGCAACTGTTGTGTTTAATACAGGTGCAATTGATGTACAGCAGCCAAAGTAAATGTTTATCTAAATATGGTTATTCAACCATAAAGGACTGCCTGGTTAATTTCTAAAAACTCTGATATTAATAACAAAATGATGCAATTCAGAAGCTCCCTGGAGGATTTCCATGTAAATAAATAACATTGACTACAATGCGGTGTCTCAATCTGTCTGTTGAAGATGCTATAGTCAACAGCAGTGCTCTTTCTGCTGGTTTATCATGGGATTTCCAATAATATATGAAGTAGAAGCAATCTACTATCCGATTCTCGTATTGGTTGGAGTTCCAGGTAGGTTTTTAACAGTTTCTCATCAGTTTCATAATTTGAGTAATGGTAGTAAGGCAAGTCATTTGTCCAGAAATATTTGTTTACAGTTTTCCGTTTTAACCAATTTGCTGAATTGGTCATTGTATTAATAATGTTTAAATGTTGTACAACACTGTTAAAAACAGTGGATTGTCTCTATTTATCTTACTGAATTTGCTGAAAAATGTAGTTTTTACGAATTTTGCATGTGACAAAAGCAGCCAATATGCAGAGCAACATCTCGCAGCCAATCATTTGACTTGAATGTCATTTACACAAATATATCACAACAGTGCATTTCCCAGTGAAGAATGTAGTGTAGTGGGCACCAGGACTCCAGAACTGTAAAGCTTGATACGCGTTTCCTTGAGTTGATTCCAACGTCACCATCTCTCATGTGCTGTGGCTGAGGCTGGAGATGGTGAGGCTTGGCCAGGCAACAAGAGGCCAAGGGCACAAGTCTCGCCCCGGATTAATGGTGAGGTGGGCGAGGGATTCTCAGTGTGTGGAGATTGGCAATTATCACCCACTGGCCCAGATGTCTGCAATCATCCACCATTCTGTTATTGTGTCAATGAACCTGTGATCTTCAATCACATCTAATTCACGTTATCTGATTCAAGATCATAAGGGGATTCGACAGAGTAAACAGGGGAAAACTGTTTCCACTGGTGGGTGTGTCAGTGACTCGTGGTCACAGATTTATATTAGTTTTTAAAAGAAGCAGAGGGGAGGTGAGGAGAAATGTTTTCACCCAGCGAGTTGTTCGAATCTGGAATGCAGTGCCTATAAAGGTGGTGGAGGCCGATTCGATAACAACTTTTAAAAGAGAGGTAGACGTATATTTGGGGAGGACGGGTTTGCGCAGTTATGGAGAGAGAGCTTGGGAGTGGGATTAACTTGCTCTGTTTAAAGAGCCGGCACAGATTTTTGGGGCTGATTTTTCTGCCGTAAGATTCTATTATTCTATGTGAACCTATTCAACCAATAAAACCTGTTATTTTTCCCCTTTTCAGTGAACGTGCTGGCGATTGTAATCCTGTCCCGGGGAAGGTGTGGTCTCTCTAAAGTTGTCACTTTCCATCTTGTGGCCATGGCAGCGGCGGATCTAATGGTTGTTATCAACGATGTAATACTGAATCGCATCAATAATATGTATTTTGGTTTTAGCTTCTTGTACTTCACTCCTGTGTGTAAGTTACGAACTGTTCTTTTGGCTTCTTCAACTCGATGTTCTATCTGGCTAACAGTCGTCTTCACCTTTGATCGCTATGTCGCTATATGTTGTCAGAATCTGAAAAATAGATACTGCTCTATAAAAACAGCCAGTTTGGTTATAACAACAGTGTGTGTGCTCAGCTGTGCTCAGTGCATTCCAATTTTTTTTTTTTTGGTTCCTCTTACCGTAGTTAATAATATCCCCAGATACTGCTATGCAAAACCCAGTTATCACACTTCACCATATTGGAGAGCGTATGAGTGGTTGATGCGTGTGCTCAATCCTGTACTTGTCTCCATTCTTATTATCCTCATCAATGCCCTGACTGTCAGACACATTTTACTAGCCAGCAGGGCCCGCGGGAGAATCTGGAATGAGAGCATTGGGAATAGACAGGATGATCCTGAAATGGGGAAACGGAGAAAATCCATAATTTTGCTCTTTGCTATATCGGGCAGTTTTGTAGTTTTATGGATGACAAACATTGTCCATTCGTTAAGTTGGTCAGTTGCAAACTATAACTACGAAAGCAAACTCAACAACCATCGGTTTATCATCCAACAGACTGGATTCATGCTTCAGCTATTGAGCTCCTGTACGAACACTTGTATCTATGCTGTTACTCAGAGCAGGTTCAGAGAGGAAATGATGAGGATTTTTAAATACCCATTTGCTCTGTTAGTTCAATTTGTTAAATAAATATACTGAGATGGATTAAATGTAAATCGTATCACAGCACCAGCGTCTGCTGTTGCACTCCTTTTGTCGGAACTTTACTATGTTATTCAACCTTGGAAACAAAATAATATTTTGAATATGTAGTTTTTATGTTCAGAGATTTGAGATGCAATTAGAAATGTAATAAAATTAATAATAAAATAAAATTGAGTTCTTCTCATGTATTTCATTTTAACTGGCAAAGGAAAAATAATATTTACTTCCATCAATCTGTCCAATCTGATGAGAAGATTGAGGTTCCTGAGGAAACATTCACGTAACTATTATGTAGCAACGGGTTGATCATAATTAAAACAATTTTTATTTCTCTCCCAAATTCGCATTTCAATTCAGTTAGATTCTTGACAGAGAGAGATTGTTTCTTTATGAAATTTAAGCTGTGATTTGTCAGTCTGGATGTTACAATCATGTCTGTCCTGCACATGCAGAGTCCCAGATTGAAAGTCTGAGGACAATATGACTGTGTACAATTTAATAATAAAATAAAATTGGTTAACATTAAATAATGCCCTGGATGAGAATTTATTATGGTCAATATTATGAACACATTGCTAATATAACTTTATAAGCACTACAGCATGGACAATTTTTGACTATTGCCAGCCTGACTCAGGTGAGAAAGCTTCAACAAACTTAACCCCAAAAGGATGTTCTTAAATAACCTGTAGAATCTAACCTTGATTTTATAAATCAGTTTAGTTGCATAGTTTAATCATCATTACTCTGTAAACTGGATATCTTTTTTGTGGATCTCCTGTAGCTCAGTGTTTAGAGCACTCACCTTACAAGAGTGAGTGCTCCAGGCAGATCAGGGTGAAAACTTAGGAAAGCTTACTTGCTCCAAACACCTAATAGTAATCCATCCTAAAAAAAAACACAATAATAAAAATTGGTAATTTCAATCCACAATTGCTGTGCTCAATTGGCTGTCGAGTTTCGTCCACAAATACATAGTCAATTCACAGTATATTATTTGAAGCACATTGAGCTCTGATAATACGTGAAAAGCGCTATAAAAAATGCAAGGATTATTATATTATTATTATCTTTTTACCATCCTCCAGCAACTTGGTGATTGACAAGCAAAGAACAAATTGTGAAGAGCATGCATTTGAAATTTAATGCACCTCACAAATCCTTTCAAGTCAGCCAGTCCCTTCCTGTTATAGTCATCTCTTTCTTATCAGACGTGAGAGATCTCAGGTTGCAAATTGAAAAAAAGTGTGTTTCCACCACTATTTAAAACTAAGTAAAAATATTATCTTTTGTAATAAATTAACTTGAAATGAAATATTGACTGTACCTTTTCTCATGTTCTGCTTGTAATCTTTGCCACCAGCTAAGTGAAATCAGGGAACAAAGCAGGAATAATTAGTTTGTTGGGTTTCTGGCAATAGTCCTGGATGTTTGTTCATCTCATCTTCTGGACTGGAGTCACCACGTTAATATGCTCTCTGGAATGTTACCCTGTGTGAGTGGCACTAAAGAAATGCAAGTTGTTGTGATTGCTGTTGTCGTCCTTATATGAATCTTGAATAAAGAGGAATAAATTCCAAAGAAAAGTCTTCAACATTTGAAGTAAATAGAAGCATCTCTAAGAAAATAATTTAACAATTACAAATCCTTCGATTTTGGAAATTAAACCAAATATTTCAATATCTAAAATATCCCCAAATAAAACTCAGGCTATTGTCTCAGAATAAATGGAAAATCCTAAACAATTATGAATTGATTCATGATATTATGTTCAATGAGAATAAAGTGTTGAAGAAGAATATATTTCTTCGATAAGAGGGTTTCACTAGAACCACCAACAATTCGCTTAATAGCCAAACGGGCTAACTCATTGTGCCACAGAGACTTCTACCAGCAATTTATTAATTTAATTTCTGTCTGAAGCAGGCCTTGGATAGATAAGAAATGACAACACCTACAAGCGAGTTATATATTGATAAAATCTGATAAATCTGATAGATAAATAAATACATGGAGACACTGACCACTCTGTTATGTGTAATTGTTTGCTAAATAGACTTTGTGTTCTCCCACAACAAGCTTATGAAGTAAACATGACTTGCAAACTTAATTTCTATAAACCCAGCCAATAGTTCAGAAACAGCGTACAAAGGTATATTGTGAAATTCAATTTGATTATTAATTCTCAATTTTTAAAATAATAACAAAATTATATAAAACTCAAAACTATGTTTAGATTTTCCATTTTCCTGGGAAATTCTGTGACTTTTTACCTCTTTTCTTTGGAATTCAAGGACAGGTTGCATAACAGAAGATGCATTCACAGCCAGTTACCTCCTGGCTGTGAATGCATTTGGAGGATAAAAGCCAATTTGAGCTGGACTGAAAGTGATCGACTGTCAATTCGTAATATCACAGGGCATTTGTCTCATGGGCAGAAAACGTTAGCTGTTCATTGATCATTGGAGGATGGAGTCATCATGGTAGCTTTCTGCACACATCTGCTTCTGTTTAGAAAACACATCTGACGTGGACATTGTACAAGTTGAACAAGATGATAAACATTTGACAGCGGTAGGATTTGAATCCACGTCCCCTCAGAGACTCGAACCTAAATCCAGTAACTTAGACCACTCGTCCATGCTATCCGATGTAGGTGTTTCACTGCAAAACAAATTGTACCAACATCTCTCACTAGTTATGTTTAAAGTATATCGTGAAGTGATGAAGACCTGAGTGGATAGACTTTTATGGATTAAACGATTGTCGAATTTAGTAATATTATCCATAGTCTCTAGCATTGTTTAAATAATATTCAAACAATGCTCATTGGGGAGATGTTTTGATTTAATGTCCTGTTTCACCACTGCACAGATTGTTAGAAATTAAACTTCAGGTTTAGGTTCAGGTTCAGTTTGAAAATATTGCTAATACAATTCTTTTTGGATTCATGGCTGCAAGACCTTAAGTTCATGTGATCTACATGTATTTGGAATTCAACAAGCACTCGGAAGATCTAATTTTATTTGTTTCTTTAACACCCCAATGCTGCATTCCAGTTTTGTCGAAGATCCAAAAGACAGCATTGATTTTGTATTCATTTGTTGATATTTATTAGGTCACTGAAGTTTCCATAATGTAGTGGTTATCATGTTCACCTCACATGCGAAAGGTCTCAGGTTCGAAACCTGGTGGAAACATTGAGCTGATTTTTAATTTCAAAATCATACTTAAGAATTGTCAAGTACACACCCACTTTAAAAATGGAATTGATTGTCGCATGAAAATACACCATAATCATGTAAATATATTATCTGGCTCCATATCACAGCCAGATATGGACAATATTTTTATCATTCTACAACAATAATTTGCATTTCACATGAAACATTACACAGTGGAAAGTCTAGACCTCAATCTCCAAGGCTGGGGGGTGGTTGGTGTTGAGGAAGTGGACGATGATAATTTACATTGAAGATAGAGAGTGTGAGTGGGAGCTGCAGAGGTGCATTGTGGCTGACACCATTATTGAAAATGAAAGTACGGCAGCTAATGCGATGAAGAGAAGCCAAGATTGTGTCCTAAACAAACTCGCTACGATCCAGTGCAATAACTGTTCTTATCAGTTACTGGTGGGCTGTGGACCTACCAGAACAATCTGCTTCTGAAGTTCATTTGTTGACAAAATACTTCACTGTACTCTGGATGATGATTTCCTCTCTGGTATCTATGCCATCGGGCCACTGATGGCTTCCGTTGATTCTGGGGTGAGAGAGAGGGAGTGGATTTATTTGGAAAGTTCCTTCAAAAAGCCTGTATGGCTGAATGGCCAAAAGAGCCATTCAGTTTATGTAACTGAATGGCCTCCACGTGCGCTATATAATTCTACAAACATTGAGGTAATGGACCAAGATACACAATTTTTGGACAATTCAGCGGAAACTTTGTTAATAATAATACATAATAATAATTCCTGTATTTGATATAGTGTCTTGTTTTGTCAACGAGATGTCTCGAAGTGCTTCACAGAATATACTACAGATATACTGAATTGCTATATTTTGTGTGCAAAAAACAGCAGGCAATTGTGCACCACAGTAAACCACACATATTATTGTATTTATTATTATACTCTGTTTGTTATTTATTATATAACCACAAATAGTGGTAATGTGAGTAACCACACTATTCTTATTATTTGATAAGATTAACTCAATGTTACACAACTAATCTCACAAATTGCAGCATCAATAAATTGGATATATATATGTATATACTGTGTATAGATATACATACACACACACAGTGTACATATATATATATTTCAGTTTGGAATCACAGATGTACCAAACCACTGGACGTTTAATGTTTGCAGCCGATGTAATGTGACACAGGTGACTAATTTCTCACTGCTTCATGTTATGTTGGCGATTGTGGTTCAGTCCAGAGGAGGGTGTGGACTCTCCAAATATGTCACTCGTTACCGAGTGACAATGACATCAGCGGATCTCCTGTTTGTGCTCACGGATGTGCAAAATTATCAGCCTTTATTTCTCCTCGAGTTTCAGTGTGCAGTGGTAGGGTTGTGTTGCTGACTGCTGCCGGCCTTGGATCAATGTGGTTACTGTAGGATTCAGCTTCAATCGCTGAACAGCCACTTGCTGCCAAAAGCTGAAAGTAAATTATGGTAAAGAGAGGTCGGCCCCTGTGGTTATTGTACCATTGTCTGTTTTGAGCTGTTCAGTCAGTCTTTCCTGTTACTTCATATTTTATCCTTATGTCACAGTTAATCATATCCCGTGCTCCTGCGTCTTTAAATTACTATTTACACTTTGCTCTTCTGGAGGGCATATGAAATACTTATACGTACTTTTGTCCCGATGTTAGTTTTTACGTAACAGTAAACTCAACATTTAAACTCAGAGGTTGAGTTTATATGTTGACACAGAGTAAGTTCAGAGAGGAGCTAAGAAAGATGATTCAATATCCATTTTTATCATGTACTAAATGTATAAACATTAGCATTCCAAGTCTGTATCCACCGAAACAACCTGCCTGCCGGCCTACCTGACTATAATAATAATAATAATCCTTGCATTTGATACAGCGCTTTTCACATCTTATCAACGTCCCAAAGTGCTTCACAGAATATACTGTAAAGTCAATTCACTGTATATTTGTGGACGAAGTCAAGAAATGAGGGGAGGCAATATAGGCTAGATAGTACAATTTTAAGGGGTGTGAGGGAACATAGAGACCTAGGGATTTGTGTTAATGACTCTTTGAAGGTGGCGGGTCAGGTAGACAAAGCCGTTGAGAAGACATATGGGATACTAGGCTTTATAAATAGGGGTATAGAGTACAAAAGTCAGGAAGTGCTGACTAACCTCTATAAAACGTTGGTTAGGCCTCAGCTGGAGTACTGTGTACAATTCTGGTCACCACACTATAGAAAGGCTATTAAGGCATTGGAAAGGGTACAAAGAAGGTTTACTAGAATGGTACCAGGATTGAGGGACTTCAGTTATGGGGAAAGGCTAGATAGGCTGGGTTTATTCTCTTTGGAACAGAGAAGGTTGAGAGGAGACCCAATAGAGGTTTATAAATTCATGAGGGGATTCGACAGGGAGAATAAGGAAAAATTGTTTCCACTGGCGGGCGAATCTGTGACTCATGGTCACAGATTTAATATAGTTTCAAAACGAAACAGAGGGGAGCTGAGGAGAAATGTTTTCACTCAGCGGGTTGTTCGAATCTGGAATGCATTGCCTGAAAAGGTGGTGGAGGTGTGGAAGTATAATTAAACATATACCCGTGTGATCAAACTATATTATAATTAGAACTAAAATTGTGATAACTACTAACCTTATTAAAGTAAAACAGACACATATACTGATCTAGTTGAACTAAAAGAACTCTCAGTATCTTGGTATTCAAAGAAGGTCTGGACAACACTCATTTCTCACGGGAACAGACAGGCCTTGAGCCGGGTGGTACCACTGACACCAGCAGCTATACCTATCTCGAAGGGCGTTGATAGGTAATTCCGTGTGTCAAGATTAGGGAACGGCGATGTATCGGTATTTCGGTTAAAGCCGATATGATTTTCAGATCGGTATGCCGATATGGTGATTCTAAAAAAACCGTTATATCGAGAAATTCGATTTTAAAAATATAGATCGTTATATTTTTAATATCGTTCCTGCAATATATCAATATTGTTGGTATTATCAGTGTAATGCGATCTTTTCCAGCTTACCTTGTCGCCGACATTGCAACCTCCTAGACCTAGAGCATGGAATGCGCGTACACTCGGTGCGCGCGCACAATTAACGGGCGCGCACATCCGATGCGCGCGCACACTTTACTGTGTATACTCGACGTGAGTCGTGGCGTCTTAACAAAGTCGCATCGCTGAAAATTGTAGTTTGAAAATTGACCTTTCTCAAAATTTACCCGTATGGGACTACTTTGAAAACAATGCAGTCAGTAATGGTGTGTATAGATGTACAGTTTGCAAGGTCTTGGTTAAGACATCTGATTCGAGCACGAGCAACCTGCGACAACACATTAAGCAGCACCACCCCGCCCAGCTCGCTACCTTCAGAGCGAAATCATTGTCGACAACAGCAGGAAGTCGAACCAGCGCTTCGGAGAAAGCGACAGGTAGTGGGGCCAGTGCAGCTCAAACAATTCCTGCTTTATTTAAGAGGAGAACATTGTACCAGAGAGGGGACAAAAAGTGGCAAAGTATCACGAACGCTGTCACTTTTTGCATAGCAAAGGAGAGCTTGCCAATGGCGATTGTTGAGACGCGTGGGTTTAAGCAACTCCTAAACGAACTGGACCCAGGTACAAACCACATAGCGAAGGACATTAACTCAGACTTCAGACTACATAAAAATAAGTGGCATTTTGTGGCTGTAAGTGTTATTTTTGTGTGTGAGAGAGTTAGAAGCCAGATTATCACTGCTTCTATGTGTGTGTCTAGTCAGACTCACACAGCAGTGATAATCTGGCTTCTAACTCTAACAGTCAGACTGTCTGTCTCTCTCTTTTCTATTGTAATAGATCTCATTTACACGTAGACATTACATGCTAGTTTCAAGCAAGAAATGGAGGAGAATAAATCTCTCGATTTTGTTTTTGGTGTGTGTGTGTTCTATTTTGTGTTTAGAGATGGAGGGAGAGAAGGAGAGGGGGAAAGTTGGGAGAGAAGCAGAGAGGAAGAGAGGAGAGGGAGGGAGAGAATGAGAGGGGGGAAAGGAGGGAGAGAAGGAGCGAGGGGAAAGGAGGGAAAGAAGGAGAGAGGGGAGGGAGGGAGGGAGGGAGAGAATGAGAGGGGGAAAGTTGGGAGAGAAGGAGAGAGGGGATAGGAGGGAGAGAAGGAGAGAGGGGAGGGAGGGAGGGAGGGAGAGAAGGAGAGGGGGAAAGTTGGGAGAGAAGGAGAGAGGGGAAAGGAGGGAGAGAAGGAGAGAGGGGAGGGCGGGAGGGAGAGAAGGAGAGAGGGGAGGGCGGGAGGGAGAGAAGGAGAGAGGGGAGGGAGGGAGGGAGAGAAGGAGAGAGGAAGAGAGAAGAGGGAGGGAGAGAAGGAGAGGGTGAAAGGAGGGAGAGAAGGAGCGAGGCGAAATGAGGGAGAGAAGGAGAGAGGAAGAGAGGAGAGGGAGGGAGGGAGAGAAGGAGAGGGGGAGAGGAGGGAGAGAAGGAGCGATGGGAAAGGAGGGAGAGAAGGAGAGAGGGGAGGGAGGGAGAGGGGGAAAGTTGGGAGAGAAGGAGAGAGGAAGAGAGGAGAGGGAGAGAAGGAGAGGGGGAAAGGAGGGAGAGAAGGGGAGGGAGGGAGGGAGAGAAGGAGAGAGGGGAGGGAGGGAGGGAGGGAGGGAGAGAAGGAGAGGGGGAAAGGAGGGAGAGGAGACAGGGAGGAGGGAGAGGAGACAGGGAGGAGGGGGAGGGAGAGAAGGAGAGGGGAAAGGAGGGAGAGAAGGAGAGGGGGAAAGTTGGGAGAGAAGGAGAGAGCGGAGGGAGGGACAGAAGGGGAGAGGGGGGGAGGTAGGGAGAGAGAGAAGAGAAGGAAGGAGAGAGGAAATGAGAAGGGAAGGGAAACTGACTTGTATATCTTAACCTAGCAAACAACATCGTATAATTCAACAGACCTTGACACCAACATTACAAACTTTCTGGGCCCAGAGCACGCATTTCGAAATGTGCGTGCACCGCGACTGCGCGCGCATCGTCAGTGCGCACGCACGGTCAATGCGCGCGCACCATAAATGCGCGAGCGCCATCAATGCACGCGCACTTCGAATGCACGCGCATGCGCAGTATAAAAAACTTGATAGATCGGTTTAAGTGGGTATGAGCAAACCGATATATCCATATCTGGAAAAATCCCATATCGCCGTTCCCTAGTCAAGATAGCATTCATTTCTGTCCATTCCCTCTGTAATTCAACTAATACATTGTGTATTGTTTTAAGTGTATAAAAGGAGGAGTTGGACTGTTCCAAACTCAGAGGACAAGAGCGACTCCCATTGAGAGACGCATATTCTCCTCTCCTTTACTAGTATCGTGTTAATAAAGCGCATTCTGATTATCTGTTTGAAGTGTTGTTTTCTAATAGATAGAGAAATAATACTACACAAATATCAGATTCAACATTTGGAGGTCCCACCGAGATGGCATGCCTGTAAGCATCAGGGGACAGATGACGGTGAACGAGGTTATAGTGAACAATTTCACCACATCCAGGGAAGGAGGTGAGCAGATTTGCTGACACTGAAATTGTTCACTCTCAAAAGAGAACCCACTCTGATCTTCTCTTGGTGCTTGCAACACTGCCATTATAAAATAATTGGATTTTTTTTTCAAGATTCAAACTCTTGGACAATTGGCTTTTTAAAAAAAATATATATAATTTTTTTTAAATACTGGGTTTAATACCCTAGGACTGGGTTCTAGACCCTAGGTAGTGAATAACATTCACTAATATGATACTGGGTTTGAATCCCTAGGTAGTGCACTAACAAATATCCATGGGCGGTGAACGAGGTTCACTTAAAAATACTGGGTTTGAATCCCTAGGTAGTGAACGAGGTTCACTTTTTAAAAAATAACTAATAAAACAGGGGAGTCACACTCCTAAACAACATCACGATAGCGCGTGCTGCATGTACATATTTACAGTATAAATTATTTAGAGAAGCATTAAGTAAGATAAGTGTTTATAAAGTATAAGTGTCTTAGTGAATACGCGATTGTGACGCACCCAATAAAGCATAAGGAAGATTACAGTATGAAGAGAAGCTTTTGTTGTATGTTTTATGTAATGTATGCATTTAAAGAGGACAATGGTGGGTCTGACTTTGCTCTGGACATGGAGTATAGCCAGATCTAATCCGTGTTCCATAGATTTTGGATTATTTAAAAAGTACCGGACTGTGATAGGTCTGATTTTTCTCTGGACGCAGAGTATAAGCCAGATACTACCCACGTTCCATATGTACTGAGTAATAGCAAAGTAAAAATACAAACAATAATTTGGAACATTTGATGCAAGAACAAAGCGACAAAATAGAGTAAACTTTGAAGATATAAGAAAAAAATTTTTTTTTTTAAAACAGCCTGATTTATTTTATGTGGAAATTATTTTGCGTATTCCAGCATTTAATTGAAATGTTTGTAAAAATTAAATATGGATAAATTTAACTTGTGGCAATCAAATGTATATTAACTGAATGTTTTTACTTATGATTGTTAATAATGATATACAGTCCTGGTGATTTAACTGTTTGTATGTTGTTGGAGCATGATAATCAGCTCTCACTTAAGTTATGAAGAAACTGCATCTAATTGTTGAAGCCTTTGTGTGTTGTATTGTTTGTGATAAATAAGTATAAGAAACGTTAACAAAGGATCTCAGAAAGGGTTGTATCGATGGGAAATGTGTATTCCTAGGGGTCTTGAGGGCTTATCACAAGGTTGAGCCCAGACAGAGACAGTGACGGGAATACACAGAATATTTCCGACGGGTCGTACGAGCCAGGAGGTCAGGGTAATGTTAGGCTTAGACTTATATGGTGTGAAATGAGTCCAAAGAAGGGCAGAGAGAAAAACAAAGGCAAGTGTTTAGGCAGTGGGTGAGTAAGTATGAAGATAAGATATGCAAGAAAGTAGGACAGAGTACTAGCGACATAGAGAAGGATTGAAGGAAAAAGTAAAGAAAGGGAAAGACCAGGTGGAGGCAGCACAAGCCGCAACTAATGAATGGAAGTTAAAATTTACTGCAGCCATTGACTGTGGGCAGTTTAAATTCACTGACTGCAGGCACTCTGGTTTATGTGGACAAAATGACTTTGCGTAAACCTTTAGTTTCCACATTCATTGAAAGTGTTTCTGCAGTTAATGATCATGTCATATTAACAACTGAAAATGTTTAAAGAAATGTGAGATTTCACCTTGTAATTTAGTTCTTACAGATACTGACAAGAATGGCATTCCATGCAGCCACTTCTTCTGGGATAACTTATACTTTTCGCTCCAACTCTCCCACCCACAAAGCTGATCTTCGCTTTTAGTTTCATACGACCATCTCAGGGGGAAGAGTGGACAAGTGCAACCCAGTCAATCATGCACATTGGCAACCGTATGTGTTTTGTATGCATCGGATTGTCGATTGCGAAGTGACGGGGTCGATAGGTAGAATAAACACCATTATGGGATACTAGGCATTATAAATAGGGGTATAGAGTACAAAAGTCAGGAAGTGCTGACTAACCTCTATAGGACTTTGGTGAGGCCTCAGCTGGAATCCTGTGTTCAATTCTGGTCACCACACTACAGAAAGGATGTGAAGGCATTGGAAAGGGTGCAGCGAAGATTTACTAGGCGGTGCCAGGATTGAGGGACTTCAGCTATGAGGAGAGGCTAGATAGGCTAGGGTTATTCTCTCTGGAACAGAGAAGATTGAGGGGAGACCTAATAGAGGTTTATAAGATCATGAGGGGTTTCGACAGGGCAAATAGAGAAAAACTATTTCCACTCGTGGGTGAATCTGTGACTCGTGGTCACAGATTTAAAATAGTTTCAAGGCGAAGTAGAGGGGAGCTGAGGAGAAATTTTGTCACTCAGCGAGTTGTTCGAATCTGGAATGCATTGCCTGAAAAGGTGGTGGAGGCTGATTTGATAACAACTTTTAAAAGGGAATTAGATCTTTATTTAGGGAGAACAGGTCTATTAGGCTATGGGGAGCGGGCAGGGCAATGGGATTGAATCGCTCTTTTCAAAGAGCCGGCACAGACTAGATGGGCCGAATGGCCTCCTTTTGTGGCGTAAAATTCTATGAATCTATGAATCTATGAATTACAGTTCAAGAAGTGATAGTATTAAGAATGTCAGTATACTGTAATATTTTATGTAACATTTAGTTTGTTTATCCCAATATTTCAATAATGCTATTCATAATTTTTGTGGCTCTACTGTTTATGTTAATCATGATATCATTGATAATGAATTGCTGTAATTACAGATGCTAAAATAATTTGCAACGATTGATGTGGTGGCTGAGGTAAAATGGAATCATGAAGATTTCAATGATGAAGATGGCAATAACTTTGAGCCACTCGAGGTGGGAACTGGACATTCTGGTCTTGTCTTACATTGACCAAAAAGAAAATTATAAAGACACATGGACTTGTTTGCTGAAACAAAACTGACTCTATGGACTTTCGAGGACATTTTACCAATGAATGGTCAAAACAAGCTGTTGAATTTCTCACTACAGATTTGGATGTGTGACCAAAAAGGTCTGAGTTTGACAACAAAGAAGACAACAACAACAACAACAACTTACATTTATAGAGCGCCTTTCACGTCAGGAGGACGCCCCAAGGGGAGGTAAAAGAGTTTGGGGTGGAACAGAAGGCACGATCGAAGAGGAAAGTCTTCAAACCGGCCTTGAAAGAGGAAAGGGAAGAGACGAAACGGAGGGATTGAGGGATTGCATTCCAAAGGGTGGGAGCGGAGAAACTGAAGGCCCGGCCTCCGATGGTGGGGCGGTTCGGGCGGGGGGCTTGGAGCAGGCCAAGTCCTGTTGAACGGAGGGTCCGGGTGGGCGTGTAGGGGGAGAGTAGATCGGTTAGGTAGGATGGGGCAAGGCCGTCTAAGAGCCTTCTACTCTCCTGGAGTAGAAGGCTGATTTGGCTGTGGCTAGGGCGGAGCGGTAAAATTTGATGCCGTCCAGCCAGATTTGCCGGTGGACCGTGAGGCCAGATTTGAGCCAGGTGCGTACAGCTGCTCTCACTTGGCTTTTGAGGGAACGGAGGTGAGTTGTGTACCATGGTGATGATCGGGAATGGGAGACGGTTTTGGGGGTAAGGGGGTCCAGGGTGTCGAGGGTAGTGGAGAGGGTGTTGTGGAGGGTGGTGGAGGCGGAGGATGGGTCGGTACAAAAATAATGCCATTGTGGGAAGAGGTTTCTATGGCAGAGGTGAAAGTTTGAGACAAGTCTAACCGAGCTTGAAAAAAAAGGAGATATTCTACAATCAACACAAACTGTACTATGTTTTTTAAAAAGTCGATTCCTAATCACAGCCACTGTATCAATCTGCTTAATTAATTCTACTGAACTGTACTACACATGTCTTGCTCTGAACGTTACTACTCATGTCTTATGTTTTTGAGATTTTACAATATCTTATGGTTTTATACTTTTCTGCTTACATGCTATTTACACCGAGGGCCGCGCAAGCATGATACAAAAGGGATTTACAGCTTGTTAAATTAATACAGGCGTAGTTTGGTTGTGAGAGATCAAAAATTGTATTTCCTCACTCTCAAGATGGGGTCTGTTGGGATATGGAGGTACTGTACAAAAAATAATAGTTAGTTCCAATCGGGCACCAATTTAAAAAATCTATCCACAACACAGGCATGGTCAGCAACCTTGAGCAAAAGGGAGAGAAACAATTAACAAAGGCGCAAAGGATTGTGCTCATTTGGGAAATTGCCAAGTGAGTAGCTGGAGAGCCATCTCAAGGTCTGGGAAAAGAAGGGAGGCTACAACTCTGGCCTTTAGATAGTCTGGTTTTGACATCGCTTCTGGACAATGTCCAAGTGATCAACTGTCTGAGTTAGTTATGGTGAAGTGTGTAAGGTTATTGGAATTCAATGCTGCATATGCAATTCATGATTTTTCAGTCAAAATGTAAAATCTGCATGGTTTGAATTATCCTACATAGGATAAAAGGGAGGAGTGTGGGAGTATAATTAAACATATACCCGTGTGATCAAACTATATTATAATTAGAACTAATATTGTGATAATTACTAACCTCATTAAAGTAAAACAGACACATATACTGATCTAGTTGAACTAAAAGAACTCTCAGTATCTTGGTATTCAAAGAAGGTCTAGTCAACACTAATTTCTCACGGGAACAGACAGGCCTTGAGCCGGGTGGTACCACTGACGCCAGCTGCTATACCTATCTCCATATGACTTTGATAAGTAATTACGTGTGTCAAGATAGCATTCATTTCTGTCCATTCCCTCTGTTATTCAACGAATACATTGTGTATTGTTTTAAGTGTATAAAAGGAGGAGTTGGACTGTTCCAAACTCAGAGGACAAGAGCGACTCCCATTCAGAGACCATATTAATAAAGCGCATTCTGATTATCTGTTTGAAGTGTTGTTTTTCTAATACGGTAGATAAATAATACTACACAAATATCGGATTCAACAGAGGCTGATCTGATAACAGCTTTTAAAAGAGAATTTGATCTTTATTTAGGGAGAACAGGTCTGTTAGGTTATCAGGAGAGAGCTGGGCAATTGGGTTGCACTTTTCAAAGAGCCGGCACAGACTACATGGGCCGAATGGCCTCCTTTTGTGCCATGAAACTCTATGATTCTATAATATACAGTCAATTAACTGTACACTGTGTCATGTGAAGTGCTTTCAGAGGCGCTATATCAAGTGTAAGGATGATTATGAATTTTATTGTAGAACCTAGATATTAATGAATATACACATTGTATGTTTTATTTTCATTGATTTTCAAGAACACAGGTCTTGGTGTACAACCTCAGTTCACCTTTCTGTAGACAGGGCGATCAAAAACATTGTAAAAAATTACCTAATATCCAGAAAAAAAATAACACTTTCTTAAAGACATATTAAACAGTGTAAGGTTATCAAATTAGGCGTGTTTGTCACATTGCCATCTGTGGCCACTGATGACAGCTGCCATGCTTATGCTTTCCATAGATAGTAAGAATATCACGATAATGTATTACATGCCACAGATGATGAACTGTGACAGGACTGAGCTTGTGTTCCATGGTTGATTTTGAAATGAACAGAGAAGTACCCAGTGCTCTGCGCGAGTTGTTGGTGCAATTTCGTGGCTCTGTGTGGGAACCCGCTCTGCACGTCTGAGGCATAGGCATTATACGAAATACACGGATTATTAATATTATGATTATTATTATAATTTTTAATACAGTATTTTATTATAGTTTAAATCACTCAGTTTTTCACTGATCGATGATCCATATTAGCAATGCAGCCAACACAACATACAAAATACTACAGATGCTGGAAATTTGAAACAAAAACGGAAGTTGATGGGAAAGCTCAGCAGGGTCAGGGAGTATCCGTGGAGTAAGGAAAGGAACTCGGGCAAGTTGCGAGGGAGAGGTTTTTGATGACAAAGTAGAGAGGGGGAGGCAGGACAAGGAAGACAAGGGAGACAAAGAAGACAAAGGAAAACATGTGTTAATTGATGGGTTAAATAGGTGATAATGGTATGAAACAAAAGTGGAGGGTTTAAACAAAGGGAGAAGAGGTGCAAATGGTGAAGAGCAGAAAAAACACCAAAGGCAACGAGTGTCTGGAGTGATGATTGTAATGGTGGAGGGGAAGATATTATGGCCGGAAATGGCTGAAATCAATGTTGAGGCTGTCGTCCCCAGCAGATAGATGAAGTGCTGTTCCTCATGCTTCCACTGGAGCAGCACAGGAGACCATGGCTGGAGAGATCAGCCTCTGAATGTGAGCGTGATTTGAAATGGAGGGAGACCGGAAGTTCAGGGTTGACTTTGCATTCAGAGTGAAGGTGCAGTGTGCTCTGCAAATCGGTCTCCCAATCTGCACTTGGTCTCCCCAATATAGAGGAGACCACACCGTGAGCAGCGGATGCAGTATATACTACTTGGTGGTAGTCCACGTGAACTGCTGTCTCACAGGGAAGCTGTGTTTTGGTCCCTGGAGAGTGGTTTGTGTGGAGGCGAAAGGGCAGGTATTACATTTCCTGCACTGGCACGGGAAGTTGCCAGAGGAACTAGAGCAGCTGGTGGTGCTGAGGGTGGAATGAACCAAAGTATACATTCGGAATGCGGAGAGGGGAGGGAAATATACGTTGATGTTGCTATAAGTGGATACTTCACGTTGGAGGTGTTGGAAATGTCTGAGGGTGGTGTTCAGAATACCGAGGATTGTGGGGTAGTAGGTGAGGACTAAGGGGATCCTATTACAGTTTCCGGGAATGGGGGGAAAGGGGTGAGGGTGAAGAGGTGCATAATCGGGCAGACACCATCAAGAGCCTTTGTTATCACTGTTGGTGGGAATCCTCGTTTGAGGCAAAATGATGACATCTCGGTTGCTCTGGCATGGAATGTTGAATTGTCAGAACTGATGCGGTGGAGGCGGAGGAACTGGGAACATGGGATGGCATCTTTGCAAGAGGCCGGGTTAGCTGTGGGAGTTGGTGGATTTATAAAGTATGTCTGTGGACAGACAGTTGCCTGATGTGGAGAAAAGAGTTTCATACTCTTTGTATATAACTGTTAACCGTCTATGAATTTGAAGTTCCTTAATAAAAGTCAATCTCATAAAAATCTCATTCAAATTTACAATGATTAAGCATAGAGTTGATTGCACTTGCAATTCTCTATATTACGAACGGTCTTCATCATGTAGTTGACAATTGTGAAGTCACATAAAAAACTTCTTTAAATGTTTATTATATATTTTCTGTGTGTAGTTTCAATGACCCCAAAGATGATCTGGTTTAGGGTGCTCGATCTCTTGATTGTGCCCTCGTGAATAGTGGATGCATTGGAAACATTTTTCACTCGAGTTAGTTTTGAAAAGGAAAATATTGTTTCATAACAAATAGAGATATATATACAATAATAATCCTTGCATTTGCTATAGTGCCTTTCACGTCTTCACAGCATATACTGTAAAGTGAATTGACTGCATGTTTGTGGGAGTCACAGCTAGTGCTGCAGTAGATTTCGATGGTATCTAAACAAAACTGAGAGTTCCATGCATCTAACGTTTGGAAAATTCACAGATATTTATTGGAATTGTATGTGAATGCTCTGTCTGAGTCTCAGCCGACACACTTCACTCTAGCGAGAAATAGGCGCGAGTTGGCAAGTAACAAGTCTTGAGAACTCGAAACTCTGCAAGCTTTGGGGTAATTATCAAAGTCTAGCTAACTACAAACGCACAGCCTGACTATGATAATGGTTCCTGATCACCTACCTTGCTTCTACCAGTCAAATCTTATCAATTCCTTACTTAGTGAATCTAGTGCATGGATATGTGACAATGTACCTGAGCTCCTGTCTGAATTTGGTTTGTGTCACCACATAAATGCATGTGTTGGTGCAGGAGCTGAGTAGCAGGAGAGCGGTCCCAGTTTGCTTTGCGATAAACGCAGGGTCCTGATAACCAGAATATTGATAAGCATTTGTAATTTGGTAATAAAGGAAATGCATGACAGACGGCATCCACAACAGTATTAAGCTACCCGACACGGAAAAGAGTAAGATGATCGACTTTTGTCTGTTTTCCAGCTCGGAGTCTGTGTCGCTGTTACTCTGGCTTCGAAGCCTCCTGCGCGCTGTGTTGGCAATTAGGATGTGGCTGACAGTCAGAGTGTTGAGGGCCAGGATAAGTATGAAGGGAATGAATGGGGTTAAAATGCGATCAATCCAGTCCAGGGCTACCCAGGCGGGTAGTGTGTAAAAACTAGCCTTGGGCTTGCATTCCCATGGAACATTGTTAATGATACGCAAAGGTTCATATTTAAAGAACCAGGGAATATTTTTAAAAATACAAATAAGGTAAATTGCTGTGATCACCACGGCCGCGGTCCCCTCTGTGCAATACCTTGTTTTCAGCTTTTGGTAACAAACGGCTACAAAGCGATCAAAGGTGAACATGACCGTCAGCCAGACGGAAATGTCAGTGGCGGAGTAACGGAAGATTGTGTTCAGGCTACAAACCGGAGTGAAGGCCAGGAAAGACATTGGGAAATAGAAACTGCGAATCCGCTTTAAGATCACATCAGTGATCACCACGAACAGGTCAGACACGGCCATCGCCATCAGGTAGTGGGTGATACACTTCGACAGACCACACCGGCCTCGCATCAGGATCACAATCGCCATCAGGTTAACTGCGAGACAGAAGAAACGCATGAATTTTACAATTAATCCTTGATGATATTCGGTTATTTGGATTTCTTTTTTCTCTTTAAGACCCTTGTATTACAATATTAGGTATTAATAACTTGATCTTGTGTTGACATTATTGGAGCTTCTGCTTCAGCTTCCATTCCTCGTACATTAGTCAACAAATTTTTGCTTTAGTTATTAGTTATTTTTTTCTCTTGGAAATTGACCGTACACAATTTTCTGCCTCCACTTGTTTTTTTCTCTACAACATATTATTTCCTTTTTAAGGAAAATGTAATGCTCAATTCTTGCCTGCCTCACAACAACATAGGAAGTTGCTCAGGGAAAGATGGCCAAGGTCACCTTCCTCCATGCTGCCAGTCAATTGAAGTATTGGGTCCCAAACTGCACATTGTAAGCCCAGATCTTATTCCCTGACAGAAATCTATCTCATTTGTTCTTGACATTATCAGCATTGTCTACTTTCGCCATTTCCCAAGGAAGCCTATTCTATACATGTATTACTAGATCACTCAAGTAGTATTTCTATAGATTTGTTCTGAACTGACTTCCTTTCAATCACCAGCTGCCATCTGGTGCTCTAGGTCAGTCCTAGACAGCACAGGTTATCATGGTCCAAAAATGTCTAATTGATATAGAATCTCAGAGACCATAATCATATCGCCATTCGACCTTCGCTAATCCAGCATGAACATGAACATTGTTACCTAAATCTCTTCGTAGTCCATCGTATTCTCCGCTCAGTTTCTCCGCTCCCACCTTATGGAATGCCAACCCTCAATCCCTCCGTTTCGCCTCTTCACTTTCCTCTTTCAAGGCCGGTTTGAAGACTTTCCTCTTCGAACGTGCCTTTTGTTCCACCCCGAACTCTTTTACCTCCCCTTCGTGTTTCACCCCTTCCCAAACACTCCCCTCCCAGCTCGGGTCACACGCCTCCTGTGCAGCGCCTTGGGACATCCTCCCAACGTGAAAGGCGCTCTATAAATGTAAATTGTTGTTGTTGTTGTTGTATTCGTAGTTCTCATGTGCATCCTCTCAATCCTGCAATGTCCATGTTTGGATTGTAATAATGCAAGTAATCCGTTAATGCGATTAATAATGCAAACAATGCGTTTCATTTAGCGCTTTCCATGTCTTCCAAACGTCCCACGGTGCTTCACATAATATACCATAATGTGAGTCGGCTATACATTTTATGGTGAAATGCGGCCACCAATCATTCAATGACAAAATGTCGTGGATTGAATGACCAAATTTTCATCGCAACTTTCGAGAGGGAATATAATCAGGCTTTGTGCAGTAAGGAAGCTTGCCTACAGTTTCACCGTGCCTGGCATTGCAGTTACCAGAAGTGTGTAAAGTATTCAATTTGTGATCACACCAGGGATCTATGAAGTCACATTGGCCCGATATTTCGATCAATAGTTTCCGTTTAATACAAACCAGTTTGCCTGACTCACTGATACCAAGCAATTGACTGTCAATCAGCACAGCCAGTTCTGTTAAATTTGAGATAGAGGTAACTTTCATACCCTCCAGTGCTCTGTACCTCATCATTGTGAATGTGTCTCAAGCATTTATCGATTCTCTAAAACTGTCCTCCATCTTAACACCTGTCACCAACATATGTTAACGCCAGTCATACCACCCCTGTCACAGAGTACTTTTTAAACCAAATCAAGGGGCGTCTCATTGATTGATCCCACGTCCATCTGATCCACTGTCCCCTTTCAGGTCAAAGCTGGTAAATCACTTTGTTAAGCAATCCCCCCCCCCGAAGGTGGACAGTGAACACCTGCAAATTACTGTTGTTGTGTCTTACCAGAGACGCCAACAAGTGCAAGCACAGGATAGTAGATGTACTCCACCTGATACATTGCTGGTAATTGATTAATGGGATTTCCCATTGTCTGTGTACAGTGACTGGTTTCCTGTTCTTGTTCGCTTTGGCAGCTATACTGAGTTCAGCATCTACAATAGATTTATTATATACAGATTGAGATGCCTCTGGGACTAATCTAGAGTCACACTAGTCACAGCCCGTTGAACAAACACAATTAATTAATCACGTTATTTTTGTTCTCGAATAAAAGGGAATAGTGGGTAGTTGATTTAAAGGAAACCACACAGCGACATAAATCTAAGTAGTGGTATAAATTGGCATTACTACATTCAATTCGATACCAGGAAAACGGAAGTCAAATCAGCAGCGCAGCTTGTTTAGATCAAGTTAAATTTTGATTCGATTGAAAAGGAACATATTCACATACAATGAGCAGATCTGGTCAGGATGAGGAAGATCATCGTCACATCCAATCGCATCCCTTAAAAACCCACCAGATCGTCCCCATCACTGCATCAAGCTGCTCCTTAAATGAGTCCATTACTGGTCATGGATCCAAAACTTTGACTCACTTTCCTTTCTCCGTAGATGCTGCCTGACCTGCTGAGTTTCCCAGCTCTCTATGTTTCTGTTACTGCTGTCTACCACCTGGTCAATTGCAGCCATTGATTCTACTCTTCAAAACATCCCGGAGCCTGTCCTGAAGTTGGCCTTTAATTCTATATCATGCCAACTTGTTGTACTGTCTTGCTTCATCCTAAAGTATTGATGTGGGCCAGGTTTTAGTCAGGGATGGGCAAGTTCTGCAGCCAGTAAAGAGAGCAAGAGGATAATCTCAGTGTCAGATGAATATCCAACAATCAGAGAAGCTCAGGCATTTCAGTCAAAGTAGAATACGACCCCGAGAAGGGTGTAATATTCTAGGTGGGTTTGACACATAAAGACGATGATTAATATAGTCATGGCATGGGACATAAACATAGAGTTACAAAGTGCATCTTCAGCTCTTCTCTCCGCACAAAATTACCTGTTGCCTCCACTCTATTGGGTTCACCCTTCATCTTGTCCCTCAACTCGTCCGCTCCACCATCAGCGGTGTTGCTCTACACTCTATATCACTCACTCTCACCCATAGTCTCTCTCTTTTACTCAGTGTCACCCATTAGAAGAAAATAAGAACATAATAATTAGGAGCAGGAGTAGGCCATTTGGCTCCTCAAGCCTGCTCCGCATTTCAATAAGATCTTGGCTGATCTTCTAATCTACCTCCACCTACCTGCCTTTTCCCCATATCCCTTAATCACTTCATCCATCAGAAATCTGTCAATTTCAGTATGGAATATGTTCCAGGACTGAGCATCTACTTCCTTTTGGGGGTAGAGAATTCCATGAATTCACTACCCTCTGAGTGGAGAGTTTTTGCTCAACTCAGTGGGAAAAGGTATATCTCTCTGTTACTGTCTGTAATTTACTGTCACTGACTGTCATTTCCTACCATTCTCTGTCTCTCTTTCTGTCACACAGTGTCACTACCTTTCTTTCCCTGTCACTGACTATCACTACATGTCACTCTCTGTGTCACTCTGTCATTCTTTGTCACCCGCTGCCTTGCCACTAGCTGTCTCCATCCTCCCCCATCTGTTTCTCACTGTATCTTTCTCACCCGCACAAAACTTCACTCCCCCATTACCCCAGTTCTTGCCAGACTTCACTGGCTCCCTGTCCCAGAGAGGATCAATTTCAAGATCCCCACCCTTGTCTTCAAATCCCTCCATTCCTCTGCACCCCCCTACCTCTCCGACCTCCTCTCTCCCCAAAATAGCAGCCATTTCCTTCGCTCCACTGGGTCTGGCCTCTTCCATGTCCCCCTGAATCCTCCGCTCTAGCAGCCATGCCTTCAGCCACTGCGCCCCGAGGATCTGGAGCTCCCTTCCTTACTCCCCCTCTCTTTCCAGTTTCAGGTACCAGTTAAAGACCTTCTCTTTGAATGTACCTTTGGTCATCTCTCTATCCCTGTCCCTTGGGAGGGCAGTGCTTTGGGATGTCCCCCTGATGTGAAAGGCGCTCTATAAATGTAATTATGTTATTTTGTTGTTGTTGCCCCTGGTTCGGTCCCGGGATCCGTTCATGTGAAGTGCTCTGAGATGCCGTCCAGCGTGGAGGGTGCCTTGTAAATCGAAGTTGTTTTAATTGTTGTTGTATCTCTCCCTCTCTCCCTTTTTCACGCCTTGATTCGTGAAGCGAAAGATGCTATACAAATGTAATTACCGGTATGTTGTTTTTGTTTTTCATTCGCCATCTCTCTGCGTCAGTCACTGTCTCTTTCTGTCATCCATCGTCTCTCAAGTTTTTCTCTGTCAACCTCTGCCTCTATTTGTCACTCTGTTAATCACAACAACAACAACAACAACAACAATTTACATTTATAGAGCGCCTTTCACGTCGGTAGGACGTCCCAAGGCGCTGAACAAGAGGCGTGTGACCCGAGCTGGGAGGGGAGTGTTTGGGAAGGGGTGAAACACGAAGGGAAGATAAAAGAGTTCGGGGTGGAACAAAAGGCACGATCGAAGAGGAAAGTCTTCAAATCGGCCTTGAAAGAGGAAAGGGAAGAGACGAAACGGAGGGATTGAGGGATGGCATTCCATAGGGTAGGAGCGGAGAAACTGAAGGCCTGGCCTCCGATGGTGGGGCGGTTCGGGCGGGGGGCTTGGAGCAGGCCAAGTCCTGTTGAACGGAGGGTCTGGGTGGGCGTGTAGGGGGAGAGTAGATCAGTTAGGTAGGATGGGGCAAGGCCGTGTAAGGCCTTGTAGGTGAGGACGAGGATCTTGAACTCGATCCTCTGGAGGATGGGGAGCCAGTGGAGACGGGCGAGGGTGGGGGTTATGTGGTCACGGAGGCGGGTGCGGGATAGTACACGGGCTGCAGAGTTTTGGATGGCCTGCAGCCTATGAATGGATGAACTGGGGAGGGCGAATAGGAGAGAATTTCCGTAATCCAGCCATGAGGTGATGTACGCGGGCACGAGTGTTTCGGCAGCGCTGGGGGTAAGATAGTTGCGGAGCCTGGCAATGTTGCGCAGATGGAAATAGGCGGTGCCGGTCAAGGTGCAGATGTGGGGGAGGAAGGAAAGTTTTTGATCGAACATGATGCCGAGGTTCCTGATTGGCTTTGTGAGGTGGAGAGTGCAGCCTTGGATATTGAGGCTGGCAGCGCCCGATGTGCGGAGGCGCTGGCTTGAGCCAATCAGGAGGGCCTCGGTCTTATTCACGTTCAATTGCAAAAAGTTATCCCTCGTCCACGATTCGATGTCGGACAGAACATCGATCGTCTGGGGGTTGAGGGATGAGGCAGAAAGGTACAACTGGGTGTCATCCGCATACATGTGGAAATTTACCCCATGTTTGCGGATGACGTCGCCCAGAGGGAGCGTGTAAAGGGTGAAAAGGAGGGGACCGAGGACAGAGCCCTGAGGGACACCGTGGGAAACTGTGCGGGGTTTGAAGAAAAGCCATTGGAAGAAACAAAATGTAAACGGTGGGTCAAATAAGAATGGAACCATTCAAGGACTGTGCCTTGAAGGTTGAGGTGGGAGGAAAGACGTTGAAGGAGGATGGTGTGATCGACTGTGTCGAACGCAGCAGACAGGTCAAGGAGGACGAGGAGGCAGAGGGAGCCCTGGTCACAGGCGGTTAGGATGTCATTTGTGACCTTGACCAGGGCAGTTTCTGTACTGTGGATAGGGCGGAAACCTGATTGGAGGGGTTCAAGAAGTGATTGATTTGAAAGGAAAGAGCGGAGCTGGGAGGCAACCACTCTTTCAAGGACCTTGGATAGAAACGGGAGGTTGGAGATGGGTCGATAACGTGATGGTTGCGACGCATCAAGGGAGGGTTTCTTCAGGATAGGGGTGATGGTGGCTGTTTTAAGGGAGGCAGGGACGGTTCCTGAGGAGAGGGAAAGGTTAATGGTGTCAGAAATGAGCGGGGCTAACAAATGGAGCTGGGTGCGGAGGAGGCGGGTGGGGATGGGGTCCAATGAGCACCTGGTGGGTTTCATGGAGGTGATTGTTTTTGTGACTGAAAGCGGGTGGTGGGGTTGAAAGTGTGAAATGGGGGGTGAGTAGGGGTTGAGGTAACTGATGAGGGAGCGGAGGTGGAGGAGTGGTGGGCGGAGGAAACCGCAGAGCGGATTTTCTCAATTTTGGACTCGAGAAAGTCCAGCATCTCCTCGCAACGAACGTTTTAGGAGAGGATTTGCGAGGTGAGGTGGGTGGGGCGGAGGAGCTGGTTGGTGGTGGCGAAGAGGAGGCAGTGGTTGTCCTTCGCTTCCAGGATTATCCTGGAGTAGAAGGCTGATTTGGCGGTGGCTAGGGCGGAGCGGTACAATTTGATGCGGTCCAGCCAGATTGGCCGGTGGACCGTGAGGCCAGATTTGAGCCAGGTGCGTTCAACTGCTCTCACTTGGCTTTTGAGGGAACGGAGGTGAGATGTGTACCACGGTGATGATCGGGAATGGGAGACGGTTTTGGAGGTGAGGGGGGCCAGGGTGTCCAGGGTAGTGGAGAGGGTGTTGTGGAGGGCGGTGGAGACGGAGGATGGGTCTGGAGAAAAAGAGTGCCATTGTGGGAAGAGGTCGGAGGTTTCTAGGGCAGAGGTGAAAGTTTGAGGGGGAATCTTCTTCCAGGGCCGGTAGAAGATGGTGGTCGGTTTGGAAGTGGAGGGGGGAGGGATAGAGGTGTTGCAGGAAATGAAAAAATGGTCAGAAATGGCCTTGACTGTGATGGTGACGCCAGAGACGTTGAGGCCTCGAGTGATCACCAGATCGAGAGGATGGCCGTGAGTGTGGGAGGCAGTGTTGATATGAAGGGAGAAGTTGAAAGACGAAAGTAAAGAGGAAAATTCAGAGAAAATGGGGCAGGAGGGGGTGAAATGGAGGTTCAAATCGCCAAGAATAATAAGGCAATCAGAGGAGGCACAAAGGGAAGTTAAAAGTGAAGAAAAGTCTGAAATGAAAGTGGGGGAGGGTTTGGGGGGGGCCATAAACTAGGATTTTGAAAGAACTGTGGGAGGAGTGAGAAAGGGTGAGATTCATAGATTCATAGAATTTTATGGCACAAAAGGAGGCCATACGGCCCATTTAGTCTGTGCCGGCTCTTTGAAAAGAGCAATTCAATCCCACTGCCCTGCCCACTCCCCATAGCCTAATAGACCTGTTCTCCCTAAATAAAGATCTAATTCCCTTTTAAAAGTTGTTATCGAATCAGCCTCCACCACCTTTTCAGGCAATGCATTCCAGATTCGAACAACTCGCTGAGTGAAAACATTTCTCCTCAGCTCCCCTCTACTTCGCCTTGAAACTGTGACCACGAGTCACAGATTCGCCCATGAGTGGAAATAGTTTTTCTCTATTTGCCCTGTCGAAACCCCTCATGATCTTATAAACCTCTATTAGGTCTCCCCTCAATCTTCTCTGCTCCAGAGAGAATAACCCTAGCCTATCTAGCCTCTCCTCATAGCTGAAGTCCCTCAATCCTGGCACCATCCTAGTAAATCTTTGTTGTACCCTTTCCAAAGCCTTCACATCCTTTGTATAGTGTGGTGACCAGAATTGAACACAGTATTCCAGCGGAGGCCTCACCAAAGTATTATAGAGGTTAGTCAGCACTTCCTGACTTTTGTACTCTATACCCCTATTTATAAAGCCTAGTATCCCATATGCCTTCTTAACAGCCTTGTCTACCTGTCCTGCCACCTTCAACGAGTCACTAACACAAATCCCCAGATCTCTCTGTTCCTTCACACCATTGAAAATTGTACTATCTAGCCTATATTGCCTCCCTTCATTTCTTCTCCGAAAATGCATCACCTCACACCTCTCTGCATTAAACTTAATCTGCCATGTGTCTGCCCACTTTACCAATTTGTCTATATCCTCTTGCAGATGGCTGCTATCCTCCTCACTGTTTACTATTCTCCCTAACTTAGTGTCATCTGCAAACTTGGAAACTGTACTCCGTACACCCAAGTCCAGATCATTGATGTAGATTACAAACAGATGTTCAAAAGAGGGGAAGGAGCCGGAGGAATAGGGGGATAGGGCGAGGGATGTCTTTGAGATAAGGGCCACACCACCGCCACGACGGTTGGGTCGAGGAGCATGGTGGAATGTGTAGTTGGGTGGTGTGGCTTCAACGAGGGGGAAAGTGTCGCCTGTGGTGATCCAAGTTTCCATCAGGGCCATGATGTCAACGTTCTCACCAAGGATGAGATCGTTGATGGCCAGTGCCTTATTGCAGACAGAGCGGACATTTTGGAGGCGGATGCGGAACAAGCAGTTGGCCGAGGGGTGTGAGGGGGGGCTGGGATGGTCGGCGGGGAGGGTGGGGATCTGAATAAGGGAGGAGAGGTTGACTCCCCGAGTTTGTGTCCGGTGGGGCTGACGGTGATGGTGGGGGACAGGGCACTTGGTGTGACTGCTATTGGACACTCAGCGCCGAGTGCCACGGTGAGCCCGACGGAGGATTCCAATACTGGAACAGAGGGAAGCCGTGGGAGGGTCGAGCAGGGACAGTAGGCGAGGAGGGCGAAGAGAAAGAAGGGTAGAGAAGGAATAACGGAGAGGGGGGTTTGGGGGGAAAAGCTTGAATAGGGGGAGGGAAGCTCGGGTCATGGCGGCAGCCATATTGCGCACGCGGGAGACCAGGAGCGAGGGTCAATGGGGGGGCATCATCCCAAGGGATATGAGGCGGCGGCTGGGGGATGCAGAGGCGTTGCGGTCTGAAGCCTGACCTGGGCTGAGGCCGAGGCTGGGGTTGTGGGTTTTAGGGCCGGTCGCCGGGGCTGCGTGTGTCCGTGCTATGGGTCGCCGCGTCGAGGCTGGAGCCGGGACCAGGGCCGTGAGTCTCGTGGCTTTGGGTCTTGGAGCCGGGGCTGTATGTCACGAAGCCGTTGGTCACGGGGCTGGTCTTTCATTAATTGTGCCTCAGCCTCCGCCCCGGTGGGCCTGGCAGATTGCTTGTCCATCTTTCCCTCCGCACCACGATCAGCAGCCACACTTTCAGCCTCTACACCCCAACTTGGAACTGTCTCCCCAAATATGTGCACATTTGATATGAAAGCATATCCTAGGCTTTATATACATATATGTGTTGGGTACAAACATGTCCGTCTATCCTTTGAAGTCACTGGTGATAACAATACCAATAATAGTATTCAATTTGCAGAGTGCCTTTCTCGTCGGTTATGACTGAGCTGGTTTATTATTTTCAATTGCAGACACCGGACAGTAAAAAGGATATTGTTGGAGATGGCGTTGAGCAGACTTACTGGAATGGTATCAGGGATGAGGGACATAAATGATAATAATAGCAATCCTTGCGTTTGATGTAGCACTTTTCACATTCTCTAGACGTCTCAAAGCTTCACACAATATACTGTAAAGTGAATTGACTGTATATTTGTGGATGAAATGTGTAGCTCAGTGATCAGAGCACTTGCCTTACCAGCGAGAGACCTGACTTCGATTGCAGGAAGTGTGAAATCTTGGGCAAATTTCCTTAATCCACAAGCCTAATAATCATCTCTCTCTGGAGAAATATATATATTTTAAATGGTTATTTCAATCCACGACTGTTTGTGGGACACTGCTGTGCACAATTGGCTGTCGTTTTCCACTAACATATATTCTGTTAAGTGCTGTGAGACATCTAGAAGATGTGAAAAACACTACAGCAAACGCAAGGATGATTATTATTCAGGAAAATTGTCTAATTGTTGCCCAGTTTATTTTTGTAAAGGGTGTCGCTCTCCTCCCTTCAGGCCACGCAGGTATGTCATGCCAACCAGCACTGGTAGAGAAATAATTTCACTAAATACAGCGCTTCCCTTTCCTAGCTCCTCCTTTAATCCTTCATCCGAATCGTCTGGTTCTAATTATTGATCATTTCAGGAGAGACACAGAAAGAGATAGAAAGAGAAACTACCTTCTCTTTGAATACTATCAGGGGATCTTTACCGTCTGCGTGGACAGGCAGGCGAGACATTGGTTTAACATTTCGTCTGTAGCAGGGCACCTTGAACAACCAGCACATCCCCCAGCAGAGCATTAATTAGTAGATTGGCTTAGACTGTGTGATTTCAAGGCTATTGGTAATGTGACTGGGCCATGGACAGACTGCACGGCGCTGACATGTGGGCGTCTCCTCTCTGTACTTTCAGCCAGAATTGTTTCTGACACAAGCATGATTACACAACTAATCTGAGGAACCGATTCGAGAGCGACCTGAGCCCTTGCCACATCCACACAATCACTGAGACGGCAAACAGGTTAGACACAGATGCATTTGGGTCTTAAAATGGCTTCTTGTCTACAGGCTCACAGTCTGACTGAGGAGTTAAACCATCCAATTTGTCTGGATTTTTTCACTGTTACCCTGGAGTGTGGCCACAACTTTTGCCTCTCCTGTATCACCCAGAGCTGGCAAAGTCAGGCAGTGAACACCTGTCTGTTATGTCGGGAGGTGATTGTCAACAGGAACCTCAGGAGGAAACAAACCCTGGCCAACATAGCAGAGGAATATAAAAATATAAGCCAGCCTAAAACACAGAAGGGAATTAAACGTTACTGTGGGAAACACTGAGAGGAGCTAAATATTTTCTGTGAAACTGGGAAGAAATTGTTTTGTGTTGTTTGCAGGCATGGACGAGAACACAGAGATCATATCTTACTTCCCATTGACGAAGCTGCTGAAAACTACAAGGTAACAACACCCTCACATTGAAATCACTCTATTTCACTTTAGAATTTTTAACATTCAAACACTATGATTCTATGTGTTTATTCTAGGATGAAGTCCTGGTGAGACCGCACCTAGAGTATTGTGTGCAGGTTTGGTTTCCTTATTTAAAAAAGGACATACTTGCCTTAGAGGGGTTGCAGCATAAATTCACTAGGTTAGTTCCTGGGATGAGGGGACTGACCTATGAGGATAGGTTGAATAAACTAGGGCTGTATTCTCTAGATTACAGAAGAATTAGGGGGGATCTTATTGAAACATATAAGATTCTTAAAGGGCTGGATAAAGTAGACACTGAGGGACTGTTTCCCCTGGTAGGAGAATCTATAACCAGGGGTCACAGTCATAAAATTAAGGGTCAGCCTTTTAGAACAGAGTTGAGGAAACATTTTTTCACTCAGAGGGTAGTGAATTTATGGAATTCACTACCCCAGAAAGCTGTAGATGCTCAGTCCTTGAACATTTTCAAGGCTGAGACTGATAGATTTTTGAAAAATAGAGAGATTAGGGGATATGGGAATAGGGCAGAGTTAGGTGAGAAGATCAGCCATGATCTTATTGAATGGCGGAGCAGGCTCGAGGGGCTGAATGGCCTACTCCTTCTCCTAATTCTTATGGTCTTATGTTCTTGTGAAATCCAGCAGCCAGTTTTGCACAGCAGTGTCCCCACAAACAGTCATGGATTGAAATGACCAATTTTTATTATTTTTGGGTGGGGGGACGGATTACAGTTAGGTGTGTGTGGAGTAAGGAAACTTGCCCAAGGTTTCACCCTGACCCGCCTGAATTCGAACACAGGTCTCACGCTTGTAAGGCGAGTGTTCCAACCACTGAGCTGCAGGAGCTCCACAACTTGCCAAACACAAACCCAAGACATGATAGCAAGTAGCTAGAGAGAGAGAGAGAGAGAGAAAGGAGGTAGGAGAGTAAGAGTGTGAGTGTGAGTGTGCGTGAATGAGACAAACACACATGCGCCACGGCACAAGCTCAACCCCAGCACAATCGGAATCAATGGGAAACCCCATAAAATAATACTATCATCATCTAATAATGTCCCTGGCCTCGCTTGCTCACAAGCCACTGTCCTGTAGCTCAGTGGTTAGAGCCCTTAGGCAAGTACCCCCTTCCAACCCCCGCACCCCCCACCACCCATGTATGTGTAAATGTCTGTGCGAGACACAGTAACAAGTATTGAAGACTTTGTTGATGCAAAATATTTGTATTTGTGTTAATTAAATGATACATAAAAGATTATGTGTGTGAGTTGCACTTCTACATGTGTGTCTGTAGGTGTGCATGTGTCTGTATGTATGTGAGCATGTGTGTGTCTGTGTGTGTTTGAGTGTCAGTGTGTGTGAGTGTGTGTATGTGTGTGTATGTGTATCTATCTGTGTGTGTCTATGTGAGTATATGTGTGTGTCTGTGTGTGTGTGCCTGTGTGGGTATGCCTGTGTGTGTGTCTGTGGGTGTGTGTTCAAAAATCCAAAATTTGAGAGATCATTTCCCGCTGTTCTGGCTCAGTGTATTGAGCCACTGCTGAATCCTCTAAGTAAAGAGAGACAGAGACAGAGGGTTAGAGATAGAGTGAGACTAAGAGAGACTATATGAGAGAGAGAGACCAAGGGAGAGAGAGCAACTGAGAGAGAAACTGGGAGAGTGAAAGTGAGAAAGAGAGAGAGAGAGAAAGAAAATGAAAGAGAGACTGAGAAGCGAACGAAAGAGACTGAGAGAGAGAGACTGGGAGAGACTGAGAAAGAGAATGAGACTGAGAGAAAGATTGAGACAGAGAGAGACTGAAAGAGAGACGGAGAGAGAGACTGAGAGAAGGAGAGAGAGACTGAGAGAGAGTGAGACTGATAGATCGTGAGAGAAACTGAGAGAGAGGGACAGAGAGAGAGAGACTGACAGAGACACTGAGAGAGAGACCGTGAGAGAAACTGCGAGAGAGAGAGAGAGACTGAGAGATAGACTATTTCACAGACTAACCTGTCTTGTAATAATCATAAACTTGTATAAATCCAGGTTGAATTCCATCGACATTAATCTCTTTCCTCACACGTAACTCTAGCATAGTCAAATTGCCCTTCTGCAACTATATGAGAGAGAGAGAGAGACTGAGAGGGAGACCGAGAGAGAGAGCAACTGGGAGAGAGACGGAGGGACAGAGAGACTGAGGGAGAGACTGAGAGAAAGATATTGAGACTGAGCAAGAGACTGAGAGAGCGAGACATAGAGAGAAAGAGACTGAGTGAGACAGAGAGAGAGAGCGAGACTGAGACTGAGAGAGAGACTGGGAGAAAATGAAACTGAGAGAGAGGCTGAGATAAGAGACTGAGGCTGGGAGAGAGGCAAGCTCACATGCAGAGGCACAGACACTCACAGGCACACTCACACAACCACACACGCAGACATACTCACATACAGACAAACACTCCAACACACAGACAGACACACACACACTCACAAGCACACAGAAACACACATTTTACCTGTTCCAAGTAGATAATTATTTTATCGCCATCTCTCTCATGTCTTTTTACATTTGCCAATGGTTGAGGCTGAAGGCAGAATAGAGAAAGTGCGAGAGAGAGACTGAGATTGTGATTGAGAGAGACTAATACTGAAAGTGACTGAGAGAGAGACTAAGACTGAGAGAGCGATTGAGAGAGAGAGACTGAGAGTGAGACTGCGAGAGAGACTGAGACTGAGAGAGACTGAGATTGGGAGAACGACTGAAACTGAGAGTGACTGAGAGAGTGAGAGAAACTAAGAGAGAGAGAGAGAGAGAGACAGAGAGAGAGAGACTGAAAGAGAGACTGAGAGAACAACTAAGACTGACTGAGACTGAAAGAGAGTGAGAGAGACTAAGACAGGCTGATAGAGGGTGAGGGAGAAACAGACTAAGAGAGACGGAGACTGAGAGAGAGAGAGACTGAGAGAGAGACTGGGAGAAATAGACTGAGAGAAAGACTGACTGAGAGAGAAAGAGAGTGTGTTGTGAGAGAGTGGGAGACTGAGAGAGACGGAAGACTGGGAGAGACAGAGACTGAGAGAGAGAGAGAGACTGGGAGAGAGACTGGGAGAAATAGTCTGAGAGAGACTGACTGAGAGAGAGAAAGAGAGTGTGTGTATGAGAGAGAGAGAGAGATGGAGACTGGGAGAGACGGAGACTGAGAGAGAGACTGAGAGAGAGACTGGGAGAAATAGACTGAGAGAGAGACTGACTAAGAGAGAGAAAGAGAGTGTGTGCGTGTGAGAGAGAGAGAGAGACTGAGATTACCTGAGGGAGGTAGTTAGTTTGTGTGTTGTAGCCAGAGAGCAGAGAAATTTCCACTATTACCATGTTGGAGGCCGGTCTGTTCCCCGTATAACTGCGTGTGAGAGAGATTCGCACACTTACTCACAAACACACACACTTACACTCACAGAGAGACACACACTCCCACACACATTTAAACACAGACAGACACTTCCTCACACACATACTCACAGACATTCACTCACACACACAGACAGTCAGACACAAACACAGGCACACTCACTCACTCACACACACACAAACAGACACACACTCGCTCACTCACACACGTAGATACACACACAGAGAGACTAGGAGAGAGAGTGTTCGAGTGTGTGGGGAGACAGAGAATAAAAAGGCGAAAGTGATTTTGAGAGCGAGAGAGTGAGTGAGAGAGTGTTTGAGACAGAATGCATGAGAGAGAAAGTGAGAGAGAGAGAGAGAGAGAGTGAGTGAGAGACCGAGTGAGTGTGACTGAGTGAGTGAGTGTGAGAGAGAAGCAGAGGGAGACAGAGAGAGACTGACAGCAGATCCACATTGAGGCGGCAGCATTGTGTCTTATTCTCCATTTTCTCGTTCCCCACTTCTTCTCTATCGTTCAGTAGATAATTATTGAGAGACGCCCAGATCTCAAATGCTTTATAACTGCCGTCAGGAACCACATTAAACTTCAGGGATGCCTAGAGAGAGAGAGAGAGGGTGAGAGAGACTGTGAAAGAGGCTGAGACAGAGAGTGTGAGAGAGACTGACAGAGTGGGGGAGAGAGACTGAGAGAGAGAGACTATGAAAGAGACCGAGAGAGAGACTGAGAGAGAGGGAGAGTGTGAGAGAGATTGAGACAGAGAGAAAGAGTGTGTGAGAGACTGAGACAGAGAGAGAAAGAATGATAGAGATTGAGAGAAGGGGAGAGTGTGTGAAAGAGACTGAGAGAGAGAAAGAGTGTGAGAGAGAGGGAGAGGGGGGGGGGAAGGGAGACTGAGAGAGAGGGAGAGTATGAGAGAGACTGAGAGAGAGAGAAAGAGTATGGGAGAGAGAGGGGGAAAGAGATACTGAGAGAGAGGGAGAGTATGTGAGAGACTGTGAGAGAGATTGAAACTGAGAGATAGACTAAGAGGGAGGGGGTGTTTGCGAGAGAGACAGAGAGAGAAAGAGAGAAGGAGTGATTGAGAGAGAGGGAGAGAGTGTGAATGAGACTGAGAGGGACTGCGAGAATGTGAGAGAGATTGAGAGAGGGAGGGACTGAGAGAGACAGAGAGTGTGAGAGACTGAGAAAGAGAGAGAGATACACTGAGTGAGAGAAGGGGAGAGAGTTTGAGAGAGACCGAGTCTCACTAACTGTCAGTCTCAGTTTCTCTCGCTCTCTATTCTCATACTCTCCCCCCTCCCTCAGTCTTTCTCTGTCTCATTCAAACTTACTCACACTCGCTCTCACCTGCAGCAACACACCTCTCTTACACACACCCTGTTACACCCCCACACACCTCACACTCAGTCTTTCTCTCAGTCTCGCTCACACTCACTCACACTTGCTCTCACTCACCTGCTCATCTGGTCTCTCTCTCTCTGTCTCAGTCTCTTTCAGTCTCTCCCAAACACGCTCACACTCACCTGCACCAACACACGCTCCCTCTTACACAAACATGCACACGCACATTTCAGTCTCTCTCTCAGTCTCTCTCATTCTCTCTCTGTCAAGCAGACACTCGCTCACACTCACTTTCATTCGCTCTCACACTCATCTGCTCATCCTGTCTCTCTAAGTCTCAGTCTCTCAGTCACTCTCTCTCTCTCCCTCTCTCTAGAGTCTCTCTCTCTCAGTCTCTCTCTCACTCTCTCTGTCTCTCTCAGTCACTCTCTCCGTCTGTTTCAGTCAGTCTCTCTCCGTATCTTTCAGTCCCAGTTTCTCTCTCCATCTCACTCGGTCTCTCTCTCTCGCTCTCTCTCTCTCTCTCAGACTCGGTCTCTCTCAGTCTCTCTCTCAGTCTCAGTCTCTCTCTCATTCTCTCTGTCTCTCAGTCACTCTCTCCGTCTGTTTCAGTCAGTCTCTCTGCGTATCTTTCAGTCTCAGTTTCTCTTTCCATCTCTCTTGGCCTCTCTATCTCTCTGACTCATTCTCTCTCAGTCTCTCTCAGTCTCTCTCTCACACTTGCTTACACTCACTCACACACTCGCTCTCACACTCACCTGCACCAGCACACACCCACTGCCCTGAGCCATCACCGTGTAAACCCCAGGAACCTCCAGGCCTGAGATGGAGTGAAGAATGAGGCGGTTCGAGGCATCGATGGAGAGATCTCGGATTTTACGACCTTCACTTAAGACTGAAATAAGATTCTGTGAGTCCGGGCTGTGGGTGAGAGAGGCGTAGAGGGAGAGAGCCTGGAGGGCAACCACTGTGTCCTAGAGATAGGGGGAGAGGGAGGGTAGCAGTGAGAGAGAGACTGAGAGAGAAGGGGAGAGAGAAGGGGAGAGAGGGAGTGTGAGGGAGACTGAGAGAGGGGGGGAGAGAGGGAGTGTGAGAGACACTGAGAGAGAGGGGGAGAGAGGGAGTGTGAGAGAGACAGAGAGAGAGGGGGAGAGAGGGAGTGTGAGAGAGACTGAGAGAGAGGGGGAGAGAGGGAGTGTGAGAGAGACTGAGAGAGGGGGGGAGAGAGGGAGTGTGAGAGACACTGGGAGAGAGGGAGTGTGAGAGAGACTGAGAGAGGGGGGGAGAGAGGGAGTGTCAGAAAAGCGATGATACAGAGAGACTCAAGGGCAATGACTGTGTCCAAGAGAGACAGAGAGAGGGGGGGAGAGGGGGAAAGAGGGGGAAAGAGGGAGGGAGGAAGGGAGGGAGGGAGAGCTTTCAGTGCAATAACTATGCCGTAGAGGGGGAGAGAACGAGAGAGGGAGTGAGAGAGAGAGAGACTGAGAGAGTGGAGAGAGGGGGAGTAAGGGTGAGAGGAAGTGTGAGGGAGACTGAGAGACTCACACTCACTCACACTCGAGAGAATAGGAGAGAGACACAGAGAGAGAAAGAGACTGAGAGAGAGACTGATAATGTGTGATTTTGTATAAGTGAGTGAGCGATTGTCCAAGTGAGTGCACAAGCGGGTGTGTGATTGTGCAAGTGGGTGTGTGATTGTGCAAGCGGGTGTGTGACTGAGAGTGTACATGAGTTTGCAAGAGACTATGTGTGTGTGAGATTGTGCATGAGAGGTTTAAATGATTGTGCGAATGTACGTGTAACTAAGTGTATGATTGTGTGTGAGTTTACGTGTGAAATAGCGCATGAGTGTGTAAACTACTGTGACGGTGTGCGCCCGAGTGTGAGAGTGTGCGAGCGAGAATGTGAGTTAGCAGTCGAGTGTGTAAATGGGTGCAAACGCTAGCACACATGAAAGTGTGTGTCATTGATGTGTGTGTAAATTAGTGAGTGTGAGTGTGTGACACACTCACCTGGGTGGACGAGAAGCCCCCGTAAGGATTTCTCTGTCGGACGAGCCACTTGACGATCGGTGTGACGCTCGTGAGCTGGGCCGTGGTGAGTGTGCGAGAGGATAGGTGTGTGAGAAGTGTGTAAGCCGTGATCTCGACCTGGGCCGACGGGGCTCGGACCCACAACAGATCCCCCGCCTCCTCCTCACGCTCACCCCCGGCCTCCCAGTGCGTCATCCCGCCTGTAGCACACACAGTTCCACACTTATTTGCACGCTCAACCATTTACACTCTCAGTTGCACCCATATAATTGCTCTCCCCCCTCTCTGTCCTCTAGTGTGTCAGCCCCGCCTGCTATCACACGCACCATTTCCCTCGTGAGTGTCAGTGACGCACACACTTATTTGCACGCTGACCCATTTACACATTCAGTCACTGTCATACTGTCTGCCTATTTTCCAAGCTCTCTCCCCCAGCCCCGTAGTGTGCCAAGCCCTCGACGGACACACACTCATTTACACACTCGTTCACATGCTCATTATTTGCACACTTGCTCGTTTACACACTCAGTTACACCCACACAATTACCCAGACTCCTGGCGTATCAGCCCCGCCTGTGACACACATATACACACACTTACACACTCACTTACATGCTTATTTCAAAACACCCATTTACACACTCAGTTAGACACACACAACTACACCCACTCTGCTTCCCTGGCTCCCAGTGTGTCAGCCACCCGGTAACACACACACTTATACACTCTCTTGCACACTCACTAATTACACACTCGGTTACACCCACATGATTATGTGTCAGTTTCAGTCTCTCCCTCAGTCTCTCTCTCTGAGTCTCTCAGTCTCTCTCAGGCTTTCACTCAGTCGTTCTCTCTCTCTCTCAGTCTCAGTCTCTCCAGTCTCTCTCAGTATCTCTCTCGGGCTCTCTCTTTCACCCAGTCTCTCTCCATCCCTCAGTTTCAGTCTCTCTCTCAGTCTCTCACAGTCTCAGTCATAATCTCAGTCTCTCTCTCAGTCACTCTCAATCTCTCAGTCTCATTCTCTCACATTCTCAGTGTCTCTCACAGTCTCAGTCTCTTTCACAGTCTCAGTCTCTCTCTGTCTCTCACACTCTCAGTCTCTCTCAATCTCAGTCTCTCATCTTGTTCTCTCTCAGTCTCATTCTCTCAGTCTCACACAATCTCCATCTCTCTAACAGTCTCAGTCTCTCTCACAATCAGTCTCTCTCACAGTCTCAGTCCCTCTCTCTCAGTCTCTTTCTCAGTCAGTCTCAGTCTCTTAGTCTCTCGCAGTCTCAGTCTCTCACAGTTTCAGTATCTCTCTCACCTGTGGTGTTGGCTAGCTTGTTGAGTCTCTCTATGAGTTTCTCTCTCTCCTCGCTGTGGTCAGAGAGAGTGAATGTGTAAGAGAGTAGTGCGAGGGTGTAAACACTCCTGACAGACTCGCTCACATTTCTCAAGCAATTTAAAGCATTCTCAACGACATCTAACTGGGAGAGAGAGAGTGTACGTGAGTGTTTGAGAGACTGAGAGATAGAGACGGGGAGAGAGAGTGTGTGAGTGTAAGAGAGACTGAGAGAGAGAGGGAGAGAGAATGAGTGTGAGAGAGACACAGAGAGAGAGAGTTAGAGAGAGACTGGGAGGTAGTGTGAGAGTGAGACAGAGACAGATAGACTGACTGAGAGGGTGTGTGAGTGTGAAAGAGAGAGACACTGAAAGTGAGAGGGAGTGTGAGAGAGGCTGAGAGAGAGAGAAAGACTGAGAGACTGAGAGAGAGAGAGAGACTGAGAGAGAGTGAGGAGTGACACAGAGAGTGAGAGAGAGACTGAGAGGAAGTGTGAGAGTGAGATAGAGATAGATAGACTGACAGAGTGAGTGAGTGTGAGAGATACTGAGAGAGATTGGGGGAGAGACTCAGAAAGAAACTGAGAGTGTGAGAGAGACTGAGAGTGAGAGACAGACTGAAAGAGAGTGAATATGAGGATAAAGAGATATCTTACTGTCTTGTTTTGCCCTTTACTGTATTGCAGCAACGAGGTTGTTACGTAGGCCGAGAGAGAGATCCTGTCGTCCACTCCACCCTGACACAAACACACACTTACACACTCATTTGCACACTCATTTGCACTCACGTTTACACGTTTGAGCAGCACGGAAGCCCGCCACCGCCCAGAGAGAGGGAGGGAGAGAGGGTAGGAGGGAGAGGAGAGAGGGTTCGAGGGAGAGGAGAGAGGGTAGGAGGGAGAGAGAAAGAGAGGGAGAGGGGGAGAGAATGGGAGGAGGGGTGGAGAGGAAGGAAGCGGGCTGGGGGTGGGGTACGGGGAGAGAGAGAGGGAGGGGGAGAGAGAGAGGGAGAGAGAGAGGGAGGGGGAGAGAGAGAGGGAGGGGAAGAGAGAGGGGTAGAAGTAGAAAGAGGGGGAGAGAGGGGGAGAGAGAGTCTCACACACACACACATACACATAGACAGAGAGAGAGAGAGAGAGAGAGAGACACACAGACAAACACACAGACAAACAGACAGACAGACACATGCACATACACACACACACGGAGAGAGACTGAGAGACAGAGACTGCGAGACAGAGATAGAAGGAGAGAGAGATAGAGAGAAAGAGGGAGAGGGAGAGAATGTACTTTCATGTCGTTGTTGAAGAGCTGTCCGCGGCTTTGAAAACAGCCATCACTGTCCTGGGACAGAGAGAGATACTGGACAGCAGCCTCCACACTCCCCACATCCACAAATATATGTGGCCGAGCGTGAACGAAGGAACGGAGGACAAATGCAGTGAGCCTGAGAGAGAGAGAGAATGTGAGACAGAATGAGAGAGAGACTGAGGGAGAATGAGAGAGAGAGAGAGACTGAGACTGAGAGAGAAACTGAAAACGAGACTTGAGGGAGAGATTGAGACGCACACACACTCTCTCAGACACACATACACACATTCTCTCGTATACACACGCAGACACACACACACACACTCACACATCTACATACACACTCACACACATACAGACACACACACTCTCACAAATACACGCATACTCTCCCACACACTAAGACACACACACACTCTCTCTCACATATGCCACACACACAGACACACACAGACACACACACTCTCTCATACACATGCAGACACACACTCTCACAGACAGACACAATCTCTCACACGCACACATAGACACACCCACACACGCACACACAGACACACACACACTTACCATGTGTTTCCCTCAATATCGTGCTTGCCAAATGCACTATAAGATCCATCACTGTGTTTATAGTTAAGTTGTCGTTGATATCCTGAGAGAGAGAGAGAATGTGAGAGAAATTGAGACATAGAATCTGAGAGAAATTGAGACAGAGAGTGTGAGAGAGACTGAGACAGAGAGTGTGAGAGAGACTGAGACAGAGAGTGTGAGAGAGACCGAGACAGAGATTGTGAGAGAGACACAGACAGAGGGTGTGAGAGAGACTGAGACAGAGAGTGTGAGAGACTGAGAGAGAGAGTGTGGAGAATAAGATGGAGAGTGTGAGAGAGACCGAGATAGAGATTGTGAGAGAGACACAGAAATAGAGTGTGTGAGAGAGACTCAGACAGTGTGTGTGTGAGAGACTGAGAGAGAGAGACTGTGGAGAATAAGATGGAGAGTGTGAGAGAGACTGAGACAGAGTCCCACTTGCTCTCTCAGTCTCTCACACACTTTCCCCTCTCTCTTCTCTCTCACAGTCTCTCTCTCTCTCTCACTCAGTCATTCCCACACACTCTGCCACACTCGATCTCCCACTCTCTCGCAGTCTCTCTCTCTGTCTCACTCTCTCTAAGTCTCACACACTCTCTTAGTTTCTCTCTCTCAGTCAGTCTCTCCCACACCCTCTCAGTCTCTCTCCCACTCTCTCTCTCTCTTTCAGTCTCTTCCACTCTCTCTCTATCTCACTCACTCCCACTCCCTCACACTCAGTCACCCTCTGTCCCAGTCTCTTGCTAAGTCTCATACACATTATTAGTCTCTCTTGGTCTCTCAGTCTCTCACACTCGCCCGCGCTCTCTCCCTCATTCTCTCACTCTGGGTCTCTCTCCCTCACTCCCAGTCTCCCTCCCGCTCTCCTCTGTCTCTCTCTCTCTCTCTGTCTCTCTCAATCTCAGTTTCTCTCTCAGTCTCTCTCACGCTCGCTGTCTCTCCCAGTCTGTCAGTCTCTCTTGGTCTCTCCCAGTCTTTCTCTCTGTCTCAGTCTCTCTCTCCCAGTCTCTCTTTTTTCTACCCCCCCCCCCCTCCCCCCCCCATCCACCATCTCTCTCTCTCCCACTCTCTCTCACATTAAGTCTGTCTCTGTCTCCCACAATCTTTCTCCTTCTCTCAGTCTCTCTCTAAGTCTGACACTCTCTTAGTCTCTCTCTCACTCAGTCTCTCCCACTGACACTCACTCTCTCTCAGACTCTCTCTGTCGTTCTCTCAGTCTCTCTCTCTCTCAGTCTCCCACAGTCTCTCTCAGTCTTTCTCTCTCGGTCTCTCCCACATACTCTCTCTCTCTCAGTCACTCTCAGTCTTTCACAGTCAGTCTCTCTCTCTCTCGCTCTCTCTCCCAGTCTCCAACTCTCTCCCACTCTTTCTCTCTGTCTGTCTCTCCCACGATCTCTCAGTCTCTCTCTCCCAGTCTCTCTCTCTCTCTTACTCTCTCCCACATGCTTTCAGTCTCTCTGACTCCCTCTCTCACCTGCTTTCAAGAAGGTGAGAGCCTTTTGATGAACAGTGTGTGTGATTTGCCCTGTGAGCTGGAGGTAGTTTAAAGTATAAATATTTGGGGCAAATTTGACCATATTCTGCTCTCCGCAGCCTGTTGGCAATTTCAGCAAACCATCGAGATTGTCCATTGCGGCGCCCAGAATATCACCTGGGGAGAGGGAGAGAGAGAGGGAGTGTGACTGACTGAGTGTGAGAGAGACAGAGAGAGAGAGAGACTGACAGAGAGAGTGTGTGTGAGAGAGTGAGTGAGGGAGTGTGAGAGAGACTGAGAATATCCCCTATACAGAGGGACGGACAGACAGAGTGTAAGAGAGACTCAGAGAGAGACTACGAGAAAGAAAGTGTTCGTGTAAGAGATAGTGTGATGGAGACAGAGAGAGAGAGAGAGAGACTGAGAGAGTGTGTGTGTGAGAGAGAGAGACAGGGAGTGTGAGAGAGACTGAGAAAATCCCCTACAGAGAGGAAGGGACAGAGAGAGTGTAAGAGACTCAGAGAGAGACTAATAGAAAGAAAGTGTGTGTGAGACAGAGTGTGAGAGAGAGTGTGAGAGAGAGAGACTGAGAGCGAGTGTGTGGGTGAGAGAGACAGGGAGTGAGGGAGTGTGAGAGTGACTGGGAATATCCCACAGAGAGAGGGAGGGAGAGAGAATGCACGAGAGAGAGAGAGAGATAGACTGAGAGAGTGTGGGTACGTGATAGAGGGACTTACGGACTGTGAGAGACTGAGAGAGAGAGAGAGACTGAGAGAGAGAGTGTGTGTGTGTGTGAGAGAGAGGGAGTGAGGGAGAGTGAGAGGGACTGAGAATATCCTCTAGAGAGGGAGGGACAGAGAGTGTAAGAGACTCGGAGAGAGACTAAGAGAAAGAAAGTGTGTGTGTGAGAGAGAGAGTGTGATAGAGACTGAGAGAGAGAGAGACTGAGAGAGAGTGGGTGCGTGAGAGAGGGACTGACAATGTGAGAGAGACTGATAGAGAGAGAGACTGACAGAGAGAGAGACTGACAGAGAGAGTGTGTGTGTGAGAGAGAGAGGAGGAGTAAGGGAGTGAGAGAGACTGAGAATATCCCCTACAGAGAGGGAGGGACAGAGAGTGTAAGAGACTCAGAGAGAGACTAAGAGAAAGAAAGTGTGTGTGAGAGAGTGTGATAGAGACTGAGAGAGAGAGAGACTGAGAGAGAGTATTGTGTGTGAGAGAGAGAGTGATAGAGGGGGAGAGAGAATGTCTGTGAGTCAGACAGTGAGAGAAAGAGAGAGAGTTAGAGAGATTGTGCATGTGTGTGTGAGGGAGAGGGAATGAGTGACTGTGAGAGAGAGAGAGAGAGAGGGAGAGAGAGAGAGAAACTGAGAGATTGTCCATCGCGGAGCCCAGAATATCCCCAAGAGGGAGGGAGGGAGTGTGAGAGGGAGTGTGAGAGAGAGAGACTGAGAGAGCGGGAATGCGAGAGTGATGGAGAGTGGGAGAGAGAGACTGAGTGTGACTGAAAGAGTGTGTATGAGAGACCAAGAGAGAGGGAGAGGAAGAGAGACTGAGACTGTGAGAGTGGGTGAGTGTATCTGCGCACTAGTGTGTGTATGTGTGTGTGTCTATGTATGTGAGTGTGTCTGTGTGTGAGTGTGTGTGTGTGAGAGAGAGTGTGTGTGTATGTGTGTGGTACCTATAACTGTAATTATTCCTCTCTCTGAACCTTGAACCATTTTCTCCGGAATTTGCAGATCAAATGTCTCTGACACCGATTTTTCTGGGAGAGACAGAACGTGAGAGAAACTGAGAGGGAGAGACTGAGAGGGAGAGACTGAGAGGGAGAGACTGAGAGAGAGAGACTGAGAGGGAGAGACTGAGAGGGAGAGACTGAGAGAGAGAGACTGAGAGGGAGAGACTGAGAGAGAGAGACTGAGAGGGAGAGACTGAGAGGGAGAGACTGAGAGAGAGAGACTGAGAGGGAGAGACTGAGACGAGAGAGACTGAGAGGGAGAGACTGAGAGAGACAGACTGAGAGGGAGAGACTGAGAGAGAGAGACTGAGAGGGAGACTGAGAGAGAGAGACTGAAAGAGACAGACTGAGACGAGAGAGACTGAGAGGGAGAGACTGAGAGAGACAGACTGAGAAAGAGACTGAGAGAGAGAGACTGAGAGAGACAGACTGAGCGAGAGAGACTGAGAGAGACAGACTGAGAGAGAGACTGAGAGAGACAGACTGAGAGAGACAGACTGAGAGAGAGACAGACTGAGAGAGAGACTGAGAGAGAGAGACTGAGAGAGAGACTGAGAGACAGGCTGAGAGAGACAGACTGAGAGAGACAGACTGAGAGAGAGAGACTGAGAGAGAGGCTGAGAGAGAGAGACTGAGAGAGAGACTTGAGAGAGAGACTGAGAGAGAGATTGAGAGAGACTTGAGAGAGAGACTGAGAGAGGCTGAGAGAGACAGACTGAGAGAGAGACTGAGAGAGAGGCTGAGAGAGACAGACTGAGAGAGAGAGACTGAGAGAGAGAGACTTGAGAGAGAGACTGAGAGAGAGAGATTGAGAGAGACTGAGAGAGGCTGAGAGAGACAGACTGAGAGAGAGAGATTGAGAGAGACTTGAGAGAGAGACTGAGAGAGAGGCTGAGAGAGACAGAGAGAGAGAGAGAGAGATTGAGAGAGACTTGAGAGAGAGACTGAGAGAGAGAGATTGAGAGAGACTTGAGAGAGAGGCTGAGAGAGAGATGGAGAGATTGAGGGAGAGAGAGATGGAGAGAGAAACACACAGAGACTAAGAGAGACTGAAAGATGGATTGAGAGACAGACTGAGAGAGAGAGACTGAGAGAGACAGACTGGGAGGGAGAGACTGAGAGAGAGAGACTGAGAGAGAGAGATTGAGAGAGACTGAGGGGGAGAGACTGAGAGAGAGAGACTGAGAGACTGAGAGAGAGGCTGAGAGAGACAGACTGAGAGAGAGAGGCTGAGAGAGAGATGGAGAGAGATTGAGGGAGAGAGAAACACACTAAGAGACTAAGAGAGACTGAAAGATGGATTGAGAGACAGACTGAGAGAGACGGAGCCTGAGAGAGACAGACTGATAGTTATATTATTATTAATATATTAGAATTGTATTATTTTTGTATTATTGCAGTAATTACTTTTGCTATTGTGGTATTATTATTGTATTACTACATCGTCGCTATATTATTGATATATTATAGTATGATTTTGTTGGTATATTATTATACCATTATTTTATCGTTATATTATTAATATTATTAATATTACAGTATATTATTTATTACATTATATTAATAATAATATATTACTTCAATATTATTTATACTACATTATGTTATTCTATGATTATTAATATTGAAATTATTGTGTTTTATTAATAACATATTATTATTACATTATTTCTGTTATACTATTATATAATTATTAGTACTTTATTATATTGATATTATTAGATTTAATAATGACTGTTATTAATATTATACTATATAATTATTACACCATCATTAACATTTATATTAATCATTATCAATAATTGTGTTCATAATCTGTGATTATTAAAATTGTAATATTATTCGTTATTCAATTATTATTCTGATTATGATTCTATGATTCTATGATTATATGATTGTATGATTATTATATAATATTACACTATATTATATCATTATGAGATGATAGGATATCATAGGATTATTATATAATTATTATTATTATTTAGATTTTACCGTCCGGACACAAAAATGAACTTGATGTCAACTCCTTTTCTGTTCCTTCAGGCTGTCAGAGAGATAGAGAGTGTGAGAGACGGAGGGAGGGAGGAGGGAGGGAGGGGGAAGGAAGAAGGGAGGGAGAGAGAGTGATAAAGGGAGGCAGGGAGGGAGGAAGAGAGAGAGAGGGTTGAGGGTGGGAGAAAGGGAGGGAGAGAGAGAGAGGGAGAAGGAGGGAGGGAGAGAGGGGGAGGGAGGGAGAAGGAGAGGGAAGGAGGGAGGGAGAGTGATAAAGGGAGGCAGGGAGGGAGGAAGGAAGAGAGAGAGAGGGGGGTGAGGGTAGGAGGGAGGGAAGGAGAAGGAGGACGGGATGGAGGGAGGGAGAGAGGGGGGGTGAGTGAGGGAGGGTGAAGGAGGAAGGGAGGAGGGAGGAAGATAGGGAGGGAGAGAGAGTGATAAAGGGAGGGAGGGAGAGAGAGGGGGGGAGGGAGATCGGAGGGAGAAGGAGGGAGGGAGAGAGAGAGGGGGAGGGAGGTCGGAGGGAGAAGGAGGGAGGGAGGGAGAGAGGGGAGGGAGGGAGAAGGAGAGGGAAGGAGAGAGGGAGAGTGATAAAGGGAGGCAGGGAGGGAGGAAGAGAGAGAGGGAGGGTGGGAGAGGGACTGAGACAGTTTTTGTGATTGTGTTTGACTGTGAGAAAGAGTGAGTGTGAGAGAGGGAGATGTATAGAGTGAGTGTGAGAGCGTGCAAGTTATAGAGAGAGTATGAGAGAGTGCGAGGGAGAGGGAGAAAGGCTGAGATAGAGTGAGTGTGAGAGAGATGGAGTGTGAGAGGGAGAGGGATGTAACTCATGTGAAAGTGAGGGAGAGGAAGGATGCAGTGAGTGTGAGAGCGAGGGAGAGGGAGAGAGATGGAGTGAGTGTGAGAGCGAGGGAGAGGGAGAGGGAGAGGGATGGAGTGAGTGTGAGAGCGAGAGAGAGGGAGCAGTGAGTGTGAGAGTGAGCAGGGGAGACAGCTGGAGTGATGGAGAGATTGTGAGGGAGATGGAGAGGACTGGAGTGAGTGTGAGAGCGAGCGAGGGAGAGGGAGGGATGGAGTGAGTGTGAGAGCGAGCGAGTGAGAGGGAGAGGGAGAGAGATGGAGTGAGTGTGAGAGCGAGTGAGAGAGGGAGCAGTGAGTGTGAGAGTGAGCAGGGGAGACAGCTGGAGTGATGGAGAGATTGTGAGGGAGATGGAGAGGACTGGAGTGAGTGTGAGAGCGAGCGAGGGAGAGGGAGGGATGGAGTGAGTGTGAGAGCGAGCGAGGGAGAGGGAGGGATGGAGTGAGTGTGAGAGCGAGCGAGGGGAGGGGTAGTACCTTGACAATGACGGTGTTAATGAGCTGATCGCTGGCTCCTCTCTCAGGGACAGTCACTACATTGTTCCCACACAGTGTTTCCGAGCTCACACTCACAGCACTGACCTGCACTGGGTGGGTCCCTGAGCAAACACACAATCATTTACACACTTACACACACTTACACACTTACACACATGCTGAGGGCAGCTCCTCGCACAGTCACGCAGTCACTCTGCAAACTCACACAGTCACTCTGCAAACTCACACATTCACACGTCCATTTACACACTGACATGCGAAACACGCACACCCATACACACATGTACTCAATTCCATACTCACTCAAACAACACACTTATATATTCACTTACACACTCACTGCACACAATTCCAAACACAGCTACACTAATTTACACAAATGTACACTTATTTACACACTTACACATGCATTCACACACTTGCATACTATTCCATACACTTACACTCTCATTTCCACACAAATGTATGTACTTACACACTTAAACATGTTTACACACTTACACACACACGTACACACTATCACACACTACACTCACTCATTTACACACTTAAACAGTCACCACAGCTCCCTGCACAGTCAAGCAGATACTACATATACTCACTAAACAAAACTATATGTTCAGTTACCCCAGTCATTTACACACTTACACTCACTGCACGCACTTATACACACAATTACAACCCCAAGACACTTGTGTACACACCCATACACATTTGCACATGTACATCATCACCACACATGCTTACACTTGCACAACACATCTGCACACCCATTTACACACTTATACACTTGGAACACATTTACACATGTGTTTGCACACTCGTTTCCACACTTGCTCATTGACACACTTCCACACTCACTGGGCACATACACTCACTAGAGCACGCGCTTACACACTCACTACTGCCCCTCGCACACTCTCACACTCTGTCTCTCACACCCTCAGTCTCTGTCACACTCAATCTCTCTCTCTGTCTCTCTCAGTCTCTCCCACTCTCCCAGTCTCCCTCTCAGAGAGACAGAGAGCTCAGTCTCTCTCAGTCTCTCTCGGTCGCTCACACACTCTCTCAGTCTCTTTCACACTCTTACACTCTCGCTCCATCTCTCCCAGTATCTCTCACACTCTCTCATTCTCTCTCACACTCTCTCTCTCTCTCAGTCTCTCTCACACTGTCTTGCTCACCCAGTTCAGTAGCTGTGAGTTTCCACGTGAATGTCTTGGCCTCGCTCGGACAGACACACGAAATGTAGTGAAAATTACACTTTTCCACCAGGAACACGAGTGACTCAATCAGCGTGACATTGATCTAGAGAGAGAGGAGAGAGAGACTGAGAGAGTGGGAGACTTAGAGAGTGGGAGAGAGCCTGGGAGAGACTGAGCTCTCTGTCTCTCTCAGTCCCTCTTACACTCTCCCAGTCTCTCTCTCAGTCTCAATCTCAATCTCTCTTTCAGTTTCTGTCTCAGTCTCTCTCTATCTCTCTCTCCATCTCACTCTCAGTCAGTTGTTCTCTCAATCTCTTTCTCTCTCTCTCCGACACTCTCTCTCTCTCACAGTCTCTGTGTGTGTCTCAATCTCTCTTTTAGTCTCTGTCTCAGTCTCTGTCTCTCTCCATCTCCATCTCTTTCTCCATTTCAGTGTCTGTCTCAGGCTTAGTCTCTGTCATTCTCTCACTCAGTCTCTGTCTCAGTCTCTCTCTCCATCTCTGTCTCAGTCTCTGTCATTCTCAATCTCTCTCTCAGTCTCTCAATCTCTGTCTCAGTCTCTACCTCATTCTCCATGTCAGTCTCTCTCTCTCAGTCTCTCAGTCTATCTTCAGTCTGTCTCTCAGGCTAACTCTCTGTCTCAGTCTCTTTCAATCTCTCTCTCAGTCTCTTTCAATCTGTCTCAGTCTCTTTCTCCATCTCAGTGTCTGTCTCAGGCTTAGTCTCTGTCATTCTCTCACTCAGTCTCTGTCTCAGTCTCTCTCTCCATCTCTGTATCAGTCTCTCTCTCCATCTCTGTATCAGTCTCTCTCTCAGTCTCAGTCTCTCCCTCAGTGTCAGTCTCTCTCTCAGTCTCTCCCTGAGTGTCAGTCTCTGTCTCAATCTCTCTCTCTGTCTCAGTGTCAGTCTCTGTCTCAGTCTCTGTGTCAGTGACTGTCTCTTTCAGTTTCACTCAATCTCTCTCAGTCTCTCTCCGTCTCAGTCTCTGTCTCAGTCCCTCTCTCCCAGTCTCTTTCTGCATCTCTCTCTCTCAGTCTCTTTCAGTCTCTGTCTCAGTCTCTCTCCCAGTCTCTTTCTCCATCTGTCTGTGATTCTCACTCTCTGAGAATACACACTTACTGTGTATGTATGTCTCTCTCTCTCTCTCTCTCAGTCTGTCTCTCTTAGTCTGTGTCTCTGCCTCTGTCTCTCCCCCCTCACCATCAGACACGTTGTGTGATAGTTTGCCACCCTTGCTGTCAGGGTTAGTGTCTCACCCCTCACCGCCGAGTGAGGGAGTGTGAGAGAGACGAAGAAAGGCTTGAAAGTGGTGAACGAGGCGATGGAGGAGAGGCCCAGCCCCCGGGGGGACGTACAGAACATCTGCCCCCGCCACTCCGTCACAGTGTCTGGGGAGACGGAGGCTAGACTGGCCTCGCCAGACCGTCTGCAGGGGGGGAGAGAGAGAGACAGAGGGAGCGTGAGAGAGACTGGGAGAGAGAGGGGGGGGGGGGGGGGAGGAGAGAGGGAATGTGAGAGAGACTGGAAGACACACATACACACAGACTGAGAGAGAGATGGAGAGAGAGAGACTGAGAGATAGAGAGAGAGAGTGTTAGAGACTGAGAGAGAGAGAGAGAGACGGAGGCTAGACTGGCATGGCCAGTACTGTCTGCGGGGGGGAGAGAGGGAGAGCGAGAGAGGGCGAGAGGGACACACACATATAAATTGAAACACACACACACACACACGGACTGAGAGAGAGAGAGAAACAGACGCTAGAATGGCCGATCGCCAGACTGTCTGTGTGGTGGACAGGCTGGGGGAAGAGAGAGAGAGAGAGACTGAGATTGAGAGAGAGATTGAGAGAGAAAGAGACACACACACACATACAGAGGGAGTCTGGGAGAGACAGAGACAGAGAGAGAGAGAGAGAGACACACACAGTCAGGGTGTCTGGGGAGACGGAGGCTATATTGGCCTGTCCAGACTGACAGAGAGAGCGAGAGAGGGAGTGTGAGAGAGACTGAGCGATAGATAGACAGACAGACAGACACAGACACAGACACACAGACAGACTATGAGAGAGAGATTGCGAGAGAGAGAAAGTTGAGAGAGACAGAGAGAGAGATTCAGAGAGACTGCAGGAGAGACTGAGAAAATGAGAGACTGAGAGAGAGGGAATGAGAGAGAGAGAGAGAGATAGATACTACACACAGAGAGATTGAGAGAGAGATTGCGAGAGAGAGAAAGTGTGAGAGAGACTGAAAGAGAGAGAGAGAGAGAGAGACTGAGAGAGATGGGGGGAGGGAGATACTGCGAGACAGTGGGGGTGATACACAGAATGAGAGAGACAGAGAGTGAGAGAGCGTGTGGGAGAGACTTAGAGACAGAGAGAGAGAGACTGAGGGAGAGAGACGGAGCGTGAGAAGGAAAGGGAGAGAGAGTAAGTGTGTGTGGGAGAGTGGGAATGTGAGAGAGGAGAGCGGGACAGGGGGGGAAAAAAGAGAGAGATGGAGGAAGAAATGGAGCTTAGACAGTCACATACTTGCACTCACAGTCTCACACTCACGATCATCTCACACTCTCACACTCGTGCTCAGTCTCACACTCTCACACTCGCTCTCAGTCTCACACTCTCACACTTGCTCTCAGTTTCACGCTCACACTTACGCTCACACTCACCCAACTGAGACCAGTTTCCAAATCCAAGTTTCTGGGAAAAACTTGCGGATTCGGGGCGGACTGTCTGTGGAGAGAAGCGGGGAGAGAGGAGGGAGGGATTGCAAGGGAGGGAGAAGGGGAGGGAGGGATTAAGGGCGAGAAAGCGAGTGAGCGAGCGAGCGAGCGAGGAGGGAGGGAGGGAGGGAGGGAGGGAGGGAGGGAGGGAGGGAGGGAGGGAGGGAGGGAGGGAGGGAGGGAGGGAGGAGGGAGGGAGGGAGGGAGGGAGGGAGGGATTGCGAAGTATGGTGGGAGAGAGAGAGGGAGTGGGATATGGATGGTTAGGGAGACAGTGTGAGCGGGAGAGAGGGAGGGTGGATAAGGAATGGGGAGAGAGCGAGTAAGCGATGGAGAGAGTGAGAGAGGGAGGAGATGGAGGGGGCGAGGGAGAGGGACTGAGAGAGAGGGAGAGAGCTAGAGAGCGAGGGAGGGAGAGGGAGAGAGAGATAGGGGCGGAGAGCACGAATGTGAGAGAGGGAAAGGGAGGGAGTGTGAGAGCGAGGGGGAGAGAGGGAGGGGAAGTTAGAGAGAGCAGAGAGTGTGAGAGGGAGCGGGAGACAAAGGAGGGAGGGAGAAAAGGAAAGTGCGGAGAGAGTGGGAGGGAAGGAGTGAGGGTGGGTAGAGAGAGGAGGGTGTATGAGAGGCAGAGAGTGAGTATGAGAGAGAGGGGGAGAGGGTAGGGGAGAGCGAAAGGGAGAGAGAGTGGTAGAGAGAGAGTCGGTGGAATGTGGGAGGGAGACAGAGAGAAACACTCACGTTGATTATTCACTGAGGGGGAGTATTAAATGGACAGAGGGGGAGAGAGGGAGAGAAAGGGAGGGAGAGAGGGGGATCGGGAGAGAGAGTGGGAGAGAGAGGGAGAAGGAGAGATAGAGAGGGAGGGAGGGAGGGAGGGAGGGAGGGGGTGAGAGAGAAGGTGGGGTAGAGAGGGAGGGAAGAGGAGAGAAAGGCGGAGGAAGAGAGAGGGGTGCGAGAGAGGGGAGATGGGGAGATAGAGAGAGAGGGAGGGTGACAGGGAGAGGGGAAGAATAAGAGAGGGGGGGACGGTAGAGATTGAGAAAGAGAGGGATGGAAGGAGGGAAAGAGAGAAGTGGGGAGAGAGAAAGAGAGGGAGAGGGTAAGAGTGAGAGAGGGGGAGGGAAAGACGGAAGGGGAGAAAGTGAGAGGGAGGGAGTGATAGAGAGTGGGGGGGGAGAGAGGGAGGAAGTGTGAGAGGGAGATGGAGAGAGAAAATTAGGAAGGGAGAGAGGGAGGGACAGAGATATGAAGTGTGACAGAGAGAGGGAGGGAGAGAGAGGAGAAAAGAAGGAGGGAGAGAGAGAAATGGAGGTTGGAGTATGAGAGGGAGAGGAAGTGAGGGAGAGAGAGAGGTGGGGAGTGAGCGAGAGGGAGAGAGGGAGTGGGAGAGAGAGGGAGAGAGAAAGAGGTGGGAGTGGGAGAGCGAGGGAGAAAGATTGGGTTAGGGAGAGTGTGAGAGGGAGTGGAGAGAGAGGAGGGAGAGACACAGAAGGAGAGAGGGGGAGAATGATAGAGAATGAGGGTGGGGGGAAGAGATGTAGGGAGAGAGAGAGGTAGAGGGGGGGAGCAAGAGAAAATGGGGCAAGAGAAGGGGAGAGAGAGGGGGTATGGTGGAAAGTGAGAAAGAGAGGGATGGAGGGAGGGAGAGAGTGGGGTGGGGAGAGAGAAAGAGAGGGAGGGAGAGAGGGAGGTGAGCAAAAGAGAGAGGGAGAGAGGGTGGAAATAGTGAGGCGGAGAGAGAGAGAGGTGGGAGTGTGGGAGGGAGAGTGAGATAGAGAAAGATGAAGGGAGATAGAGTGGTTGAAAGAGAGAGGGAGAGAGAGAAAGAGGGGGAGAGGGTTGGGGGGTGAGAGTGTGTGGGAGAGAGTTTGATGGAGAGAGAGGGGAAGGAGGGTGGCAGAGAGAGAGAGGAAGAGAGAAGAGGAGATGGGGAGGGGGGTGAGTAGGAGGGAGAGAGAGAAAGTGGGCGTGGGAGAGAGCGAGAGAGAGATGGAGAGGGAGAGAAGGGGAGAGTTTGAAAGGGAGGGAGGGAGAGAGAGTGTGTGGAGGAGGGAGAGAGGGATCGAGAGAGGGAGAGACGGACAGAGGGGGAGAGAGGGGAGAGAGCGAGGGAGTGGGAGAGAGAGGGAGAGAGAAAGAGGTGGGAGTGGGAGAGCGAGGGAGAAAGATTGGGTTAGGGAGAGTGTGAGAGGGAGTGGAGAGAGAGGAGGGAGAGACACAGAAGGAGAGAGGGGGAGAATGATAGAGAATGAGGGTGGGGGGAAGAGATGTAGGGAGAGAGAGAGGTAGAGGGGGGGAGCAAGAGAAAATGGGGCAAGAGAAGGGGAGAGAGAGGGGGTATGGTGGAAAGTGAGAAAGAGAGGGATGGAGGGAGGGAGAGAGTGGGGTGGGGAGAGAGAAAGAGAGGGAGGGAGAGAGGGAGGTGAGCAAAAGAGAGAGGGAGAGAGGGTGGAAATAGTGAGGCGGAGAGAGAGAGAGGTGGGAGTGTGGGAGGGAGAGTGAGATAGAGAAAGATGAAGGGAGATAGAGTGGTTGAAAGAGAGAGGGAGAGAGAGAAAGAGGGGGAGAGGGTTGGGGGGTGAGAGTGTGTGGGAGAGAGTTTGATGGAGAGAGAGGGGAAGGAGGGTGGCAGAGAGAGAGAGGAAGAGAGAAGAGGAGATGGGGAGGGGGGTGAGTAGGAGGGAGAGAGAGAAAGTGGGCGTGGGAGAGAGCGAGAGAGAGATGGAGAGGGAGAGAAGGGGAGAGTTTGAAAGGGAGGGAGGGAGAGAGAGTGTGTGGAGGAGGGAGAGAGGGATCGAGAGAGGGAGAGACGGACAGAGGGGGAGAGAGGGGAGAGAGCGAGAGAGTGTGGGGTGGGGGTGGAGAAGAGAGAGGGAGAAAGCAAGAGAGAGAGAGAGATACCAAATTATACGTCTTGGAGAGAGAGAGGGAGCGTGAAAGAGAGAGTGTGTGAGATGGAGAGATGGAGAGAGCAAGAGACCCATCACCCACCTCACCCCAGAAGCCGCTGTAACCCTGGTCCAGGCCTTTGTCACCTCTCGGCTGGACTATTCCTCACCGGTCTCCCCTCCACCACAATCCATCAAATACAACTCATTCAAAACTCTGCCGTTCACATTCTCACCCGCACCAAACTTCGCTCCCCATCACCCCAGTCCTTGCCAGGCTTCACTGGCTCCCTTCCTGACTTTCTCACTCCCTCCCTCTCTCTCTCTCTCTCTCTCCCCAACTCCCCCCCTCCTTCCTACTCTCCCTCCCCCTCTCCCCATCTCATTCTCTCCCCCTCCCTCACTCACTCTCCCCCTCTCCCTGTCACACTCGCTCCATCCTTCTCTCTCCCCCCACTATCTCCCCCTCCCTCTCTCCTCCTCTTTCTGGCCTCCTCCATGTCCCTCCAAATCCTCCTCTCCACCCTCAGCGGCCAGGCCTTCAGCCACTACTCCCTCCCTCCCCCCTCCCCCCCTCTCCACCTCCCCCCTTCCCCCCTCCCCACCTCCCCCCCTCTCTTCCCAGTTCAAGTCACAGCTAATGAAAGACCTTTCTCTTCGATCGCGCCTTTGGTGACCTGAGCCCCCAGCCCCTGACCCTGTCCCTCTACCCGTTATTGTGAAACTCTGAGACACCGCCCAGCGCGGAGGGCGCTGTGTAAATCACAGTTGTTGTTGTTGTTGAGACGGAGAGAGGGAGTGTGTTTCAAAGGAGACAGAGAGGGAGAGACAGAGAGAGGGAGTGTTGAGAGAGAGAATGAGAGTCACACACTCACTTCCAGCTCCCACCATCTCTAATGGAGGGAGATAGAGGTGGGAGAGAGGGTTGGAGAAGGCCGGAGAGAGAAGGGAGATAGAGAGGGAGAGAGGGATTGGGCGAGAGATGGGAGGGAGAGGGAGCGAGCGATGGCGATAAAGAGGGAGAGAGAGGGAAAGGGGGAGAGAGGGAGTGGGAGAGAGAGGGAGAGAGGGGGATTGGGAGAGATGGGAGGAGAGGAGGAGAGAGAGGAAGAGTGAGAGAGGGGGAGGGAGGGAGGGAGGGAGGGAGGGAGAAGGAGGGGTAGAGAGGGGTACAGAGAGGGTGGGAAGAGACACAGAGAAAGGGGGACAGTGAGACACCAAATTATACAATTTGGTCACAGAGAGAGGGAACGAGAGAGAGAGAGGAGGAGAGAGGGAGAGATGGAGAGAGCAAGTGTGTGAGAGAGAGAGAGGGTGCGCGAAAGAGAAAGATAGAGAGAGGAGAGATGGAGTGTGTGAGAGAGATAGAAAGAGGGTGAGATGGAGAGAGGGAGAGACGGAGAGAGGGAGTGTATGAGAGAGAGATGGAGAGAGAGTGAGGGTAAGAGCGGGTAGGGGAGAGAGGGGAAGCAAAAGGGGAGAGAGAGCGCGCGGGAGGGAGGGAGGGAGGGAGGGAGAGGGAGAAACGGGGGAGGGGGGGGAGAGAGGGAGAAGGGGAGGAAGGGGGGGAGATGTGGAGGGAGGGAGGGAGGGAGGGAGGGAGGGAGGGAGGGGCATTGAGGGAGACAGAGTGAGAGCGGGGAGAGAGAGGGAAAGAGAGTGGGAGAGAGAGGGAGGGAGTGAGAGAGGGTGTGGGGGAAAAGCGAGAGAGTGGGAGATAGAGAGAGAGGGAGTGGGAATGATAGAGAAGGGAGGGTGGGAGGGAAATAGAGATACATCAAAATGTACATCAGTGTGTGTCAGACACACTCACTCATGCTCGCTCAGTTTTGCTCCCTCTCGCACACCGACACAATCTCTTGCCAGCTCACACACAGTCACACACACCTTTGCACATTCAGACACTCTCTTGCACACTGTCACACATCTGTACACTCTCTCGTACACACTCACACACTCTCACATGGACACACTCTCACCAACTATCACACACTCACACACACTCTTGCGCTCTCTCGCACACTCACCCACTCTCTCTCTCACACTCTCACTCATACACACACGCTCTACGCTCTCTCAAACACTTCCACTCTTCCTCCCATGCTCACTTGCACTACTCCTGCCCACACACACATACCCTCTCGCACACTTATGCAATCTCTCACACACACTCTCTCAAACACACACTCTCTCCCTCTCACACACTCTCATGCACACTCACAAACTCTCACATTATTGCATACGCTCTAGCACATTCAAACACTCTCTTGCACACACTCACACACTCACAGATTTTGTTGCACACACACTTTTTTGCACACGCACCTCGTGTACCATAAGCGAGCATTTGAACTTCATCGCAGTCCACAGCGAGAGTGTGATACAGATTAGTGAAGACTTGTAGACCTAGAGACTAGAGAGAGAGTGGGGGGGGTAGGGGGGGGAGACACAGAGAGAATGTGAGAGACTGAGAGAATGGAGAGAGGGAGGGAGAGGTGGAGACAGAGAGAGAGAGACTGAGACTGAGAGAGAGAGTGAGTGCGAGAACGAGAGACACTGAGTGAGAGACTGAGAGAGACAATGAGAGAGACAGAGAAAGGTGAGAGAGTGACAGGGAGACTGAGAGAGCGATTGAGAGAGACAGAGGGAAATGGAGAGTGTGAGAGTGAGAGAGAGCGTGAGAGACATTGAGAGAAAATGAGAGAGCGACTGTATGAGGCCGACTGTTTGAGAGAAAGTAAAAGAGAGTTTGAGAGAGACTGAGAGAGACAGACAAGAGGGTGTGTGAGGGAGCGTGTGAAGGAAACTGAGAGAGACTGAGAGTGTGAGAGAGACATTGAGACAGAGTGTGTGAAAGAGACTGAGAGTGTGAGATAGAGAGAGAGAGAGTGACTGTGAGAGCGAATGGGAGAGAGAATGGGAGAGAGAGTGGCTGTGAGAGAGAGTGGGAGTGAGTGTGTGAGATAGAGAGTGACAGAGAGTATGTGAGAGAAACAGAGCGAGGGAGTTTGAGAAAGAGGGGCAGAGAGAGACTGAGAGAAAGAGAGAGAACGTGAGAGACTGAGAGAGAGACTCAGAGACAGGCTGAGAGAGAGTGCGGGAGAGACAGAGAGAGAGAGAGAGACAGAATGTGTGAGAGAGACAGGGAACGACTTAGAGAGACTGAGAGTGAGAGAGAGTGTGATAGAGGACTGAGAGAGATTTTGGGACAAACTGAGAGAAAGTTTGAGAGGGACGGAGAGAGACGAAGCAGATTGAGAGAGATGGAGAAGAATCGAGAGAGTGAGAGACCAAGTGGGACAGAGAGAGACGGAGAGAGACAAAGCAGACTGAGAGAGATAGAGATTGAGAAACTAGGCACGTCAGAGAGACTGAGAGAGATTGAGAGTGCGAGCGACTGAGAGAGAATGTGAGAGGGACAGATAGAGACAGACTGCAAGCGTTAGGGAGCGTATGAGAGAGACGGAGAGAGATTGACTGCGTGTGAGAAAGACTGAGAAAGATAGCGTGAGACACCACAACGACAACAACAATTTACATTTATAGAGCGCCTTTCACGTGGGGAGGACGTCCAAGGCGCCGCACAGGAGGCGTGTGATCCGAGCTGGGAGGGGAGTGTTTGGGAAGGGGTGAAACACGAAGGGGAGGTAAAGAGTTCGGGGGGGAACAAAAGGAACGATCGAAGAAGGAAAGTCTTCAAATCAGCCTTGAAAGAGAAAGGGAAGAGACGAGACGGAGGGATTGAGGAATGGCATTCCATAAGTTGGGAGCGGAGAAACTGAAGGCCTGGCCTCCGATGGTGGGGCGGTTCGGCGGGGGGCTTGGAGCAGGCCAAGTCCTGTTGAACGAAGGGTCCGGGTGGGCGTGTAGGGGGAGAGTAGATCGGTTAAATAGGGTGGGGCAAGGCCGTGTAAGGCCTTGTAGGTGAGGACGAGGATCTTAAACTCGATCCTCTGGAGGATGGGGAGCCAGTGGAGACGGGCGAAGGTGGGGGTTATGTGGTCGCGGAGGCGGGTGCGGGATAGTACACGGGCTGCAGAGTTTTGGATGGCCTGCAGCCTGTGAATGGAGGAATAGGGGGAGGCCGACTAGGAGAGAGTTTCCGTAAGTCCAGCCGTGAGGTGATGTATGCATGCACGAGTGTTTCGGCAGCGCGGGGGGTGAGATAATTGCGGAGCCTGGCAATATTGCGCAGGTGGAAATAAGCGGTGCCGGTCAAGGCGCGGATGTGGGGGAGGAAGGAAAGTTTTTTGATCGAACATGATGCCGAGGTTCCTGATTGGCTTTGTGAGGTGGAGAGTGCAGCCTTGGATGTTGAGGCTGGCAGCGCCCGATGTGCGGAGGCGCTGGCTTGAGCCAATCAGGATGGCCTCGGTCTTATTCACGTTCAATTGCAAAAAGTTGTCCCTCGTCCACGATTCGATGTCGGACAGAACATCGATCGTCTGGGGGTTGAGGGATGAGGCAGAAAGGTACAACTGGGTGTCATCCGCATACATGTGGAAATTTACCCCATGTTTGCGGATGACGTCGCCCAGAGGGAGCGTGTAAAGGGTGAAAAGGAGGGGGCCAAGGACAGCACTGAGGGACGCCGTGAGAAACTGTGCGGGGGTTTGAAGAAAAACCATTGGAAGAAATAAATGTAAATGGTGGGTCAAATAAGAATGGAACCAGTCAAGGACTGTGCCTTGAAGGTTGAGGTGGGAGGAAAGACGTTGAAGGAGGATGGTGTGATCGACTGTGTCGAACGCAGCAGACAGGTCAAGGAGGACGAGGAGGCAGAGGGAGCCCTGGTCACAGGCGGTTAGGATGTCATTTGTGACCTTGACCAGGGCAGTTTCTGTGCTGTGGATAGGGCAGAAACCTGATTGGAGGGGTTCAAGGAGTGAGTGAGTTGAAAGGAAAGAGCGGAGCTGGGAGGCAACCACTCTTTCAAGGACCTTGGATAAAAACGGGAGGTTGGAGATGGGTCGATAACTTGATGGTCACTAAGAGAGAGTGCGAGAGAGACAGAGAGAGAGAGAGAGAGAGAGAGAGACAATCTGACTGACCTCTAATATTGTGGCGACATCAGTGGCTTCTTTGGTTGATGTATAATAATAACTTCTACGCCCTGGATCTGAGCAGATTACAGGGGGTCTGACCCGATAGTCAACTCCATCACCCCCAGCACTCACCAGGTCAAATATCTGGGGGGAGAGAGTGGGAGAGAGTGGGAGAGAGACTGAGACTGACTGAGAGAGAGAGAGAGAAGAAGAGATTGAGAGAGAGGGAAAATCTGAGAGAGAGGCAGAGAGAGTGGGAAAGAGACTGAGGCTGAGAAAGAGAAACTGAGCTGAGAAAGAAAGACAGAGAGAGAGACTGGGGGAGAGATAGTATGAGACTGACTGATAGAGGGAGAGGAGACTGAGAGAGAGACAGAGAAGAGAGAGCGAGAGACTGAGCGATTGGGAGTGAGTGAGATAGAGCGAGAGAATGTGAGATAGAAACTGAGAGAGAGTGTGTGTGAGAGAGACTGAGAGAGAGAGACTGGGAAAGACTGAGACTGACTGAGAGAGACAGAGAGAGAGAGAGGCTCTGAGAGACTAGGAGTGAGAGATAGAGACTGAGCCAGAGACAGAGACAGAGAGGGAGATTGAGAGAGAGTGAGAGAGACTGAGAGAGAGAGAGTGTGGTAGAGAGTGTATTAGTGAGAGTGTATGTGTGTGTTCATGTGTATGTGAGAGAGGGAGGCGGACAAAGAGAGAGAGACGAGGAGAGAGAAATGGAGAGAGGGAGTGTGAGAGTGTGTGTGAGAGAGAGAGAGACGGAGAGAGGGACTGAGAGAGGGACTGAAAGAGAGAGTATGTGTTCACGTGTGTGTGAGAGAGAGAGACGGGGAGAGAGAGAGTGTAAGACAGAGTATAATTAAGACTGAGAGAGACAGAGAGAGAGAGACTGGGAGTGAGAGACAGAGCGAGGGAGTGCATGAATGAGAGAGACTGAGAGAGAGAGAGAGAGAGAGTGAGAGAGAGAGAGAGAGAGAGAGAGAGAGAGTGAGAGAGATGGAGTGACAGAATGTGAGGGAGAGAAACGGAGAGAGAGACAAGGCGAGGGAGTGGGAGAGAGAGGGGGAATGAGAGTTACCGTGTCTGCTGAGAGCTGCTGTTCTGGTTTGTACAGTAACAGGCTTTGATCGATCACCCTGAGGGCACAGAGGGAGTCTGGCTCAGCTCGTAAATGCAACTGGACTTGGGAGCCGGGGAGTGAGGGAGAGTGAGAGAAGCGGAGGGAAACCTGGGGAGAGAGAGAGAGAGAGTGAGAGTGTGAGAGAGACAGAGAGAGAGAGAGAGAGTGTGAGAGAGACTTGAGACTGAGAGTGTGAGAGAGACCAAGACTGAGAGAGAGAGAGAGAGAGAGAGTGTGAGAGAGACTGAGAGAGAGTGTGAGAGAGACTGAGACTGAGAGAGACTGAGAGAGTGTGAGAGAGACTGAGAGAGAGAGAGTATGAGAGAGACTGAGACTGAGAGAGAGAGAGAAAGTGTGTGTGTGAGACAGACTGAGACTGAGAGAGACTGAGAGAGAGTGATATAGAAAGACGGAGAGAGAGCCCGAGAGAGAGGGTGGCTGAGTGATTGAGAGAGAGACTGAGATGGAGTGAGGGAGTGTGAGAGAGACAAAGAGACTGAGAGAGAGACTGAGAGAGACAGAGAGAAACTGAGAGAGAGAAAGATGGAGCGAGGGAGTGTGAGAGAGACGGAGAGAGAGAGAGAGAGAGAGAGAGAGACCTGGTTGGGGAGGCATTTGGAGACGGAAAACTGTGTAGAATCTGCGGTAAGTTCCCCCTCAGAGAGAATTGCAAACACGAAGACCTTCGCAAGTGGAGCGAGGGAGTGTGTGATGGAGAGAGAGAAGGAGACTCGGCCCCGGGTATCTGTCAGGGAGAGAGAGAGAGAGAGAGCGTGAGAGACTCAGAGAGACTGGGAGACAGACGGAGAGAGAGAGACTGAGAAAGACTGAGACGGACAGAGACTGAGAGAGACTGAGATTGATAGAGAGACTGAGAGGGAGACTGAGAGAAAGACTGAAAGAGACTTGGGAGAGAATGAGAGAGAGACTGAGACTGAGACTGAGAGAGAATGAGAGAGAGACTGAGAGACTTGGGGAGAGAATGAGAGAGAGACTGAGACTGAGAGAGAATGAGACCGAGACTGAGAGAGAATGAGAGAGAGACTGAGAGACTTGGGGAGAGAATGAGACAGACTGAGAGACAGACTGGGAGACAGACTGAGAAACAGACTGAGAGAGACTGAGAGAGACTGAGAGACAGACTGAAAGAGACTGAGAGAGAGACTGAGAAACAGACTGAGAGAGACTGAGAGACTTGGGGAGAGAATGAGAGAGACTGAGAGACAGATTGAGAGAGACTGAGAGATAGACTGAGAGAGAGAGAGACTGAGAGACAGACTGAGAGACAGACTGAGAAACAGACTGAGAGAGAGATTGAGAAACAGACTGAGAGAGAGAGACAGAGAGAGACTGAGAAACAGATTGAGAGAGACTGAGAGATAGACTGAGAGAGAGAGAGACTGAGAGACAGACTGAGAGACAGACTGAGAAACAGACTGAAAGAGACTGAGAGATAGACTGAGAGACAGACTGAGAGACAGACTGAGAGAGAGAGACTGAGAGACAGACTGAGAGAGAGAGACTGAGAGACAGACTGAGAGAGACAGATGGAGAGACAGATGAGAGACAGACGGAGAGAGACTGAGACAGACTGAGAGACAGACAGAGAGACTGAGAGATAAATTATTTTTATTATTTTATTGCAAATAATATTCTTCCTATTACTATGATTCAATTGATGGCTATTACCCTGATCAGTATTATTATAATGTTACTGTTACTGCATTTGTACTATTATTGCTATTGTATTAATATTACATTTTTACTGTCACTCTCTGTACATCAGTATCACTGTTATTATTAATATCAATACAGTAACTGTGTTATTGTGGGCTGTATTACTGTTTTATTATTGCTATTATTATTGTTATATTATTGTAATGTATTGTATTATTAGTTTGGCTGGTACTGAAACTATTACATTACTAGATAATCAATGTTTCTGTTGGTTTATATTATTATTAATTGTATTATTATATAGTTATTGTAAAATTACTAGTATTACTGTTGCTGTTACGGTGTTACTGTTGCTGCTAATATATTACCATCAGTGTTGCTGTTATGGCTATTATGTTATTAATATTACTATCGTATCATTCTGTTACTATTCTATTTTATTTTATTATTAGTTATTTATTTTATTATGAGTTATTTTATTATTAGTGTTACTATATTCTTTTTACTGTTATTACTGTTATTGTCAATGTTATATTATTGATTTGAATATTATTAATGTGATATTGTTATTAATATCGTTATTGTTAATATAACTAATGTATTATATAATGACATTGTTTTCACTGTTGGAGAACTTATTTGTTCCCATTATTATTACTATTGTATTATTACTATTATTATATTAATATAACTATTACTAACCTTTCCCTCTGCCCAGTTTCAAACTCACTCTATCAAACAAGACAATTTTTCCTCTGGCCATAACCTAGAGAGAGAAAGTGAGCGAATGTGATTGACTGTGTGTGTGTCTGTCTCTCTCAGTTTCTCTCACACTCCGTCTCTATCACACCCACTCTCTTATTCTCTCTCTCCATGTCTCTATCTCTCTCTGGCTCTCATACACTCACCCTCTTTCTCATTCTCACTCTCAGACGGAGTCTCTCTCTCACACACTCTCTCTCTCTTTCTCGCTGTCTTTCACTCTGTCTCTCTCACACTCTGTATCTGTCTCTGTTTGTCTCTCTTCATCTCTCAGTCTCGCTCACAGACAGTCTCTATCACACTCACTTTCTCATTCTCTCTCCGTGTCTCTCACATACTCACTTATTCTCAGTCTCTCTATCAGACGTCCCACATTCAGTTTCTCCCTCTCTGTCTCTCTCCATCTCTCACTCTCTCGCACTCACTCTCTCCGTCTCAGTCTCTCTCACTCACTCTCTCATTATCTCTCCGTCCGTCTGTCTCTCACACTCACTCTTTCGCAGTCTCTGAGTCAGTCTCTGTCTCAGTCTCTCTCCGACTCACTCTGTCTCACATTTTCTCTTTCAGTCTCTCTCTGTCTTTTCCAAACACTCCCCCCCACCTCACCCCCCTGCATCTCTCTCTCTATCGCTATCTCTCTGTATCTCTGTCTCCATCTCTATCTCAGTCGCTCTCTGTCTCTCACACTCACTCTCTCCGTCTCAGTCTCTTTATCTCAGTCTCTCTCTCAGTTTCTCTCCATGTCTCTCTCTCAGTCTGTCTTGGAGTCAGTCTCTCAGTCTCTCACTTAGTCTCTCTCTCTGTTAATCTCTCACTCACTCAGTTTGACTCCCGCCTCCCTCCCTCCCTTCCTCACCAAGTAATTGATGCCAATGTTCTCGTTCTCTCTCTCCGTCTCTCCTTCCCTCGCTCCGCCCGCCACGCTGTACTCCACGACGACCTCTCTCTCTTTCCCACACTCACTCTCTCCGCCCTGGGTTCCCAGGATGGACAGATAGCTGCCCGAGCGAGAGTGAAAGGGAGAGATAGAGAGAGTCGCGTCATTGTGTTGTCGAGTGAAGGACATTGCAGAGTAAGAGTAGGGCTCACTCACTTTGTAGATCGCCTGTGGTGGGGGTGGGGGAGACGGGAGAGAGAGAGAGTGTGTGAGTGTGAGAGGGAGAGAGAGACTCAGACATAGAGTCTGAGAGTGAGTGTGAGAGGGAGGCAAAGAGAGGGGGGAGTTTGGGAGGGAGGGAGAGTGTGAGACAGTGACAATGAGGCGGAGTGAGTGTGAGAGGGAGGGAAGGTTGGAGGAAGGGAGAGAGAGTGAGAGTGAGTGTGAGAGGGAGGGAGGTTTGGAGGAAGGGAGAGAGAGTGAGAGTGAGTGTGAGAGGGAGGTTTGGAGGAAGGGAGAGAGAGTGAGTGTGCGAGAGAGAGACTGAGACGTAGAGCCCGAGAGTGAGTGTGAGGAGGAGGGAGAGAGGGAGCGAGAGGGAGGGAGGTTTGGAGGAAGGGAGAGTGTGAGTGTGAGAGGGAGGGAGGGTTGGAGGAAGGGAGAGAGAGTGAGTGTGCGAGAGAGAGACTGAGACATAGAGCCTGAGAGTGAGTATGAGGAGGAGGGAGAGAGGGAGGGAGAGAGATTGAGAGAAAGAGGAAGGGAGAGAGAGACTGAGAGAGAGAGGGGGAGGGAGATTGAGTGAGATAGGGAGGGAGAATGTAAGAGAGGCAGAGAGACACAGAGAGGACAGAGTGCGAGAGAGATTGTGTGAGAGAGAATGAGAGATACTTAAATTGAGAGAGGGAGTGAGAGAGAGAGAGAGAGAGAATGAATGTGAGAGGGAGGGAGAGTGAGGGCGAGAGTGAGAGGGAACGAGAGTGAGTGTGAGGGTGGGAGAGATAGAGAGTGAGTGTGAGAGGGTGGGAGAGATAGAGAGTGAGACAGAGAGAGACTGGAAGAGAGTATGGCTCACTCAGTTTATGGATCGCCTGCGAGAAAGAGAATGTGTGATGAGGAGGGAGAGAGTGAGAGAGACGGAGAGGGAGATAGAGAGAGTGTGAGAGGGAGGAAGAGGAGGAGACTGAGTCAGAGAGACTGAGAGAGAGTGAGGGGGAGAGGGAGGGAGAGAGAGCAAATGTGAGAGGGACGGAGAGAGAGAGAGTAGGGCTCACTCAGTTTGTAGATCGCATGCGAGAGAGAGCGGGTGTGTGAAATGAAGGTGAGAGGGAGGGAGTGAGAGAGAGCATGAGAGAGAGTGATGGAGAAGGAGAGGGAGATAGGGCGAGGTAGAGTGTGAGTCTGAGAGGCAGGGAGGGGGAGAGAGATACGGAGAGAGAGAGGGGGAGTGTGAGAGAGGGAGGGAGAGGGAGATGGATGGAGAGAGGGAGAGAGAAGGGAAGAGAGGATGTGAGAGAGGGAGGGGGAGAGAATGGGATGGGGAGAGAGTGGCAGAGAAACACAGAGAGACAGAGTGTGAGTGTGAGATGGAGAGCGATAGTGTGTGTGAGCGATAAGGGGACAGAGGGAAGACAGAGACTCTTTCCCTTAGTCTCTCTCTCCCTCTCTACCTCCCTCCCTCCCTCTCACACACTCAATCTCTCTCACAGTCTCTCCTCTCTTTCTTCCTCTCCCTCTCGCTCAGTCACTTTCCCCTCCTCTGTCCCACTCTCTCTCACCCTCAGTGTAACATTCTCTCTCTCCCTCTCTCTCACACTCTCTCTCGCACCCTCTCCCTCAATCACCCTCTCCCTCGCTCACCCTCTCTCTCCCTCTCTTCCTCTCTCACACTCTCTGTTTCCCCCTCTTTCTCCTTATCTCCCTCTCTCTCTGTCTTCCTTTGCACCTCTCTCCTCTCCCTCCCTCACACTCTCTCTCTCACACTCTCACTCTGTCTCTCTCTCTCTTCCCCTCTCCCAGTCTCTCTCACACTCACTCCCTTTCCCAGTCTCCCTCTCCCACACTCTCTCCCTCCCTCTGTCTCTCTCTGTCTCCCAGTCTCTCTTCTTCCCTCCATTCTCTCACACCTCCTGTCTCCCTCTGTCTCTGTCTCCCCCTCAGCGTGACGTTGTCTCTCACCTTCAGTATGACGGTGTTTGTCCCCCAGTCCCCTGTATCGAGGCTGAACGCAGCCACCCCTCTGGCGTCAGTCTGGAGTCTGTGTGTAGTGACTTGTCCCTCGCTGACAAACAGGTACACAGTGGCGTTGTTCACCCTCACCCCATCCCCCGTCAACAACCACAGCTACACAGGGAAACACAGGGGAAGACAGACATGGTCAGTGTGAGAAAGACTAGAACACAGAATAAGAACATAATAATTAGGAGCAGGGGTAGGCCATTCAGCCCCTTGAGCCTGCTCCGCCATTCAATAAGATCATGGCTGATCTTCTCACCTAACTCTAATTACCTGCCCTATCCCCATATCCCCTAATCCCTCTATTTTTCAAAAATCTATCAGTCTCAGCCTTGAAAATGTTCAAGGACTGAGCATCTAAAGCCTTCTGGGGTAGTGAATTCCATAAATTCACTACCCTCTGAGTGAAGAAATGTTTCCTCAACTCTGTTCTAAAAGGCTGACCCTTAATTTTAAGACTGTGACCCCTGGTTATAGATTATCCTACCAGGGGAAACAGTCCCTCAGTTTCTACTTTATCTAGCCCTTTAAGAATCTTATATGTTTCAATAAGATCCTCCCTAATTCTTCTGTACTCCAGAGAATACAGCCCTAGTTTATTCAACCTATACTCATAGGTCAGTCCCCTCATCCCAGGCACTAACCTAGTGAATCTACGCTGCCCCCCCTCTAAGGCAAGTATGTCTTTTTTAAATAAGGGACCAAAACTGCACACAATACTCTAGGTGCGGCCTCACCAGGGCCCTATACAGTAGCAGCAAGACTTCCCTACTCTTATACTCTAAACCTTTTGAAATGAACGCTAGCATGCCGTTCACCTTCTTGGTGGCTTGCTGCACCTGCAAACTAACTTTCTGTGACTGGTGTACAAGGACACCCAAATCCCTTTGAATACTAACACTATCTAACTTCTCCCCTCTAGAAAATACTCTATTCTTTTATTCTTGCTGCCTAGGTGAATAATTTCACACTTGCTAACATTGAATTCCATCTGCCATCTACCTGCCCACTCCCCTAGTCTATCTATATCTTGTTGCAAGAATGTGAGAGAGACTGAGACACAGAGTGTGAGATAGACTGAGAGAGAGGGGGAAAGAAAGAGGACGAACGAGGGAGAGGAAGAGGAAGAGGGAGAGAGAGAGTGTGAGAGACCCTCAGTCCATTTCCGGACAACAACCACACCTAAACGGGGCGTCGCAAAAGGTGACACAGGGTTTGACAGGGAGAGACGGTGTGAGTGTGTGTGTGAGTGTGAGTGTGTGTGTGTGTGTGTGTGTGTGTGTGAGTGTGAGTGTGTGTGTGTGAGTGTGAGTGTGAGTGTGAGTGTGAGTGTGTGTGAGTGTGTGTGTGTGAGTGTGTGTGTGTGTGAGTGTGAGTGTGAGTGTGTGTGTGTGTGTGTGAGTGTGAGTGTGTGTGTGTGTGTGTGTGAGTGTGTGTGTGTGTGTGGTGTGCGTGTGTGAGTGTGTGTGTGTGTGTGAGTGTGTGTGTGTGTGAGTGTGTGTGTGGTGTGTGTGTGTGTGAGTGTGTGGTGTGTGTGCGTGTGAGTGTGTGAGTGTGTGAGTGTGTGTATGACAGAGTGTGAGAGGGGGAGAGAGAAAGAGAGAGACAGACTCTCTCTCCATCCCCTGACAATAACGCGGCTCTAAGCAGGGAGACACTTTGGGGGAGACAGACATGGGGAGAGAGACTGAGAGAGAGAGAGAAGTCCTCTCTCCATCCCTTAACAATAACCACAGCTAAACAGAGAGATAAAGAGGGTGACAGAGAGGGTGAGATAGACTGAGAGAATTTACCTGAGTTGTGTGTGTCTGTGAGTGAGTGTAAGTGTGTGTGTGAGAGCATGTGTGTGAGTGTATGTGTGACAGTGTATGTGAGTGTGTGAGTCTGTTAGCGTGTAGTTACCTTGCCTGTGAAGGGCCTTCCAACGCGAAAATATGATTTAACATCTTGAAACGTCAATTCAGTGACTAGGTTATGAATGTCAATCTCTGTCTGAGAACTTCTCTCCACACCTAGAATAGAGAGGCAGAATGTGCGAGAGACTGAGAGATACAGAGAGAATGACTGGGAGAGACTGAGAGAGACTGAAACAGAGAGAGTCTGATTGAGAGCCTGAGAGAGAGAGAGAGAGAGAGACTGAGACTCAGACAGAGACTCACAAAGGGAGACTCACAGAGGGAGACCGACACAGAGAGAGACTGAGTGAGAGATTCAGACTGACAGGGAGACCGAGAGCGAGAGACTGAAATTGAGAGAGAGACTGAAAGAGAGACTGACTGAGACTGAAAGTCACTGAGATAGCGATTGACTGAGAGACATTGAGAGAGACTGAGGGAGACTGAGAGAGAGAGAGTGAGAGAGAGATTGAGAGAGCTACTGAGAGAGACTGACTGAGAGTGAGTGGGAGAGAGTGAGACTGAGAGACACTGAGAGAGAATGTGAGACATAATGTGAGAAGGAAAATGATGAGGAAGAGACTAGGAGAGAGACTGAGAGAAAGAGACCGAGAGAGACTGACACAGTGTGAGAGGCTGAGAGAGACTGAGACTCAGAGAGCGACTCAGGGAGAATGAGAGGGATTGGAAGAGACAGACAGACTGAGATTCGAAGAGAGACTGAGACTCAGAGAGAGACTGAGACTCAGAGAGAGATTGAGAGAATGAAAGGGAGACTGTGAGAGAGACCGGGAGAGAGACTAGGAGATACAGAGAGAGAGAGGGAGAGGGAGACGGACGGAGAGAGACAGAGAAAGGGAACGAGAGAGAGGGTATAAAGGAGGTATAATTTACCTGTGCCTTGCTCCACGATTGTATATTCTGCGGACAGTGAAGCAGTGAGATGTTTTCTCTGTTTCAGTCGAAATATTGAGGTGGGAACATGTCTGATACAACACCCATTTTTATCAGTCTGTGAGAGGGAGAAAGATGGAGAGAACGTGAGAGAGACTGAGACAGGCTGAGAGAGAGAGAGAGAGAGAGAGAGACACTGACTCGGGAGACTGAGGGAGAGACTGGGAGAGAGAGAGAGCCTGAGAGAGCCTGAGAGAGAGACAAGGAGAGAGATGGAGAGAGACGGAGGGAAAGACTGAGAGAAACACTGTGACTGAGAGAGAGAGACTGAGAGAGAGAATGAGAGAGAGAGACTGAGAGAGGCGGAGAGCAAAACTGAAAGAGAGATGGAGAGACTGAGAGAGGGACTGAGACTGAGCGAGAGAATGAGAGAGAGAGAGACAAAGAGAGAGAGACTGGGAAAGAGACTGAGAAAGAGACTGAATAAGACAGAGATAGAGAGAGAGAGAGAGAGAGAGAGAGAGAGAGACTGCGAGAGAGATGGAAAGAGAGACGGAGAGAAAAACTGAGAGAGAGAGAGAGAGAGAGCTCACTGTGGCAGTGACTAGATGACAATAGTCTTCCTGTGAATCGCGATAAGATCTCCGACATAACTTTCCCCTCACAGTTCCTATCACTGGCTTCCCATAGGTATATCTGTGAGTGACACACACACACTCATACAGCCGCACACACGCACACACTTAGAGACACATATACTCACACACTCATGCACTGTTACACACACACACTGTACACATTCACACACATATTTACACACAGTGTTACACAGACATCTCTGCACACCCACCCAAACTCACACGCACACACTTACACAGTCACACACACTTTTACACAGTCACACAGAGGTACACACACATTGTTAAACACACACACACAGTTACAAACTTACATACACACATGCTTAAACACACATATTTGACACACACTCAAATATAAACACAGGCACTGTTACACACACAGATATAAAGACACACACACACACAAAGATACATACAGAGAGATATACACACACAGACAGAGACACACACACACAGACATAGAGGCACATACCTAAGGGTAAGCCTTTTAGAACAGAGTTGAGGAAATATTTCTTCACTCAGAGGGTAGTGAATTTATGGAATTCACTACCCCAGAAGGCTGTAGATGCTCAGTCCTTGAACATTTTCAAGGCTGAGACTGATAGATTTTTGAAAATTAGAGGGATTAGGGGATATGGGGATAGGGCAGGTAATCAGAGTTAGGTGAGAAGATCAGCCATGATCTTATTGAATGGCGGAGCAGGCTCGAGGGGCTGAATGGCCTAATCCTGCTCCTAATTCTTATGTTCTTATACACAGACACACACACACACAGATGGATACACAGGCAGACAGATACACACACAGATACACACGCACACATGGTTACACACAGACAAACACACACACATACACACAGATAAAGAAACACATACATACACACACAGATACACACACACACAGCTGAACAAGCACACACACACACTTAGAGGCAGACATACACATAGATAGACAACACACTATACTCACAGATAGAGACACACACACGTGGACACACACACAGACACATACTCACACAGACACAGATAAAGAGACACAGACAGATACACACACAGATAGACACACACACAGATAGACACACACTCACAAACGCATATACACGCATAGATAAAAACATACACATGCACTCACACACAGGTAGACACACACACACACACAGAGTTACACACACAGATACACACACTCAAATACAAACATAGACACTCTTACACACACATATAAAGACACACACACAAAGATAGAGACACACACACACACACAGACAGAGACAGACACACAGACACCCACAAAGAGAAATGGAGGCACAGACACACACACATACAGACGCACACACAGATGGATACACAGGCAGACAGATACAAACACAGATACACACACACATGGTTACACACAGACACACACTCACACACGCACATACACACAGATAAAGAAACACATACATACACACACACACAGATACACACACAGTTAGACACACACACAACTGAACAAACACACACACACTTAGATGCAGACATACAGATAGATCAACACACATACTCACAGATAGAGACACACACACACACACACACACACAGACAGAGAGAGAGAAACACACACACAAACAGAGAGAGAAACACACACAAACAGAGACACACACACTTAGACACACACTCACACAGACACAGATAAAGAGATACAAACAGATACACACACAAATAGACACACACACATTCATAAATGCATATTATATACACACAGATAAAAACACACACACACTCACACACAGATAGACACACACATACACACGCAAAGTTACATACACACAGAGACACACACACAGATACAGGCACACACAGACTCACACATCATATATGCACACAGATAAAGACACACGTACACACACTTAGAAACACACAGGTACACACTCACAGACAAAAAGACACACACACACACACACACTCAAACACAGATACTCACAAACCACAGATTGAAACTGTAATCTCTGTTGTTGTGAACAGTATTTTCTTTGGAAATTGATGAGTGACTTCAAACATCGGCAGGACTGAAATCACAGCATCTCACTGCCGTTACTCTGTCTCTCTCTCATCATACTGTCTCACACTCACACACTCACACTCACACTCTCTCACATACACGCTCTCTCTCACACTCACTCAGTCTCTCACACACTCTTTCACACTTGCACAGTCTCGCTCACTCTCAGTCTCTTAGTCTCTCATTCTCTCAGTCCCAATCTCCCAGTCTCACTCAATCTCAGTCTCTCAGACAGCCAGGCACCGCCAGTCAGTCAATCACTCTCACTTTCTCTCAGTCACAGTCAGTTTCTCAGCCAGTCAGCCTTAGTGCCTCAGCAGTCAGTCTTGCAGTCTCAGTTTCTCAGTCAGTCTCAGTCAATTTCTCAGTCAGTCAGTGAGTCAGTCTCAGTCACTTTCTCAGTCATTCCGTCTGTCTCTCTCATTCAGTCTTAGTCAGTCAATCTCAGTCAGTTTCAGTCTCAGTCACTCTCAGTTTCTCGGTCAGTCTCAGTCTCCCTCAGTCAGTCAGTCTCTCAGGTTCAGTCTCCCTCAATCAGCTTCTCAGGTTCAGTCTCCCTCAGTCAGTTTCTCAGTCAGTCTCAATCAGTCTCAGTCAGTCCACCTCAGTCAGTTTCAGTCAGTCTCTGTCAGTTTCTCAGTCAGTCTCGTTCAGTTTCTCAGTCAATCTCAGTCAGCCACTCTCAGTCAGTCATTCTAAATCAGTCTCAGTCAATCAGACTCAGTCATTCTCAATCAATTTTAGTCAGTCTCTCTCATTCATTCAGTGTCAGTCAGTCCGCCTCAGTCTGTTTCAGTCAGTCTCAATCAGTTTCTCAGACAGTCCATCAGTCAGTCTTAATCTGTCTCATTCAGTTTCTCAGTCTGTCTCAGTCAATCAGCCTCAGTCATTTTCTCAGTCAGTTTCTCAGCCAGTCTCAGGCAGACAGTCTAATTCAGATTCTCAGTCAGTCTCGGTCTCTCACCAAATTCCTCCACAGTGAAGTGATGTGTGACTTGCTTCTTTGAGTGAACGTGCAGATTATACTGGCCCAAAAGTGGCTCATTCGAGAGCTTGAAACTCAGATCAGCGATCCCTTGGTGAGGCATCACATTCCTCCATTGACCAATCCAGTTCCTGTCGGGATCCTGGCAATACAATGAAATTCACTGAGAAAGAGACTGAGACTGTGAGAGAGACTGAGACTGTGAGAGAGACTGAGACTGTGAGAGAGACTGAGACTGTGAGAGAGACTGAGACTGTGAGAGAGACTGAGACTGTGAGAAAGGCTGAAACTGTGAGAGAGACTGAGACTGTGAGAGAGACTGAGACTGTGAGAGAGACTGAGACTGTGAGAGAGACTGAGACTGTGAGAAAGGCTGAAACTGTGAGAGAGACTGAGACTGTGAGAGAGACTAAGACTATGAGAGACTGAGATTGTGAGAGACTGAGACTGTGAGAGAGACTGAGATAGACTGAAACTGAGAGAGCTACTGAGAGACTGAAACTGAGAGACTGGGACTGTGAAATAGACAACGAGAGGCAAAAAGAGACTGAGACTGCAAGAGCGAATGAGACTGTGAGAATCGTTAAGCGAATCATAGATTCATAGAATTTTACAGCACAAAAGGAGGCCATTCGGCCCATCTAGTCTGTGCCGGCTCTTTGAAAAGAGCAGCTCAATCCCACTGCCCAGCTCTCTCCCCATTGCCTAACAGACCTGTTCTACCTAAATAAAGATATAATTATGTTTTAACAGCTGTTACTAGATCGGCTTCCACCACCTTTTCAGGCAATGCATTCCAGATTTGAACAACCCGCTGAGTGAAAACATTTCACCTCAGCTCCCCTCTGCTTCGTTTTGAAACTATATTAAATCTGTGACCACGAGTCACAGATTCGCCCGCCAGTTGAAACAGTTTTTCCTTATTCACCCTGTCGAATCCCCTCATGATTTTATAAACCTCTATTGGGTCTCCTCTCAACCTTCTCTGTTCTAAAGAGAATAAACCACTGGGTTTATTCTATCTAGCCTTTCCCCATAACTGAAGTCCCTCAATCCTGGTACCATTCTAGTAAACCTTCTTTGTACCCTTTCAAATGTCTTCACATCCTTTCTGTAGTGTGGTGACCAGAATTGGACACAGTATTCCAGCTGAGGCCTCATCAAAGTCTTATAGAGGTTAGTCAGCACTTCCTGACTTTTGTACTCTATACCTTATTTATAAAGCCTAGTATCCCATATGTCTTCTCAACGGCTTTGTCTACCTGACCCGCCACCTTCAAAGAGTCACTAACACAAATACCCAGGTCTCTCTGTTCCTTCACACACCTTAAAATTGTACTATCTAGCCTATATTGCCTCCCCTCATTTCTTCTCCCAAAAATGTATCACCTCACACTTCTCTGCATTAAACTTCATCTGCCATTTGTCTGCCCACTTTACCATTGTATCTGTATCTTCTTGCAGATGGTTACTATCCTCCTCGCTATTTATTTATTATTCTGCCTAACTTAGGCACGTGATTAGGGAGTGCCCTCCACGCCAGACGGCATCACAGAGCTTCACAATAACGGATCCCGGGCCCGAGCCATGGGCAGGGGTAGACAGGTGACCAAAGGCGCGGTCAAAGAGAAATGTCTTCAGCTGTGACCTGAAACTGGGAAGAGAGGGGACGAGGCAAAGGGAGCGAGGAAGGGAGTTCTAGAGCCTTGGGGAGTAGTGACTGAAGGCATGGCTGCCGAGGGTGGAGTGGAGGATTTGGGGACATGGAGGAGGCCACACCCGGTGGAGTGAAGGCAGCAGGTGCTGATTTGGGGAGAGAGGAGATCAGAGGGTGCAGAGGAGTGGAGGGATTTGAAAACAAGGGTGAGGATCATGAAGTCGATCCTCTCTGGGACAGGGAGCCAGTGAAGTCTGGCAAGGACTGGGATAATGGGGGAGCGAAGTTAGATGTGGGTGAGTAGGCGGACAGCAGAGTTTCGAATGAGTTGGATTTGATGGATTGTGGTGGAGGGGAGACCAGAGAGGAGGCCATTGGAATAGTCCAGCCGTGAGGTGACAAAGGCCTGGACCAGGGTTACAGTGGCCTCTGGGGCGAGATATTGCCAGAGACGGGGGATCTGTTGGAGGTGGAAGAAGGCACTGCTGGTGAGGGACTGGATGTTGGGGAGGAAGGACAGTTGGGGGTCAAACCAAGGTCATGCAAAGGTCATGCAAAGGTTCAGAGAATTTTAGGGGCAGGCCGGGAAGGTGGAGAAGGTCAGAGCTGTTCGAATGGAGACGTTGACGAGAGACAAAGAGTATGGCCTCTGATGCGGTGGTTCGCGCTCATCCAGCTCCTGATGTCTGACAGACAGGCTGACAGAACATCAGGGGACTCGGGGTCGCAAATTGAAGTGGAAAAGTAGAGTTGGGTGTCATCTGTGTATATGTAGAACTGCGCCCCATGTCTGCGGATGACATCCCCATGATAGAGCGTGAAGCTGAGGAAGAGGAGGGGGTCAAGGATGGTTCCCCGGGGTACCCCATAGGTTTATTGAGATGTACTGCTGGCAGTTTGTGAGATAGGACTCGAACCAGGCGAGTGCAGTCCCACTGAGGTGGATGACAGAGGACAGGGGGTGGAGGAGGATGGTGTGGTCGACTGTGCCGAAAGCAGCGGACAGGTCCAAGAGGATAAGGAGGCAGAGGGAGCCCTGGTCACAGATGGACAGAATGTCGTTTGTGACTTTCACAAGCGCAGTCTCTGTACTCATATCATCATCATAATGTAGTAACAATATTACAATCGTATTACTCTCCTGTCATGTTATATAATTATTGTAGTTTTACATTATCATATTATAATTCTTATTAAATTATTACACTAATAATAATAATCCTTACATTTATATTGCACTTTCCACGTCTTATTGGCATCTCAAAGAGCTTCACAGAATATAACTATGTCCCAAGGTTGGGAACAGAGCAGTGAGGGGGGGGGGGGGGGGGGGGGGAAGGAAAGTAGGAAAGCCGACTGTATATTCGTGGGCAAAACAAAATTTGATAGTTATTGTATTATTATTTTCATTATTATTGGAATCAATCCTACCTGTAACTTTATCCATTTGATCTGGAAACAGAGAGATTTGTATGAGCAAAACAATAGCTAAAAACGAACTTATACTAATGTCACTTTCTCTCCTACAGACTCACTCTTTCTCCTGCACTCACTCTCGCACTCACTCTCTCACCCACACTCACTCTCCCTAACTCTCTCTCTCTCTCACTGAATGATGGAGTGAGTGACTGAGTGGGAGTAAGTGTGCAAGTGAGGTGAGTGAGCGAGCGAGTGAGTGAGCGAGTGAGGGTGCAAGCGAGTGAGTCTGAGAGTGAGTGTGCATTGAGTGAGTGTGAGTGAATGTGAGAATGAGAGTGAGAGTGAGTTACTCACTGCACTGTTGAGATGTTTAAATTCATCATCAAATTTGACAACACGGAAATTAACTGAAAGAAAGAGAGAGAAGGTGTGAGAGACTGAGAGAGAGAGCGACAGAGACGGAGACAGACACAGACACGCAGAGACAGACGGATGGACGGACGGGCCGACGGGCGGAGCGAGAGAGAGAGACAACAACAACAAAAACATTACAGTTACAGAGAGCCTTTCACACTGGGAGGACGGCCCAAAGCGCTGAGCAGAGCAGGGGGGGAATGGAGGGGACAGGTGGGCTGATAGGGAGACAGCAGGTCAGAGAGATAGGCGGGGTGAATGGCCTTGAAAGTGAGGACAGAGATACAAACAGGCACACAGACAGAGACACAGACAGACAGAGATACAGACAAAGAGAGACACAGACAGGCAGAAACACACACACACATACAAACAGTCATAGAATGAGAGATAGAGAGACAGACAGACAGACAGACAGACAGACAGACAGACAGACAGACAGACAGACAGACAGACAGACAGACAGACAGACAGACAGACAGACAGACAGACAGACAGACAGACAGACAGACAGACAGACAGACAGACAGACAGACAGAAACGCACACAGACACACCTGTCTGGCCGGATTTGTAGGCAGGTCTGTCACTGGTGACCAGGGTTTGGACAGTGTGCTGATGGACGAGGACTTTACGGGAATCGTTGAAGTGAAATGAGCCACTTTCCACCTCAACAAACACATCAAACACTGTATCTCTGACACTGACAGCGGGGACCTGAGACAAAGAGGGAGACAGAGAGTGTGACAGAGACTGAGATGGAGAGACTGTGAGAGAGACTGAGAGATGGGGACAGAGAGAATTTGACTGAGACTGAGAGACAGGGGAAGACAGAGAATGTGACAGAGACTGAGACAGAGAGAGAGTGACTGAGAGACAGAGGGAGACAGAGAGTGTGACAGAGACTGAGATCGAGCGATTGAGAGATGGGGAGAGATAGAGAGTGTGCGATAGACTGAGACAGAGAGATTGAGTGAGAGAGAGACTGAGAGAAAAGAAAGGGTGAGAAAGACAGAGCGACAGAGATCGCGTGAGACTGAGAATGAGACTGGGAGAGCGTGCGTGTGTCTGTATGTGTGTCTGTGTGTGTATACGTCTGTGAGTGTGTGAGTCTGCGTGTGTGTGTCTGTATGTGTACGTCTGTGAGTGTGTGTGTGTGACGGACTTACCCTCACAGTCAGACACCTGAACCCCTCCTCCAACTGTAGGTGTGTGTCAGTCTGAGTGACATTCTGTCCTGTCTCTCTCAGTGTCACATTGACGTCCGCCTGTTCCCCTTCACCCAGACCCGACAACAACAGGCAAACCTGCACATCCGCCTCCGCTGGAACCCGGGCCGGGAACAACAACAGGAATTGCCTGTAACACACACACAGTCACACACACACAGACACACACACAGTCACAGACACACACACAGTCACAGACACACAATCACAGACACACACACAGTCACAGACACACACACACAGACACACACATAGTCACACGCACACAACAACAACAATGACAAAATTACATTTGCAATGGGGGAGGGAGGGAGGGAGTTGCCGATGGGTCCATCAAAGAGGAGAGTCTTGAGCCGGGATGTCATGAAGTAATGCGATATAACACACAGTCACAGACACACAGTCACACACACACACAGTCACACACATATCATCACACACACACACACAGACACACACACACAGACACACACACACACAGACACACGCACTCACACGGTTCCCGCCCGATAGTCCGAAGCTTTCCCTAACCCTAACATTTGGACTAATGAACCTTCAGACTATCACACCAAATGGACTATCGAGTGTCTCACACATACTGTCACATACACACACAGTCACACACACAATCACAGACACACAGGCGGACAGACACACATACTCATGTTTGTGCGTGAGAGTTTGTGTTTGTGTATGTGACTGCGTGGTTGTGCGTGACTGTGTGTGTGTCTGCGTGCATTTGTAGGTGATTGTGTGAGACAGTATCTGTGTATGATACAATTTCCCTCCCTCACGCAAATACAGAAACACAGTCACATACACATTCACAAACTCAGTCACACATGCACACACAGACTCACACACACGGACACAGACACACACTGTCACTGACAGTGTGTCCTGCTAAGCACTTTGAGACATCTTGTGTAAGTGTGTTTGTGTGTGAAAGAATGTGTGTGAGTGTGTGTGTATGTGTGTCTGTATGTGTGTGTGCTTGTCTGTGTGTGTCTGGGCATTTGTGTGTCTGTATGTGTGTGTTTATGAGTGTGCGTGTGTGTCAGTGTGTGAGTGCGTTTATCTGTTTAACATCTGCTAGAACCTTACAGCACAAAAGGAGGCCATTCGACCCATCGAGCCTGTGCCGGCCCTTTAAAAAGACCAATTTAATCCCCATAACTTCGCAAACTCGTCCTCCCCAAATAAATGTCTACCTCTCTTTTAAAAGCTGTTATCGAATCGGCCTCCACCACCAGAGCTGCCAACCTTTTTTAACAAAAAAAACTACTCCTGAAAACTAAAAACAGTATTTTGTAGTAAAAAAAAGTATTTCCCCCAGAACCTACTGGTAATTAACGAAAAGATTACAGCAAAAAAAAATGCCAAGTAAAATGGGACATCAACACCCCCCGTGTGGCAAAAATTACATTAAGAGGGAGGTCCCTACTGTGTTTCCATATATGAAAAAAAATTCCCAGTAATGCCTTGCACCCAGCGCTAACATTTACAGTGTACCAGCGATGGCAGAAGGCAGGGAGCACTGCTATCGAAGGCAGGGAGAGAGAGTTCAAGAGAAAGAGACTGAGACAGAGAGAGAGAGAGAGACTGCGAGTGAGACTGTGACAGCCAGAAACTCAATCAGAGAGAGAGAAAGAGACACACAGAGAGAGAGAGACAGAAAGAGAGCGACCGAGACAGACAGAGAGAGGGAAAGAGACACGGAAAGAGAGAGAGAAAGAGACACAGAGCGAGAGAGAGACAGAGGGAGACTGAGATAGAGAGAGAGATTGAGATAGAGAGAGAGAGAGGACAGACAGACAGACAGACAGAGCATGGAACATATTCGGATTTTCCAAAAAAAAATGTATTTTACCAAGAAAAATTGTAACTGTCGTATTTACTGCAATTTACCACTAAATACGGCAAAAACCTACTGGTTGGCAGCTCTGCACCAACTTTTCAGGCAATGCATTCCAGATTCCAACAACCCGCTGAGTTATTTCTCCTCAGCTCCCCTCTGCTTCGTTTTGAAACTATTTTAAATCTGAGTCACTGTTACGCCCACCAGATTTTCCCTATCTCCTCTGTCGAATCCCCTCATGATCTTAAAAACCTCTATTAGGTCTCCTCGCAACCTTCTCTGTTCCAATGAGAATAAATCTGGCCTCTCTGGCCTTTCCTCAGAGCTGAAGTTGTGCAAGTGATTGTGAAATGATAGATAGAGGGTCAAAGAGACAAAAACAGAGATAAACAAAACACACACAGCTGTTTACCCCCCTCTCCAAACACATTCCCAATATCCCTGAGAGAAAGAGAGCGAGATAGAGCCAGAGACGGAGGGAGAGACCGACAGACAGTGAGTGAGAGAAACCGAGAGAGACCGTGAGATTGAAAGAGAGAGACGGAGATTGAGTGAGAGAGTGTGAGAGAAACGGAGTGAGAGAGAGCGCGGGAGAGTGCGAGAGAGACAGAGAGAGAGAGGCGGGGGGAGAGAGGCGGGGGGAGAGGGAGAAAAAGAATGATACTGAGAGAGTGAGAGAGACGGAAGAGGTGACAGAGTAAGAGAGACTGAGAGAGATCGTGTGAGAAAGTCTGAAAGAGGGGGGGGGGGGGGGGTACTGAAAGAGAGAGAAAATGAAAGATAGACTGAGCACGAGAGAGAGAATGAGCTTGAGAGAGTGTGGGAGAGAGAGACTGAGTGAGGGAGAAAGACAATGAGAGAGCATGTGTGAGAAGGAGGGAGAAAGTGATAGAATGAGAGAGAGAGACAGAGGGACTGAGAGAGACTGAGATTGCAAGAGAGACAGAGAGAGAAAGTGTGAGAGAAACGGAGGGAGAAAGGGATATACAGAGAGACTCAGATTGAGAGACAGACAGAGACACAGAGAGCGAGACTGAAAGAGACAGAGGGAGACCGGGTTAGAGTCTAAGATTGGGAGAGACTGAGACAGACTGAGCGATGGGCTGTGAGAGATAGAGAGTGTGTGACTGATTGAGAGACTGGGAGAGAGAGATTGAGATAGTGAGAGACAGAGAGAGACTGAAAGAGACAGAGAGAGAGACAGAGTGAGAAACTGAGAGACAGAGAGAGACTGAGATTGAGAGACTGAGTGAGTCTAGGGGAGAGAGACTGAGATTGAGAGAGACTGAGACAGACTGAGCGAAATACTGAGAGCGACAGAGAGAGTGTTAGAGAGACTGAGTGAGAGACTGAGCGAGAGAGATTGAGATTGAAAGAGACTGATTGAGAGACTGAGATTAAAAGAGACTGAACGAAAGGCTGTGAGAGACAGAAAGTGAGCGAATGAGATTGAGAGAGACTGAGCGAAAGTATTTGAGAGGGATAGAGAGAGAGAGAGAGGGGCACAAACAGAGACAGAGAGAGAGAGAGACGGAGGTAGAGAGTCTGGGTGAGAGACAAAGAGAGAGAGAGAGACTGGGAGAGAGAAATTCAGATGGACTGAGCGAAAAGCTGTGAGAGGGACAGAGAAACAGATAGTGTGAGAGAGAGAGAGTGACTAAGAGAGAGAGACCGAGAAAGAGATTGCGAGAGAGACAGAGAGAGAGAGAATGAGATTGGGAGAGACTGAGCAAAAGGCTGTGAGAGAGACAGAGAGAGAAATGGAGGGAGAGAGACGGGGAGAGATTGTGAGAGAGACTGAGGGAGAGAGAGAGACTGCAAACTCACGGGTGACAGTTGACATGAATGAACAGGAGCGAGAGAGCGAGAGAGAGGAGATACATTCTGGAGAGGGAACAAGACAGAGAGAGGGGGAGAGCGAGGGAGGTTTTAAGAAGAGAAAAGGGGGAGGATAAGAGGGAGGGACGGAGGGAGGGAGAAAGGGTGGGAGGGAGAGAGAGAGTGGGAGGAAGGGAGGGAGGGAGAGAGAGAGTGGGGGGAAGGGAGGGAGGGAGAGAGAGAGTGGGGGGAAGGGAGGGAGGGAGAGACTGACTTCTGAGAGAGACGGAAGGAGAGAGAACGAGAGAGACTGAGAGCGATTAAGAGGGAGATTGAGAGAGAGAGAAATAATAATAATTATAATAATAATCCTTGCATTTGATACAGCGCTTTCCACATCTTATCGACGTCCCAAAGCGCTTCACAGAATATACTGTAAGGTGAATTGACAATATTTGTGGGCGAATCGCGGCAGCCAATTGCGCACAGCAGTGTCCCACACATAATCGTGGATTGAAATGACCAATTTTATTATTGTCGTATTTTTGGAGGGATTATTATTAGGTGTGTGGAGTAAGGAAACTTGCCCAAGGTTTGGCCCTGACCTGCCTGGATTCGAACACAGGTCTCCCCAGCTTGGTTTCCCCAGCTTGCAAGACAAGTGCTCTAACCACTGAGCCACAGGAGCTCCAAGAAAGTGTGAGAGAGGTAGCGGGAGAGAGAGATTGCCTGAGAGAAACTTAGATTGAGAGACAGACAGAGATACAGAGAGAGAGACTGAGTGAGAGACCGAGGGAGCGAGATTGAGATTGAGAGAGACTGAGACAGACTGAGCGAAAGATTAAGAGTGACAGAGATACAGACAGTGTATGAGAGAGCTGAGAGATGTATTGAGAGAGAGATAGACTGAGATTGAGAGAGACTGAATGAAAGGCTGCGAGAGAGACAGAGAGAGAGAGCGAATGAGATTGAAAGAGACTGAGCGAAAAGCTTTGAGAGGGACAGAAAGAGAGAGACACAGAGAGAGACAGAGAGAGTGTATGTGTGTGTGATAGAGAGAGAGACAGAGAGACTCAGAGAGAGAGAGACCGAGAAACAGACTGCGAGAGAGACTGAGAGAGAATGAGATTGGGAGAGACTGAGCGAAAGGCTATGAGAGAGACAACGAGAGAGAGACAAGGGGACAAACGGAGGGAGATAGTGTTTGTGTGTGTGTGTGACAGAGAGAGAGAGAGAGAGAGACAGAGAGACTCAGAGAAAGAGACCGAGAAACATACTGCGAGAGAGAGAGAATGAGATTGGGAGAGACTGAGTGAAAGGTTGTGAGAGAGACAGCGAGAGAGACAGCGAGAGAGAGACGGGGGGAGAGAAACTGAGAGAGAGATTGTGAGAGAGACTGCAGACTCACGGGTGACAGTTGACATGAATGAACAGGAGCGAGATAGCGAGAGAGAGGAGATACATTCCGGAGAGGGAACGAGGCAGAGAGAATGGAGAGGGAGAGAGGGAGGGAGGTTTTGAGAGGAGAGGGAAAGTGGGAGGATGCGAGTGAGGGAGGGAGAAAGGGTGGGTGGGAGAGAAAGGGGGGGAGGAGGGAAGGTGGCAGAGAAAGACATGTAAACAACTATACAGCCAAAAACTAAACAGAGTGTTTCTGTGTGTGTTTGTTTGTGTGTGAGCTACAGGACTGTGGCTTGCGAGCCAGGGCTACAACCAGCAAGCTACAGGACTCAACCTCTCCATATTTCTCTTTCTCTCTGTCTGCCTCCCTATGTCTGCCTCCCTATCTCTCCCTCTATTGACCCAGGTCACTGGCTCGTGAGGCCAGGGCTCCAACCGCTGAGTGATGGTAACTTTGATGTCAACACAGTGAAAAGATAAACCCATTAAAGTTCATTAAACTGCATGTTGACATCGAGATTCACATTTAATCTCTTGTTTTCCTTGCAAACATTTTGTCTGTCGGTTTGTGTGTGTACCTCTCTGTCGCTGCCTCTTTCTGTGTGTCTGCGGTCCGTGTGTGAGTGTTGTGTGTGTGTCTCTGTATTTGTCTGTGTCGGTGTGTGAGTGAATGTCTGTGTTTGTGTGTGTGTCTATGCGTGTGTAAGAGTGTATCTTTGTGCACGTGTCTGTGTGTGAGCGTGTGAATCCTTCTCTACCGCTTATCCTCCGACATCCACCTCAGTGGGACCGCACTCGCCTGGTTCGAGTCCTACCTCACAAACCGCCAGCCGCACATCTCCACAATGGCTTGTCCTCCCGCTCCCACCCAGTTACCTGTGGGGGACCCCAATGATCCATCCTTGGCCCCCTCCTCTCCCTCATCTACACACTCCCTCTTGGGGATGTTATCCACAGAGATGGGATACAGATCCATATGTACGTGGATGACACCCAACTCTATTTCTCCACCTCACTTTGCAGACCAGAACCGGAGGAGCGAAGGCAACGGGTGATTTGAAAACTGTCTAGCGCGGAGGGCGATATATAAATCCAAGTTGTAGTTGTTGTCGTGTATAAATGGCTGCCGCGTTTCACCAAATATATACAGTCGGTCCCGGGATCCATGACTGCGCAGCATTCTGAGACGCCGTCCAGCCTGGAAGGCGCTGTATAGATTGAAGTTGTTGTTGTTGTAGTCTATTCACTGAACAGTATATTTGCTGAAGCGCTTGGAGACGTCAAACATACAAGAAAAGTCTTTATAAAAATTCAAGGATTATTATGATGTAAACACTGACACCTCTATATAATCTCATATTTACACTGACATATCTACACTGTCTGATGTTAACCGATATGGTCTGATGTTTACATTGACAACTCTACACAAGTCTGTTGTTAACGGCGACAGCTACTTACAGTCTGATATTAACACTGACGTCTCTATATAGTCTGATATTAACACTGAAACCTCTATACCGCCCTCTCTATAAAGTCGAATGTTTACAGTGACACCTCTATGTAGTCGGATATCTACGTGTATATTTTCTGCTATTATCAGTGAAAGGGAAAAGTGAAGTGATTTTCTCTTTCTATATTCTGGGTTTGGCAAAGTTGATCAATCCACCCAGTTGGAGCCATTCCCTGTTGGTGGGAAGTTTGATTTACGCGAACAGTGGGTGGAAGATGAGCTGCTGCATCAAACACACAGTGACTACTTTACTACAAAACCATGTGACGTGCTTCAAGTCACAGCATGGATGTGAAAGAGTGAGTTGTGAATTCTGAAGTGTGGTGCGCACGACATTCTTTGAGATGTGCGGAAGTCGTGTAAAGGATTATAGCTTCACGAGGATTATTATAACCATTAATAGTCCTCGAAAGCGAGAGGACCTGGGTTCAATTCCTTGCTGCAGCCCGGTGCCTGTGTTTAACTAGAAATAGGAACCTGGTTGTGAGGCGATTTCTGGGTAAAAGCTTCTTTAGAACAAGTGTTGGCACTGAATCCACTACGGTTTGTGCACCATACATATCTCTATAGAGATTTACATGTATCCTCAGGTCAGGGGGAGGCCATTCAGCCTCTCAAGCCTGTCCTGTCATTCGGCCGATCTGTACATCATCTTGATATTACGTGGCTGCAGCCCACATAATGTGCAGCCAGTAAACTTTACAGTATCTTCTGTGAAGCGTTTTGAGGCATCACGATGACGTGATGAATTGGTGCCCTGCCCTAGTGCCATGCGTTAAAGTTCTCTCCTCAGCTTCGAATTCAATCAATCAATCAAAACTTACATTGATATAGCGCCTTTCACATCGAGAGGAAAGGGGGGTGGTGGGGGGGGGGGGTGGAAGGGGGTGGTGGGGGGGGGGTGGAGGGTGGTGTTGGGGGGGGGGTGGTGGTGGGGGGGGGGTGGGTGTCGGGCAGGATGAAGAAGAGTAGGAGAATTGACTGTATATTTGTGGGCGAAATTGCGCACAGCAAATAGTCATGGAAATGGGGCCAGCGGAGAAAGTGGGGATAGAGGGTAAGGGGGGAGGGGGAGAGGGAGAGGGAGGGAAAGGGGGAAAGGTGTGGGGGGGGGGGTACAGTAAGGGAGGAATAGGAGAAGAAAGGGGGGACAGGGAGGGAAGGGGGAGAAAGTGGGGAAAAAGAGAAAAGGGGAAAAGGAGTGAGGGAAGAAGCCTCTCTACCCCCAAACTCTGGAACTCCATCCCGCAATTCCTTCGCCTTGCTCCTTCCCTTTCCTCCTTCAAGGCCGGTCTGAACATCTTCCACTTCGACCGTGCCTTCTGTTCCCCTCCTGACTCTCTCCCTTCTCTGTCAACTCACTCCCTTCCCTACAAAACTCCCCCTCCCCTCCCAACTCTCTCCCCCTACTAACTCTACCCCTTTCCTCCTCTCCTTCTCCCCGCCCCTAAATGTAATTTTGTTGATGTTTTACTGTTGTTCTTCTGACCTCAGGTTGTAGTTAATGGATCTGACCTTGGCTCTTGTTCCTTGTCTCCCATATTATCCCAGACCTTGCCAGACTTCACTGGGTTCATCTCCTGGGGAGGGTTGATTTCAAGGTGGTCAACCTTGTTTTCCAATCCCTCGACTCCTCTGCAAACCCTCCCTCCCCGATCTCCTCTCTCCTCAAACCAGCGCCCGCTGCCTTCGCTCTACCGGGTCTGGCCTCCTCCTCGCCCGGTGTGGAGTGAAGGAGTGAGGGAGCTACATAAATCGAGGTTGTTTTTTTGTTGTTATTGCTGTCTGTGGCGGTGCTGCTGTGTACAAGTGGCTGCAGCGTTTCGCCCACAAATATACAGTCAATTCACTTGACAGTATATTCTGTGAAGCGCTTTGAGACATCGAGAAGATGTGAAAAGCAAGCGCGATGTCAAATGCAAGGAGCATAGTATAGTTTCTAGCATATCCCTGTGACACACACACACACAGTTTCCCTCTATTATACACACAGACTCACATACACATACCCACCATCGTCCACAAATATATTGGTGGTTATTAGACGCACATACTCGCAGTTTCTGTCTCCGTCACACCCACATAGTCCCTCTGTCCACATACAGTGCCTCACCTAGACACAAATATTGTCTCATTCATACATGGTGCACTTTCTTACGTTCTCTAGACTATTGAAGAATTAGAGCTGAGCTTGTCGAAACCAATAAGATTACTAAGGAGGCACAATAGTGGAGACAGGATCAAGGGATTAAGTGATGTGTGTGTGTGTAGTTAGATTAGAAGGTCGGCCATGAATGAGGGCCAAATAGCCTGCTCCTAATTCTAATTCACTGTGACGCACACCCGACTGACCAAAGGCTCTTCTCTCACAGACAGTCACATCCACCCAATCTGGCACAGATGTAGCTTCACTCTTTTGTACACGCAAACTAGAAGACACATCCTTCTTTCCGACACAATTCCTTTCAAGTACATAAAAAATACAAGCTCACTCTCACACAAATCAAATGTTTGAACACATACAGTGACTTTCTCACGCAGAAACATTACCTGTGTGGGGAGAGAAAGGTGATCTCTCTGTGTCACACGTATGATCTCTCGCTCTCTCTCTCTCACAAACACAACAAAATATGTTTCTATAGTATTCTATAGTTCCTTCCTCTCTAAACCACAATACCTCTCTGAACACACACACACAGTCTTGCTCTCTCTGACAGTGTATCTGTCTGACACATAGGCTCTATTCAGTCTCTCACACAGCAAGGTATCATGCCTTGTGAAACAGAATACTCTGGGGGATCAGCTAAATGGGGCGTGTCCCTCCAGTGTGTGTGAGGACAGATTGTATTTCAGACAAAGAAATAATATTATTTTAAATTTGCACAACTAAATGCCTTGTTTCTGTCTCTCTCACACACACAAATAAAATGTCTCTCTTTCGCACACAGTTTCACACAAACGCTTTCACATAGTCTGCCTGAAACAAACACATATATAGTCTATCACACTCAGGGCATATCGCACTCAAGAACATAATCCCTCCCACACTCTCTGCCACAAACACACCTTCTGTCTCTCTCGCACTCAGTGAACCTTCGCTGTCTGTCACGCGCCTTGGGACGCCCCCCTTGACGTGAACGCGCTCTATAGATACAATTTTGTTTTGTTGTTGTCACACACACTTTGCTATCTCACAAACACAGTATTTCTATGTTTCACGTGCGCTAACTGTGTGTTTCAGTCACACACACACTTGGATACGAACACATTCTCTCTCACAAACAAGAATTCTAGAAAACTCAAAGCACGTCACAGAATATACTGCAAAGCTAATTCACTGAACATTTGTGGTGAAAAGGGGCAGGTAATTACACACAATGTCATGATTTCAAGCGACCAAATAAATATATATATGTATATAATATATATTCTCGATGATTATTGTGGTGTGGAAACCTGTTCAAGGTTTTGTCCTGCCTAACATTGAACCCAGTAATGTTGCTTGTATGGTGAGTGAACTGAACACTGAGCTACAGGAATTACATGCAAAGTCACACACAAGCACACATACTGTCACACACACTGTGCTTTCCCTCTCATAGACACACAGTGGCTCTCAAACATACAACGCCTTCTAATGTATGTGAGAGATCACATACATATTCCGTCTCGACAAGTTTCTGTATCACAGGCACAGTGCCCTCTCTTACACACACTCGGGGTATCGAGCACAGACAGCGCATCTCTCTCCCACACACACACATGGTACCTTGTATCTCGCTCACAACATACGGTCTCTCTCTCACACACACACAGTGCCTTGTCTCTCTCTCACACACACACACACACAGTGCCTTGTCTCTCTCTCTCTCACACACACAGTGCATTGTCTCTCACACACACAGTGCCTTGTCTCTCTCTCACACACACACACAGTGCCTTGTCTCTCACACACACACAGTGCCTTGTCTCTCACACACACACACAGTGCCTTGTCTCTCTCTCACACACAGTGCCTTGTCTCTCACACACACACAGTGCCTTGTCTCTCTCTCACACACAGTGCCTTGTCTCTCTCTCACACACACACACAGTGCCTTGTCTCTCTCTCACACACACACACAGTGCCTTGTCTCTCTCTCACACATGCACACAGTCTCTCACACACACAGTCTCTCTCTCACACACACAGTGGCTTGCCTCTCTCTCTCACTCAATAATCCGAAAGAGTAAATAAACAGGGAGTGACACTCCAGCGAGCGAGAACCTGCCATTTCTAGACAAAGGGAATTTTATATTCTCTCTGAAACACACATTTTCTTTCTAACTCACAAACAGACCGTGTTTCTTTCTTACAAACAGTCTCACATGCATGCATATAGTCACTCTCACTCAGACACACACACATATACATAGCCTGCCTCACACACATAGAATCCATCCACATGTATAGTCTCTCGCTCTGTCAAATACACAGCCTCTTTCTATGTCACACACACATATTGTCTGTGTCTCACATAGTGTCTCTCACTCGCAGTGTCTCTTTCTCTCGCACACATACCCACACACAGTGCAGACTCTAAATAGAAACAGAGTCTTTCTCACACACAAATCAGTCTCCCTCACACATACTTGTGGGCCCTTGATCTCGCTCATCATGTCTCTCAGAATACAATGTTTCTCTCACACACATGAATAGCACTCACTCACACAAACACATTGCCCCTTATCTCTCTATCTAGCACTCTCTCTGTTACTTACAGTGCCCTCGATAATCACCCACAGACTCTCACGCAAATACAGTCTCTCTCTCTCTCACACATGCGCAAAACAATAGTCTGTGGGATGAGGTAAACCTGCCTTGTCACTCCAGCGAGTGAGATAATGAGCACAGAATGTGGGTCAATGTTTCTGGTCCATGTCTGACTAAAAGCTTTGGACACCAAACGTCCACTCACTCTCTCCTTTCTCCGGCCTGAGCTGCCGAGTCCTCCCAGCGAGGTCCTACATAAGAATATAAGAATTAGGAGCAGGAGTAGGCCATTCAGCCCCTCGAGCCTGCTCCGCCATTCAATAAGATCATGGCTGATCTTTCACCTAACTCTGATTACCTGCCCTATCCCCATATCCCCTAATCTCTCTATTTTTCAAAAATCTATCAGTCTCAGCCTTCAAAATGTTCAAGGACTGAGCATCTACAGCCTTCTGGGGTAGTGAATTTCATAATTCTAAAAGGCTGACCCTTAATTTTAAGACTGTGACCCTGATTATAGATTCTCCTACCAGGGGAAACAGTACCTCAGTGCCTACTTTATCCAGCCCTTTAAGAATCTTATATGTTTCAATAAGATCCCCTCTAATTCTTCTTCTCTTCTCCTTTGTTCAGTTTCAAATTTCCAACAGCTGCAGTATTCTGCACTTTGTAAGAGAGTGAGCGCATTCGTAGGCAGTCAGACATATTTTAAACTGTTGCTTTGATAAAATAACATAATTGATTTCTCTCTTGCAAAAAAAACATGGTTTCTCTCTTTAATAGATACTGAATTACACACGTGCACAGAATCTGCCTCAAATGCACAGATGTATACTGTGTGTCACATACACAGTCTCCCAAACACATTGATATTCTTTCTCCATTACACTCCTCAACCTGCGAGTTGCATGTACAATCTGTCTCTCTCTCACACACAGTGATCCAGCTCAGTCAAACAGGCAAACAATAAACACACAAGGTTTCCCTCCTCCGCCCATATATTCATGACAACGTTGCTCTCTCTCCATCACCCACTGAGGCTCCCTATCACACACAACGCTGTATTGCAAACACAGCCTCTTATTGCAAACAGGCACCGTGTCTGTCTCTCTCAGCTACAACAACAACAAAATTCCACTTATAAAATGCCTTTCAAGTCGGGGGGTCAAGGAAGGAGAGAGGGAGAGGGGGGAGAGTTAGTGGGGCAGCCGAAGGCCCGGTCGAAGAGGAAGATCTTGAAGGAGGAAAGGGAGAGAGGCTACACTGTCCCTTTCACACAAACTTACAAGGCCTTGTCTCTCACACACACACACACACAAAATGCTTCGTGAACAGATGCACAGTGGCCCCCTCACTCACAGACCAAAGTATCTTTCACTAACAGTCGCTTCCTGTCACATGCGCGTTGTCCTCTCTTGTACAATGTTCATGCTCTCTCAGACATTGAGTATTTCTCCAATAAATACAGTCACTCAAGTACATACAGTGTCTGGTCTCTCTCACACACAATAAGCAATGGGTTGAGGTGACACAGGTGCATTTGTTTGGGAGACTAACATGTGTGTGTTAGAGTGCAAGGAAACATTTTAGAGAAACGGTGTAAAAATCCCTTTGTCTGGAAATGTAATGTGCTCACTATCTCACTCACTGGAGGGACTCACTCGGTTTACCTGAACTCTTTGCTTATTATGTGTGTGAGAGGACAGACACTGAATGTTTATGTGAGTGACTGTATTTATTTGAGAAATACACAATGTCTGAGATAGCGAGAATATGTCTTAAAGAGACTGCACATATGATAAGAAGCGACTGTTAGCGAGAGATACTGTGTTCTGTGGAAGGGACTGTTTGTAACAAGAGGTTATGTCTGCAATACAGCGTTGTGTGTGATAGGGAGACTCAGTGGGTGATGGAGAGAAAGCAACATGGTCCTGAATAGATATTTGGAGGGAAATCCTGTGTGTTTATGAGAGAACAGTTTGCAAGTTTGACTGGGCTGGATCACTGTGTGTGAGACAGAGACAGATTGTGTATGTGCAACTCGCTGGTTGATGAGTGTGACGGAGAAAGAATATCAATGTGTTTGAGAGACATACCCTGTGTACGTGACACAAACTATACAGCTGTGCGTTTGAGGCAGATCATGTGCGTGTGTAATTCAGTATCTATTAAAGAGAGAAACAATATGTGCATACTGTGTGTACCTGTGTGTAAACTGTATGCAAGCGATAAATAAACAATGTTAATTTTTCTCAGAGAAGCCGTTTAAAATACATTTGTCTGCAAAACGGTTGGTCAGACATGGACCAGAAACTTTGGACCAGAAACGTTGGTCCACATTCTGCGCTCTTTCGTCGTGCGCTGGAGTAATGAGGCAGGTTTGCCTAATCCCACAGAGAGTTTGTGTGTTTGTGGGAGAGAGAAGACACTGTAGCTGTTATAGACTTTGCGCAATTAATCGAGGACACCGTATGTAATATATATCTAGAGAAAGTTATAGAGAGAGAGGGGTGGATGTGTTTCTGTGAGTGAGCAATGTTGTGTGTCAGAGAAATATTGTATTGTGAGACTCCGTGGTGTCTGAGAGAGTTCAAGGGCCTATAAGTAGGTGTGACGGAGACTGGTTTATGTGTGTGAAAAAGAGTGCATGTTTCAGAGGCTGCACTGTGTGCGAGTATGTGTGCGAGACAAAGAGACACACTGTGTGAGACACAGACGATATGTGTGTGTGGCATAGAAAGAGGCTGTGAATTTGACAGAGCGAGAGACTATATGTGTGGGATAGACTCTGTGAGTGGGGGGCAGACTGTGTATTTGTGTGTGTATCTGTGTGAGAGAGACTATGTGTAAGCATGTGAGACTGTTTGTATGGAAGAAACCCGGTGTGTATGAGAGAGAAAAATATTGTGTGTTTCAGGGAGAATGTAAAATTCCCTTTGTCTGGAAATGGGAGGTGTCACTCTCTCGCTCTCTGGAGAGACATGCCGTGTTTACTTAATCCCACAGAGTATTGTGTGTGTGAGAGACGCAAGGCACTGTGTGTGTGAGAGAGACTGTGTGAGTGAGAGACTGTGTGTGTGAGAGAGACTGTGTGCGTGTGTGTGAGAGACCGTGGGTGTGTCAGACTGGTACAATGTCAGAGAGAGCAACACTCTGTGTGTGCCTGTGTGTGTGTGTGTGAAAGATAGAAAGACTGCTCAAGAGACCAGGTGCATGAAAGTGAGATCACGCGTGTGTGAGAAGCTCTGGTGTTCAGTGTGGGTTCTCAAAGCGAGAAGGCCCTCGATGGAACAAAAATAAAATTTTCTTGGATAACTCGGGCAGTTATCTGACCTGCCAGGTCAGGCAGCCTCAAGTGAGTCAATGTTTTGAGTCACGACTCTTCGTCATAGGTGTGTGTGGTTGTTTGTGTTTGTGAGAGAGTGAGCGAGAGATCATATGTGTGACGTGGAAATGTGATATGTCTCTCCCCACACAGGTAGTGTCTCTGTGTCAGAAAGACACTCTATGTGTTCAAAAGTGTACTTTGTTTCCGTGAGAGTGTATATGTATGCATTATAAGGAATTGTGTTGGACAGAAAGACTTTTCGAGAGAGAGGGTCAATGCGGTTTTGAGAGAGAAGGCATTGTATCAGTGAGACACTGTGTGTGTGTCAGTGAATATTTGTGAGACTTTGTGTGGGGGTGTATGTGAGAAGCTAAACACGGAACTTAGAGAAAATGTAAACCTTTGTCTGGAGGGACCAGGTTATCCCGCTGACATAATCGCACCAGGTTTAGCCGCTCCCACACTATATTAGCCACATATTTAGGTGAGACCGTGCCTCAGGTACTGTGTCTCACAGTGAAAAATAAACAGCTGTTTGTATGTGTGAATGACACTGAGTATGTTACAAATGAACACTGAGTTTGTGAGTGTGAGAGAAAGACACCTGTGTGTGCGTGTTTGTGTGAATGTGAGTGTGGTGAGATGAACGAGCCAGATAGGGAATTGTAAGCGTATGTTTGTGTGTGTGTATGTGGGGTGGGTGGGTGATGGATGTGAGTGAGAGACAAGGCACCCTGTATGTGTCTACGTGTATGTCATGTGAATTTATGGATGTGTGTTGACGGGTGTGGGGCGGTTGAGAGAGGCCTCACCTTGTGAGTGTGTGTGTAAAAGAGAGCCAACGAATGTGGGTGGCTCTGAGTGACTTAGGGCACTGTGTGTGGGGGGTGAATAAATTATATATGTGTTTGTGTGTATTGAGGAGATACACCGTTTGCATGTGGCACAAGTAAACTATCAGTTTCAGAGAAATTTTGTTTGTGTGAACGAGAGACAAACTATATGTGTGTTAGAGGGAGAGATATAATGTGAGAATAACTGTATGCTGGTGAGGAACTGTGCATGTGTCATAGCTACTGGAGCACATGTTTGAGAGAGGTGCTACGCGTCAGATGTGGAATCTATGTGAATGTGTATGTGACTGAGATATGGAGACAGAAAGACAGGGAAGGGACACATTTGTATTTGCGTGCAAGAAAGTTAGAAATTGTGTTTCAGGGAGGGACACACCCTGATGAATTAATCTCGCAGAGTATGAAGCTCGGGTTTATGAGAACCAAGGCCTGAGGTACTCTAACCCGGAGAGACAAACACAGCAGCAAATGTGTGGAAGACACAATATTATTGTGTATGTTTGCAGATGATACAAAGTTAAGAAAGATAGTAAATAGTGAGGAGGATAGTAGTTATCTGCAAGAAGATATAGACCGAATGGTAAAATGGGCAGACACATGGCAGATGAAGTTTAATGTAGAAAAATGACGGGAGGCAATACAGGCTCGGTAGTTCCCCCCCTTCTCTTGCTAATCTATACGCTCCCTCTTGGGGATGTCATCCGCAGACACTGGGCACACTTCCAAATGTATGCGGATGATAACCAACTCTATTGTTCCACCTCACTTTGCGACCCCCAGTCCCCTGATGTACTGTCAGCCTGTCAGATATCAGGGGCTTGATGAGTGCAAATTTCCTTCAGCTGAATGTTGACGAGACCAATGTCATACTCTTTGGCTCTCATCAACATCTTTAAGCACACGGTTCCCAACTCTTCCAACATGGGTTTCCCACCAATAATACAGATATGTTCATTTTTTATCATTTTCTGGCAGTGATAGGAATTCCCGGTAAGACAATTTGTGTCTTTCAAATGTTCCAGCTGTAGTGTCCCAGCTTCCTCAGTTGATCAATAGACATTGATTGGCTATATGTTCCCCTGCCCTATCTGTCCCTCCAATAGTGGTTGGGCTTTAATCTATCTGTTCCTCGATGAGATTTCAGGAATATTAGGAGAGATTGCCTTTTCCCACATTCATTCAAAGTCCATCTCATGCCTTGTTGACCACACTTTTGGTCATCTTTCCCTCCACACCTGCTCACCTTCTACACTAACCATGGGTTGCGAAGTCATAACTTTTGTGTTCCTTGGGAGTTCTTCCCAAATTCCTCCCAACAAGAACACTAAGTAAATGTAAAATTGCATTATCTTTTTTTTTTGCCAGTTCATTTCCACCAAGTCTTTGCCACTGTTTTCTTAAATGGATTTCCAATTGACTTTCCATTTCCATATCTGTTGGGTATATTTTGTTTATAGGTCCTTCTCCTAAAACTCATTCATACACATATACAATAAACATACTCCGAAACCTAAGTTACCCCAAGCGTGTTTAATTATCTAAGTCTAGACCAGTTTCCAAACACTGGTATAGCGTTAGGGTCGAAGCTTCACCAAGCTAACGACCCAGACATACAGATACATTTATTTGCACTATTCTATTGGGCGGGTTACACATAGCCCAATCACAGAGGCTGTTTCAAATCGTTCGTGTCCTTTGTCACTATGCAAACCTTCACCATTGTGTGACTTCCTCTATCTTGTGGTTGCATGTTACCCATTGTGTGACTTCCCTTATCTTGTGATTAGGTGCTACATTGCTCAATGTAATATTCACATTTCCTTATAAGGACTTGTTTTACACAGACTTTGTACGAGCACTTTGGCACATACTAGCACTCAGTTACACAGCATCAGCATTCCTTCACTTAACACATATATGCACACTTAACATTAATTTAGACTTATCACTATAACCTTAATTTTTCTAACATTCTCTCCTTTGATCATTTTAAATTAGTACATCCATAACTCCATTTCTCTCAGGGTTGATTCGATGACCCTGAGGTCACTTGGTGAATCATCCACATCATAAACGAGTTTACTCATGGATGTCCATATTCACAATCATCCTCACTATCTTTATCTTCTAGATATCCTTTGCTATCACTGTCTTCACTTTCCTCATCATCCTCCAGTCCATTGTACAGTCCAATAATGAGAAACCTCAACCATGCCATATTTATGACCGTTTCTTCAAGGTGGTGGCGCCTTCTTGCAGTGGCTGAGATGCACGCAGGTATTTCTTTCAGCAATCCTTACGGCCGTTGGTGTTGTCAGCAAAACTTGGCACGGTCCTGTCCATTTCAGTTGATGCCAATGTTTCCTTTTAATGTCTTTAATCAACACCCAGTCTCCCGGTTGTAGTTGGCATGGCTCGGTATTCTCATTTACTTCCTGGGGGGGCAATACGTTTCTCATCGTCATTTTATTGTTAAACATTTTCTTCATATATTCCGCCAATCCTGCTTCCCGCACTTCATCGCGCTCCCCCAACTGGGGCATATAATATGCTCGACCCAAAACTATTTCGTAGGGAGACAATATTTTACTTCCCGGTGTAATTCGCATACTGGTTAATGCTAGGGGCAAACAAGCCACCCAACCTGTGGTTTCCACAGCCTTTTTTGATTTGTTCTTGAGTGTTCCATTATGTCTCTCAACTACTCCTGCAGATTCCGGGTGATACGCACAATGATTTTTTAACACGATGCCCAATTGGGCTCCCACATTTCGTAATACTTCATTTCTGAATTCTGGTCCATTATCACTGTAGAATATTTGTGGAATTCCCCATCTCGGGATAATTTCCTTACACAATATTTTTGCTACTGTCAATGCATCTACCTGTGTAGTTGGAAAAGCCTCTATCCATCCTGAAAATGGACACACCATTACTAGACAATATTTCTTTCCTTCACATTTATTGAAATGAATAAAATCCATCATCCAGTGTGAGAAGGGTTCATTTGCCTGTGGGATTTTACCCGGCTGACATTGTACTTGTCCCTGGGGATTATTCCGCAAACATGTGATGCATTGTCTACAAAAATTTTTTAAATAGGTAGTTAGACCAAACGTCGTGTATTGTTGGTCTATCATTGTCCTCATCCCTCCTTTTGAGACATGGCATTTGCCATGACTCAAATCTGCCGCAATAGGAAACAATGATCGAGGCAGTACTGGCAATCCAGTACTTCCAACCCATATCCCTGATACATTCTGTGTGCAACCCATATTTTTCCACGCCCGTTTTTCAAGAGTGCCCGCTTCCAACTGCATGGTTTGTAGTATTGTTTTGTCAATACTAGGGGAAGGATCTAACAATAATATCTCTGGAAACTCAACCTGTTTTGCTGTTTGATCTGCAAACGCATTACCTCGGGATATCGGATCCTTAGAGGAAGTATGGGCAGCACATTTAAGAATTGCAAGCTGTTTAGGGAGTTGTAACGCAGCTATCAAATTCAAAATTAAATCCGCATGAGAAATGGGTTTTCCCGTTGAGGTTACCATTCCTCGATTTCGCCATTGTCCCGCAAACACATGACATGTTGAGTGCGCGTATTGTGAATCAGTATACACATTTACTACCTTCCCCTTACCCAAAATACAGGCTTTTGTAAGTGCAATTAATTCGGCCATTTGTGCCGAATTTCCCGAGGGAAGACAACCTGCTTCCGCTACAGCGTCTGAAGTACACACCGCGTAACTACTCTGTGAGTGCCCCAGTGCATTCTTTTTACATGATCCATCCACAAACTAAGTGACGTCAGCCCGTGGAAATTCAGTATCTGAAAGATCCACCCTGGCTGCCACTGATTGAGACGTTTTTGTCAAGACAATCATGTGGCGTCCCATCTGTAGGTATTGGGAGTAGGGTAGCCGGATTTAATACTGTACACCGTTCAATCGTGAGGTTGGGGCAAGTCAACAGGGTAGCAACACAGGACAATTGTCTAGCCGGTGACAAAAAGGTATGTTTTGTTTGTAACAATAGAATGGACACCGCATGAGGGACGAGCAGCTTTAGAGGTTGGTACAGTACCAGAGGTAATGATGCTCGTACTGCTAATGCTGCCGCCTCTACTGCCTGTAAGCAGCAAGGTAGGGTCTAACCGATGTGAATAATAAGCCACTGGTCGCATTCGAGTGCCGAAAGGTTGTAGCAAGACCGATGCCATCAAGCCAGTTTTTACACATACAGTTTGAGTATATGGTTTCGTGGGGTCAGGGTGAGCCAAAGTTTCTGCCCCGGACAAAATGGTTTTAACCACCTCGAATGCTTTTTCTGTGTCAGGATGCCATACCAATCTGTCCTGTGCTTTCATGGGGGTGTCATAAATCAACCCTAATAAGGGTTGAGTTAGCTCCGCATATGGGGAGATCCATGCTCGGCAAAAATTAGTCATTCCTAAGAACGACATCATTTGTTGTTTAGTCTCTGGGCGAGGAACCTGCATTATGGCCAGTTTACGGTCATTCAATAGTGATTTCCCATGTTTGGTAATTGCATGTTCTAGATGTTTTACTTCTGTCAGACAGAATTGTAATTTACTTCTACTAACCTTATTTCCCCAATCACCAAGGAATTGTAAACAGGCTAACGAATCCTGTTTACATGTTTGTTCACAAGGGGAGCAAATTAATACGTCATCTACATACAATAGAATCTGGCTACCCAAGATTGATTTTGTCCTTTAGCGACTGATACATGGGGAGTACTATTCCCTTGATACACTTGCTTATCTATGGGTTGTAGTATTACCTCTCCTCCCATATTATGAGTGTTCCAATAAATCCTTTGTATGGTCACCCGTGTTGAACTGCCAATTTTAAAATGTTTCTCATACGCTTCTGACTTCCCCCCTTCCGTACAATACCACATGGTGCAGTGTAATTCGTCCGCCTTGCGAAAATCACTATCTCCCATTACTCTACCTTCTGCTAAACTTATCAACTCCTGTCGAAGCTGTCCTGATCCTGCCTTTAATTGCAGGGCATAATAATATTGGGGTTCCCCTCTCTCTTGCACCACTAAATCATCCTCCTGGTCATCTTTATTACATCTATAAGTGATTTTAACCGCCTCCCATCGTTCATTTCTGACTGGGACCACCCCCAGATTTAGTCTTGTCAATACATCACGCCCCAACAAGTTGACCGGGCAAGTGGCTGAAACAATTACCTGAGCTTCTACTGATTCCCTGTCCATATAACAAAATGTCAGTGGTTGTGTTACACATTGCGTTTGAAATTCTCCCGTTGCTGATCGAATGGTAATTTCCTCTGGACTATTTTTATAAGAAAATGTGGCATCTTTTTTAGTAATTACCGTCCTACATTCTCCTGAATCACACAAAAATGATATGGGTACTTCATTTACCTTAAGTCTTAACCACGCGCTTCCCGGGGATTGCATCAAGGCAAATATACGCTCGATTTCCCCTTCATCCTCGTATCATTCATCCTTAGGATTTGGGACCTTATATCTATCGGGACAATTTCGTGCCCAGTGACCCATTTTTCCGCAAACATAACATTCTCCCCCATTACCATCCCTAGGTTTTCCTTTCTTTTCCCCTGTATTCTTTTGCCATGGTTTCTTCCTCATTTCCTGGGTAACAAATCCTTCCCCTTGCTTATTATGTCTCTTTTCTTCCCTTATCGTCTTTTCAAAGTGGAGTGCGTGATCCAACACTTGTTGAAGTGGTCCCGTACTCCAAGTAATTAAATGTTGTTTTACCAATTTTGCTATCTGTGGGGATGCTCCCGACAGGAAAGCATTTTTTATTTGTTGGGCCCATACTCCAGTATCATTATGGGGCTGAGGTGGTTCAATCCCTCTATTCGCATTGAAAACCTTCCTCAATCTTGTATAGTATTGCATACATGTTTCATCTCGATTTTGTACGCAGTCTGTTATTGCTGAATAGTCACATCGAGCTCTATAGAATCCCGCTATTCTATCCATTAACCGATCCAAGGGTCCCCAGTATTCATTCTGGGGACGATGGGCCGGCACCAGTGGCACCGCATAGGGTCTGGGTATTCCCTCATCATTTACTGCTGTCCAGTCCACTCCCACCTGACACCATTCCTGCCGCAAAATCTCTCGTAAACATTGCTCAATCTCTAGACTATTCAAACGATAACTCGGTATAGCTTGATGCATAAAGTCCCGGAATTCGTTTCCCCCCTGATTAGGGTGGGGACAGGCCGCCATGGCACGTTTTACATCCTCCATATTCCATGCCCGGTAAACATACTGAATATCCCCCTGCCCATTCGCCACTTGTATCATGGGGAAAAGCCTCGAATTCCCTCCTTCTTTGCCAAAGTCTTGTGTTGGGGCTGGTTGACCCCTATCGAATTTGGGAGACAATTTTACAAAAGGTATTCCATTTCTTTGTCTCAGATTATAATCATGAGTCGGGGGTGCCGTAGCCCCAATCACCGGTGGTTGATAAGGGGGGGGAACCGGCGGTCTATTTACGGTAGTTTCTAAATCTTCCTTTTCTGTATATGCCACTAGTTGGGTCTTATTCTCCTCTGCTCTTTCCCCCCGTTCTTTATTCTGGCTGGCCCTCAAATGCCATACTTGGGCTTCTGCATAGTGATACATTTTTAATTTTTTAGGATCACTTTTACATTTAATTTCCAATTTATTCAACAATTCTTTAGTACTTTCAGGTTTTAATCGCCCATCAAATCCGAATTTTCTCTTCCACATATTTTCCCATTCTCCGCTTCCCTGTACCGCCTTATTCATAGCCTTTCCATTTTTACTCAAGAGTCTCTTGGGGTTTTTTCTTACAATACTTACAACAACAACAACCCCCTTTACTCCCCACACATCCCATTTTCAATGATCTCGTCACTTACCCTTCCTAGGAGAGTTAGTTTTCTGACCTCCCCGTACCGTCTCTTGGATCCTGCTCGATCCCCGGTGTCGGTTGTCTCAGACCTGACTATACTCACCCCTAGGCGTAAGATGTTGAGATCCCGGACGAGCCCCCAATGTTGGGTATATTTTGTTTATAGGTCCTTCTCCTAAAACTCATTCATACACATATACAATAAACATACTCCGAAACCTAAGTTACCCCAAGCGTGTTTAATTGTCTAAGTCTAGACCAGTTTCCAAACACTGGTATAGCGTTAGGGTCGAAGCTTCACCAAGCTAACGACCCAGACATACAGATGCAACATGCATTTATTTGCACTATTCTATTGGGCGGGTTACACATAGCCCAATCACAGAGGCTCTGTTTCAAATCGTTCGTGTCCTTTGTCACTATGCAAACCTTCACCATTGTGTGACTTCCTCTATCTTGTGGTTGCATGTTACCCATTGTGTGACTTCCCTTATCTTGTGATTAGGTGCTACCTTGCTCAATGTAATATTCACATTTCCTTATAAGGACTTTGTACTAGCACTTTGGCACGTACTAGCACTCAGTTATACAGCATCAGCATTCCTTCACTTAACACATTTATGCACACTTAACATTAATTTAGACTTATCACTATAACCTTAATTTTTCTAACAATATCAACGTACCATCTTTTGGGTTTTGAACTTCGTGGCTTACAATACAATATAATTTTAAATTACGCATTATCTTTAACATTGGGAGAATGTCTCAAAGCACTTGACTGTGCTGAACTTCATGGAGGTAGGTTGGAGCCGAAGAAGTGAAGATGGGCAGTCAGGTCTTGAGACAGGCATTGATTGTGGGTATGTGACGGAGGGCATAATGGGAGGATACTACCAGTGGAGTTCCAGAGAATAGGAAGGGAGCAGAATGTTTGAATGTTGATCCAGGTAGGATAGGGACACAAAACAGCTCAGTGCTTGTTGAACAGAGGAAGCATCTGGAGGAGGCTGCAGGAGATCACAAAGGTAGGGAGTGGATGTGAGGCTGTGGAGAATTGACTTGAAGGTGAGGATTAGGATCTTGAATCTGAGGTTTAGCTATCTCAGTTCAGGATCTGAATGTGGTAAAAACACCACTGAGCCCAATGTGCTGCCACTCAACATGGACATACGAGGGTCACTGAATAGCGTGAGGAGAGAAATTAGTCAATTCCAATCTCCCAACTCATTGCAGCTTCTGACGGGTACCATGATATCAGCTGCTTCAAACTGGGTTGACGAAAACCTAGATAGTGCGGAAGCTGGAAATCTGAAACACTAACAGCCCAGTACTGTGAGGAACCTGCATTGTTGTAGATAAGTGTTGATTGTGACTTCAATTGTTGTTCTAACTGGGTTGAGTTCACAAACATGAGTCCTTAAAACTACAAAAGTTATTCCATACCAGAATCATTAATATTGCAAAATGCTACACATGATCTAGTGTAACAGCACTGTTTGTCAAATGAACACAGTGCCCAATTTGCATACAGCAATACCTCACAGCCAGGAAGGGAATAATGAGTTGAACTTGAAGATAGTTGGCCAGGACATTGGGAGAGAGAAACGCTCCACTCCTTTCCAATAGCGTCAGTGCATCCACAAGACACACGGTCACTGCATTTTACAGTAAGAAATAAACAAATAATCCATGACTGATTGTGGGACACTGCTATGAACATTTGGCTGTGGTGTTTTGCTACAAAATATGCAGCCAATTCACTTTACGGTGCATGTTGTGACATCTTGATGATGTGAAAAATGAAGGCGTAATAGTATTATTATTAAAAGCTTTGAAGGATTTAAAAGTAACAGTTGAATAGAATTATTTTTATACTAAAATGATACACAACATTGCATTTGTCACATTGGGATGATGTACTTTAAGATGAAGATCTGAGAAGGCATTATATCGAATGCAAAGATTATTATTATTATTCTATTATCAAAATGCTTCGACAGACTGTAACGTGACCGCTGGATGTGAATAGTTGATGCAGCAAATGCAAGGATTATTATTATTATAACCATAGTAAAATGACGTCAATCCTTGTACATGTAGATCGCCTGTCATATGGTGAAAATATCCAAAGGTAGAGCTGATTAAATGAAGATTTAACCAGGGAGGAGTTCTCTCTAATGATAGAATTTGGCACAGTCAATTGGAATCTTACCATTCTCTCCTTTTCCTCTTCCATGCAGCCAACTTGTTGACAATTGTTATCCTATACCAGGGAAGATGTGGCCTTTCTAAAGGTATGTCTACCTCTTCTCAATGACTTCAGCAGATTTACTTGTGCTGATTTTCAATATTGTGATGTATTACATTTGTTGTTACCACTTACCCAATTCATTCCTGGAGTACATGACAGCCTGTAGTGTAAATGAAGCCGTGAACTACATTCTAATGGACAGCTCCGTGCGGCTGACAGCGGCCTTCACTGTGGACTGCTCTGTAGCAATCTGTTACCCAACGCTCAAAGCCCAATACTGCATACTGAGAACTGCACAGCTTATCACTGTGTCTCTGTGTGGACTGATCTTCCTGAAGAACATAGCCGTGAATACTTGAAGTTTGAACCTGCGTATATTGTACACCATGTAACCATAGGTTGCAACTCAAAACCCATCTACTACACACATCCAGGATGGTTAGCCTTCGATTGGCTTGATACTGTTTTCTGCCCGCTCACCCCTATTTCCTGATAATGATGATCAACACTCACCACTCATGTCCTGGCAGCCAACAGGAAATGCAGGTCTCTGCTGGCACCAGGAAGGAGAGCAGCAGTGATCCAGAGCTGCAGAGTCGGAGGAAATCCATAATTTTGCTTTTCACCATCTCTGGGAGCTTTGTGTTGCTGTGGATGCCGTACATCACCTTCTTCCTATACCCCAGAAGCCTAAGCATTGACTATGAGCCACAAGCATACACTGACCCACTGCTGATCACTCATTGCACTGTGGATATGTTACAGTTGCCCATTTCTGGCACTAACACGTTGGCTCAGACCAGATTTAGGGAGGAGTTAATCAATGGCATGAAGCACCCATTTCATCTGATCATCAATTTGTTCAGAAAATAAATAGCAAAACTAAATTGACTAACTGTACAAGTGTATCTGTGTATTTTTCACCATTTTATTGTAACATCAATAAGAGCGATAAGTTCTATGTTATAATGTAAAGGTGAGTACCTCAGTCATTTTACTGTTTCATGGTAATATTAATCATCCTAATAAATATATTGCATTTGATACAGGACTGCCCACCAATATACAATCAATTCGCTTTACAATATATTCTGTGAAGTGCTTTGAGATGCCAATAAAATGTGAAAAGCTTTTGTAAAACAACTTTCAAGTTAGGAAGGGCACTATACAAATGTAATTTTATTGCTGTTTGTCTTGGTGTGGACAGGTGTTTTTGGCAGTGAAAGACATGACTCTCCCATAGTAGGTTGCCTTCTTAGTGTCAGGGTTGAATTCATCACAGAAGGGGTGTCAAACGGAGGTACACGTACAACAACAGAACATGGCTGGAGCAATCTCCTTGTTGGGAGTTTAACTTCTGCTGTAAGAGAATCAGTATGCAGTATTATAGTGGACAAACAAGTTAAATAGAAGTCTAGAAGAGAAGAATAGCCACGTATTAAGGAGTAGTCCAGAAAAAGAAGCATTAGATAGGGGAGAAATGCAGATTAACACAGTCTGTCTTGGAGTTTGTGTGCGTAAATGCTTGGGAGTGTGGTAAATAAGATTGGTGAGCTGCAGGCTCTAGTTGCCAACATGGAGTTATGATGTGACAATACTAGAGACCTGGCTCAAAAAAGGGCAGGAATAGGAATGTTAGATTCAGAAGAAATGGGAGTTTTCTCAAAGGAACGATCTTCAGTCATCATAGAGTTTTATGATCTTTTTATTCAGTACTACATCCCAGTTATAGTACAGGCACTCCTCCTGTGATTCGAATAGTTACTTGTTAGTTCGAACCGTTGAATCTTGGAGGATTCAACACATATATACTCAGTTTGCTTTCTTTGTCCTACAGGACCCAATCAGTTAAGACACTATTGCCCAACCAACATGCCCATATTAGGAGCGTTATCCAATGGTCACACACACTTTGTTATCTTTCTACACTACAAAGTTATCTGATCCAATGGTCACACACACTTGTTATATTTCTACAATACATAGTTATCTGGTCTAAATCAGTCTAAACTGCCAGATAAACACAAACGTGTTGTTACAGAGTCACACACAAAACTGCTACATTCCAACAATCCCCCCTTTTGTGACTCTGTCACAACAATCTAAACATAATACTGTTGATGTTGGCTTATGTAAAATCGACAACGAAACACCTGGTGGAACAGCAGCCCAAACGATTAAGGCAAACTTTTATACATTGTATTATTACACAAAAGATTAATAACAATGCTATCACAATAACTAGCACGTGCATGAACCAGGCTCCCCATCCCTCCAACCAGGCTTTCCACCAGGCCGGAAGGGGATCGCCGTATCTAAGCCTATTTACTTCTCTATGCATGTGAGATACTAGATTGGTAATATTTTCAGACTCATCGGGGATATAGGTTGTTACAGAGTCACACCCAAAACTGCTACATTCCCACAATCCCCCCTTTTGTGACTCTGTCACAACAATCTAAACATAATACTGTTAAGATAAAGGGGGAAGGGCTTGGTGAAGTATCCTTATAGTCCGGGTGATACCATCCCGAAAACTGAGTCGAGGAATAACCAGCTGATTCCAGCTGTTTGGGCAAAACTGGCCCATTCGTGTCCATTTCCAATTCAGTAACATTACCAATATTGTTTTGAGACAATAACCACTGTAACATCATTGTGACATTAAAAGGAACAACCCTTATTGGAAAACCTTCCTTTGTACTATGGGGAATCTTACAAACCCAACATTTTGTACGATTTGTGGCAATGCAGGTTTTAAGTGTCATTAACAAATAGGTATTAACTGCCACATTGTGCTTAACGATAGCGTGGGCTTCTCCCTATTGGGACGTGGTTACCGTTACCATCCCTATGCATATTGACAGAAATGAAAGTATTCTACATTTTTTTAAAAAAAACTTATCAACACACAGTGCTTAAACAATACAAGTTCTTAAACAGTGGAGCGTTTCACATGTGACGCGTGAATCCAAGCCTTCCTTCCTTCCACTTTTACTGCAGCAGGAGTTGTCAGCAACACCATGTAGGGACCTTCCCACTTAGCACCTAACGGATTTTTACGTATCTTCTTGATAGACAGTCGTTCTCCCTGGACCAAATCGTGTCCTCCCTTTGGTGAATCTCCCCAAACCATCGACACCTGTCGAGAGGCAGGACCTACAAGCATTTGTTAATTTCTTCAGCGGCATTCAACAGGGCTCGCTGCATTCGAGAGGAAAGACTTTCAAAACGCTCCCGATTTGATCGAGGTTTATGTATCTCATCACAGTCATTATCCTGATTTTGCTTATTTGAAAACACTTTAAAGTTGCCGCCACTCCCATCCATTTGAACACGACACGTTTTAGCCCAGTGACCTTCTTTACCACATCTGCGGCATTTGCCAGGTTTATGTCCAAAGGATGACTGTCCCGCTGAAGTTCTCTCTCCTCGTTGAAATGCTCGTAGTTGTACCCCTTGGTCCCTATCGACTTGGATACAGCGTGCAACCAACTGACCGAACGTTACTCCTTGTTCTTCCCACAAGGGCAACGTTAATTTTACCAATTTTGATATTTCCCCTTTGAGTCCGGCCATGAAAGCTGGTTTCAAAGGACCCTCCTCGTTAGCATCTAAGTCTGCATTTTGCATGTCGTTAGCCAGTCCCGAATGTTCAATCCAAACAGTCCTGAAGCGCTCATCAAACTGAGCAACCGTTTCGGTCGGTTCTTGGGTACAGCCTGATATTTTCTTCCAGTCCACCCGGGCCGTACCTTGATTTCTCAGCCATTGTCTGATCGCTCCCCATCCAGCGTTCAAATTATTTCCATTTTCGCCCAATGCGGTATAAACTTGTTGTTGCAATTCTTGGGCGTTTCGACCGGTTGCCATTACTGACAAAACTTGCACACCATCTTGAGGATGCAGCCGATAGATGGTACGTATTCGGTTAAGCTCTTCCCATGTTTTCAATGACCCTTTCTTTGGGTCTGGCAATGCTTTTGACCATTTGTCGATTCTGTCCGGATCGGCAGGTTGGTGTTCATGAAAAGGTACCCAAACAGCTCCGAATGCCTGAGCCCCGCCCACCGGACCTAGGTTCGCCCCTTCTTCGGGTTGTGCTGCCGGCGGACCCGCTGGTCCCTGTCCGCGCCGGGCACGATATCGGGTGACCATAGATCTCAATTGCGGTGGACGGTTATCATCCCCCCAAGGGTCCGGTAGACAAGTCGACGGGTCCCAAGCATCACACTCATAATCACTGGCATACTCAGGAGGTAAAGATGGAATAGATGCATACAACACATTTAAAGATGGATATACTGATTGGTACGGTACCGATGGAGCGCTCGATGTTTTTACGCCCTTCTCCTTTTGCTTAAACAGTTCAGTTTTAAGCTTTTCAATTTCAGCTTGCTTTTTACTCAATTGTTCTGCCATTGCATTTAATTGTTCCTTTGCTTTCTTCATATCTGTATCGTACTGGGTATTACGCATAATTTCACTCCGTTGTCGTAGCTGACTCATGACAAGCATCGCCAACCTTGTCTGGTCGTTCCCCTTTGAGCGGGTAGTTTTTCCCCATAATTTTTGTATGTTGGGTAAAGACCACTGTCCCGTTCCAATGTTATATTTATTTTCCAAAGTCTGCTGGAGCTTAAGTAAGTTCATATTTTTCTGGAAGATTTGTGTTAGTTCGCACAACATTTCGGTTTCAGACACGTCCGGAGGTGCCTGCCCTCCTTTGTGTAAAGTGTTTTTTTCACTTTTTTTTTCTACCATTTTTACCAATTTTTCTTGAAGCCGTAGGCAATTTCAACGCCGATAGAGGATTACACCCCGAGGATCTGAATGGGCTTCTCAAACTTGGTAATTTTCTAAAACCTAAAACCCGCTTGTATAACGTCTCCTAAGGATCCAAACTCAAACAAAAGAGATATTTCTTACGTCGAGATTACGTCTGACCGCACTTTGTTTTCTTGTCTTCTGCAAATCCGGTTCGTTCTTTAAGAATCACGAGAAGGTTCAAACAGCTCCACACGTGCCGAGGAATTTTAACAAAGATTCCGTAACTTTATCTGGGGTAGCCCGTGTTCCGCCCTTGTTAACCAAGTCGTACACCTTTACCGTTTCTGGGGTAGACCGTGTTCCGCCCTTATCAATCGAGCCGTACACCTTTACCGATTCACCTTAGGCAATCCGTGTTCAATGTCTGTCCTTGTTACCTTCTGTGATCCTGCCGACTACGCCAAATTGTTAGATTCAGAAGAAATGGGAGTTTTCTCAAAGGAACGATCTTCAGTCATCATAGAGTTTTATGATCTTTTGATTCAGTACTACATCCCAGTTATAGTACAGGCACTCCTCTTGTGATTCGAATAGTTACTTGTTAGTTCGAACCGTTGAATCTTGGAGGATTCAACACATATATACTCAGTTTGCATTCTTTGTCCTACAGGACCCAATCAGTTAAGACAGTATTGCCCAACCAACATGCCCATATTAGGAGCGTTATCCAATGGTCACACACACTTTGTTATCTTTCTACACTACAAAGTTATCTGATCCAATGGTCACACACCATTGTTATATTTCTACAATACATAGTTATCTGGTCTAAATCAGTCTAAACTGCCAGATAAACACAAACGTGTTGTTACAGAGTCACACACAAAACTGCTACATTCCAACAGGGAGCTAACGATTCTTGGCCATGACGTGTTTATGAGGGGTGGGGAAGGAAGTAAAGGTAATATTGGATACAGATATAATAAGGGCCCTGGGAATGGATGAAGTGCTAGTGGGTTCAAAATCTGAACCCATTTGTTTAGAGTTGATGAGCAGAAAATGAGTTGTTACTCTATTAAATGTATTATGTAGATCAGATAATGCAACGTAGACAGATAAGTGCATCTGCAAACAGATTTGAGAAAGTTGCAAAAACCAATCGAGTGATGGTTATGGGTGAGTTTCATTATCCTAAGCTAGACTGGGAAAATAATAGTGTAAAGCACAAGGACAGGGACAAATTCCAAAATTGTGTGCACGATAGCTTTCTGGACCATGAATGTTTCCAGCCCAATGAGGAACGAAGCAATGTTCCATGACCACATCACTCCCACCCTCACCCATCTTCACTCACTCCCCATCCCCACAAGAGGATCGAATTCAAGATTCTCGTTCTCACCGCGTTAACCGCCCAACCATCGGCGGCTGGGCTTTCAGCCTCTCTGCTTCCACACTGTGGAACTATATCCCGCAATCCCTTCACCTCACTTCCTCTCTTTCCTCATTCAAGGCTGGTCTCAAGACCTTCCTCTTCAACCATGCCTTCTTCTCCCCACCTAACTCTTCCCCCTCTCCTACTCTGCTTTCCCTTCCCCCTACCCCGACCTTTCCCCACCTGCTCGGGTCCTGACCTGATTGTTCAGTGCTTTGGGATGTCCTCCTGACGTGAAAGGCCCTCTATAAATGTAAGTTTATTGTTGTTGTTGTGTTGGATCTAATTCTGGGGAACTAATTGGGAGAAATGGAGCAGTTTTCATTAAGACAGCATCTGTTCAATAATGATCATTAGTTTAAAGTACTCATAGAAAGGGGATAGGTAACAATCAAAGGTGACGATACTGAACTGGACGTAGAGAGCCAATATCAATGAGTTAGAAAGGGATCTAGCCAATGTGGACTGGAAAGAATCATTGGCTGATAGCAAGCAATGGAGCCTTTCTGGGGGAGATAGTTTGGGAACAGAATAATCACATTCACACAAAGAAGAAAGGTTGGGCATCTAAACCTCCCTGCATGATTAAGGAAAGTTTGATTAAAATAAAACAGGAAAAAGAGCCCTATGCTAAATTTCAGGTCCAAAATGTAGCAGATAATCAAATAGAATATAGGTGATACAATGGAGAAACCGAATACAAGTGGCAAAGAAAATGTATGAGAAAAGATTATTGTAAAAGTGAACCCTAAGGTATGTAATAAGCTTATAAAGAATAAAGGCTTGTCAAAGGTAGGGTGGGTCAAAATAGGGACCAAAGAGAAAATCTTCTTCTGGCGAAAAAGGGCTTGGCTGGCACACTGAAGGAGGATGAAACAAAAACAGGAGTCAATGTTTCGGGTCTGATGAAATGTTGTAGACCCAAAATGTTGACTCCTTTTCCTTTCTCCATGGATGCTGCCTGACTTGCTGAGTTTACCCAGCAACTTCCGTTTTTGTTTCAGATTCCCAGCATCTGTAGTATTTTGTGTTTTCTTCACTGAAGGAGGATGTTGTGTCTCTCCTTCACAAACAAAAAGGTTGTGTTCAATGCCACAGTTTTGGAAGGGAGTGTAGAGAAATTAGATGGGATAAAATACACGGAAAGGAGGTACTAAAATGTTGTCATTGGTACAAGTAGATAATACACCCAGTCAGGGTGGGATACACTGTATGGAAGTAAAGGTGGAAATATTAGAGGCTTGGTCCATAATCTTTCAATCTTGTTTTGACACTGGGATGGTGCCAAAGGACCAGAGTACTTCCCTGTACTTAAAGGGCCAAAAGGATATGTGTGAACCCCTCCTCCATTTTATCTATATCCTCTTGCAGGTGGCTACTATCCACCTCACTATGTACTCTCCCTAACTTAGTATAATCTGCAACCTTGGAAACTGTGCTCCCTACACCCAAGTCCAAATCATTAATATATATTTAAAAAAGCAGTGGTCCCAAAACTGATCCCTGGGAGACGCCACTTCACACTTCCCTCCAGTCTGAAAAGCAGCCACTCACCACAACTCTCTGCTTTCTGTCTCACAGCCATTTGTGGATCCATGCTACCACTGTCCATTCAACGCCATGGGCCTCTATTTTCCTAATAAGCATCTCATGCGACACTATGTCAAATGCCTTTTGAAAGTCCATGTAAACTACATCAACTGCGCTGCCCTCGTCCACCCATTCTGTTATATCGTTGAAAAATTCTATCAGATTTGTACGGCAAGATTTGCCTTTAACAAATCCATGCGGCTGTCCTTCAATTAACAGTCTATATTTTTCTAAGTGAAGATCTATCTTGTCCCTGATTATAGACTCTAGAAGTTTGCCCACTACTGATATTAGACTGACTGGCCTGTAGTTCCCAGGTTTGTCCTACTGCCTCTTTTGATACAGGGAAGTAACATTAGCAACCCTCCAGTCCTCTGGAACCACCCCTATGTCCAAGGAAGATTGAAAGATTGTGGCCAGAGTCTTTGCTATTTGCTCCCGTACTTCCCTTAGTAACCTAGGATGCATCCCATCCGGACTGGGTGACTTATCTATCTTGATAGATACCATCAACCTTTTTAGTACTTCCTCTCTGGTTATGCTTATCTTAACCATTTCTACTACCCTGTGTATGATTCACCATTCATTTGTGATCTGTCTGTCCATTTGCATGAAATGAGGCTGTATCTGTCAGTGTGTATTCATGGAGGCTGTGGGTCACACTGTGTTTAAGGAGAGGCTGTACTTGCCATTGTGTGTGAGCAGAGGCTGTGTATTACTGTATATGTGAGGGGAGGCTGTGTTGATTCAGGAAAATTCACACTACTCCAGGTCGCTGGTGATGACATCCCAGCCAGGGTTAACGGCCATTCAATGCATTCAGGTCCCATTCAGGTCCTGGTAACATTGCAAGCCAAATCCCTGATGGATAGGGTGATCCTATCTGGACAAGCAGCACGAATGCTGGTCAGTTAGTGCTGTCGATAGGAAGCTAAGCAGTTCCATTGTTATGCAGTTCTAATGCTCTGACAGCAGTTTTGGTAATCTTTCCTTCTGTTTATAAATCTTGTCACTGAATGTTTCACATCCACTTGAATAGGGAGTCAGGACATCAGTTCTAGATATCACCTGGCATTGCCTCTTATATTCCTCAGCAATGTATAGAATTGTCAGCCTAGACTAAGTGGGACTAAAGCCCAGGAGTAGGGATTGAACCCACAACATTCTGACTCAGAGAGCTTGAATGCTACCGACTGAGCCAGGTTGACACACATATTGAGCTCCACTTGTAATTCCCAGGCTGACTTGCTTCATGTCCATCAACTTTCCTGCCTAATCTATAGTGGTCGAGCCTTCAGCATCTCTACTCCCACACTCTGGAATGCTCTAGGCATGTCAATTCTTGTGGATGTTCACATTTCTCAACTCATCTTTCTTTTTGTTTCTCTGTTGTTTCATTTTGCCTGGAATGGAGTAAGCACACTGCCAGATTCCAGGCACCATGATTAAATAGACTATGGAGGTTTAGAGAAACGGCAGATGAATGGGACTGAAAGTATTGCTCTTTAAGCAGCTGGCACCCTTATAAATTCATAGATTCATAGATTCATAGAATTTTTACGGCACAAAAGGAGGCCATTCGGCCCATCTAGTCTGTGCCGGCTCTTTGAAAAGAGCGATTCAATCCCACTGCCCTGCCCACTCCCCATAGCCTAATAGACCTGTTCTCCCTAAATAAATATCTAATTCCCTTTTAAAAGTTGTTATCGAATCAGCCTCCACCACCTTTTCAGGCAATGCATTCCAGATTCGAACAACTCGCTGAGTGAAAAAAATTCTCCTCAGCTCCCCTCTACTTCGCCTTGAAACTATTTTAAATCTGTGACCACGAGTCACAGATTCACCCACGAGTGGAAATAGTTTTTCTCTATTTGCCCTGTCGAAACCCCTCATGATCTTATAAACCTCTATTAGGTCTCCCCTCAATCTTCTCTGCTCCAGAGAGAATAACCCTAGCCTATCTAGTCTCTCCTCATAGCTGAAGTCCCTCAATCCTGGCACCATCCTAGTATATCTTCGCTGCACCCTTTCCAATGCCTTCACATCCTTTCTGTAGTGTGGTGACCAGAATTGAACACAGTATTCCAGCTGAGGCCTCACCAAAGTCCTATAGAGGTTAGTCAGCACTTCCTGACTTTTGTACTCTATATTATACTCTTATGATGGAACTTCTGAGAGTCTTCGATCATCAAACTTTGGAGAGTTTAGGAGCAGGTTGAAAATAACTGAGGTTGAGGAACCCCACAGAGTGCATTGTGTTAATGGCCTAAGTTAGATCATCTGGAACTAGGTAGATTGTTATGGTGAAACCTATCAACCTCCCCACTGATTCTCAAACCAGGATTTAACTATCCAGCCCTCACCCCCCACCCACACCCCCATCCTCCAAACCAATCCATAACCCCACCACACAACCCCACCCATCCCAATCACTGCATTGCAGTATCAGCCTTGACTCTGAATTCTAAGTGGAGATTGAACCAACAGATTGCACACACTGAACCAAGCTGATAAATAAATTGTTAGGTCACTTTCATGTCAGAGTTGTTTAACTGTACATAATGTGCATAATAGCCACCTTAGTGATCTATTCTATCCCATGATAAAGATTAAAGATGTTTGTTTACTCACCTGTAACTAACACCCATTGTTGTCCAACTGAGTGGCACTCCGTGGAGGATTCCGTTAGTTTATATAACAGACTTCCATTACTTTATCTTTCACACTCCAGAGTCTTTGATGCTGTGGGAGTCATTGGCTCACTGTAGTGAAGAACATGGGTTTCCCACCAATTGTACAGATAACTTTTATTTTTTATCATATTCTTGCAATGATAGGAATCCCTGGTAAGACAATTTGTATCTTTCAGATATTCTACTGTATTCTCCCAGCTGCTCCAGTTTCTCAACAGATATAGTTTGGCTATATCATCCCTGCCCTACTCATCCCACCATCAGCCGGTGAATTAACATCTTAATGCTCCGAGAAGCGAACCTGGTAAGGACTCACCATCCGACTCACCCCCCCTCCTCCCTCAGTTTATTCAAGATCTGTTTCAAGATCTTTCCATTGAGCACACCTTGATCACTATGCCCCCTCCCTACTCCCTCATCTTTCACACTGGTGCAATGTCAAAAATATTACCGAAATGCAAAATGATCATTTATCCGCGCTTTGTTTTACACCATTAATACCTCTTTAACCCATCATCTCCTGTCCTCTCCCACATTATTCTTTGCCCTACCTCCCACCTCTTTGTTTGCCCTTACGTGCATCTAACTCCAACATGTCCCAATTCTGATAAAGCGTCAAGGACCCAAACTGTTGATTCGCTCTCCTTTAATCTTAGATGCTGCCCTATTTGTTCAGTGTTCCCAGAGATTTCAAGAATGTTAAGTTGCTTGCGACTTTCTCCCAACTTGCAACAAAGGCACTGAGTAAATGCAAAACTGTATTGACTTCTTTTTTGCCTGTCCACAAAGTCTTTGCCAATGTTTCCTTAAATGGGATTCCAATTGACTTCCTTCCAGCATTTTCAGTACCATGTAAATGTCACTATATTTAGAGTTTTGATGTCCTGGTCTCGCAAAGCAATATAATGTACACCTACACAATGTATTTAATGCCATGGGAACATCTCAAAGCAGTTGACACTGCCAGGTGGGCACCTGATCTTGATCGAGGTAGGTGGGAGGAGGTGGAGGGGGGGAAATGCTGACCAAAACCATAGTCAAACAATTAGGTCTTGAGACCAGCTTTGAATGTGGAGTAGGAAGTGAGGGACAGGATGAAGCAATGCAACTCCATGTGGAGTTCCAGACAATGGGATGGGGATCTTCTGAAAATGTATGGCTGTGGGAGATCACAAAGGCAGGTAGAGGAGTTAAATCCATGGGAAATTCACTTCAAGGTAAGCACGAGGATCTGGAATCTTGAGTGGTGAATGTGGTAAAATCACCACTGAGCCCAATGTGCTGCAACCCAACATGGCCATACAAGGGTCATTGGATAGCAAGAGAAGACTGCGCTCTGGCCAATTTGCCACAGCCTCACAAACCTCAATTCTTAATAATGGAAATAATAATCACTTGCCTGAAATACTAATATTTCAAAATGCTTCACAGGATTATCTGCCAAGTGTACTGATTAAAATTGAGCAGTATCTGTGTTGGTGAACACAGTGGCCAATTTACCCACAGCAATATGTCACAGCCAGTAAGGGAATAATTGTTTTATCTTAAAGATTGTAGGCCAGGGTATTGGGAAACTGAAACTCCCTTCTCTTTTCCAAAAGTGTAATATGATCTTTTACATTTAAACACTTTCACCAGTGTTTGACAAATGTGCAATGATTAAACAAGCTAGTTGGCTCCTTAGCCTCAAGAGAAGATCACTCAAAGGAGACGTTATAGGTGTTTAACTTTTTTAATAGAATTTTTAAAAAAGTAACCCCAGATCAATGCGTCCAGATACTGCAAGGTAGTAGAACAAAAGAACGCAGGTTTAGAATATTACAGACATAATTTTAGGACAGATACCAGGAAATTGGAGTCCTCTTGCTCAGTGGGTAGTAGCAGTTGACTCACAAGCAAGATACATAAATTCAGTTCCTGACAGGGCAAAATGTTGAGCAAGTTGCTTACGTCATATGCCTGATAATAATCCCCAAGAACAATAGTGATAATTTGGTCACTCAATCCATGACTATTTGTAGGACACTGTACCATTGTACAATTGGCTACTGTGATTCCCCTTCACAATATGGTCAAATTCACTTCACAGTGTATTCTCTGAAGTGCTGTAACATGTTTCATTGATATAATAAAGTGCTATATCAAATGCAAGGATAATTTTTATTTATTGTATAATGCTTGTAGTACTACAAGATCACTGCCTGATGTAAATACGCGCTGTACCAAATGGAAGGATAATTATTATAATCATAATAACATGATGTTAACCCTTGTATTTCCTATTTCGCTACCCATATCGGGAGGAACACACAAATGATTAATAGGATTACTGAGCAAGAGAGAAATTACCTCACAACTTATGTATAAAATTTGTTACAATCAACTGCAATCTTAAATGTTCCTCTCTCTTTCCTTTTCTGGGCAGCGAACTTACTGACAATTGCTGTCCTGTGTCTGGGAAGATGTGGACTCACTAAAGGGGTGTCTTTCTACCTCTTGGCTATGACAACGGCAGATTTACTGGTGCTGATTTTCGATGTTGTGATTTATTACCTTTTGCGTTATTATTTCCCCTTTACATTTGTCGAGTACACGCCAGTCTGTAGTGTAAATCAAGTCTTGAACTACAGTCTAGTTGACTGCTCCGTGTGGCTGACTGTGGCCTTCACTGTGGACCGCGCTGTAGCAATCTGTTACCCAACGCTCAAAGCCCAATACTGCACACTGAGAACTGCACAGCTGATTTCTACGTCTTTGTGTGGCTTGACCTGCCTGAAAAACATAGCCATATACTTCAAGTTTGAACCTGTCTACATTTTAAACCAAGAGAGCCTAGGTTGCAAAATAAAACTCATCTGCTACTCGCATCCAGGATGGTTAGTCTTCGATTGGCTTGATATTGCTTTCTGCCCGCTCATCCCCTATTTCTTGATAGTAATCCTCAACACTCTGACTATCCAACATGTTCTGGCAGCCAACAAGAAACGCAAGTCTCTGTTGGGACATAGAAAGGATGGCAGACATGATCCCGAGCTGCAGCATCGTAGGAAATCCATCATTTTGCTCCTCGCCATAGCCGGCAGTTTTGTGCTTTTGTGGATGCCATACTTTGCCATCTTTCTACATTCTAGGATCACCAACACTCACTATGTACCATACACATACACTGACCCGATGCTGATCGCTGAATACTCTGCGGATATGTTCCGGTTGCTAAGTTCCGGCACCAACACTTGCATTTACGCGTTGGCTCAGACCAGATTCAGGGAGGAGTTAACCAATGCCATTAAGCATCCGTTTAACCTGATGATCAACTTGTTAAGAAACTGAACTAACACCACAAAGTTTCATTTTCATAGGTGGCATCCTTGAATCATGAAACCAAGGGGCCCTCTTCAGGACATTCCTGTAGCATACAACTTACAATTAATAAAGGTTTTGGTCCGATTCCAAGAATAAATAGAATAAGAGAATATCTTTAAAAAATAACGTTGGTTTACATTGCAGCATATCTTTAACAATGTTCTGATATAACCTGTCTGATTCACAAAAATAAATACTTAAACTTTTCCTAAAGTCTCCGTAATACTTTCAGTTAACTTAAAGTAATTCTATTGAAATCTTTTGCATGATTCTGTCTATATCTATTTACAGTTCAATGTATATTTCTTTTTATAACTGTAACTCAAGTGAACAACATCCACCCCTCAACACACCTAAGCATGTTGTTAAAGAGGAGAGTTTTGGGGTGGGCTTTGTAGGAGGAAAGGGTGAGGGAAAGGGAATGGAAAGGGATGGTGACTGAAGGCATGGTTGAAGAGGAGGGTCTTGAAATACATCTTGAAGGAGGCAATATGAAGTAATTGTGTGATGGAGTTCCATAGCATAGTGGCAGAGAGACTATAAGCCTGGTGATCCAGTCGATTGGGTGGAAAACATGGAGTAGACTGGAGCCTGATGAATGGAGGAAGTGGATAGGTTGATAGGGGATCAGCAGGTAAGAGAGGTCGGAGGGGGCAAGGCCATTGGAGGGAATTAGAAATGAGGACCAGGATCGATCCTGAATTCTATCCTATGAGGGATTGGTTGCCAGTGGTTGGGGGATGATGGGGTCATTGAATCTGGTGTGGGAGAGGACATGAGCTGCAGAGTTCTGGGCAGTCTGAAAGGTTCAATAGATTAAGCATTTCAAGTAGTGGTTTCCCCACAGCCACAGGGGTATCAGAAGTAAAATGAGTCGGTGACTACCATGTTTGGTAGGAAGAGGGAATGGGCAGTGCAGAAATCTCCTGAGTGGGTGACACTGTTTCTACTTAATAGCGGGGAGGGTGGTGACACATCTAGTGAGGCCAGGCAAAAGCAAATGAATGCACAAAGGGTCACAGTGAGGAGTATTAATGCAATCGCCATTGAGACAGATTGGTGAAAGGAGTAGAAAGGCATTTCTGAATTCAAAGATATGATTCAAAAGAAGATGATACAGCCAATGCCACAGAGTAGGGGGAGAGGGTAGAAAAATTGGATACGATAAGAATAAACCAAGAGGAGGCACTACAAAGGTTCTCTGTGCTAAAGTTAGATAGGTCACGCAATGTGGATGGGATGCAACCTATGTAAAGGTGGAAATAGTGTAGGCTCAGACCACAATCTTTCATTCCTGCTTGGACACGGATGTGGTGACAGAGAACTGGGGGTTGCGAATATTACTCTGCTGTGCAAAAACCTGCAGAACCAGAAACCAAGGCACCCTTATAAATACAGGGCTATCAGCCTAATGCCAGTAGTTGGGAATTTTCTAGAGACTCTAATATGGAACCCAATACAGTTACACTTAGAACAGTATGGGTTAATAAAGGAAAGCCAATACAGATTTGTAAAAGGCAAATCATGTCTAACAAACCTGCTGTGCGCAATTGGTTGCCGCGTTTCACCCACAAATGTACAGTAAATTCACTTTACAGTATATTCTGTGAAGCGCTTTCGAACGTCGATAAGATGTGAAAAGCGCTATATCAAAATGCAACGATTATTATTATATTACAGTTTTCTTGATGAAGTAACTATTTACTATTTACATCAATGATCTAGATGAGAACATTGAATGTAACGTGTCTAAATTCGCAGATGACACTAAACTAGGTAGCAGAGTGAGCTCTGAGGATGATGCAAAAAAATTGCAACAAGATATAGATAGGTTAGAGGAGTGGGCAAGTAGGTGGCAGATGGAATTCAATGTGGGGAAGTGTGAAATTATTCACCTCGGTAGCAAGAATAAAAGAATAGATGATTTTCTAGAGGCGGAGAAGTTAGATAATGTTAGTATTCAAAGGGATTTGGGTGTCCTTGCACACCAGTCCCAAAAAGTTAGTTTGCAGTTGCAGCAAGCAACTAAGAAAGTGAAAGGCATGCTAGCGTTCATTTCAAAAGGTTTAGAGTATAAGAGTAGGGAAGTCTTGCTGCAACAGCATAGGGCTCTGGTGAGACCGCACCTAGAGTATTGTGTGCAGTTTTGGTCTCCTTATTTAAAAAAGGACATACTTGCCTTAGAGGGGGGGCAGCGTAAATTCACTAGGTTAGTTCCTGGGATGAGAAAACTGACCTATGAGGATAGGTTTAATAAACTAGGGCTGTATTCTCCAGAGTACAGAAGAATTAGGGGGGATCTTATTGAAACATATTAGATCCTTAAAGGGCTAGATAAAGTAGACACTGAGGGACTGTTTCCTCTGGTAGGAGAATTTAGAACCAAGGGTCACAGTCTTAAAATTAAGGGTCAGCCTTTTAGATCAGAGTTGAGGAAACATTTCTTCACTCAGAGGATAGTGAATTGATGGAATTCACTATCCCAGAAGGCAGTAGATGCTCAGTCCTTGAGCATTTTCAAGGCTGAGGCTGATAGATTTTTGAAAAATAGAGGGATTAGGGGATATGGGGATAGGGCAGGTAATCAGAGTTAGGTGAGAAGATCAGCCATGATCTTATTGAATGGCGGAGCAGGCTCAAGGGGCCGAATGGCCTACTCCTGCTCCTAATTCTTATGTTCTTATGTATCAGAGAGTGCAGGATGGAAGTAGTGCAGTTGATATTGTTGATATGGATTTTCAAATGGTGTTTAATAAAGAGACACATAAGGACTTGCAAGCAAAATAGAAGTCCATGGTTTTGGAGGGACAGTTGCAGCATGGACACAGAACTGGATGGGAGACAGAAAGCAGAGTGTGGTGCTGAATGGTGTTTTTTCTGATTGGATGTAAGTGTGCAGAGGTAAAATAGTCAGACATGTAGTGGATGAAGGTTAATGCAAATAAATGTGAAATTATGCACTTTGGGAGGAAGAATAAAAAAAGGCTATATCAGATAGAAGAAACAATCTTAAAGGGAATTACATCACATCAGTAAATCTTTGAACATGGGAAGTAGATAAACCTCATGAAACATCATGCAGAATACAATATTAATAGGGACATACAATACAAAACTCAAGCAGTTATAATGAAGCTTAAAAAAAACAGTTCAGGCCATAGGCGACCAATGGTGCCACAGTAGTAGGGATGGTATGTGAAATAGGATTCGAACCAGACAATGGCAGGTCCACAATGATTGTGCTGGGAAGAGTCGATGTAGGAAGATAGAAGGATCAAAGGCAGCAGAATGGTCATGGAGGAAATGGAGGTAGAGATGCCCTAGTAGCAGATGTTGTTTGAATTTGACAAGGATTGTTTCTGTGTTGTAGGCACAGTTCTATGGCAGGAGATGAAAGAACAAAACTGGGATGCAACCACTTCTTCCAGGGCCTTGTAGAAGATAGTAAGATTGGAGATGAATGGGAGGTTTCAGGGATTGCTGGAGGGTAGGAATGAGTCCAGTGCATGTTTTTGAAGATATTGGTGATGATAGTGCTTTTTAGCGGTGTGGAAACATTGCAGATGCATAAGCAGTTTAAACGAGTGGCCAGTAGTTGGAACCAGGTGGTGAGGTGAAGATAGGGGAGGAGATGGGGTAGAGGGAACAGTTGGTTGGCTTCTTTATTGAAATGGTGGAGATGAGCGAAGGTAGAATCAAAGGTGTTCAGCTGGATGAGGGGGAGCTGGGAATTGGGTAGTGGTCATCATGGGAGTGGCAGCTATGTGAATCCATTAGCTTTGGATTCGAGGAAGTCAAGCATCTCCTCATAGTTGCCTTTAAATCTGTGTTGCCTGTCCTTTACTAACTCCTCTCAGTGGGTATTAGAAGAACAAATGAATGAACTACAGAAAGGTGAATGGACGATGTGTTTAGTTGTGGTGAAGAGAAGTCTGGAAATGTCCTCGGGCTCCAAGATTAGCTTGGATGAAGAAAATGGTTTAACAGAAGTCTGGAAAGACTGGCAAGTCTTAGCTTGGTAAGCCAGTGCTGCCAATAGACCATTGGGTTTGATTTGGTCCAGGTGCATTCAGTAGCATGCATCTGTGCCTTGAGGAGTTGAGATGGCTGGTTCGCCGGGAAATTTATGAGTTAATTCAGGAGGTGAAGCTGGTAGTATGGAACATCTGTGTATGATTCGCACTACATCCCATTCCTAATCTGTCTATCAGTGTGAGAATTTCTGCAAGTTTGTGCAAGAGATTGATGTGTGTGACTGTGTGTGTGTGTGTGTGTGTGTGAGGGTGGCTTTGTGCAACATTATGGAGTCCTGTAGATCAGTAATAGAGCACTCACGTCATAAGCTCAAAATCTCGGGAAAGGTTTTCTAAATTTCACATACCTGATAACATCAACAACATTGAATTTACACTTGTATAGTAATCCCGTGAAAAATAAGCTATAATAAAAATCAGAGTCGGTCATTTTGATCCATGTCTGTCAATCCATCCACATAAAGAGTCAATTCATTTCGCAGTTTGTATATCCTGTGAAGCCCTTTGAGATGTCTAGCAGATGTAAAAAGTGTTAAATCAAGTGCAAGGATTATTATTGTGTAGAATGAGTGGACTTTTTACATGTCTGTATGAGTGAAGGGAAGATTTGTGTGTCTATCTGCATGTGGGGAGGTGCTTATTGTCAGTTTTCCCTTGGGTCAAGCATGTCCACTCTACCCCAGATCGCTGCTGATGATAGCAAAACACAGGCTGGCTCATCAGCCAGTCACTGGTTGCAGGTCTTACTCAGGTTGTGTTAACCTTGCAAAATGATGTTAAATCGACAAGTACGTTGGGAAGCTTGCTAGGCAGTGCTATCAACAATGGCAAGCTGTGAGGTTTTATCTCTTTGACAGCCCTTTTGTTAATATTGCAACCACACCACCCACCACACCCCCACACACACACCCAACTCTCCACACCACACTCTCCAATCCTAGGCTGAATCACATAGTTTTCAGACAGCAATGTCAAGCACTTTGACTTCATCTCCCAAATTGTAAGAGCTACGTACATTTTGATTTGATGATTTGGAGTAAATCAGGCTGGCCAACAACAAACTTATCAACAGCATTTGGGAAATTCAGTTTGCTAATTAGCAAATAGGAATTACACCCCAAATCTTATGACCCATAGGTGAGCATGCTACCAATTGAATTGAGCTAACCTAAAAAAAAGTAAACATAATCCATGTATTTCATTTAATAACTATAGCATCAAAACATCTCACTACATTTCATTGGAAATTACTGTCAACTAGTGACTCTGCATTTGTATGTAGTCAAGGCAAGCAATTTTTCAAAACTAAAATCCTGCAAGTGAATAATCAATGTTATATGTGGAACTATTGTATCAGAAATAAGGAGAAACTCATTCCTATTTCTAAACGTCCACTTGAACATGGAAACAGGACCTTGCTTTTATATCTCACCTGACATTGCCTCTTACATCCCTCCGCAACCTAAACGAGTGTCAGCCTGGATTATGTGAGTCTCAAGCCCAGATGTCAGTATTGAATCCAATTCTGACTCAGAAGCATGAGTTCCACCGACTGATCCAGGTTGACATGTACAATGAGCTCCACTTGTAATTCGCAGGCTGACCTGCTGCACATCCCACCATTTCCTGCCCCATCTAATGGTAGTTTAAAGAGCAATTTAAAGGCATTCAGGCCTTCAGCATATCTGCCTCCAGAATCTGGAACTCTTTCCCAATGACCCTATGCTTTTCCCCCTTACTTAACTCATTCAAGTCCTGTCTCATGACCCTCGTCTTTGCCCATGCATTTAGTCACACTCTTACCTCTATCTTCCCCACCCCCACCCTTGCTAAATCCAACCAATAACATTGGGACAGATTCTTGATTGTCCAGTGTTTCAACAACAACAATAAAATTACACTTATAGAGTGTTGTTCACGTCGAAAGGACAACCAAGGCGCTGAACAGTTGGGTTTGGGATCTGAGCAGGTGTGTGTTTGGTGGGAGGAGCGGGGTGGGGGGACAGGTCCGGGTAGGCAGAAGAAGAGTAGGAGAGGGGGGAGAGTTAGGAGGGGGGCAGAAGGCACGGTTGAGGGGGAAGGTCTTGAGACCAGCCTTAAAGGAGGAAAGGGAGGAAGTGAGGCAAAGGGTCTGCGGGATTGAGTTCCGGAGTGTGAAGGCAGAGAGGCTAGAAAGGCCGGCAACCGATGGTAGGGTGATTCGGGAGAGGGAAATGGAGCAGGGCAAAGCCTGCTGAATGGTGGGGAAGGATGAGCTGGTAAGGAGACAGTAGGTCGGAGAGATAGGCGGGGGCAAGCCTGTGAATGGCATGTTTCAGCAGATCCTCCTGATGTGAAGGCGCTAAACAAATGTAATTTGCTGTTGTTGACTTATCTATGGCTCTGCTATCTTTTTGAGGTTGTCCAGTGAAGAAAGATTCACAGAGGTATTGTTTCATTTTTTGCCTTATATGTAGTAAGCAGGCATGCTATGAGACATGGTACAATGATTAAATAAACTATGAAGGTATGGGGGACCTGCTGATAAATGGAACTGAAATTATTGCTCTTTAAACTGCCAGCCAAAGTATGATGAATTAATTAACCAAAGGGTCTTGTGTGCTTCTTCAATCACTAAACCCTGATGAGCTTAGGTGCAGGTTGGCAAAAACTGAGGATGGGGGTCCCCAAATTGTGCTTTGAGGTAACAGCCAAAGTTGGATCATCTAATGCTACGCTTGTCAAGGTGAACCCCAACAAGCTCCATACCAATTCTCAAGCTAAGACCTCGCTATTAACATGCCCTTCCTTCAGGCACATAACCACCCCTCCCCCCACCCCACCACACCCGACACACTACCCCACCACTACCCCCTCCTATTCCCTCCCTCCACTCAACCACTGCATTCCTAAAACACTGTGAGCAACTGCTTCTTTCAATAGACGTTGAACATCTTGGGACACAATTGAAAAAGAGGAGAGAGTTTCTCTCTCCCAGTTTCAATCTTGACTCTGAATTCAAACAGCTAATGTGGGGTCTGAACCTACAAGTGTGGCTGACACACACCAAACCAGGCTTAAAGTGCTTAACACATCAAAGTAGTTTACTTATGCCTAATACCCATCTCTATGATATATTCTATTCCCTGATAAAGATTGCAGGTATTTGTTTATTCACCTGAAACTAACAATCCTTATTGTGCAATGGAGCGGTTCTCAGGAGAGAATTCACTTACACTATATAACAGTGTGTTTCACAACCCATGAATCTTTGATGCCGTGTGAGTCTTTGGCTCATTGCAGCGGTGAAGATGAGTTTCCCACCAATTGTACAGATAACTTTTATTTTTTACCATTTTCTGGCAGTGATAGGAATCCCTGGTAAGACAATTTGTATCTTTCAAGTACTCCGGTTATACTTTTCCAGTCATTCCATTTGTGCATAGGCAACAGTTGGCTACATATCACCCTACCCTCCCCGTCCCACCAGCTATATGCTCAGGGATGGGAATCTGGGATGGATTCGACTTTTGACTCCCTCAGTTCATTCAAGGTCCGTTTCAAGATCCACTGCATTGACCACATTCTTGGGCACCTTTCCCCTTCCCACCCATTCACCTTCCATGCCCACCTTAGTTGCCAAGTCACGACTGTTAAGCTCCTTGTGGTTTCCTCCCATGTTGTTCCGGAAATAGGCCCTTTCTTCAATGTAAAATTTTACTATATTTTGTTGCGTTTTCTTCCTGTGCATTTCCAACATCTTTGTCCACTGTCAATGTCACTGTCACCGTCTTTCGGGCTTTGACTTCCTGGACTTACAACACAATATAATTTACACTTACATAGCATACTTAATATGAGAAGGACACCTTAAAGTACTTAACACTGCTGGCTGGGTATCTGGACGTAGGTGGATCTGAAGAGGTAGAGAGGGAAAATGATGAACGAAAATGTGGTCAAAGAGTTGAGCCATGTTTACAGTGTGGGAGGTGAGGGAGGAAGGGGGGGGAGGTGAGGGAGGGAGTGGCGGGACGTGAGGGAGGGAGGGTGGGGCGAGGAACTGGGCAACGGTGGTGTTCCGAAGAATGAGAAGGGGGAGAGAATGTCTGATGGGTGGGCCAGGTCAGATGGGGATATGGAATACACTAGTGCTTGTGGAACAAACGGAGCCTCTAGGCCTGAAAGGCTGCAGTGGATCATAGATGTAGGGAGAGCAGATGAGACTGTGGAGAGTTCACTTGAAAGTGAGTATGAGGATCTTGAATGTGAGGCTGAGCTCTATGAGTTGAGTGATGAATGTGGCAAATTCGCACACTGAGCCTAATGTGCTGCCACCCAACATGGCCATACAAGTGTCGTTGGATCACAAGAGGAGGGACAGCAATCACAAATTACAACCATCCTACCGTTTGTAACCTCTGATCAGTGCCATGGCTGAAATCAGTTAGACATTGCAAAACCATTGCAGTTTGATCCATCAGCTCAAACTGTGTTGAATTTGTACACCTCAATTCTTAATAATATCAATCATGAAACATTATAGGCTTCACAGGATTTATTGTAAAGTGTACTGTTCAGGTAAGCGAAATCAGTGGCCAATTTGCATGCAGCAACGTCAAGGCAAGTGGATGAATAATTAATTTATCTGGAAGATTGTTCACCATGAAACTGGGAGAGAGAAACTCTCTCCTCTTTTTCAATTGTGTCCCAGGATGTTCAACGTCTATTGAAAGAAGCAGTTGCTCACAGTGTTTTAGGAATAGGCAACACAAGCTGGGCAGCTTCAGTATTCAAACAAGATATCTCTTGGGGGTCTTATGTGACGAGTGCTCTCGCTGCCTTCTTGTCCTATCCGCCGATTTCGACCACACCATCCACCAAAACCCCATGTCCTCTATCATCCACCTCAGTAGGACCACACTATCATGGTTCAAGTCGTACCTCACAAACCACCAGCAGTACATCTCCACAAAAGGCTGTCCCCCCCGCTCTCACCCGTCTACTACAAGGATCCATCCATGAACCCCTCCTCTTCCTCACCTATATGCTCCCTCATGGTGATGTCATCCGCAGACATAGTGTACACTTCCACATTTATGCGGATGACACCCAAAACTATTTCTCCACCTCACTTTGCGACCCCCAGTCCCCTGATGTTCTGTCAGCCTGCCTGGATGAGTGCGAATTTCCAACAGCTAAATGTTGACAAGACATAAGCCATTCTCTTTCACTCCCGTCAACGACTTCAATCATATGGTTCTCACCTCCTCCACCGATTGTCCCTACAATTCTCCAAACCTGTACGCAACCTCGCCATCAGGTTCGATTATCCAACTATCCTTCCTACCCGACATCCAGCACCGCTTTCCTCCATGTCTGACGCATTGCCCATCTCCGCCAATATCTCAACCCAAAAGCCGCCAAACTCCTGGTCCGTGCCTTTGTCACCCTTGGCTGGACTATTCCAATGCTGGTCTCTCTCCGTGCCGGTCTCCCCTCCATTACCATTCGTAAAATCCAGGTCATCCTGAATTCTGCTGCCCACATTCTTACCCATACCAATCTCTGCTCCCCGATTGCCCCAGTCCTTCCTAGACTGCACTGGCTCACTGTCCCAGAGAGGATCAGTTTCAAGATCCTCAATCTTGTTTTCAAATCCCTCAACTCCTCTGCCCCCCCCCCCCCCCCCCCCCCCTCTCTGATCTCCTCTCTCCTTACAACAGTAGCTGTTGCATTTGCTCCACAGGGTCTGGCCTCCTTCCATCCCCCAAATGCTGGCTCCACATCGGCGGCTGTGCCACCCTGAGGCTCTGGAACTCCCTTCCTCAACTCTCTTCACATTGTCCCATCCCTTCATACTTTTAGGTCTCAGCTAAGGACCTTTCTTTTCGACCAACTGTCAGTCTTTTCTTCCCCCTCCCAATGGCTCAGCCCGGGGGGGCCATTATTGTGAAGCGCTCTGAGACCCTGTCTAACATGGAGGACATTAGATAAGTCCAAGTTGTGTTGTTGTTCTGTAGGTGTGTAGCATTTAATTCAGATCATTACTTGCAGGTGTACAATGACAATAGTACAAGGACACAGGTGCACAATATCAATGGTAGAATTTCAGGAGAGACACGAGCGAGTTCTTCTTAACCAGAGTGTTAACAACTTGAATGGGGTTACAAGAAAATAAAGTTGAGGCTAACATCGTGACACTCATTTATAAAATAGCTCGATTCTGTGATGGAGAAACGTTGGAGGGATGTTCTGAATAGATGAGGTGATTTGGGCCAAAAGGTGAGGGGTGGCGGGGGGGTTGTATTGCATTGTCGGAGACACCGCCTTTCACCAGACAATCTTATTATCTTGTGCTGAGACCTTGGTTGAATATGACACTGAAAGTAGGCACCTACAATAACACGGGGCTGCTCCCAGTACTGGGCTGTTACAGTCAGACTAGCTTGTGAGCAACTGAGTAAGATTTCTTAAAATAACAAGGTTCTTGTCTATCAGGGAATTTTTAAAAATGTATTAAGTAGCGCAGTGTCTGATAGTATAGCATGGTCAGTGGAATCATGGATTGAGTAACATTACGTTATTGCATATTTGTGGGAAACTGCTGTGAGCAATTGGTTGCCAAGTTCTGCCTGACAAACGTACAGGAAATTCATTTTTCTTGGAGTGGTTTGAGACATCTCAAAGATAAGGGGTTATATCCAATGCAAGGATTATTAACATTGTTCTAGTGCGGAGGACATTAAGGACTTTAAGATGACATCTTGATATCAGAGGTACTCATGCTAATGCAAGGATAATTATTGTAAAAATAGTGAAATAATAAGAACAATAATACCAATTTTTGCATTCAGTAGATCACCTTTCACAGCAGGAGGATGTCCAACTATAAAGATAGTTAGTAGGATTATTGTACTAGAGAGAAATTATCTAATGACTTATGAATACAGTTTGTAAACAATTAATCAAAATCTTAATCTTTCCTCTCTCTTTCATCTTGCGGGCAGCCAACTTGCTGACAATTGCAATCCTCTGCCAGGGAAGATGTGGTCTCTCTAAAGGGGTGTCTCTGTACCTCTTGGCTATGACGACGGCAGATTTACTGGTGCTGATTTTCAATGTTGTGATTTATTACATTTGTTGTTACTACTTTCCCAATTCATTGCTGGAGTACACGCCAGTCTGTAGTGTAAATGAAGCAGTGAACTACATCCTAGTGGACAGCTCCGTATGGCTGACAGTGGCCTTCACTGTGGACCGCTCTGTAGCCATTTGTTATCCCAAACTCAAGGCTCATTGCTGCTCATTGAAAACCGCACAGCTGATTACTGGGTGCCTGTGTGGACTGAGCTGCCTGAAGAACATAGCCGTATACTTCAAGTTTCAACCTGCCTACTACATACACCGTATGCCCATAGGTTGTAGCATAAAACCCACCTACTACACCTATCCTGGATGGTTATTTTTCGATTGGCTTGATACTGTGTTCTGCCCACTCGCCCCGTATTTCCTGATAATGACACTCAACGCTCTGACTGTCCGGCATGTCCTGGCAGCCAACAGGAAACGCAGGTCTCTGCTGGGGCACAGGAAGGAGGGCAGCAGTGATCTCGAGCTGCTGAGTCGAAGGAAATCCATAATTTTGCTCTTGGCCATTTCAGTGAATTTTGTGCTGCTGTGGTTGCCTTATGTCACCTTCTTCCTATACTCCAGAAGCACGAGTGCTGACTACGAGCCATACGCATACACTGACCCACTGCTGATCGCTGAATTTACCGTGGATATGTTCCAGTTGCTCAGTTCCGGCACTAACACTTGCATTTATGCGTTAGCTCAGACCAGATTCAGGGAGGAGTTAATTAATGCCATCAAGCGCCCTTTTCATCTGATCATCAACTTGTTTCAAAAACAAGCAATGAAATAGAATTGGCAGTTGTGTGTTAGCCTGGTGCAATGGTAGCACTATCAGCTCTGAGACAGAAAGTTGTGGGTTCAAAATTTATGTCCGGTCTTGAAATCATTTTTTCCAAGGTGATGCTCTAATCCAGTGCCTGGGGGGGTGGGGGGCTGGGGGGGGTTGTATTGCATTGACAGAGACACCGTCCTTCAACACGAACAACAACACGCACTTATACAGCAGCGTCTGTGCATGGCAGCAGTTCAGAACACTTCAAATCAGACAATAAACCAAGATCCCATCCACCTATTTAAGTGGATGTCAAAGATCCCACGACACCATCATTCCAATTCTGTTCCTCTGGCTGTTCGTGGGACACTGCTGTGCGCAATTGACTGCCACGGAAAATACAGAGTCAACCTGAGCTGTGTCATGCCTGTGTGTATAGTGTAATAACTGTGTTCTTAGCTGGTGAACATTGGGGGTAAATATGTACTGCATGTGCGTTTAGCACGTGTTTGTCGACTGAAAATGTAATAATTTAAATCTCACATTTAAGGCCCTCCACAACCTCGCCCAGATTCAGAGGTTGACAACCAAAATGATTGAACATAAGAATTAGGAGCAGGAGTAGGCCATTTGGCCCCTCAAGCCTGCCCTGCCATTTGATATGGATCATGGCTGATCTTCTGACCTAACTCTAATGACATGCCCTATCTCCATATCCACTAATCCCTCTATATTTTAAAAATCTATCAGTCTCAGCCTTGAAAATGTTCAAGGACTGAGCATCCACAGCCTTCTGGGGGAGTGAATTCCATAAATTCACTACCATCTGAGTGAAGAAATGTGTCCTCAACTCTGTTCTAAAAGGCTGACCCTTAACTTTAAGACTGTGAACCCTGGTTCCTCTTTCCAGGGAAAACAATCCCTCAGTGTCTACTTTATCCACCCCTTTAAGAATCTTATCTGTTTCAATAAGATCTCCCCTAATTCTTCTGTACTCTAGAGAATACAGCCTTAATCTATTCAACCTATCCTCATAGGTCAGCGCCTCATCCCAGGAACTAATCTAGTGAATCTACGCTGCACGCCCTCTAAGGCAAGTATGTCTTTTATTAAATAAGGAGACCAAAACTGCACACAATACTCTAGGTGCGGTCTCACCAAATCCCTATACCGTTACAGCAAGACTTCCTTACTCTTGTACTTTAAATCTTTTGCAATGAACGCTAGCATGCTGTTTGCCTTCTTAGTTGCTTGCTGCACCTGCAAACTAACAGGTGTTAGGGTGTCCTTGTTCACCAGTTTTGAGACTGGTGAACAAGGACACCCAAATCCCTTTGTACACTAACACTATCTATCCTCTCCCCGTCCAGAAAATAGTTTTTTATTTTTGCTACCTAGGTGAATAATTTCACACTTCCTCATATTAAATTCCATGGGCCGCCTATTCACCCACTCCCCTAGCCTATCTATATCCCATTGCAATCTTTTTGCATCATCCTCAGAGCTCACTCTCCTACCTTGTTTAGTGTCATCCGCAAATTTAGACACGTTACATTCAATGTCCTCGTCTAGATCATTGATGTAAATTGTAAATAGCTGAGGCCCAAGCACTGATCCTTGTGGCACTCCACTAGTTACATCTGCCAATTCAAGAATGATCCGTTTATCGCTACTCTCTGTTTTCTATCAGTTAGCCACTCATTTATCCATGTAAATATGTTCCCATTAATTCCGCAGGCCTTGACTTTGTGCAATAGCCTTTTGTGTGGCACTTTATCAAATGCCTTCTAAAATCTAAATATACCACATCTACTAGTTCCCCCTATCCAACCTGCTAGATACATCCTCAAAAAACTCTGAAAGATTAGTTAAGCATGACTTCCCTTTTGTAAAGCCATGCTGACTCTGCCTAATCATGTTATTGTCTTCCAGGTATCCCATAACAACATCTTTGATTAACGATCAAGAATTTTCCCTACCACTGATGTCAGACTAATTGATTTATAGTTTGCCATGTTTTCTCTCCCACCCTTCTTAAATAGTGGAGTTACATTTGCAATCTTCCAATCAATGGGAACTTTTCCAATATCCAGAGAATGTTTTGAAGATTATAGACAAACCATCTATTATCTCAGTAGCCACCTCCTTTAAAACTCTAGGATGTAGGTCATCTGGTCCAGGGGATTTATTGATTTTAAGACCTGACAATTTACCTAAAACCATTTATTTACCAATATTAATCTCCTTAAGTTGCTCGTTAACATTGTCTTCTTGGTTCCCCTCTATTCTTTGTAGGTTTTTACTGTCTTCTATGGTGAAGACAGTAGCAAAGTACTTGTTTAACAACTCTGCCATGTCTTTGTCCCCTTTTATAATTCCCCCTGTTTCTGCCTGTAACGGACCCACATTCCCCCTTGGTAGCCTTTTCCTCTTTATATATTTGTAGAAACTCTTGCAGTTTGTCTTTATGATCCTCGCTAGTTTGCCTTCTTATTCTATTTTCTCCCTCATGATCAATTTTTTGGTTTCCTTTGTTGATCCCTAATGCTCTCCCAATCCTTGGGTTTACGACTCACCTTAGATGATTGAGGTACTGGTTGGATGGATTAGGAGGAGCAACTCAGTAAATTGGGCATGTTGAATAATAATAATAATCCGTGCATTTCATATAGCATTTTGCACGTCTTCTAGACGAATCAAAGCGCTTCCCAGAATATATTGTAAAGTGAATTGACTGTATATTGTGGGTGAAACACGGCAGCCAATAGCGCACAGCCATGTTGCATGAACAGTCATGGATTGAACCGACCAAATTATTTTAAGTTTGTTTGTTGTTTTAGACAGATTATTATTAGACATGTGGAGTAAGGAAACATGCCCAGGTTTCTCCCTGGCTTGCCTGGATTCAAAACACACGTCTCACGCTTGTACGGAGAGTGCTCTAAGTACTAAGCTACAAGACTCCACAAAGGAAAAGAGAGGATTGAGAGGCAACATGATTACTTGTTTTAAGATTCTAAAAGGCAAAAGAATATATATCATGACTAACTTGTTCAACTTGTCCAAAATAGTAGAATCAGCAGACAAGGGCTGTGATTTAAGGGGGATAAATTCAGAACAAATCTGCGCAAACAGGATTGCAGTGAGTGAATAGTGAACCTGTGGAATAGGCTCCCAAATTTGAAACAGTAAGTGTTAATTCTTTCAAACACAGTTTTGATAGTTTTCATTCTGTAGAATCACATTCTGCGTAACAATACATGGGTGGTTTGGGAGATGTTTATATGCAACTGCCAGGGAGGTGGATGTGGTTTAAATGGGCTTTGGTGGTTTGTCGTCCAGCATATTAATAATAATCCTTCCTTTTGTTAGAACGCTTTTCACATCTTGGCATCTCAAAGTGCTTCACAGTAAATGCTGTAAATTAAAAATGGTTGTATATTTTTGGGCATTTCTGATGTTCATATGTTATTCTCCATTTATTCCCACTTAACTTCTGCTCTCAGACTTCCCCTTTCACTGTAACACTGGCACTCTATTACCCACCACTTTAGAGAACTTTAAAAAACAATTAATCAGATTTATCAGATATGACCTACGCTTCAAATATCCAATGCTGTCTCTTTGTTTACCTCATACTTATCCAAGTGCTCAGTCACTCTTTCCCTGATGAAAGATTCCAGTAGCTTTCTCACAACTGACAGTATGTTGCCAGGTCTGTAGTCACTGATTGCTCCCTCTCCCACTTCTTAAATAACCTAGACATTTGCAATATTCCAATCCAAGGGCACAATTCTCCAATACAGAGAGTTTGGAAAAATTTGCCTAATACATCTGCAATATACAGTTACTTTTCCTACTATTCTTCATCCTGCCCTGATCCTTCCCACCCTGCTCTTGTCCTACCTAACTGTACAGCGCCTTGGGACGTCCTCTCGACGTGAAAGGCGCTATATAAATGTAAGTTTGTTTGTTTGTTTGTTTGCAATGTAATTCCCTCCCCTCTAACGCCTAGAGTTGGAACTGATTAGGTCCTAGAGATTTCTAGAATTTTAGTTCCATTATTTTCTCCATTACCATATTTTCTTGATGTTAAATTGATTTAGTACTTTCCTTTGCCTTATTTTTGGTTTCCCTTTAGGTTGTCCTGCAGCTTACTGATTAGAGTGCTTGCCTCGCGAGCAAGATGAGCCGTGTTAGATTTTCGGCAGCGCGCAATGGTGGGCAAGTTTCCCACAACACACACCTCTGGTTATCCAGCAAATAAGTAGGAATCCGGTTTGTGGTTAATTGGCAGATCGCGTTTCCTGGGTAATAAACCCTTGCTCATTTACTGTTGCATTCGTCAATGAATATAGTGACAACATGTCAGCGAGAATCTGTGAAGCACTTTGGACTGTCTTGACAACTGTAGCAAGTATAAGGATTGCAATATCAATGATCTTTCTTCAATTTCATGGAATCATAGAATCTTGAGGCACAAAAGGAGGCCATTTGGCCGATCGAGTCCATGCCGGCTCTTTAACAGGAGCAATTTAATCCCACCCCCAGCTCTCTACTCATAACTGCGCAAACCCGTCCTCCCCAAATAAATGTCTACCTGTCTTTTAAAAGTTGTTATCAAATCGGCCTCCACCACCTTTTCAGGCAATTGATTTCAGATTCCAACAACTCGCTGGGTGAAAAATATCTTGTCATCTCCCCTCCGTTTCTTTTTGAAATTATTGTGGGACCAGGTTTTCCCTATCTACTCTGTCGAATCCCCTCATTTTCTTAAAAAAATATTTGAATAATGGAATGCCATGGGCTGGATTCCCTATTTAAGAGGTGTCCACAGGCCACATGAGGAATGTGTTTCCCTTCCAGAAGCATTACAACATTGACACAACTCCCTTTTTACATCAGTTCTCAGTGCTCAACAGTGCCACCTGACGTCCCGAGCAGGGGGGGAACTGAGGAAGGTGGGATGGGGAAAAGGTTACCAGAAGCACAGACAAACAGTCAAAGAGTTGATGTGCTTTGAAAGAGGGTGGGACGGAAACTGCGATGGAGCAAAATGCTCATATTGCGGCAAATGGGGTCGCGGTAAATGAAGAAAGCCGCTGTTTCATCCTTCAAGTCCCGCCTCAAGACCCTCCTCTTTGACGGCCCCATTGGCTACTCCCAATCGCTTTCACTTGAACCTCCCTGTCCCCAGCTCGGGTCTGAAACAATAACTCTCCAATGCCTTTTCACGTCCTTCTGACATGAAAGACGCTACACAAGTGTAATTGTGTTGTTGTTGTTTCGCGGGTGAAGAGAGGTAAGGAGGTCGCTGAAATGTGGTGGGAATGGGAGAAATTATGATCTTAGAGTAATCTCTCCCCTTTGAAGGTGGCAGGACAGGCTGTTAAAAAAAGCAAACAGGATACTAGGCTTTATAAACAGTGGCATAGAGTACAAAAGTCAGGAAGTTCTGACTAACCTCTATGAAACTTTGGTTAGGTCTCAGCTAGAGTACTGTGTTCAATTCCGGTCACCACACTTTAGGAAGGATGTTAAGGCATTGGAAAGGGTGCAGAGGAGATTTACCAGCATGGTACCAGGAATGAAGGACTTCAGTTAAGAGGAAAGGCTAGATAGGCTAGGTTTATTCTCATTCGAGCAGAGAAGGTTACGAGAAGACGTAATAGAGGTTTTTAAGGTCATGACAGGATTCGACAGAGTAAACAGGGAAAAACTTTCCACTGGTGGATGTATAAGTGATTCATGGTCACAGGTTTAAAATAGTTTCAACAAGAAGCAGAGGGGAGGTGAGGAGAAACGTTTTCAACCAGCAAGCCGTTCAATCAATCAAAACTTAAATTCATGTGGCGCCTTCACGTTAAGAGGCTGACCCCAGGCTCTGTACAGTTAGGTAGGGACAAGAGCAGGAGAAGAGGGGTTGGGGCAGGACGAAGAAGAGTAGGAAAATTGACTGTATATTGTTCGAATCTGGAATGCATTTCCTGAAAAGATGGCGGAGGCTGATTCAATAACAACTTTTAAAAGAGAGGTAGACATTTATTTGGGGAGGACAGGTTTGCGTGGTTATGGGAAGAGATCTGGGGAATGGCTCCTTTCAAAGAGACGGCAAAGACTCGATGGGTCGAATGACCTGCTTTTATGCCATATGATTCTATGATTCTATAAAACAGCAGCCTTTGCCTTCACTCCTCCAGTTTCGCTCTCCTCCTTGTCCCCAAATCCTCCGCTTCAGCATCGGCGGCCATGCCTTCAGTCACTACGCCCCAAAGCTCTGGAACTTGCTTCCTCACTCCCTTCACCTCGCATCCCCCCTTCTCTTCCTAGTTCAGGTCTCAGTTGAAGACCTTTCTTTTCGACCTCACCTTCGGTCACCTTTTTCCCCCTGCCCCTGGCTCGGCCCCAGGATACATTATTTGACGAGTTCTGAGACGCTGTCCAGCATCGAAGGCGTTATATAAATCTATGCTGTTGTTGGTAACACCCTCTCTTGCCTTCTTCAAGTCCCGCCTAAAGATTGTCCATTTCAACCTTGCCTGAGCTGGGGGGATCAAATCAATAAGGAGCAGGGTGGGGGACACAAACTAGGCCTCTGCCCGCCATGTGGAGGAACAGCTTTGAGTTAAGACATGATTTCCGCACACACTAACAGAACTGTGTATTTCAGGATGGTCGTGTGGCCTTGACCTGGCGCTTGTGTGGGCTGAACAGGAGGAGGAGAGTCAAGCCAACCTGGTGAGTGTCAGACCCAGAGCTACTGCACTTTAGAGACTTGACATTCCAGCCCAATCCTGTGATGTTTTCAGACAGAAGTGGTTGCTAGGACCATGCGAGTGGCTATCACACCTTTGAGATGACTTGTAGCTCTTCTCAGACTATACAGTTATAGTGTAAATTCAATTAACTGTAGATTTTGTGAGCAGAACGTGGACATCTGCCGATCCATTAAATACATCAACCCAAACAGTTTGCTTCACAAGCACAGCATTGGCAAAATTGCCAAACGTCTGCATGGTTACACACAGCAAAATTCCCTGTTCCAAGGTATTCTTAAAATAAAAATAGCTTTATATGAACCTCGATGTTTATCTGTTAATTCCGGTGCCTGAGGAGCTTTTGAGCTGGTAGCTATGTGTATTGGGATATGAGGCCTGGCAGCTTTCAAACTGTTTAAAAGCCCAATGTCATGGTAAAATCCTCGCCTTGGTGTCTGCTGCATGTCAAGTGTATCTCAGCAAAGAGGGAAGAGGAGAAGAGCAGGTAAAGGTACTGAAACTTCCCCGATCTCCGCAAACCCAAATCCCTGTATCTTGAACTGTATGTTTCTGCTCGCAGCTTTCAAACACTGCTTAGAAACAAATCACTTTGTCCTCAGGATTTCCCATGCTCGGTGCTCCCAGTGTCTGTGTGAAATTATTTGTGGCCAATATCAACATCTAACAAAATAATCCTTGCATTTGATATAGTGCTTTTCACATCCTATCGAAGTCTCAAAGCGCTTCCAAGACTATACTGCAAAATGAATTGACTGTATAGTTGTGGGCGAAACAAGGCAGTCAAGAGCGCACAGCAATTTGGTTATAAAAGAAATGAATACCAAAAAAAGTGGGGCCGGTCACTGTATTAACTGATGGGCGGAGGGAGCTGACAATGTACAGTGTAGCGTAGGCAGTGGTGGCCGGTAGCCATGTCCAACACAAAACCATGTCGCGCTTGTACAATCCCTGTCATCTGTCATCTGGCTGCTGGGAGTCTGGATTATAATACTTATGATATTAAACCTTTCACACGTTGCAGCACCTTATCATGTCATTTCAGACTTCTCAAAGCGCAATTATCCCAAATCATTCTCACTGTCCTTCTGTGTGTTTGGAATCCCTCCTGACATGCAAGGTGATATACAAATGTCATTTATTGTTATTGTTGTCTGCTGCGTGTTGGAGGGCCGTGTGTCTGACACCCTGACTGGGAGCCAGGCTGAATAGAATCCATTCCTCTGTGTTGAATCCGATATTTGTGTAGTGTTACTTCTCTATCTATTAGAAAACAACGCTTCAAACAGATAATCATAATGCGCTTTATTAATACGATACTAGGAAAGGAGAGGAGAATATGCGTCTCTCAATGGGAGTCGCTCTTGTCCTCTGAGTTTGGAACAGTCCAACTCCTCCTTTTATACACTTAAAACAATACACAATGTATTAGTTGAATTACAGAGGGAATGGACAGAAATGAATGCTATCTTGACACACGTAATTACTTATCAAAGTCACATGGAGATAGGTATAGCAGCTGGCGTCAGTGGTACCACCCGGCTCAAGGCCTGTCTGTTCCCATGAGAAATGAGTGTTGTCCAGACCTTCTTTGAATACCAAGATACTGAGAGTTCTTTTAGTTCAACTAGATCAGTATATGTGTCTGTTTTACTTTAATGAGGTTAGTAATTATCACAATATTAGTTCTAATTATAATATAGTTTGATCACACGGGTATATGTTTAATTACACTTCCACATCTGTCAGGAAAAAGAAACAATGATAATAATAATAACAATCCTTTCATTTGAGATAGCCTTTTCACATCTTCTAATCCTGTCGTTCCCAATCTTGCAGCCCAAATCAGGGTCACGGGGGTCCTCAGTAGGTTCGCGAAGGGTCATCAGACATTTTATCCTTTTTTTTCCTTTTCTTAATGTTGAAAACGCTTTTTTAATGCTGAGCAGAGCCCAAGGCGACATCGCCGAACAATTTGAATGAAAGGTCGTACTAGTGAGTTGCGCTGAGTTCAGAAAAGAGAAGGAGATATCATCTTGGCTGAACTTCACTTCAGACTAAGGGTCGGGGGCCAATTTAGGGTTGCAGCAAAAAAAAGGTTGGTTAACCGCTGTTCTAGGCGTCTCAAATCGCTTCACAAAATATACCATAAAGTGAGTTGACTGTATATTTGAGGGCGAAACGCAGCAGCCAATTGCACACAGCAGTGTCCCACAAACAGCCATGGATTCAAATGACCATATTACAATATGTGGATACTCGAAAGGTGTGTGTTACTGTCTGTCTGAACACCAGCCCGCTGCTTTGCTGTATAAACACATTTCCAAATCAACAAAAGGTAAATTTCCTGCTGTGTTTGCAACTCTAGCCCAAGAGACAACGTTAGCACAAAGGGCTACTAGTCAATTCTTTCTGTCTGTGCTGCTGCTCCCACAGCAATCCTGTCAGTGCCATTTCTAGGCCATTTCCCCCCGACGACAGTCAATATAGTTGGTGTTTAGCCCTGTAACAAGCCCAGATCAAAAACCTGCAATGGTCCTCAGTGAAACAGCAGTGCATCTCTCACTCTCTCCTCTCCTCAGGAGTGTTCCCCCTGGAAGTGGCAGCGATGTCACTTGTGAGTGAAAGGTTTCCTGGGTTTGGTCCCAAATGGTCAGCCATGTGACTGAGCCTCACACAACCACATCACATGTGCATCAGCCTCCCCAAGGCCAGAGGCCACTGTTCTCTTACCCTCTCCCTGAGGCTGCTACTCCCTATCTCACTTCTTCATTTGTGTGTTTGCGTGTTTGTTTGTTTGTCTATTGGCTCTGTGTGGGTGTGTCTGACATTCTGTGTATCACTGTCCACCTGTATGCCTTCCCCATGCCTGATTGTATGATTAACTGTGTGACTGACTTTGAGTCTGACTGTTTTCTGCCAAAGTATCTGTCTGTTTGCCTAACTGTGAGCCTGTCCGTGTCCCTGACTGTCACACACTTTTCTGAATTTCAGCCACTTCATGTGATCTCTCCCTCAATTGAGATATTAAACCAAGGTAACACCTGCCTGTTCCAGGTGAATAACAATTATCTCCCCACACTATCCATCAAAGAAATTTAATCTTTCCTGGAGTGCTGGTCAAAAATCCCCCCCAAATGGGTAATTAACTCCATGTCTGATTGTGGGACACTGCAGTGTGCAAACTGGATTCATGATTCACTCGCAAAACAGTCACAACATTATACAGTGTATCCTGTGAAGCACTTTGGGATGTCACCATGTGTTGTGAAGGCGACATTCCCAATCATGTATCCTTGATATTTTGCTGATTGTCTAATAATTATTAGTTGAATCCTCATTAATATTTATGAACTTTAATTAGTATCTAGTATCTAATATATTATTAAATAAAAGTGAGCGTCGCAGAAAGATGCTGGTGTTCAATCCTCTTTGTGGTTGTTTCAGAAGCGACAATGAGATTTGCTCAAGTTCGATGCCTCCAGCTGTGAAAAGTGACATGTTCGTTGTTTCTGTCTGGCTCCTGCCCTGTCTCAGCCCAGCTCAGGCCCTGTGTCATTGCAGCTCAGTCCCCGTGTCAGCCCAGCTCAGTTCATGTCCCCCCCAGCTCAGGCCCTGTGTCATTGCAGCTCAGTGCCTGTGTCAGCCCAGCTCAGTGCCTATGTCAGCCCAGCTTAGTGCCTGTGTCAGCCCAGCTCAGTGCGTCTCCCACCAGCTCAGCCCTGTGTCAGCAAGTTGACAAATCTGGAAAACAGACTGGAGATGCTCCCATTTCCTGGCCAACAAATAAAATTGTCGCTTAGTTAATAATAATAATAATCACTACATTTGGTAAGGCTCACGTTACATAAGGATGATGTCTATAAGCAGTTCACAGGATTTACTATAGATTGAAGTGACAGTTCGAATGTGGAGCGTAACTGTACACAATTTGGCTTCGTCATTAAGTTCCGACAGTTCATAATGACTACATTACACACATTATGAACTTTAAGCACATTGAGCAGTTCTCTCAACTTAAATAGCACCGTAAAAGTGTGCCTGACGGTGTATCTATGTGGGTGACTGTGCATGCATGCATGTATGTATATATCCAGTATGCGTGTATGTCTTTCTGGCTTCATGTGTACCTTTATGTGGATATATTGATGTGTCTATATGGTTGTAAGAGTGCATGTGTTGCCAGTATGTCTGTATATATATATGTGACTGTTTGTGTCTGTGCACTTGTTTACGTTTGCTTTTATGTTGAGAGGACATACCAAGACGACAGTCAGATACTTCGACCTGTGGTTGGGGTTGGTATATGTAGAGCAAAGAGGTTAGGATGACGGCTAAAGTCACAATCGAAGAGCAGACTATTGAAAAGTTTGTTGTAAAGGCAAGGAAGCGAGCAAGAAACAGGAACAGTAGTATGGAATTTCATACATTCTCACTCCTCTCTCTCTCTATATATAGATAATATCTATAGATATATATATCCCCCTCTCGCTCGCTCACTCGCTCATTTGCTCAAAGGATCACCCACATACATTGGAGCTTTGGTTTGTTGGCTCCCAGGAGTGGGAGGGTGGGAGTGGGAGGGTGGGAGTGGGAGGGTGGGAGTGGGAGGGTGGGAGTGGGAGGGTGGGAGTGGGAGGGTGGGAGTGGGAGGGTCGGAGTGGGAGGGTCGGAGTGGGAGGGTCGGAGTGGGAGGGTCGGAGTGGGAGTGGGAGGGTGGGAGTGGGAGGGTGGGAGAGGGTTCCCACTGAAGTTCCGCCGATGTGCTAATTGTTGGCCTGTTTGCAGGACGCTGGTATCACCTACGCCAATCTAAAGTTAGGAAACTATATGGAGAAAGGCTGGAAAGTCGATGAGGATGATGGTACGACACTGTCAGGGTGTAGCTGGGTGGATGGTGGCCACTAAGTGCTCTCTCAAGCTCTCTCCATTTCTCTCTTGTCACATGTGTCATGTTGATTCCCTTGTCAGTTGGAGAAATCGTCAACAAACATCCCAGTTATTTGAAGCGACGTCAACAAAGCAGCTCAGAATATTGCCAAGACGATTTCCACGTCTTTGAACAGAGGCCAAGATAATTTGGCATAATGCCAAGACCTAATTTTTGACCATTGAAGGTAATTTTGAATTTCTTCCAATCAGATGAAACCTAAGTGAGGTAAAGGGAAGTATGTTTCAGTTTCTAGGGAGAAAGAAGAAAGTTGACTGCTGGAGGAGTCTGCATCTCTATGGTGTCAATACTAGTAACTACAATTAGGATAACAAGATCAATTGATATATAATAGCAACATTTGGGGATTGTGGTCACTGTAAAGGAGGCTGTGCTTGGTTCAAAGTTAATAAGTAACTGGGAGGAGGAATCCTAATGCATTTCCAACACCCACAGTACTTATAACACATAATGTTTTATTGAATTCTGTGTATTAAATACACAACTAGGATATTAGAGGGTGTTTTCACAAAAGTGCTGCTATGTTTGGAGGAATTAATTTCAATGCTTGCAATTGTAACCAACTTACTCTTTGTAAATAGGATAAGCTCCTAAAAATCATAAATTTCATAAATGATTTCCACTTAAACCAAATACAGTAAAAGCCTGTTGTCCGTGACCCGATCAAACAGATTGCTTGACCCCCCCTCCTGGGGCAATTCCCCATTCCAGCAATTGCAAGAATGCTCACTTATTAAACTGACGAACTCTGGGTTTTTACCACTAAAAATGATACCTCAATTATTTTATTGAATGCGCTGGAATCTTTATTAATTATCCATACAATATTTTGTTAACATTTAGTATATTATTAATATGGTATATTTTAAAAGAAGTAAATTTTTGGCGTTGAGTTTTCAGCAACTTGCCGCCCGATTATCAGACACAGTCAATTAGTCAGGAGCATCTACACAGAGAGGAACGTGAGTTAATGTTTCCGGTTGATGACCTTTCAGTTGGAATTAAAAATTGACAGTTTGATTGCTGAAGCCCTGATGTTTTTCCCCATTTCTCCCCGGCTCTATTTCTGCCACTGTTTCTGGGACACTGTGTGCGTAATTTGGCTGCCGTGTTTCACCCACAAATATACAGTCTGCTTTCCTGCTCTCCTTCGCCCTACCCCGACCCATCCCCTTGCCATCTTTTCCTTCCTTTTCCCCTAATCCCACTCTCCTTCATCCTGCCCCAACCCCTCCCCACCTGCTCTTGTCCCTGACTGTAAAGTGCCTAGGGACATCCTCTCGATGTGAAAGGCGCTATATAAATAGAAGTATTGATTGATTGATTGATTGGTTGATTGATTGATTGATTAGAGAGAATGGATGGGTGGGTGGGCGGGTCTTCTACATCATGTCCCCTCCTTTTCTGCATCATCTGCATTTCATTCTCTCCGTTTCCATTTTCAGTGACTTGTCCCATCCAATTTTCCATAATCTGAATCAGGCCCCCTACTTTCCCGTCTCTTACCTTATTCCCCCTCCTTTAACATCAACTGTATTGTGCTTCCTCCTTTCCCACCTCTGCTACTCGTCTCCTCCTTTCCCGTATAATGCGTTGGGCCACCTGTATGGGCTCATTTCCACAGCCCATCCTTTCCCATTTTGTGCTTTGCAAGTCCTCCTTTCACGTCTTCTTCATCCCCCACCCCACAGCACCCCACTCTCTCTCTTTCACTGGTTTTTACCAACCCTCATACCATCTAGTGTAGAGTTCCTCAGGGCTCCTTGGTCCCCTCCTCTTCAACATATACCCTAAGGTATTTGACAAACATATTAAGAGTAAAAGATTGGTCAAGGATAGGGTGGGGCCAACTAAGGGGCCAAGGAGGAAATCTTATTGTATTGTCATGGCTGACGTACTGAGTGAAGAGTACTTTGCTTTTATCCTCACAAGAGAAGAGGATGTAGCCAATGCTAAGTATTGGAAGAGAGAGTAGAAGAAATGGATAAGATTAGTATAAACAGAGAGGAAGTACTAAAATCTCCACTCTCCTCTCTTCCCTGTCCCTTAGCTCCGAAAGCTTGCTCATCATGGGTGACTTCAACCTCCACCTAAACTCCCCCTGTACCACCTCTTCTGAATTCACTGCCCTCCTCTCCTCCCTAAACCTCACCCTCCACATTGACTCTCTGACCCACAACCATGGCCGCACCCTCGACCTCATTATCACCCATGGCCTTGACATTTCCGACCTCAGCATCTCGGACAAGGCCATCTCGGACCACCTTCTTGTCTCATTCTCCTCTTCCATCCCTCTCCCCTCCACCAAGCCCTCAACCATACTTTACCGCCCATGGAAAAGTCTCCCCACTGAGACCCTCACAGATGCCCTCACATCCTCTGACCTCCTACCCCTCTGGTCTTCCACCCACAGCGATCCTGAAGTAGCTGGCCAGCTGCTCCATTATCACCTCTCCTCCACCTTCAACTCTCTCGTCCCCCTGAAATCCAGGTCTATTTCCAGGTCACCCACTGCTCCTGGTACAACTCTCATCTCCACACCCTCAAATACCAAACCCAGCTGCTCGAGTGCAGGTGGCAGAAAACCGGCCTCACGGTTCACCACCAACTGTGGCTCGAGCGTCTCCACAGCTACTGCCATTCCTTGTGTCAAGCAAAAACAGCCTACTACTCCAACATCATCCTGGAGGCAAAAAACACCGCTACAGTCTTCTTTTCAGTCTCTCCTCCCACTCCCTCTTCGAACTCCTCCAGTCCAGTTTCTGCCCTGTCCACAGTACAGAGACTGCGCTTGTGAAAGTCACAAACGACATACTCTCTATCTGTGACCAGGGCTCCCTCTGCCTCCTTATCCTCCTGGACCTGTCAGCTACCTTTGACACAGTCGACCACACTATCCTCCTCCACCCCCTGTCCTCCGCCATCCACCTCAGTGGGACCGCACTCGCCTGGTTCAGTCCTACCTCACAAACCGCCAGCAGTACATCTCCACAAACGTTTTTTCCTCCCGCACTCACCCAGTTACCTGTGGGGTACCCCAGGGATCCATCCTTGGCCCCCTCCTTTTCCTCATCTGCACGCTCCCTCTTGGGGATGTGATCCGCAGACATAGGGCACACTTCCACATGTACGCGGATGACACCCAACTCTATCTCTCCACTTCACTTTGTGACCCCAGTCCCCCGATGTTCTGTCAGCTGCCTGTCAGACATCAGGGGCTGGATGAGCACAAATTTCTTGCAGCTGAATGTTGACAAGATGGAGGCCATACTCCTTGACTCTTGTCAACGTCTCCATTCGCACGGCTCTCACCTCCTCCACCTTCCCGGCCTGCCCCTAAAACTCCGAACCTGTGCGCAACCTTGGCATCAGGTTCGACCCCCAACTGTCCTTCCTCCCCCACATCCGGTCCATCACCAGCACTGCCTTCTACCACCTCTGACGGATCGCCCGTCTCCGGCAATACCTCATCATAAAAGCCGTCGAAACCTTGGTCACCTCTCGGCTGGACTATTGCAACACCGTCCTTGCTGGTCTCCCCTCCACCACAATCCACAAAATCCAGCTTATCCAGAAATCTGCCGCCCGCATACTCACCCGCTCTAAGCTTCGCTCCACCATTACCCCAGTCCTTGCCAGACTTAACTGGCTCCCTGTCCCAGAGAGGATCAACTTCAAGATCCTTACCCTTGTTTTCAAATCTCTCCACTCCTCTGCACCCCCCTATCTCTCTGATCTCCTCTCCCCCCAAACCAGCTCCCTTCGCTCCTCTGGGTCTGGCCTCCTCCATGTCCCCCGAATCCTCCGCTCCACCCTCAGCGGCCATGCCTTTAGCCACTATGCCCCGAGGCTCTGGAACTCCCTTCCTCACTCGCTTCACTCACGCCCTCTCTTCACAGTTTCAGGTCACAGTTGAAGATCTTTCTCTTCAACCGAGCTTTTGGTCACCTTCCTGCCCCTGCCCCTGGCTCGATCCTGGGATCCGCTACTGTGAAGCGTTCTGAGATGCCGTCCGGCATGGAGGGCGCTATATAAATCGTTGTTGTTGTTGTTGTTGGGACGTCCTCCCGACGTGAAAGGCGCTATATAAATGTAAATTGTTGTTGTTATTGTTGTTGTTGTAAAATGGTTGATGGTGCTCAAGGAAGATAAGTCACCTGGTCCGGATGGGATGCATCCAAGGTTATTAAGGGAAATACGGGAGGCTAGATAGTACAATTTTAAGGGGTATGAGGGAACAGAGAGACCTGGGGATTTGTGTTAGTGACTCTTTGAAGGTGGCGGGTCCGGTAGACAAAGCCATTAAGAAGGCATATGGGATACTAGGCTTTATAAATAGGGGTATAGAGTACAAAAGTCAGGAAGTGCTGACTAACCTCTACAAAACTGTGGTTCGGCCTCAGTTGGAGTACTGTGTCCAATTCTGGTCACCACACTATAGAAAGGATATTAAGACATTGAAAAGGGTACAAAGAAGGTTTACTAGAATGGTACCAGGATTGAGGGACTTCAGTTATGGGGAAAGGCTAGATAGGCTGGGCTTATTCTCTTTGGAACACAGAAGGTTGATAGGGGACTTAATAGAGGTTTGTAAAATCATGAGGGGATTCAACAGGGTGAATAAGGAAAAACTGTTTCCACTGTCGGGCGAATCTGTGACTCGTGGTCACAGATTTAAAATAGTTTCAAAACGAAGCAGAGGGGAGTTGAGGAGAAATGTTTTCACTCAGCGGGTTGTTCGAATCTGGAATGCATTGCCTGGAAAGGTCAGCTTTTAACAGAGAATTATATCTTTGTTTAGGGAGAACAGGTCTGTTAGGTTATGGGGAGAGAGCGGGGCAGTGGGATTGAGTTGCTCTTTTCCAAGAGCCGGCACAGACTAGATGGGCCGAATGGTCTCCTTTTGAGCCATAAAATTCTATGATTCTATGATATACTGCACCCCATCCGCAAACATGAGGTAAATTTCTGCATGTATGTGGATGACACCAATGAGACCTTACTGCCTCGACGTCTTCAAAACCAAGACTCGCTGATTGGCTACCATCAGAGCATCTGCACCTCAGGCTCTCGGTAGAAATAGAAACCATGGAAGCACACTCCACCTCAACAAGCCAACCAGGAACCTGTCTGTCTTGGTTGACCCTGAGCTGTCCTTTCGCCTCCATATCCATGGCATAAGCAGCACGACTTTCCACCACTTCTGCAACATCACATCTCTCCATCAATGTGTCAACCCTCAGGCTACTGAAAAACTCACACAAACTCTAGGCTTGACTAGGGCAACTTCCTACTTGTCAGCCCCACCCCCGTTTCTTCCTAGAAAAGCTGCTCTTGATCTTAAAATCCGCAGCTCATGTCCTCTCCCACACCAGGTTCCACGACCCCCACCCTCACCTGCCTTCATTGGCTCCTGATTTCTCAGAGGATCAAATTTAAGATCCTTGTCTTTACATGTCCTCCACTGCCTTCTCCCCTCCTAATAATAATCCTTACATTTGATATAGCGCTTTCTACATCTTATCAATGTCCCAAAGCGCTTCACAGAACATACTGTAAAGTGAATTGACTGTATATATTTGTCGGCGAATCACGGCAGCCAATTGCGCACAGAAGGTCCCACACACAGTCATGGATTGAAATGACCAATTTTATTATTGTGGTTTTTTTGGAGGGATTATTATTAGGCGTGTGGAGTAAGGAAACTTGCCCAAGGTTTCGCCCTGACCTGCCTGGATTCGAACACAGGTCTCCCCAGCTTGGTCTCCCCAGCTTGGTCTCCCCAGCATGCAAGACAAGTGCTCTAACCACTGAGCCACAGGAGCTCCACGCTCCTAACCCACTGACCCTCTTTCAATCTGTCCATTTCGACCATTCAGCGGCTCAATATCAATCTCCACACCATCTAGACAGTCAGGAACCTTGGTGTCCAGTTGAAAATCTGCCTTTCGTCCCCCACATCCAAGCATGACACACTCTGGCTTCCCTAACCCAAAACATTGCCTGACTCCGCCCTTACCTCAACTTTCAGGCCACCTTTGAAACTTCATCACATCCAGGCTCAAAAACGCCAATGCTCTACGTCGTCCTTCCCAAATCCTCCCTCTGTAGACTGCAGAACATCCAGAACTCTAGAACCTGTGTCATCTTCCCCCACCAAGCTGCATGACCCTCATCTCCCCCAGTGTCGCCCTGACTCCATTGATTTTCCATGAACAAACAACAAAAAACCAAATTACACATACAGAGCGGATTTCACGTTGAGAGGACATCCCAAGGCGCTGGACAATACAATATAAAATACTGTTTCTCATCTTTAAAGCTCTCTGTGGCCTTGCCGAACACAGACACTGCAACCTAGGAACTCAACAACAACAACAACGATTTATATAGCCCCCACACCGGATGTTCCCCTTCAGGTCCCCTTCACAATAGCGGATCCCAGAAACGAGCCGGGGCAGGTGTAGAAAGGTGACCAAAAGTGCGGTCGAAGAGAAAGGTTTTCAGCTGGGACCTGAGGCTGAGAAAAGAGGAGGGCGAGGAGGGCGAGACGAACTCTCTACCAAACTATCCATTCTCTACACTCAGTGGGCTCCAGTCTTCTCCTGGTCCCCCCAACGACCCACCACACCATTGGCAGAATAGCTTTCAGCCACTCTGCCCCCCAACCTGTAGAATTCCATTGTTGGTCACTCCGCCTCACCAACTCCTGCCTCAAGAACCTTCTCTTCGATTGTGCCATCGGCAAACACCCCTCCACTCCCTTCACTCCACCCTCCCTGATCCTGATCCCTGCTCAGGTCTGAACCACTGACCATCCGGCACCTTGGGACATCTCGGTGGGTGGGGGAGACAGCATTGTGCCTGGGGTGGCTGTTGTGCTGGGGGTTGGTTGGGCCTGAGGGGCTGTTGCACCTTGGTGGTTGGTGTTTTGCCGGGGCCGGGATTATAATTTTGTTGGGTGCGGTGTCCGGGGGTGGTGCCCCGATGGGGCATTCGTTTTGTCTGGAGTGTAGGTCTGTGGGTCGCGTACATGTTTTCTTGGGAGGATGGCGATGATGTGACGATGGGGGTGGAGGCGGTAGGGGGGTGTCGCGGTGGGTCACAAACACACACATACTTGAATAATATACTCTTATATTAAAAGTGACACTTCTGCAGAGTCTGGTATTAACAGTAACAACTCTATAACACCTGATATTGAGCGACACCAGTTCAAGTAAGTGAATCATTAAAGGTAGCAGGGCAAGTAGACAAGGCAGTAAAAAAGGCATTTGGTGTACTGAGCTTTATTAGTAGGGGCATAGAGTATAAGAGTAGGGAGGTTATGGTTAATCTATACAAAACACTGGTTAGGCCTCAACTGGAGTGCTGTGTCCAGTTGTGGGCACCTTACTTCAGGAAGGACATTAAGGCACTGGAAAGGGTGCAGAGGAGATTCATGAGAATGATACCAGGAATGGGGAACCTTAGCTATGAGGACAGGCTGGAGAAGTTAGGACTTTTCCCATTAGAGCAGAGAAGGTTACGCGGGGACCTGATAGAGGTCTTCAAGATCATGAAATGTTTCGACAGGATAGATAGGGAAAAGCTGTTTCCTCTGGTAGGTGTGTCTGTGACACATGGTCACAGTCTTAAGATATCTACCAAAAGGAGCAGATGGGAGGTTAGAAGAAATGTTTTTACTCAGCGAGTTGTTCGAATTTGGAATGATCTGCCTGAAAAGGTAGTGAGGTCTGATTTGATAGCAGCTTTTAAGAGAGAACTAGATAGATATCTGGGGAAGACAGGGTTGCAGGGTTATGGGGAGAAAGCTGGTGATTGGGGTTAATGAAAGTGACTTGTTCAGTCAAAGAGCCGGCACAGACTCGATGGGCCGAATGGCCTCCTTCTGTGCCGTAACATTCTATGATTCTATGACCAACACGTGAATATAGCCTGATATTCAGTGACACCTTTATATAGAGCATTATATGAACAATTACACCTCCATAGAATTTGGTATTAACAATGACACCTATATATTGTCTGCCATTATTTGTGTAATTTTTTGGTGTGTTTGTTCTTCTTGGCCTTCAAGTGTACGTGTTTTTATCTATGACTGCTTGTATGTGTTTCTGAGTGTGTCTATTTGTTTGTATGGGGATATTTTTTCTGGATGTGTGTGAGAGAATATATGTATCTTTGTGCTTGTATGTTTGTAATGTGTGGTCACGCCTGAAGACCCTTCTCTTCAACCGACCGCGCTTACGGTCACCTTCCCCCTCCCCCGTGGCTCGGCCTCCGTCATTGTGATGCTCTCTGAGTCCCAGCCTGGAACTGTGCCATCAATATTATGGCAATTTGATCCTGTTGTTGTTGTCCAGTTAAAACCATTGTTGATCGCAGGATTAACAAAACGTGAGTGGGAGCATTCCCTGCCCCCAAGTGACCATACTGGAGGCCTGCTGTCATCATAAGAACATAATTACTGTAATGGGCTTTGAGACTTTGTGACGTGATATTGAAAATGCAACTACTTTTCTCCTGTGCGTCAGTAAATTTTAGGTCCCTGTTAAAATATCTACCACAACTTTGATTGATATTGCACCCATAAAATAATGTTTTTGTTGGAAATATCACCTGCAGTTATTTTAACTGTTGAAATTACTGTTGCATCAATTAGAAGGAGGAGGAAGAGGCAACAGATCTCAGGATATTAACAGCTAAGATTGGGAAGATTTATGGTAGACATGTTACGTCATCTTAAACTACAAAATGTGATGGTTAATCAGCTTCCAATTTTCATTATCAAAATACTGTCCCATTAGGGAGGCCAGTGATGCCATTAACTGGGACCTGCTTCACAGGCTCAGACTCTGGTCAGAAACCAAGCACCATATCATGCACTTTCTGCCCAGAAAACTCCCTCTTTCGCTAGTGACAGATTACTCTAAGATCATCATTTCTCCCTCAGCGACCTCCCAACCTGGCCGTTCCCTTCACCCTGATAAGAACAACAACATCAACAAAATGACACTTGTAATAGCACATTTCATGTCAGGAGGACGTCACAAGGCAATGGACAGTCATTGTTTCAGACTCGAGCTGGAGACAGGGAGGTTGGAGAGAATGGGAGGGATTTGGAGTGGCCGATGGGGACATCAAAGTGGAGAGTCTGGAGTCGGGAGTTGAAGAAGGAAACACCAGCTTTCCCTGACCCAATCTGCCCAAATATTATCATTTTATTCCATTCGCAGTTTGCGTCCCTGCCATCTTTCAAAGCACATCAATTCTTTGACTCTGCTTCTTGTCACCCTTTCCCCAAGGCAGATTGCTCGGATCCCTCGCCCAGCTCCTGTATTCAGCTGGCAGTATTTAGTAGTTTGAAACCTGATGCAAAAAGGTTGTTGTGTCAATGTTCTCATGCTTTTAGTAGAGAAGCACAAGAATATTGCTTTTGCGGCCTGCAGAAGTCTCTCGATTAAGGACTCCAGCCCTCGCCAGTCAAATTGTTAGACCTCCACTGAGGTCATCAAGCTCCCTCTAATCTTTACACCTGAGTCAATCTCTTGTTCCACTGCCTTGGCCTATATCCAAGTAAATTGTTTGAGAAATAATGCATCTTTCCTGCTATATATCCCTCTATACAGTCACTTCAGGTTCATCTCTACTTGGGGATGAAGGTGAGACCGAGGCCCTCCTGATTGGCTCAAGCCAGCGCCTCCGCACATCGGGCGCTGCCAGCCTCAACATCCAAGGCTGCACTCTCCACCTCACAAAGCCAATCAGGAACCTCGGCATCATGTTCGATCAAAAACTTTCCTTCCTCCCCCACATCCGCGCCTTGACCGGCACAGCCTATTTCCATCTGCGCAACATTGCCAGGCTCCGCAACTATCTTACCCCCCGCGCTGCCGAAACACTCGTGCACGCATACATCACCTCACGGCTGGATTACGGAAATTCTCTCCTAGTCGGCCTCCCCAGTTCCTCCATTCATAGGCTGCAGGCCATCCAAAACTCTGCAGCCCGTGTACTATCCCGCACCCGCCTCCGCGACCACATAACCCCCACCCTCACCCTGGCTCCCCATCCTCCAGAGGATCGAATTTAAGATCCTCGTCCTCACCTACAAGGCCTTACACGGCCTTGCCCCATCCTACCTAACCGATCTACTCTCCCCCTACACGCCCACCTGGACCCTCCGTTCAACAGGACTTAGCCTGCTCCAAGCCCCCCGCCCGAACCGCCACACCATCGGAGGCCGGGCCTTCAGTTTCTCCGCTCCCACCCTATGGAATGCCATCCCTCAATCCCTCCGTTTCGCCTCTTCCCTTTCCTCTTTCAAGGCCGATTTGAAGACTTTCCTCTTCGATCGTGCCTTTTGTTTCACTCCGAACTTTTTTACCTCCCCTTCGTGTTTCACCCCTTCCCAAACACTCCCCTCCCAGCTCGGGTCACACGCCTCTTGTTTAGCGCCTTGGGACGTCCTCCCGACGTGAAAGGCGCTATATAAATGTAAATTGTTGTTGTTGTTGATACAGTACCTTTATATGCCTCACATGAGGAAATTAATGAAAATGGAATTATATTCCACATTGATGGCTTTAATATTAGTTATGGTAACATTACAAAAATAAAAGTACATTTGTTTAGCGCATTTCACGTCGGGAGGATGTCCCATACAATAAAAATTGACAGTGTATGATTAACAGTATGATAAATACAGATTAATATCCCTATCCTACCCTTCGTCTAGTCTCCCTGCCACCACTACCGCCAACAACACACACATTATTTCCCCTCCTCACACTTCAACTCTGACCTACACTTTAATATCCATCCCGAACATCCATCAACATCTTTATCCATCAACTACACTATCCCTCACCGACACCCCACGAAACTTCAAACTGGTTTGTGGTAAATCAAGAAACACACATCATTCTGCTGGTAATAAACTGGGAGGTGCTTTTGACCAATAATATATATTGTGAACTTATTTGAGATATGGCAATAGACTGTGACTCAATGTATTAGATCAAGTGGATCTCTGTACCATATCATAAGAAAACAAGAACATAAGAATTAGGAGCAGGAGCAGGCCATTCGGCCCCTCGAGCCTGTCCCGCCATTCGATAAGATCATGGCTGATCTTCTGACCTAAGTCTAATTAACTAATATCCGTCCAACTTGTATTAAAGTCACTTCTCAAAGCAGCATCTGATGTGGTTTGAAATGGAAAGCATTTCTGATTTTTCTGCTGACCACCACATGCAAAAGTCTTCCCACAATCCGCTCATTTATACAGTTCTTGTTTGTTTATTTCCTGGTGACTTTGGAGGTAATGTTTCCTTGTGTATCTCACTCCACATTCAGCACATTTATATGGTCTCCCCCCTGTGTGTGATCAATACTGTTTCTGGATCACTCCTGATGTTTTGAAACTCTTTCCACATTCAGCACATTTATATGGCTTCTCTAATGTGTGTGAGTGAGTGTACGTTCATATTGCTTGATGTTTTGAAACTCTTTCCACATTCAACACATTTATATGGCCTCTCTCCTGTATGTGATCGATGGTGTTTTTTCATATTACTTGATGTTTTGAAACTCTTTCCACATTCAACACATTTATATGGCCTCTCTCCCGTGTGCGATCGATAGTGTACGTTCATACCGTTTGATGTTTGGAAACTCTTTCCACATTCAGCACATTTATATGGTCTCTCTCCTATATGTTGCTGAAGCTGTCCTGATGTTTTGAAACTCTTTCCACATTTAACACATTTATATGGCCTCTCTCCTGTGTGTGATCGATAGTGTACGTTCATAGCGCTTGATGTTTTGAAACTCTTTCCACATTCAACACATTGATACGGTCTAACTCCTGAGTGTGATCGATGATGTGATTTCATTTCTCCTGCTGTTTTGAAACTCTTTCCACATTCAACACATTTATACAGTCTCTCTCCCGTGTGTGATCGATGGTGTACGTTCATATCGCTTGATGTTTTGAAACTCTTTCCACACTCAGCACATGTATATGGTCTCTCTCCTGAGTGTGATCGATGGTGTGATTTCATTTCTCCTGCTGTTTTGAAACTCTTTCCACATGCAACACAGTTATACGGTCTCTCTCCCGTGTGTGATCGATGGTGTACGTTCATATAGTTTGATGTTTTGAAACTCTTTCCACACTCAGCACATGTGTATGGTCTGTCTCCTGAGTGTGATCGATAGTGTACCTGTAGACGTCCCAAAGTCGAGAAACTCTTTCCACATTCAGAACAGTTAAACTGGATCTCTCCTGTGTGTGATCGATGGTGAATTTTCAGATGCCCACATGTTTTGAAACTCTCTCCACATTCAGGACATTTATATGGTCTCCCTCCCGTGTGTGATGGCTGGTGTCTGTGGAGGGATGCTAACCGTGTGAAGCTCTTCCCACATTGGGAACAATCATACAGTCTCTTCACTGAGATTGATGGCACGTGATCGTTCGGAGATGCTGTTTGCGAGACCTCCTTTTCATCAACAGCACATGTGATGGATGAACAAAGATTTACCGTACAAGCTGACTGTGTGTTTAGTGTGTCTCGACAGAGCTCAGATTGTGGTCTGCTGTGCTTCTGATGAAACTCAACTCGTGTAAACACAGTGTTACACTGAGGCCAAGGCGAAGCTTCAGAATGATCCACTTTGGCTGCTGATGGAGAAACAAGAAAGATTCAGTTAATGAACATCGAAGTGTATCCTTCACGAACTGCTGTCGACAAATTTAGCAATTCTATAATACCTAATAAAGTCAATGCGTTACACTAATTACTGTGAAATGTAGGGTCAATAGAAAACTGCATTTATATATCACTTATATGCAAATCAGTATTTGGAGCCCTGTATCTCAGTGGTTAGAGCGCTCGCCTTACAATTGTGAGACCTATGTTCATATCTAGGCAGTTGAGGGTGAAACGTTGGGCAAGTTTCCTTACTACACGTGTCTAATAATAATAATACTAATACTAAGTCCAAAAACCCCACAATAATAACAATTGGTCAAACGACTGTGGATTGAAAAAGCAGACGCTGCTGTGCACATTTGGCCGCTGTGTTTTGCCCACAACAATACACTGAATTCACTTTAAAGTGTACTCTGTGAAATGCTACGAAGCCATCTGTCCAATTCTGCTCAGTATAAAAAATCCCGGAAATATCGGTATATATCAATATGAGCCCACCGATATATCGATATCGGAAAATTTCCATATCGACGGACCCCAGTAGACAGTAAATAAAATTGTTCCTAATCAAATTGGTTAGTGCCTTGCACAAGAGAACATAGTCTTGATTCCCAGGTAGGGAAAAACCTTAGACAAGTTTCCTCACTCCACAGGCCTGTGTTTGCAGAGCAGTAAATATGAACCTGATTGACAGATTTCCAAAGCCAGTAGTACATCTAAAACAAAATTGGTTGTTGTTGTTGGCTGCCATGATTCAACAGTAACATATACAGTCAATTCACTTTTCGGTATATTCTGCAAAGTACTTTAAGACATCGAGCATATTTGAAAAGTGCAATACCAAATGCAAGTAATATCATCAATATAAAATATTATTCTATGAATAACAAATTACACACAATAGTGTAGTACAATCCAAATTAATTAGATAAGTCAATATCCAATAAATCCTGTAGCTCTGCTGATAGAGCACTCGCATTATAAACGAGAAACGTAGTTAAATTTCTGTCAGTTTCCTCACTCCACACGTCTAATAATGATAAATAATAATAGAATTATAGTATTATAGAATTTTACAGCTAAAGTGAGGTATATTGGCAGATGGAGTCTCTCTGGCTCTTTGAAAAGAACTGTTCAATGTCAATCCGACTCCTCGGAATTCTCCCCATAATTCTCCCCAGCAAAATCTGTTCTCCCCAAATAACTACCCACCTCATGTTGTTATCAAATCAGCCTCCCACACCCTTTCAGGCAATTCATTCCAGATTCGAACAACTCGCTGCATGAAAAAACCCTCTATCAGGTCTCCTCGTAACCTTCTCTGCTCCAATGAGAATAATCCTAGACTTTCCAGACTTTTCTCATAACCAAAGTCCCTCAATCCTGCTAACATCCCAGTGGATTTCCTATGCACCCTTTCCAAGGCCTTAACATCCTTCCTAAAGTGTGCTTACCTTTCACTGGGGTGATCACACACTCCATTTTGGTGGCTTGGGTTTCCTCAGACATTCTCTGCTGCCTTGTGTCAGCAGCACAAACTTACACCTGATGTGTCACCAGCCAAACATATGGTCAAATGCAGCCCCTACAGGGAGACAATGGGGGGTCAGGGACACACACAGAGACACAGACACACTCACCCTCACATCAGGCTATCTGATAGGGAGACAACATTTGGGGTGGGGTCCAGCAAGACACATACACAAACACACTCACTCTCACACACAGCCATATTGACCCTCAAACTAGGACCCCCTACATGGAGGCAGGGGGGGGGGGGGGGGGGGTCAGGTACATACACACGGACACTCAAGAACAACAACATTTCATTAATAGAGCGCCTTCACGTCGGGAGGTCCCAAAGCGCTCAACAAGCAGATCGGGACCCGAGCGGGTGTGGGACGGTCGGGGTGGGGGGAGAGGGGGAGGGGGGGAGGGAGAGGGGGAGAAGGAGAGGGGGAGAGGGGGGGGAGGGAGAGAGGGGGAGGGAGAGAGGGGGAGAGGGAGAGAGATGGGGGGAGGGGGAGAGTTAGTGGGGGTCGAAGAGGAAGGTGTTGAGACCGGCCTTGAAGGAGGAAAGGGAGGAAGCGAGGGGGAGGGGCTCGGGGGGGGGGGGGGGGGCGCAGAGAGGGGGTTGGGGGGTTGAGGGGGGGGACGCGGGGTGGGGGCGGCTGACAGGGAGACAGTGGGTCAGGGAGACAGGCGGGGGCCAGGCCGTGAGGTGACTCACACCAGGCCCTCCAACAGGGGGACAAGAGGAGGGTCAGGGACACACACAGACACACTCACCCTCACAGCAGGAAGTCTTATATGGAGACAAGAGGTGGGAGGGGTGGGCGGGGGGGTCAGAGAGACACAGACTCTCTCTCTCCCTTTGTCTCTCAGACCTTGTGTGTCTCTGTATCTCAGGCTGTGCACAGGCAGCTCTCACCTGCCGTCAGGCACACTCAGCACGTGACCTGCTGACGCACTTTAATGACGCACATTTCCTGCGCGCATAATGTCTCCCTCAATGTCTCCCTGGTGACCAGTGATTGACAGCACACACGCACACACCTACACGCCCCCCCCATGTCAATCACTGATGTGATCCTGTGTGGAGGGCGATGGGAGCGGGTTGTGTTAAGTTCATATTATTCTTGTCTCTGTTACTGTTATTATCTTATCTCTCTCATATTATTGTTAAATTATTACATTTATATATGACATTACTGTTATATTATTATGTTATCATTCTATCATACATTGCTATCACTAGATTATTATCATGATTAACTGCATACTATAACAAATTGATGTGATATATCACCCTCCAAGCATGATATTTTTTGGTATATACTGCACTGTATTCAAAGCACTTCGCAGAAGAGGTGAATTGACTGTATACTGTTTATATATGGACCAAACGTGGCAGCCAATTGCACACATTGGCTCAATGTGTTTGTGTTTGGCCCACAAACAGTCATAGATTGAAACGACTTTCTTTAATACAGTAAAAGCCTGTTTATGTTAAGTTAAAAGCCTTAAGTTAAAAGCCTTTTAATTAAGTTAAAAGCCTAATGTTACTCCCTTGTATAAAAAGGGGCAGAAGGACAAGCCTGGTAACTACAGACCAGTCAGTCTAACGTCGGTAGTGGGCAAACTTCTAGAGTCCATAATCAGGGACAAGGTAGATCTTCACTTAGAAAGATATAGGCTAATAAAGGACAGTCAACATGGATTTGTTAAAGGCAAATCTTGCCTTACAGAATCTGATAGAATTTTTTGATGAGGTAACGGAATGGGTGGATAATGGTAGTGCAGTTGATGTAGTTTACATGGACTTTCAAAAGGCATTTGACAAAGTGCCACATGAGAGACTTATTATGAAATTAAAGGCCCATGGCGTAAAAGGGACAGTGGCAGCGTGGATCCACAACTGGCTGCGAGACAGAAAGAAGAGAGTTGTAGTGAGCGGCTGTTTTTCAGATTGGAGGGAAGTGAGCAGTGGTGTGCCACAGGGATCAGTTTTGGGACCATTGCTGTTTGTAATCTACATCAATGATCTGGACTTGGGTGTACGGAGTACAGTTTCCAAGTTTGCAGATGACACTAAGTTAGGGAGAATAGTAAATAATGAGGAGGATAGTAGCCATCTGCAAGAGGATATAGACAAATTGGTAAAGTGGGCAGACACATGGCAGATGAAGTTTAATGCAGAGAAGTGTGAGGTGATGCATTTTGGGAGAAGAAATTAAGGGAGGCAATATAGGCTAGATAGTACAATTTTAAATGGTGTGAAGGAACAGAGAGACCTGGGGATTTGTGTTAGTGACTCGTTGAAGGTGGCAGGACAGGTAGACAAGGCTGTTAAGAAGGCATATGGGATACTAGGCTTGATAAATAGGAGTATAGAGTACAAAAGTCAGGAAATGCTGACTAACCTCTATAGTACTTTGATGAGGCCTCAGCTGGAATACTGTGTTCAATTCTGGTCACCACACTACAGAAAGGATGTGAAGGCATTCGAAAGGGTGCAGCGAAGATTTACTAGGATGGTGCCAGGATTGAGGGACTTCAGCTATGAGGAGAGGCTAGATAGGCTAGGGTTATTCTCTCTGGAGCAGAGAAGATTGAGGGGAGACCTAATAGAGGTTTATAAGATCATGAGGGGTTTCGACAGGGCAAATAGAGAAAAACTATTTCCACTCGTGGGTGAATCTGTGACTCGTGGTCACAGATTTAAAATAGTTTCAAGGCGAAGTAGAGGGGAGCTGAGGAGAATTTTTTTCACTCAGCGAGTTGCTCTAATCTGGAATGCATTGCCTGAAAAGGTGGTGGAGGCTGATTCGATAACAACTTTTAAAAGGGAATTAGATCTTTAATTAGGGAGAACAGGTCTATTAGGCTATGGGGAGCGGGCAGGGCAGTGGGATTGAATCGCTCTTTTCAAAGAGCCGGCACAGACTAGATGAGCCGAATGGCCTCCTTTTGTGCCGTAAAATTCTATGAATCTATGAATCTGTGACCCGAACAACCGGATTGTGCGCCCCGCTCCCAGGGCATTTCCCCATTCCAGCAATGTGTGTGCTCACATTGTATGCTCACATTGTGCACATGCGCACTTATTTAACTTACAAACTCTGTGATTTTACCGATTATTTTACCGAGTGCGCTGGAATCTTTATTGGTAAAAGTATCCATGCAATATTCTGTTACTATTTAGTATATTGTTGCGGGAGATCCAAAACAGGTTAAGAGGGAAGAGGGAGGGAAGGAGAAAAGTGGGGAGAGAAAGTGGGGATAGGGAGTGATGGAAGAAGAAGGGGAGAGGATGGCCATGGGATAAGGGTGGGATGCAAGCTGCACAGACACACCGTGTCCGAGGCACCAGGACCATCACCAAGTCACCGAGTACACCAGCTGAGGAGCCGGTCACCACACTGGCCCTGTTTCCTGCCATTCTAAAGATGGTCCAGACGGGCGGCGAGGACAAGGAGTGGTTACTGTACTATTGTTGATTGTTGTTGTTTTTGTTGTTAATATTATTCCTTTTGTTTATTGTTGTTAATTTTGATTCTTGTTGTTTGTGTCCCCCCCCCACCTCCCACCCTTGTCCCCTGGCCATCCCCTCCCGCTCTTCTTCCATCACTCCCTATCCCGACTTTCTCTCCCCACTTTTCTCCTTCCCTCCCTCTTCCCTCTTAACCTAATTTCTCCCTGATCTTGCCCCTCACCCACCTTTCCCTCCCTGTCCCTTACACCCTTTCTACCCCTCTTCCTCCTTAACCTTACCCCATCTTTCCCTCCCTCTCACCCCATACCGTCTTTCCCCTTTCTCTCCTGGCCCCATTTCCGTGACTATTTGTGGGAAATAGTGCAATTTGGCTGTGTGCAATTTGGCTGCTGTGTTTCGCCCACAGATATACCATCAACAACAACTTTGATTTATATAGCGCCCTCCACACTGGACAGCGTTGAGCACTTCCCAGTAACGGATCCTGGGACCGAGCCAGGGGCAGTGGTAGAAAGGTGACCAAAGGCGCAGTCAAAGAGAAAGGTCTTTAGCTGTGATCTGAAACTGGGAAGAGAGGGCATGAGGTGAAGAGAATGAGGAAGGGAGTTCCAGAGCCTCGGGGCATAATGGCTGAAGGCACGGCTGCCGAGAGTGGAAAAGAGCATTTGGGAACATGGAGGAGGCCAGCCCCGGTGGAGCGAAGGCAGCATTTGCTGGTTTGGGGAGGGAGGAGATTCATAGAGGTAGGGGGGTGTAGAGGATTGGAGGGATTTGAAAACAAGTGTGAGGATCTTGAAGTCTTTCCTCTCAGCGACAGGGAGCCAGTGAAATCTGGCAAGGACTGGGGTAATGGGGAGCACAGTTTGATGCAGGTGAGAATGTGGGTAGCAGAGTTTTGGTAACATTTCAAAAATCACACAAGTACATTTCGTTGGCGCATTTCACGTCGGGAGGATGTTCCATATAGTAAAAATTGACAGTGTATGGTTAACAGTATGATAAATACAGATTAATATACCTATCCTACCCTTCGTCTACTCTCCCTGCCAACAACACACACATTATTTCCCCTCCTCACCCTTCTCCCCCCACCTACACTTTAATATCCATCCCCAACACCCATCAACATCTCTTTCCCTCAACTACACTATCCCTCACCAACACCCCATAAAACTCCAAACTGGTTTGTAGTAAATCAAGAAACACACATCATTCTGTTGGTAATAAACTGGGAGGTGCTTTTGACCAATAATGTATATTGCGAACTGATTTCGGATATGACAATATAGACTGTGAGTCAATGGTATTAGATCAAGTGGATCCCTGTACCATATCATAAGAACATAAGAATTAGGAGCAGGAGTAGGCCATTCATTTGATAAGATCATGCCTGATCTTCTGACCTAACTCCAATTACCTGATCGCATTCACATTTTTACTAGTCACTTCTTAAATCAGCATCTAATGTGGTTTGAAATGGAAAGCTTTAAAGTAGTAACGGCATTTCCGAACATTTATGATTTTTCTGCTGACCAGCCCATGCAAAAGTCTTCCCACAGTCCCCACGTTTATGCAGTGTCTCGTGTGTGTATTTCCTGGTGACTTTGGAGGTGATGTTTCCTTGTGAATCTCACTCCACATTCAGCACATTTATATGGTCTCTCTCCTGTGTGTGATCGATGGTGTTGCTGGAGCACTCCTGATGTTTTGAAACTCTTTCCACATTCAACACATTTATACGGCCTCTCTCCTGTGTGTGATCGAAAGTGTACATTTATATCACTTGATGTTTTGAAACTCTTTCCGCATTCAGCACATTTATATGGTCTCTCTCCTGTGTGTGATCGATGGTGTTTCTGGAGCACTCCTGATGTTTTGAAACTCTTTCCACATTCAACACATTTATACGGCCTCTCTCCTGTGTGTGATCGATAATGTACGTTCATATTGCTTGATGTTTTGAAACTCTTTTCACATTCAACACATTTATACGGCCTCTCTCCTGTGTGTGATCGATAGTGTACGTTCATACATTTTGATGTTTGGAAACTCTTTCCACATTCAGGACATTTGTATGGTCTCTCTCCTGTGTGTGATCGATGGTGTTGCTGGAGCTGTCCTGATGTTTTGAAACTCTTTCCACATTCAACACATTTATATGGCCTCTCTACTGAATGTGATTGATAGTGTACGTTCATAGCGCTTGATGTTTTGAAACTCTTTCCACACTCAGCACATGTATATGGTCTCTCTCCTGAGTGTGATCGATGGTGTGATTTCATTTCTCCTGCTGTTTTGAAACTCTTTCCACATGCAACACAGTTAAACCGTCTCTCTCCCGTGTGTGATCGATGATGTGATTTCATTTCTCCTGCTGTTTTGAAACTCTTTCCACATTCAACACATTTATACAATCTCTCTCCCGTGTGTGATCGATGGTGTACGTTCATATCGCTTGATGTTTTGAAACTCTTTCCACACTCAGCACATGTATATGGTCTCTCTCCTGAGTGTGATCGATGGTGTGATTTCATTTCTCCTGCTGTTTTGAAACTCTTTCCACATGCAACACAGTTATATGGTCTCTCTCCCGTGTGTGATCGATGGTGTACGTTCATATAGTTTGATGTTTTGAAACTCTTTCCACACTCAGCACATGTGTATGGTCTGTCTCCTGAGTGTGATCGATAGTGTACCTGTAGACGTCCCAAAGTCGAGAAACTCTTTCCACATTCAGAACAGTTAAACTGGATCTCTCCTGTGTGTGATCGATGGTGAATTTTCAGATGCCCACATGTTTTGAAACTCTCTCCACAGGTAGGACATTTATATGGTCTCCCTCCCGTGTGTGATGGCTGGTGTCTGTGGAGGGATGCTAACCGTGTGAAGCTCTTCCCACATTGGGAACAATCATACAGTCTCTTCACTGAGATTGATGGCAGGTGATCGTTCGTAGATGCTGATTGCGAGACCCCCTTTTCATCAACAGCACATGTGATGGATGAACAAAGATTTACCGTACAAGCTGACTGTGTGTTTAGTGTGTCTCGACAGAGCTCAGATTGTGGTCTGCTGTGCTTCTGATGAAACTCAGCTCGTGTAAACACAGTGTTACACTGAGGCCAAGGCGAAGCTTCAGAATGATCCACTTTGGCTGCTGATGGAGAAACAAGAAAGATTCAGCGAACATCGAAGTGTATCCTTCACGAACTGCTGTCGACAAATTTAGCATTTGTATAATACCTAATAAAGTCAATGCGTTACACTAATTACTGTGAAATGTAGGGTCAATAGCAAACTGCATTTATATATCACTTATATGCAAATCAGTATTTAGAGCCCTGTACCTCAGTGGTTAGAGCGCTCGCCTTACAATTGTGAGACCTATGTTCGAATCTAGGCAGTTGAGGGTGAAACGTTGGGTAAGTTTCCTTACTACACGTGTCTAATAATAATAATACTAAGTCCAAAAACCCCACAATAATAACAATTGGTCAAACGACTGTGGATTGAAAAAGCAGACGCTGCTGTGCACATTTGGCTGCTGTGTTTTGCCCACAACGATACACTGAATTCACTTTAAAATGTACTCTGTGAAATGCTACGAAGGCATCTGTCCAATTCTGCTCTGGACCATTTTATGTTTAGAAACTCTGAATGACCTTTCACATACACAGGTAATCATCGTCACGAAGATCCTTTTCCTCAGTGTAATTTCTTCTCTCCCTCTTCCTCAACTGGTATCTACTGCTCCTGGCCTCTCCATCAGTCAACTGATTGACTTTGGAGCTCAAACCCTTTGCAGCAGTGGAATCTATGGATTAAATTAACAACAAGAGAATTGGAAAACGTGATTCATAGATTCATAGAATTTTACGGCACAAAAGGAGGCCATTCGGCCCATCTAGTCTGTGCCAGCTCTTTGAAAAGAGCGATTCAATCCCACTGCCCTGCCCGCTCCCCATAGCCTAATAGACCTGTTCTCCCTAAATAAAAATCTAATTCCCTTTTAAAAGTTGTTATCGAATCAGCCTCCCCCACCTTTTCAGGCAATGCATTCCAGATTCGAACAACTCGCTGAGTGAAAAAATTTCTCCTCAGCTCCCCTCTACTTCGCCTTGAAACTATTTAAAATCTGTGACCACGAGTTACAGATTCACCCACGAGTGGAAATAGTTTTTCTCTATTTGCCCTGTCGAAACCCCTCATGATCTTATGAACCTCTATTAGGTCTCCCCTGAATCTTCTCTGCTCCAGAGAGAATAACCCTAGCCTATCTAGCCTCTCCTCATAGCTGAAGTCCCTCAATCCTGGCACCATCCTAGTAAATCTTCGCTGCACCCTTTCCAATGCCTTCACATCCTTTCTGTAGTGTGGTGACCAGAATTGAACACAGTATTCCAGCTGAGGCCTCACCAAAGTCCTATAGAGGTTAGTCAGCACTTCCTGACTTTTGTACCCTATTTATCAAGCCTAGTATCCCGTATGCCTTCTTAACAGACTTGTCTACCTGTACTGCCACCTTCAACGAGTCACTAACACAAATCCCCAGGTCTCTCTGTTCCTTCACACCATTTAAAATTGTACTATCTAGCCTACATTGCCTCCCTTCATTTCTTCTCCTAAAATGCATCACCTCACACTTCTCTGCATTAAACTTCATCTGCCATGTGTCTGCCCACTTTACCAATTTGTCTATAGCCTCTTGCAGATGGCTACTATCCTCCTCATTATTTACTATTCTCCCTAACTTAGTGTCATCTGCAAACTTGGAAACTGTACTCCGTACACCCAAGTCCAGATCATTGATGTAGATTACAAACAGCAATGGTCCCAAAACTGATCCCTGTGGCACACCACTGCTCACTTCCCTCCAATCTGAAAAACAGCCGCTCACTACAACTCTCTTCTTTCTGTCTCGCAGCCAGTTGTGGATCCACGCTGCCACTGTCCCTTTTACGCCATGGGCCTTTAATTTCATAATAAGTCTCTCATGTGGCACTTTGTCAAATGCCTTTTGAAAGTCCATGTAAACTACATCAACTGCGCTACCATTATCCACCCATTCCGTTACCTCATCAAAAAATTCTATCAGATTCTGTAAGGCAAGATTTGCCTTTAACAAATCCATGTTGACTGTCCTTTATTAGCCTATATCTTTCTAAGTGAAGATCTACCTTGTCCCTGATTATGGACTCTAGAAGTTTGCCCACTACCGACGTTAGACTGACTGGTCTGTAGTTACCAGGCTTGTCCTTCTGCCCCTTTTTATACAAGGGAGTAACATTAGGCTTTTAACTTAATTAAAAGGCTTTTAACTTAAGGCTTTTAACTTAACATAAACAGGCTTTTACTGTATTAAAGAAAGTCATTTCAATCTATGACTGTTTGTGGGCCAAACACAAACACATTGAGCCAATGTGTGCAATTGGCTGCCATGTTTGGTCCATATATAAACAGTATACAGTCAATTCACCTCTTCTGCGAAGTGCTTTGAATACAGTGCAGTATATACCAAAATATATCATGCTTGGAGGGTGATACATCACATCAATTTGTTATAGTATGCAGTTAATCATGATAATAATCTAGTGATAGCAATGTATGATAGAATGATAACATAATAATATAACAGTAATGTCATATATAAATGTAATAATTTAACAATAATATGAGAGAGATAAGATAATAACAGTAACAGAGACAAGAATAATATGAACTTAACACAACCCGCTCCCATCGCCCTCCACACAGTATCACATCAGTGATTGACATGGGGGGGGCGTGTAGGTGTGTGCGTGTGTGCTGTCAATCACTGGTCACCAGGGAGACTGAGGGAGACATTGTGCGCGCAGGAAATGTGCGTCATTAAAGTGCGTCAGCAGGTCACGTGCTGAGTGTCCCTGACGGCAGGTGAGAGCTGCCTGTGCACAGCCTGAGATACAGAGACACACAAGGTCTGAGTCACGTTTCTTCTCCCAAAATGCATCACCTCACACTTCTCTGCATTAAACTTCATCTGCCATGTGTCTGCCCACTTTACCAATCTGTCTATATCCTCTTGCAGAGGGCCACTATCCTCCTCACTATTTACTATTCTCCCTAACTTAGTGTCATCTGCAAACTTGGAAACTGTACTCCGTACACCCAGATCATTGATGTAGATTACAAACAGCAATGGTCCCAAAACCAATCCCTGTGGCACACCACTGCTCACTTCCCTCCAATCTGAAAAACAGCCGCTCACTACAACTCTCTGCTTTCTGTCTCACAGCCAGTTGTGGATCCACGCAGCCACTGTCCCTTTTACGCCATGGGCCTTTAATTTCATAATAAGTCTCTCATGTGGCACTTTGTCAAATGCCTTTTGAAAGTCCATGTAAACTACATCAACTGCGCTACCATTATCCACCCATTCCGTTACCTCATCAAAAAATTCTATCAGATTTGTAAGGCAAGATTTGCCTTTAACAAATCCATGTTGACTGTCCTTTATTAGCCTATATCTTTCTGAGTGAAGATCTACCTTGTTCCTGATTATGGACTCTAGAAGTTTGCCCACTACCGACGTTAGACTGACTGGTCTGTAGTTACCAGGCTTGTCCTTCTGCCCCTTTTTATACAAGGGAGTAACATTAGCTATCCTCCAGTCCTCTGGCACGACACCTGTGTCCAAGGAAGATTGAAAGATCGTGGCCAGAGTCCCTGCTATTTGCTCCCGTGCCTCACTTAGTAACCTAGGGTGCATCCCATCCGGACCAGGTGACCTATCCACCTTGAGCAACGACAACCTTTTTAGAACTTCCTCTCTGGTTATAATTATTCTATCCATTTCTCCTACCCTCTCCTCTAATACCATGGCATTGGCTGTATCCTTTTCTTTTGTGAAGACAGAGGCGAAGTACTCATTCTACACAAAGAACTGAAAGCACTCACAGTTTTCGGCTGAGAGACTTTAGAATTTTGTAGACAGTAGTGTCTGGCGATATATCGATATATCTGTTATATCAATATAATTTTTCATACCGATATGCCGATATCGGAATTTTAAATATATCGAAAAATTCAAACTGAAAACATATATCGGTATATGGTTTCTGGCGATATATCAGTAATAATGCCGTCTTTTCCAGCTTACCTTCCCGCCAGCATTGCAACCTCCTGGGCATAGACCACGGAATGCGTGCGCATATCGGAATGCACGCGCACCCCCGAATACGCAAGTACCTCCGAATGCGCACTCACCCCAGAATGTGCGTGCACCCCCTAATGCGTGCACATGCGCAGTATAAATAATCCCGGAAATATATCGCTAAAACCCAATATAATTTTCAGATCGATACGCCGATATAGGCCTTTTAAAAATTTAGATATGTCAAAAAATCGATATATCGAGATAAAAAATTGGAATGTGCGCACACTGAACTACAAGACCCAGAATGCTCATCTCTATACACGATGCACAGACCGAGGTGCAAAGCCGCCATATTGTATTCATAGTCCTCGAATACAATATACAGCTATGCAAGGGGTGGGGGGTGAAAGAGACGGCTGGGGGTTGGGGTGGAGGAGAGACGGCTGGGGGGGCTTGAGGGGAAGAGAGACGGCTGAGGGGTGAGGGGGAGAGACGGATGGGGGGGGGAGGGGGAGAGAGACGGCTGGGGGTGGGGGGGCAGAGAGATGGATGGGGGGGGAGGGGGAGAGAGACGGCTGCGGTGGGATGGGGAGGGGTAGAGAGATGGCTGGGGGGTTCGGGGGAAGGACGGCTGCGGGGTGGGAGGGGGAGAGAGACGCTGGGGGTGGGGGGGGGAGAGAGACGGCTGGGGGGGAGGGGGAAAGAGACGGCTGGGGGTGGGTGGGGGTAGAGAGACGGCTGGTGGTTGGGGAGAGAGACGGCTTGGGTGGGTGGGGGGGGAGAGAGATGGTGGCGGGGGGGGGGGGGGGGAGAGACGGTGTGGATGTTATAATATACAGATAGAGGTGTGCGTGATGTGAGAGAGACACACAGACAGAAAAACACAGAGATGGAGAGAGTGGGAGACACAGAGAGAAAAATATATTTACCTCCTGAGGAGAATGCGCGCACACTCCGAATACGCACGCACCTGGAACGCGCACACACTCCGAATGCGTGCACACACGGTATGCGCACGTCGCGCACACATGCGCAGTATGAAAAAGCCGAAAATATCGATATTTCGATGTATCTCGATGTGAGCCCATCGATATATCTAAATCGGAAAATTTCCATATTGACGGACCCTAATCGGTATATATCAATATGAGCCCACCGATATATCGATATCGGAAAATTTCCATATCGATGGACCCCAGTAGACAGTAAATAAAATTGTTCCCAATCAAATTAGTTGGTGCCTTGCACAAAAGAACATAGTCTTGATTCCCAGGTGGGGAAAAACCTTAGACAAGTTTCCTCACTCCACAGGCCTGTGTTTGCAGAGCAGTAAATATGAACCTGATTGACAGATTTCCAAAGCCAGTAATACATCTAAAAAACAAATTGGTTGTTGTTGTTGTTGGCTGCCATGATTCAACAGTAACATATACAGTCAATTCACTTTTCGGTATATTCCGCAAAGTACTTTAAGACATCGAGAATATTTGAAAAGTGCAATACCAAATGCAAGTAATATCATCAATATAAAATATTATTCTATGAATAACAAATTACACACAATAGTGTAGTACAATCCAAATTAATTCCATAAGTCAATATCCAATAAATCCTGTAGCTCTGCTGATAGAGCACTCGCATTATAAACGAGAAACGTAGTTAAATTTCTGTCAGTTTCCTCACTCCACACGTCTAATAATGATAAATAATAATAGAATTATAGTATTATAGAATTTTACAGCTAAAGTGAGGTATATTGGCAGATGGAGTCTCTCTGGCTCTTTGAAAAGAACTGTTCAATGTCAATCCGACTCCTCGGAATTCTCCCCATAATTCTCCCCAGCAAAATCTGTTCTCCCCAAATAACTACCCACCTCATGTTATTATCAAATCAGCCTCCCACACCCTTTCAGGCAATTCATTCCAGATTCGAACAACTCGCTGCATGAAAAAACCCTCTATCAGGTCTCCTCGTAACCTTCTCTGCTCCAATGAGAATAATCCTAGACTTTCTAGACTTTTCTCATAACCAAAGTCCCTCAATCCTGCTAACATCCCGGTTGATTTCCTCTGCACCCTTTCCAAGGCCTTAACATCCTTCCTAAAGTGTGGTGCCCCGAATCGAAACACAGCACTCTACCTGAGGCTTCAACCAAGTTTTGTACAAGTTAATTAAAGCTTCCTGACCTTTGTACTCAATGCCACTATTTATAAAGTCTAGTGTCCCGTATGCTTTTTCAACAGCCATATCTAGCTGTCCTGCCACATTCAAAGTTTTACTTACATCCTTCAAAAATTTACTTACAATAATTGCTAAACAAACAAACAATAATAAATTTATCATTTTATTCATTTTTTATTTTACTTTATTGCACTGCTGTTTGTGGGGCACTGCAAGGCATAATTTGCTGCTGAGTTTTGTCCACAAATATACAGTCAATTTGCTTTACAGTATATTCTGTGAAGCATTTTGAAACGTCTAGAAGATGTGAAAAGTGAAATTCAAATAGTAATATGTACAATCCTTGCATTTGATATAATGCTTTCACATCATATCGACGTGTCGAAGCGCTTTACACAATATATTGTGAACTGAGTTGACAGTATTATTGTCGGCGAAATCAAGTAATGCGTGGGCAAGTTATAAATAAACATAGACTGAACGTTTAAACAATAAGCGAATACAGATACATGGAGCGGTTACCTTTCCCTGGGGTGATCACACACTCCATGTTGGTGGCTTGGGTTTCCTCAGACATTCTCTGCTGCCTTGTGTCAGCAGCACAAACTTACACCTGATGTGTTACCAGCCAAACATATGGTCAAATGCAGCCCCTACAGGGAGACAATGGGGGGTCAGGGACACACACAGAGACACAGACACACTCACCCTCACATCAGGCTATCTGATAGGGAGACAACATTTGGGGTGGGATCCAGAAAGACACATACACAAACACACTCACTCTCACACACAGCCATATTGACCCTCAAACTAGGACCCCCTACATGGAGGCAGGGGGGGGGGGGGGGGTCAGGTACATACACACGGACACTCAAGAACAACAACATTTCATTGATAGAGCGCCTTCACGTCGGGAGGTCCCAAAGCGCTCAACAAGCAGATCGGGACCCGAGCGGGTGTGGGACGGTCGGGGTGCGGGATGGGGGGAGAGGGGGAGGGGGGGAGAGGGGGAGGGGGGGAGAGGGGGAGGGGGGAGGGAGATGGGGAGAAGGGGAGGGGCAGGGGGGGAGGGGGAGAGTTAGTGGGGGTCGAAGAGGAAGGTGTTGAGACCGGCCTTGAAGGAGGAAAGGGAGGAAGCGAGGGGGAGGGGCTCGGGGGGGGGGGGGGGGGGGGCAGAGAGGGGGTTGGGGGGTTGAGGGGGGGGACGCGGGGTGGGGGCGGCTGACAGGGAGACAGTGGGTCAGGGAGACAGGCGGGGGCCAGGCCGTGAGGTGACTCACACCAGGCCCTCCAACAGGGGGACAAGAGGAGGGTCAGGGACACACACAGACACACTCACCCTCACAGCAGGAAGTCTTATAGGAGACAAGAGGTGGGAGGGGTGGGCGGGGGGGTCAGAGAGACACAGACTCTCTCTCTCCCTTTGTCTCTCAGACCTTGTGTGTCTCTGTATCTCAGGCTGTGCACAGGCAGCTCTCACCTGCCGTCAGGGACACTCAACACGTGACCTGATGACGCACTTTGATGACGCACATTTCCTGCGCGCACAATGTCTCCCTCAATGTCTCCCTGGTGACCAGTGATTGACAGGAGAGAGACACACCTACACACTCATGTTAATCACTGATATACAGTAATCATTCAATCAATCGATACTTACATTTACATCTCGCCTTTCATGTCCACAGGAGTCCCAAGGCGCTGTACAGTGAGGTCGGCACCGCTGACCAGGGCAGCAGCAGTCATGAGGTATATACCAGGCTTCTAAGAGCCGCCCTGAACGTTTACTGGCGACAGCATCTGACAAATAGTGAGCTATATGGTACACTACCACACTGGTATCACAGACATTACTGCAGAGGCGTCTT